>MTQE01002208.1:12238893-12280006 GCA_014337955.1 Aspidoscelis marmoratus | reverse complement strand
GCGATCGGCAGAGACTTTGGAGTCTCGCTGCCGGTCTCTCCAAAGAGATCGGTGCAGACTTTGGAGGCGCTCTGAAGGGACTCTGGAGCGGCTTCGAAGTCTCTGCTGATCTCTTCAGAGAGACTTTGGAGGGGAGTCCACGCGGTCTGCGCTAATAGCACATGGACCACGCTGACAGCTCCGGAGCCTCTCCGAAGGGACTTCGGAGTCATTTCAAAATGATTTTGAAATGACTCCAAAATCACTCTGAAGCTGGGACTTCGGAGATTGCATCTCCCCTGTCCCCAGAGACACCTGGGGCGACGGACCGACCCCTTGGGGTCAATCCGGATTCCCCACATGGGTGCAAAGGTGTTTCCACGGCAGGGGGGTTAGCACCCATTGCTAATGGGTGCTACACCTCCCGTGGAAACACATTGGGTGCTTCCCTTAATCCAGATCTACTAGATCCGGATTAAGAAATGTACCCATTCCTTAGATCCGGATCTTCTTAAATCTGGATCTAAGGGCTGCGGTGGAAAAACACCCCATAAGGCGACTTACCTTCTGCAGGAAGAAAACATCCAGGTGACATATAGGGTAGCTTTGTTTTTTAAGTCTGCCCAACTTAGGAAATCATTCATTGAGTTGAAGGGGTGTCTTGTAAGGGTCATGGGGACAAATAATGATGTTATTTTTTTTTCAGTTTTAGCCTTGTATGTTTTATATGAGTTGATCTTTTGTAAACTTGATATGGTCAAATGACTAATCAATAAAGTTCAAAGTACTCACGTTGCAGTGATGTTTAGTGTATCTGTGATTGAATAGGCTAAACAGTGTTCTTATTCGCTCTTCCTGCGTAATGACATGCCCATCAAAACCTTCTCCTCACTTTGGCTCCAAAATTTCCTCTCAGTTATACATGCATTATTCTTTGATTGAGAATACGGTACAGTAATTCAGGAACTTGCGCCAGGCACTGATTGAGGCAAATGGAGAAAAGGCCCTTTCTGTGGGCATCAGTGAATGCAATGAAAGAAAGAAAATGAACCACTACCAAACCTTTACCAAGATGTGTTCTTATTTCTCTGTTCACCGTTTTTCCCTGTTTACTTTCAGAACTGAGAAATGTCTTCTGATGATCAGTGGTCCCCAGCTACTGAAGATGAAAACCAAGCATCAAAATTAGCTAAAAAATTCAAAGAAACCCCCTTTGTCCCAATAGGTGAGTTGAGTCTTTAAGCACTCAAGTAGTGTGGTATAGCTATTAGTTTGTCCCAAGTGGACTTCTAGGCTTTAAAAAAATAATAATAATGAAAACAATAGCAACAACAATAATAACAATACATTCATTTGTGTTTATTTGCATTTTTATCCTGCCCTATGCTCAAAGATTTCATTCTTATAGCAATGAAAACAAAGTATAAAATGGGACACAGTAAAAATAATAACAGTCCCTGAAAGAGGAGAGGTGAAGCTGTTCCAACTCCTGAAGCAATGCTGATGTAAATGGTGAGATGTGTAAAAATGACTGTTTGTAATTTTATGAGTAAAAATAGTGACATGTTTCTGTATCAACATCTTCCAAGAGCAGAACTTCATTCCAATACAATTTTCATCAGTAAAACAATCTGCTGTTTTCTTTGTTCTTGAAATGTTCTCAACTGTGGTAGCAATAGGGCAGTTATCTCAGGTGAATTTGTTTGATTATCATGTGTGTATTAAAAGGGGCAATATTCTACTGTTTCACAGGTATTTAGGAAAGGGGAAAAGGCCACTGTTAATCTGCTTCTTAAAAACACTTGCCTGCCTTTTCCAAATAACCTGATTTCTGGGAAACCTGTACTTGTATGTGATGCTACATTTATGATGAACCTTGACCCTCCATGGACAGATAAGTGATCCTCAAAATGGCATAAGGAAAACAGCGAATCTCTCAATACAGGCTTTCCTAGAATAAAAAACCCTAGGAAATACATGTTTTGATTGTCCATACATAGATTTGTACCATCTTTTCCTTCCCATTTTACCAGCCCCATCAGACCTGCATTAGACTAACAGCCCTTCCAGAATTTAAAGTGATTTCTGCCTGCAATACCTACAAACACAGACTAATTTGTATGCACTGTTTCCAATTAAGCTGGTTCCAAGAATACTGCTTGGCTCCCTCAGACCACGTTTGCCATCAAAAGATAAAAAGGAAATGTCATTAAATTGAATTTATGCAGCAAACAAGAAGAAACAAAATGCAATTTTATGCCACCTGGTCAATCTTCTAAGAGCAAACTGTTCAAGAGATAAAGCTTAGCACTTCTGCATGTCATCTTAGAGCAGAATAATTTTTGGATTGAATGAGAGTTGATGACTCTTCCTGGAATCAAAATCCCAGCCTTCACTCAAGAAAATCAAACATCTTAAAACAAAATTTAACTAATATTTAATCTATAAAATATAAAATATATTTTAAAATCCTATATTTCGGATAATATTTTAAGAAAACAAACAGGTATTATCTAATGCATCACAGCATTCACTTGGTATTCCTCATAATCAGATTGGTCACAGTTGGACCTGGTGACCCCAGCTATCAGGAAAGAATATGATTAATGGATCCAGAAGAATAGTGAATACAAATTTGCAACACAGTCTGACATGCGCTGCTCAAAAGTGAATCCCACTGAATGCAGCCAGAAGCAGAGAAGCTGAGTTCTCCCCATTATCCTTTCATACACTGAAGAACTCAGAGGCTAGCAAGTTCAATTTCCATTATAAGTTGAAAAATCCACACAACAGTTTGTGTAAGACAGTCCAGAGGAGTCCTGCTGGATCAAGCCACAGCCCATCTAGTCCAGCACCTTGTCTCTCAGAGTGGCCCATCAATTGCTTCTGGGTATCTCAAGCCGAAGGCAACGGCAAAACCTTCACCTGCTCTCAAATTCCTGTAAATAGCCTTTAGAGGCCTCCTGCCTGTCTCTCCAACCTAGAGGCAGTACCTAAGCATCCATTCTAGTATCTATCGATACACCAGTCTTCCAAGAATTTGCCTTTCATAAAGCCATCTAGGCTGGTTGCTGTCACCACTGCATCACCAGCAATAACCCTCGGGGTGAAAAGATGTTTCCCCTTGTCAGTCCCAACTCTCCTGCCCACCAGCTTCCTAAAGGGTGTTGCCACAGGAGATTTCACAAAGCAAATTGTAGAGCAAATAATTTTAGGTAATACTAGGAAGTGAGTCAAGGTATGAACTACTAAAAGAGTAGGAGTAGTGATAATGGAAGGGGGAAAAGATAGTAGTTTGTGTATTCTTGAGAAATTTAAGTCCCTGAATCTTGACTTCAGTTTAATCAGCTAGACAAGCAGCAAGCAATATCCAGCAGGGTTTCTTGAAAAAAGAAGTGTTTATGAACAACCACAAGCAAGCTATATGAAATCAGAAGCAGGTCTGTGTAAATGTTTTATTTGCTCCTTGTCATTTTATTTTACCCTTGATCCACATGATTACTTTTGATCTTATATTGATCAGATCAGTGTTACATCAAGGCTTTCAGTCACACTGCTTCACCAGTTCCACTACCCCATAATCTCTGTTGTTGTTCTACCAATATAGGTGTGAAAACCACTGCTTTGAAATTCTCAGATCAGCCCCTCAGCATCATTAAGGACTTCACATTTAGCACAGGCTGACCTGCGTTCATTAAGCAGCCTAAATATATTTACTTACTGCTTGCCTGGCCTTCTGGAAACTGCAGGGGTGGGGTGAACCAACACTCAATATCTTGGAAGCAGGTAAATACCAACTCCCCGTTCAAACAGTCTTACAAGACTAGTGTCATGCCCCCTTTCATCAGTGCTCCTTCCTTTGAAGGGGTAGTACTAGTCGCAATGCCCAGCAAAGCTCAGGCAGGCTACCCGGCCAGGCAAGATGAAGAATGCTTGCTACAAGGAGATAATGAGGACACTAAGCCTATACTTCCAAGTGACAGCAACTCAGGCTCGGAGCACGCCAGGCAATGTCCTTCGCTGACCGGTCTGAGACGTGAGTGTGAACAGCTGAATAAATCAACTAGAATCCGCACCCATCACCTGCAATGACTCTGACCCGCCTATTTAAGACAAAATATTCTGATAAGCTTTGTTGCAGACAAATGCTTGTAAAGCTGCAACTCCCGTATTTCATGACCTTGCTCCTTGATTTACTACTGAACACTCTGATTTTTGACCCTGGAACTCTCCAACAATGTGTTTAACTCTAAAGCCCCCAAGGTACTTGATTTGGACTTTTGCTGTTGCTGACTGTGACTGCTGTGTGAGTGCGCATGTTTGCTCTCTGCATCTTCTTGGCTGGAGACATGACAACTAGGGCTTTTTCCACACTGGGCCAGTATCCCAATCCAGGATGGCTCATAGCACACATGGTCCGCAGCATGCGTCCAGGGTCCAGTATACCATGGAATGCTGTCTTTTGGCCAAGCACACAGAAGCTGTGCCAAAAGCCATGACTTCACTGTGTCTGCCCAACTTCAGAGACTGGGAATGTTCAAAGTTTGTCTAGTCTGGCTGTCCTCACAGTGTCCAAGTAGCAATCTCGCCTACCTTTGGTTAAGCTGGGTTCTGGGCCAATGTGGCCCTACCCAGCATGGGGCAGCCTAGTCCCATGCAGAAAGGGCCTACGAGATGGTTTCATTTTCCACTTCTCTCCTGTTTGTGGATTCCTGTTGTTGTTGTATACCACTGAGTCATGGCTGACTTCCGGCTGATTGCACAGGCACCTCTGTGCATTTCCTTGAGAGAGAAACAGAAGTGGTTTGCCTTTGCCTGCTTTTAGGAGATGCTGGGGATCAAACTGGCAACCCTCTGCTTTGTGTGATCTGTTCTGAGACCACTCACTGAAGGGCAGCACATAAATTTAAATAAAATAAATAAATACCTGAGATGTCTGTGACAGGAAGCAAGATGTATTCCAGGAGGAAAAGGGCTATGAACAATTAATGACTATGATAGGTCAGAGGAATTTTCTTTCCTGCTTAAATGCTGAAGACTATGTAGATAGCCCTGGCACATCAAGTGTCTGTTACAACTTAGGTAGAATTTGGTTGTAGGGAAATCTTGAAGAGTCTCATCAGTTGCTAGTTTGCAGGGAGGGCTGAGCTTTCACTTCCAAGCCAAAAGAATGAACATCCTCCCCCCACCCCCTCAAAATGGAAGCAAGCAGAAATCACCAGGAAATAGGAACCAGCAACACTTTAGGATAAAGATGAATGTGAAATACTATTGATAGAAGGGGATATGAGAGGAAGGAAATGAAAATCAATTCACCTTGTTATATAAAGCTTCAAATTCGATCTACTGTGGTTGTTGTGAAGTCCATTTATACCTCCGAATGACACCTGTTAGAGGAGCATTGTTGCCTCACATACCTTTTCTGTCTTTCCAAAGGCATCTGGCAGCTTCTGTTAGTACAAAAGACTGTACTACAAGGACACTACATGGACTTTTGGCTTGAGCCAGCAAGGCAATTCTTGTGCTCAGTGTTGTCACTGCTTCTCTCTCTCTCCAATGCATAGGCTTGGCAGGCTGCTGTGCTATAGTTGGTTATGGTCTCTACAAGCTAAAACACAGAGGAACCCAAAAGATGTCAATCCACCTCATCCATATGAGAGTTGCTGCACAAGGCTTTGTTGTTGGTGCATTAACAATAGGTGAGTTAAATTTCTGTGATCAGAGACCTTTTAGCAATACTACCGAATAAGGCCACATCTCCACTTACCAAGCAAGGCATCTGATAATGTGTCTTTTGCCACTGCATCACCCCATTACTGGGCACGGTCACAGATGGAGGCACCATTTCAGGAGCAGATGCTTGTAATTGCCACTCAAAACGGTGTCTCCAAGCTCAAAAACGGAGATGAAGAGGCATCATTTTAAGCAACAACTATGGCACCCTCACAAATGCCCACAAAGAAGCCACAAAGTAGAGACCTGGGCTAAGTCTCATCCTGACCTCTGGAGACTGCTTTCTTATTAATAAGGAATGAACTACATCACAAATGATACTGGTGGACCTTTTCATCAAAGTCCTAATTTTTTTGAGGGGGTGGGGGAATGTTAGAGTTAGCTCATGGGAGTGGGAGAATAACATCTACAGAGAACAAGTTTCCCATTCCAGATTTACACATGACATATCGAATGATATTGAATCAGACATTGATAACATTTATACTGGTTTCTTTTGGCAGGTGTTCTATATTCTATGTTCAAGGATTTTATGAAACCATCGGGTAGCAACAACCCCAAAAAATAATCGGCGCCAGAACTGCAAAAAGGAAAAGTGTAGAATTATTTCCAATGTTACTGCAGAATATTTTTATGTCTGTTTAAAAATGTATTTTAAACACGCTTCTTGGATTTCTGCTATCCTGGCTATTTATTAAAACAGCTTCTATATACCCAACCCAAGCACTGAACTTAGATTTGTGGTTGGGATACAGATGTGACTCATCTTCAGAACTTTCTGTTGATTCTGAAGGAATGTACTTTTCAAGGTCCAGGTTGTTTTAGGATTTTTAAAATGTGCACAGTTAAACTTGTCAGCAGAGTCTTAAGCTAGCTATGGAGGTAAGAAGATGCCTGATGTCGAATCAGACCACTTGGTTTGTTTACTCCAGTACTCTAGTATTTGGACTTGCAGCAATTCTCCAAGGGCTCAGCGAGAGGACATACTGTTAACTGGAAAAATAAAGGAGTTGGTTGACCTTGGAAGGGATACTGAAGTAGCTTGCCATATCCTCCTAGAAAGAGGTAAAGGATCAAGTCTATGTGCTCCTTCCAGGCGCTTGTTCTACTGCCGCCTCTATGAACTAAGTTCTGAATACAGACATATGGACACTACTGTGCCAGTGCAGAAGAAATATCATGAACTACCCATTCTTAAGATGTACATATCAAATGTACCTGTGGTTATGAGAGGCACCACTTTAGCGAGCATGCGTTTTGTCTCTACCAGGTATTTATCTGCCATGTCCCCATACAAGCCATTTGGCACACTTTGGGCACTGTTTGGGCAGGCATGGGCTGGGTATGGGACTGGGAACGCATCTTGGGCAGCCCCATGACATTCCTGGCAACGTGGGATAGATACGGGTTGGGTGCGGATGGTGGCATCCCCATGTGAACAGTGCTAAACCCTGGTACGGGGGAGCAGCACCCCCTCCTCTCCGCCCCCTCTCTCCTCATTGGAAGCCAGATTGACTTCAGCCCACCCCTGTGCCATCAGCATCCCCCTTCCTTAGTGGCACTGACAGCCAGGACTGGGGTGGGAGGCACGGAAACAAGTAAAAATAAAGCTTCATTCATAAAAATAACTTTTTAAAAAAATTTAAAACACTGAAAGCCACAACAAGGTTTAGCGGCAGTAGGCAATTGAGCAGTTTTGCACACCTCTGCTCCACTGGGGATCGCAAGCCCATAAACTGAAATCAAGCCTTTATTTATGATCGCCTTGCAGATCGGGGAAATGGGGGTTGCAAATGAAACAAAAATTAAGCCATTATGCAGCCTGCCTTGGCATTCTTGAAACAGAGTTGGAATTACCTCCGTGGAAATGGCAGAAAATTAAAAAACCAAACCGTTCTCCAGCCTGCCTTTGCAATTGGCATTTTAAAAAGTCAGCAGCTGCGATCTTCAATGGACAGGGCAGGGACAGGAAGCACACTTCACCTCCCAATGACGTGAGTGCAAATCTTCTCCCTGTTAGACCGCAAGCATCCCCATGTGCGTTTCCGGCTTGCTGAGCAATGCGTGCTGGTCCCCCAAACCATGCCGAGACTTGTTTTTTCAGGTATCAAATTTGGCACCCTTCTGGCATGGTTTGGGGGGATTTGGTACACTTTTCGCAAACCAAATCCAAAACTCATGGGGACAAACCTTGCCAATCCCGCACTCAGAACTGCACCAAAGTTGCATGGGGACATGGCCCGAGTTCACACCTTAATCAATCCATCTTCAGGTCTGACTGTTCACATCTTTTCATTTCTATCCATTTTATTTGTGGACTTTCCTCCCTCCACAAATAAAATGGATAGAAATGAAGTCAGATCTGAAGAAAGTTTAAAGGTGTGACAATAGCCTGTGTCTTGCAGAGCGGTCATATGGTAATACCAGTCAGTGCGGGGTGGGAACTGACATACCAAAAACAACCATTTACTAGGTGAAGCTTTTCAAATTTCAGCAGCGGTTCTCAACCTTCCTAATGCCGCAACCCCTTAATAGAGTTCCCTATGTGTGGAGACCCCCAACCATGGGGGTAGAGCAGCTGGGAAGTGGGAGGGAAGGGCGGCAGGAGACTTGTCGCGACCCTTCTGAAAGGGGAGTTCGACCCCCGAAGGGGTCCCGACCCCCAGGTTGAGAACCACTGCAATAGGGCGTTTTTAGTTAGTAAAACTGCCAGGTGACAGCTCTAAGAGACCCTGGCTGGCTGTGGTGAACAGAGTGTAAAGAAGGGTTTTTTTGCATATAACCTTTATTTGAACAACTTAACCCTTTGTCAGTGGATTCTACTTGGCAATTCTTTCTCAATCCTTTGTCATCTAGGCCAAGTAACACTTCACATCTTTCTGTCACCAACAAGACCTCTGAGATTTTGACTCCTCCATTCTTCTAATAGAACAATTCTAATAACTGGTCAAGTGTAACTATCACCAGATTGCATTTTGGAGGACTATGCCTTGTTCCTTCACAGGGACACATGTGTAATCTTTAACATGCCCCTTCAGTACAGCATGATAAAATACCATCTGAGAGATACAAACATGTTACTCTTGCATGAGCTCTTTCATCCAGAGCAGTTTTGATATTTGTCTCATCCTACCATGTGACAAAGAAGATTCAACCTCATATCAGGTGATAAAGGACTTGTACAGTCTGTAACAAAATGTGAAATAGTCAATTCCGGCCTCTGGATAAGGTCTGCTTAGCCTAGAAGGCTCCCTCCCATGGGTGAAATCCTTGTGTGACATGTTTCCAATTGAGGTGGCAAGAGATGGCCCATGACAAATGTATTGCCCCCAAGAAGGACATAATCTCCATCACAGGTATCTTCTGGTGCAAGATGAAATTTGTTGACCTTGGCAAAAATGCCTTGTTCACTGTGTTATCAGGCAACTCTGTGCTCCAAAACAGATCTCAATGGCACAGCAAGACGTTTTCACTGATGCACCTGCTCACAGGCCTGCTCCATTCCAAAATGGAAACATATCCTGAGATTGGTATTCTTACACTAATCTCCCCAGACCACGAAGCTCCTAATCAAAACTACTCAACTTCCCCATTCACTCTAATCCTGATCCACAGGCCACCACTAAATGATTGTCTCTATGGACCCAAGTTTCTCCAGGACTCTATAAATCAGGCCCTCTGCACTTCCCTGACATTGCCTTTGAAATATTATATTCCAACTTATTTTTTTATTCAGTAGAAATTCTTTTTCCCTTATGTACAACTCTTTTTTTCTGTCCCTCTAAAATTCATAAAATCTCTCCACATGGTATACAGAGTGGACTGTTAAGCTCCTATAGTTTGGGAGTTACAGCACTTCAGTGACTTTCTTCAATCCTTTATAAGTTTTTAGGCAAGAAGGCAAAGAGGTGCTGAGATAGCAATGAGAATGCAAAGATGTAGTTGATTTCTTTAATTTGAAAATCTGGACCTTTAAAAAATGGGTAGGAAGCTCTAGTACAGTAGATTCAAAATAAATTACTGCCAAAATAACAAAACCAGATGGGAGGATGGGTTTGTAACAGAACATAGATGCCAACATTTTTCAATATCACTTGAAACCAAAGAGCAGTTTCTGCTAAATGTTTTCTAACACAGTTACAGATAACTTACATATCCCAGAATTAAAATACATGTAACATTTTTTAGGGTAATGGAACGGAAGACTTGGTCTGGAAGGATATTCTTTAAATTTCCCCCAAAATTTTGCACCTTGACAAGCCACTCCAAGGCCTGAACTATAATAATTTCTAAAAAGTATAAATTGCAGTTTCAATATATTGCTGTTATAAGACCTGAGTAGAAATAAATTTGCCCATTTTTTTCTAGAATACATAATGCAAATTATACCTATGAAATAACTGCTGTTTGATGTTTTATCTTATATATCAGATAATGAGACATCAGACACAAATTCTGTTCAGTATGATCATGTTAGAAGTTGCCATCTACTATTTCATCATACCAAAATTCAATAAAAATGGAAGGGAGAAGATTCTGGTTGTTTTGTGAGGCAAAAAATAATCGCAGGAAAAGTCAGAAGGCAAAGGCAAGGATATGGATCTTAAGAGAATTTTTTTTAAAAAAAAAGTCTTATTCAAGTCAAGAAGGCCCTCAAAAAAATGGTTTTAACTGATACAGTAATATTTTAATTATTCTAACTGTAACAGCTATGAAATTGTTTTGTTCCTCAAAAACAGATGTGAGAGATACTCTTAGTAAGATGCTGGTGAAAAGTTACAAAGGTCACATGACCCCAATCAGCCCTTGAACCTCCACCCCCAACTCTACAGTAAGTGCCAGGCTGAATTAACCTATTCGAAATGGCTGTGGAAGCGAAGTCACTCTCTCCCATTGTGTGGAAGGGCCTTTGGTGGAGAATAATTCACTGAACATGAGTTCCCCCTGGACTCATCTCTCAGCAAACCAAAAATGGCTAATTTCTGGGTGCCCCATATGGAATCCTCACTGTTCCCTTCCTCTCACTGCCTCAACACTTCTGAGTTCCCCCCATAGTGGCTACTGCACCTCCTGCCCTGGGTAACCCTCCTTAATAGATGAAACCTAAGAAATTAAAAGTGCCTCCAGACATAGTTTATTGTGATTTTCCCAGGGCTATATTGGAATTGCCACACGTACACATGGCAATTCCAATATACTCCTTGGATAGGTCATCCAAAAAAGAGCAATGCAGGCATGATGGAAATCCACATCTGATGCTGGGTTTTTCATTGTGACAAATTGCTATCTTGTGTGTTGTTTCCTTGTGGAATCGCACAAAGGGAAGCGAGCAGGTGTTCCCTAGGTATGGGTACTTTTATATGAACAGGGATTTCATGAAGAAACCACAGATAAGGTAAGATCCTGAGTTTGCCCCAGGATCACCTCCTGCCATTTGACAGTGGCAGCAAGAGGCGGTTGCAGGACCTAAAAAAGATCATACAGTGTCCCTCTCACCATCTGGAGGCACCTTGTGTTCTCTGCAGAGATTGGAAACATCTCGTCTAAGAGCTGATAACTCCAAGTTTCTTCTTTAAACTAACAAGCACCCTTTGTAGGAAGAGGTAACTGCCTCAGGTTTATAGTATATTTATATGTACATCCGCATGCATGTATGCAAGCATGTCCTAGATCAAATCCAAATGTATGATCTCAGTCCTTAAATTCCACTGTTTTTACTTCCTTATTTAAGGGAGCGTCAGTCATGGTTCAGTTAGGAAAAAGAATAAAATGCAGCATGATCTAGTTTTGAAAGGAACCTGCTGTCTAATGACACATAATTGTACACTTTGGTTTTCACCTGGATTCATAGCTAAACAAATATGAACGAAAGCAATTAAGGAAAGGTAAATCGCCACACTAAGAATAGACAAGGAACATTTCAAAGGAGGAAGAGAGGAAGGGGACAAAGGACAGCAGGGCAAAAAAGACCAAGAGTCATAAAATAATTCGTGGTGCACAAACATCTCTTGGCAAAGCTACTAAGACCAGTGGTACAACTAGGTAATTTCTGACTCTGTAATCAATATAGTTAGAGGGAAAGTTAGGAGGTCACTTTAGAAAAACACAATTAACATTTCTCTTTCTTCCTCACTCCAAAACTACCATTTAGTGCTTTATTACAACTTGACTATTCCTTGTGTGTTAGAGGAAGAAACAGAAGCAAACATGCTAACACTAACAAACAAAATTCTCTGAGCAGGCACCATTTGGTCTTCGTAACTCCTTTAGCTCACAGTCCCACCACAAAGAGAGAACTAAAATTGCTTCTGCTAACTACTCTTTGGGTGAGTATTGGGTAAGGTGGGGAGGGTTCCCACCCTCATTGCATCACAAAGACATTCTCCTGAACAAGTTCCCTTCCTATTCACCTTCTGTTCCTGCTCACTGTACCTCTTTCCCTCAAGCACATACAGTGTTTACATTTTAAAATTTTCTTTCTAGCTGTCATCTGCATCCTGTTATCAAGGTCCTATTTAGGAAGAAATGTCAAGAACAGTCTTCCTTTAAATCTTAAGTCCATCAAACCTCGTGCTCTGGCTGACTGCATTCCAACTAAAGTAATTACAAATACCCTGGATTGGTGGGTAGATCTGTTTGGCAGCAACTAATCTCTTTATGGCAGTCACTATCATAGGTATTATCCCTTTGGCCTGGAACAATTCAGTTATGATTTCAACCAATAAGAAGGGGGAAGATGCTGAACGCAGAGGTCTCTAGTTCACCTCTCTAACAGCTCCTCTAGGTTCCTTTCCTTCAGGTACTTTCTAAGGCCATGAAGAAACTGAAATGGGAGAAAATAGCTGAAGAGGAAACTCATGGGGAAGAAAAACAAAGTGGGGAAGGGGGAAACTTCATTTCTGGTTGCACCCTTCGCACATTTACAGACGGTTGGCAATAACCACATCACTACCATATGCTACCGTTACGCGTTTGTCACCAACATGTGCTCAACGTGGGGCTCATCCGTCACCTTTTATTCCCTATTGTAGCAGAAGATCCTTTCTGGCATTCTCCAGTCTTCATTTCCCTTATTGTCCTCTTGTGAAAAAAACAATTCTGCTTCCATTTGCAGTTCTTGCCCGTGTTCACTCCTCTCTGAGCCATCCAGAACATGCTTTGGTGCAGCATGGAAGGGCTTTCCTTTAAAGGCAGGTTCTTAGCATTGGGATCCAGGGGAATTCATCTGTTCATAATTGCGTTAGAGTCAACGTTGTTGAGGAGAAAAAGTTCAGGCTGAGCCATGAGTCCCAGGTGATACTAGAAAAGGCAAAACAGGAGACAGTTAGAAATGCTATTTGTGAAAGGTCTTAAAAGGCAGCAGGAAGCAGGTGTGGTAAAACCATCAAGGTTTCTTAGACACATGGGAACCCCCAATGGAAGCACAGGGGAATTCTTCGACCTCTTTCTCATTCTGACTGCCCCAAGAAAATGGTTTATCAATGAGCTCCCCACTGTTTAGTTGCCATTCCTGCACCTGTGCATTTCAGTTAAGGAACAGCTTTCTCCCACAGATGCTGTAGAATATCAGGGCTGCTTTTGCACTTGGCTTCCCATCCGTTGGATGGGAAGAGTGTGTTACTGACTAACGTGTATTAGAGTTTGCACTAGCAAAGCATGGAGCTAGTACATGGTAGACTAACCCCCCATGTGACCAGTGTCCAGACACATTTCTGATTGCTGACAGGGCATTGCCACCTTGATTGCGTGCACTGGCGCTATGGCAGTGGTCATGCTCTGCACATGTGCAGTCACATTTGGGGTTATCTGAGGTGCCAGCACACTTGCATAGTACCTCAGATGACCACTTGCACCAGAAATGGTACCAATGCTCACCGGCTGGATGCTACTGATAAGGTTAGTTTGTGTGTGATGCACAGTTTCATGCACCACCACTGATTTACGATAGACTATGTTTGTCACATAGTCAGACCAGTGGATGTTTGAGACTGTGACAAACATTGTTGTCCTTGAATTAGCAGAGGCCACCAGTATCGAGGCCATGCTGCTGAAGACAGCTGCACTGGGCAGGGCATGTCTCTAAGATACAGGGTCATCGCCTCCCAAAGATGGTGCTGTATGCTGAACTCACCACTGGCTACCGAAACAGAGGAGCCCCAAGGTGGAGATACAAGGACTCCCTGAAGCAATCCCTCAGCCTTAGCCATATTGATCAAAAACAATGGCCCACCCTGGCCTCAATGCAAGAGCCATGGAGACGCACCATCCACAACGCTGCTGCCTCCTTTGAGAATGTGCGCAGAACCAGTCTCAAGGAGAAAAGCCAATGGAGGAAGAACTGTGCCATCACAATATCACCCAAGGAGACCTTTCCTTGTACCTTCTGCAACCACAACTGCCTTTCCCGCATTGGTCTGTATAGGCACCAACACACATGCAGCAAGCATGGGTTGAGCCCTTCCTAATCTTCATTTGTGAAGCCAAGCCATGATGATGTTGATGACAATAGGTTAACATCTGGCCAGGCCGGAGGCATTTCTAGGGTGTAAATACCTCCTGCAAGTGCATATGCATCTGCCCAGATGTTAACCTACTGCAAAGCATGGAGCCAAGTGCGAATCAGCCTCAGTTCTCATCATCTCTGACAACTGGCTGCTCCAACTAGGACTTATAGGTATTATCAAGTTCATTTACACTGGAAGGCCAACAAATTGAGCGAAACTGGTTTGTATTGTCTAGGTAGGCCTTCTTAAATTATTTTAGCCACATAATTCCATGAGGATAGTCATATTAGTCAGCAGAAACAATGCTGTCACCACAGAGCCTTAAGAAAGCTAACACAGCTGTTGTATTATAAGTACTTGTAGGCCAGAAGTTGCTGATGTGCTTTAAATGATCAAGTATATCTGCCCTAAAAACAAAGCGAAGCAGAAGATAGCAGCTGGCTTGCCACTGGAACATGTAGATTGTATTCAAACAGAGCACAAAGTTAGTTCAAAATCCAGTTAGTTAAATTCAAAATATAATCAGTGCCAAGGTGAAGATTTGGCAGAATAAAACAAAACAGTAGACTTCCAGATGTTCCTACACAACAGCTCCCAGCATCCCATTTCCCAGAATGTGGGGTGTGAAATGCTGGGGATTGTGTAATCCAAAAACATCTCAGGGGGTGCAGTTTGAGGCCTCTGCTATATTCTGTCCTATTTACATGGTGCCATGTTTGCAGATGAAGTACAATTTGTCTTTGACTGTTGTGTTTAGAATAGGATGACTATAAGGTGGACTAATTTCTTCTCCATTCCACTCATTTTTTTTAGTTTTGCATCTCCTTATTTTCTCAAATAAAACTGCTGAATTTTACCTGCACAGAAGTCAAAACAGCAATAGCTGGCATGTTATGTAACATATTTCATGACTGAAAAAACACAGTCCTTGAAATATATATGATGTTCGATCGTATGTTGTTTGAGAAGACATGGTGGCAATATGGTGTGCTATGGATACCTGTTCCAATGTTTGGATCCATGGCTTGTGATTGATAAGATTGCATCTTCAGGTTGGGGAGCTCAGGTTTTTTACCTGAGTCCTTTGAGTGGGAAGGACTATTTCACTGACAATTCTTGATTCTGGAAGATGTACTGAAAAGGGTTCAGCTGATCATAACAGCGCCCCCCACCCCTGGTTATGCTAACTTTCCTTCTCAAGTTTACCCGCCTTGTAGCAAGTATTCCTCAGAAACCTTCTGGTTTTCCTAGAGGAGTTGCTGTATTAAATAATATCATTTTTGGAAGAATTCTCTTTCAAAGTATTGGTGCAAAATGTATTTGTAAACTTGGTTTCAGGAACTGAATATGTGGTGTTTTATTGATAAAAGCTACAAACATGCAAGGAAGCTGAGGAGGAGCTCAGTTTATATCTTCTACATTCTATCTCTTGTCAGGGAGTCCAAGGCTATTCACACCTGGTTCTTAACTGTTCTGCCATCCAGCACCAATCAGATATGGGCCTGCTTAGCTTCAGTAGTTGCTAGCTGCCTGTGTTTTCAAACCAGTTTGGAACCAGCTGTTTTTATGGGGTAGGTAACTGTCTGGTGAATCATGTGATGCTCAGCTAGATATCAGTCCAACTTAGCACTTCAGAGATAAGAGTGTAAATAATGAAGAAGACTGGCTGGATTTCTCAACATGGGCCCAGCTGCTGGTGATATTATTACTGCACTTTCAGCTGGGAGAAGGGATGCAAAATGAGAAAGTGTTGTTTGAAGTCTACCATTGGATATGTTTATGCCAGTGAGTTGCTGATTTCTATCCTGTGGCAGTGGCATGCTGCGTTTCATTGCATTAATACTAGTTCATTTCTAATTACTGCAAGTGGCGGTTTCATAATCTCTTCAAGTCAATGGGTTTTTGCATTAATTGGAAGCATTTTGTGTGAGTGTTCTGCAAATTAGCATTAAATGCCTAACACTGTCTCATGTATTGCCTGGAAGAATTCTGTCCTTGTATTTAGCATGCTTTCTCTTTGTTTTACTGTATTTTATTTATCCACATGTACAGCTGCTCCATAGATCTGATCATGACATTTTATAGTACAGCGTAGATGTTAGTCTTCAAGAAGCTCTGAGCTCTTCATTGATTAATGCATATTAGTCCTCCTCGTTTTTCTCTATAATACATATCCCTGTGAAGTGATTTAGCTGAGAGATTATGACCAGCCGAGATCATCGAATGAACTTCTGTAACTGAGAAGAGACTTCAACTCCCAGCTCCTTGACTCACTACATAAGCATTCCCACATGAGGAAAAGGCAGAGAAACTATTGCATTTGTTCTAAACAGAGATAACATGGGAATGAATGGTTGCTCCACTGTCAAACACTGCTTGATTTTCCAGAAAAACACCCATACAGGACACATTTCCTCTTCGTTTCTGGTAATTAAGTGAAAAACTATAAATGTGAAGTCATCATATGAGAGGGATGTTGAGACCTCTCTCCATGTGCTTTAATAGAAGATGAAGCTCTCGGCACTTTTTTGTTGTTATTGTTCCTTTGAAGCATCAAGATATGGAGTTTGCATTGCATTTTTAAAATTGTTGATCTTAAAAAAAATTGATATCTTGGCCAAATGCTGAGCATGCTGAGGCAAATCAAAACAATCCCATTGCTTTGCATCCTTATGAATTTTTTCTCCAGTATAATTTGTACCCTGGAGAAATGCATGTTTCTGAATATACTCAGCAAAGTGGCCCTGTGTATCTGTCCAAAGTGGCCATCCCCAGAGCTTAGCCAATGTTGTGCATCCACTGAGCAAGTCCAACATACCCAGCCATAAAGCACACAAACAGGAGAAGTTAAAGAACAGCACCACGTTGGCTGCTCTGAAAAATGGAGAAATTCGTAAGATAATGAATCAAAATAACCCAAGTGTGACATGAAAAACCTAATGTTCCTGTTCTATTGCCAAGAAAGTTGAAGCATCTTCAGTGAATGTACTCCATGTTAACAGAAACACATTGTTGCTGGGAGGCAGAGAGTTTGGGAGATTCCACACTGGACCAGGTACACTGGGCCAGGAAGCTTCCTTTCCACACACCTCCCAAGGCCTCTTTCAGGCTGCATTCAGACAAAAGTAAAAGGGTGCCCTCAGAGGTGCCTCAGAGAGGCAGTGTGTGGCCCTCATGTTCCTTGGCATTTTCTAATTCATCATTTTTCTAGTAAAAGGGAGTGGGAGGGGTGGACTGGCGTGTGAACAATCCCACCTCAAACACTTCTCTAAGCGGCCTCAGAGATGCTTTTTGTTGTGTCTGGTCATAGCCTTAGATTTTACTAGTGTGCAGAAAGGCAATATACAGCCAATATGAATAATCACATCGGAATCACGTCTCATATATTGCCTGGAAGAATTCTGTCCCTGTAGAAGTAGCAGAAGTAAAATATTCGGCTTCTGTCCATTCACTCCAACTCTTCATATAAGTTGCAATTAAACTTGGAAGTCTACTTTGTCATAGTTTGTTGTTTGAGGAAACATTTCAGGTACAACCCTTAAGTTCAGGATCAGCATAAAAAAGAAAATTACTTACACCTTCAAGTTCCCTTAAGGCTGGTATGGAAAGCTTGTAATAAAACGGGTAAATAATACATCAGAATTTCAATTGAGGAGTGAAATGAACTTACTGGTACCAGTAGGACGATTACAACAATTTTAATCTACACGTATAACACTTCCCTGCAGTTTGAAAGGCATGTACTGCTTTGAACTGCACTATTGACTTAAAACTTGTGCCATCAGGAAATTGTTACTGTAGCTTTGTTTCTACTTATTTTGGAGCCATGAGATGTACCAGAGTAAATTATATAATAGTGGGATAGCCAAGTGATGGCCAGTGAACCTAATTTTACATTTTGACAAATTTGGTCTTCAGTAACACCTTTACTGAGGAGCTAACTACTATTTAAGGCGCTGGAGGAGTACTAAAGTTTGGTCATCTTCACAGCATGCATGCGTGCACGGACCCCAAATGAAGGAGGATCAAGGAGATTGGAAGAACTTCATTTCCACTCCAAGTTGCAAGTATGACAAGCAGCTTTGAGATCACTTCTTGCACACCCAACTGGCCTCTTGTTGTGATGAACGGTGTTGTATTTTTGTGGGGATTCGCTGTGATGATGCCAAGCTTTGACTGCCTGATATCTTGAGGGCAGCCTGATCCAGCCAGGAGGCCAGTGCAGTGGAGACCTGGCATAAGTCAGAATATCCAATAGGGTAACTTTCAGCAGTTGGAGATTACATCTGGCTAAAGCTCATGAATACTGTACTTGCTTGAAATACAGGCACAGGTCTTTCTAATGTACAGAGACAAGGCTTGTCTAGATCTATATCTGGACCACTGATTTCTTTTTAGTAAATTACATTACATTTAAAACTATTTCAATTAGCAGGTCACTGAAATGAGTGTGGCAAATTACTCAAGAAGTTAAGTTCTGTTTGGAATTAACCATCATCCGGCAGTTTATCTGCCTCTATCAGGTACCTCAAAAGGAAATTACATGTGTGTTTCAGGGAAGCTGTAGAGTTCTCCGCAGAGATTAAAACCTGAAACTAGCAAACTATAGAACTTTATCAAGCTCTTTCCAATGAATTCCAAGGATGCCGTTCAGTCAGGGCAAAGATGGAAAATCTTGATAAGAGTTTGGATCTAGTCTTTAGCAATGGGGGAAATTAGGGTCAACCTAATGAAGTTAGCTTCTAAATACTCCATTCACTAAATAGATTTCACAAAATAGTACATTACAATGCATTCGGACAGAATGCGTTTTTCAATAATTATTATCCAATATGGTTACATGGAAAAAAAAATATTCAGGCACAGTAAACTCTGCAGAAGCCCCTGACAGAGCCCCCCATCCCATCCCACATAAAACGTCAGCTGGACCTTGATTTGACCTTGTAGGGGAATTGCTGGGGTGTTAAGTTTTATTAGCTGTCAACATGATTCCTTTGGGCAAACAAAGAGATTAGTCCTACCAGCAGCTTTGCAGTTGCTTGCCACTTTCTGCCTTTCAAAACAGAAAATATTGCCTTGTGCAAAATTCACTGATCACAGCCTAAGATGCAACAGAAACCTCTGCGCATATTTTGATGCATTTACAGAGCTGCTGATGAAACAGAACTAGCTTCAATATTTGCTTCAGTGACAGAGGAAACTGTCTAAGTGCCCATCGTCCACACTCAATCAAATGGGATGTATTGCTTAAATTCCAGACTGGGGTATATTTTCCAGGCTTTTGTATATGTGTTTGAGGGAAAGATATTCACAGTTACCCAAATACAGCATTCATGAGGTTAATTTGAAAAAAGAAGGCAACCCACATTGAAAAAAAATGTTCCATTCTTTTAATTAAGTCAATTATACAGACTGATGTAAATTAGATAAAATAGGCATTTCTTCATTGATTATACAACCCAAATTGTAGAACAAATGTTTTCATATGCAGCTCATATCGAGTTCAATCAGTGTCAGACAGAAATTGACTTCCTAAGAAACAGGTTCTTTGCATTCTGATAATTTACAAAGTTAAAGTGCACAGAAGAAAGGCTGGCTAAAGGCTAATGGTTATTTTTAGTAGCATGAATATCCCATGAGCCTCCATGTACTGTAAATTATTTGTGCTACCAACTAATGGAAAGCAAGAACCCATGCGCTTACAAAATAGTTACCTTTCCAGAGCTTGCAAAACAGAACGTTTAAAACTGTGACTCCTTTGCGTTGGGAAATGCTGAGTAACTTATTTGAAAGATGGTAACGGGATAGGAAACACAAAAGCCAGTACAAATGGAGCTGGCAGCTGTATCGGTTTCAGATCAGCAGCAATTTAGAGCTTCCCTGAAATAAATCTTTAATTTGCTTACAAAAAAGGAAGCGAGGGACTTGCTGAAGTTCTGGAGGGAACCCTGAGTGGAAATTTAATGATTATACCACTGAGCAGAGACTACAATTCCAAATGTGTAGCCATCTAAAAACTTCATATTTAGAGTTCTTGCTTCACCTCAGTCAAGGGCATATTTTCCAAATAAAAACTTCATAAATACCACAGGAGAAGAAATTATTTAATGCTGTGGTCCCCATTCTCCACTTGCTATGTGTTATAATCCCCACTTCTGGAAACAAATTTATCTCAAGGATACCAGGTTGGGGAATGCTGATTTAGTGTTAATAAAGCCTAGGCTTCCCTTGGCCTTCTAAAATGTATGGAGTTAACATGATAGTCACCATTTGAAAGCTACATAAATTTGTGATTGAAGATTCCAGAAAAATTGTACTGAAAGTCTCCAGCACATATGTCTCTCGACTCAACATATATTTATATTATTTTCCCCCAGAACTTCACAATAAAAGGCATCATTTTAAAGCCTGGGACTCAGTCCACATTTCTTCATTACTCCTCCTCTCCACCAGTAAAATCCTGAAGACAGCCCCTATATGGCTCTCTAGGCTATCAGAAGGGCTATCACTACTTTAGGTTGTAAATTTAAATCAACATACAACTTTGTGCCCAATGGCAACCGGGTCTATTGTGCTGAAATACAACCTTTGACATTTACGCAAAACAGGGCATAGGTTACAACCTTCTGATAAAAAAAGTTACTATTCAACCTGTGAAGTCTTCTTAAGCTTACAAATACTCAGGATGAAAAAGGCCATAAAAAGCTATATGGTACAGAAAAAACAGGGTGTTTGCAATCTGAGCCTAGGCCTCAATTTGATCTCTACTGGTAGGAGAAAAATCAGGCTTCTTAATCAAAAACTGAAAGGAGAGTACAAGTGAAAAAGTAAAAAGTAAAAATAGAAGTAGTTCTGTGAAATTGCCAGTGAGGCAAGTGTAAGTGTTTCAGTTTTAATTGCTGCTCCTTTAGTGAGTTTAGGCCCTCTTCAATTATGGTGGACAGTTAGTCTCAAAGTATACATTTAAAACGATATTTATACAAAACGGAATCCCTCAGAATTCAAGTCAGTTTCATTTCATTCTTCAAATTCTGATTGATGTAAAAGTGAAAAAGAATCTGGACGGATCACAGTAGAAAAAAGTGAAAAGTGTACTACCTTAACGTGAACTCTAGCAAACACAGTTTGCATATGCATTGTGTAGCATTAACGGAACATATGAGACTTCATGCCATTAGCTGTAGTAGAGTGCTGCTTGAGGCTATTTCTCAAGGACTCTTAGGTGCTCCCCCTTCTTGTAGACGTAAAAATAATTTGTGGCTGAAAATGTTTGCAATGTAGGCATCTTCAAATTATTCCAACATTGAGCCATCTCAAGGATAAATTCCCTCTCAAGAACCAAAGACAGAGATGCTGGTTAATAGGAATTGTGCAGATTTTTTTTTGTAAGTTTTTGCTTCGCAATTTGCAACCAAATTCAGTTGTTACGACTTGGACCAAACTGTACCTATAACAAATGGCCTGAAATTCTGTTTAACCAATCACAGGCAAATGTATCTCTGAACATTATAATACCTAAGGAATACCATTTTTTAAATCCTTAAGAGTTACCAATAGCCTTTGTCTCAAAGCCTCTCGCCCAATGAATTTTGTAATGCCATGACGTAAGATTTTGCAACACTGGGCTAAAGATGAGAAATTGATTTTTTTAAAAAAGCAGATATATCATTTAAAAAGACAGAAGATGCTAAGTCCTTACATATCAGACTAACTAACCATATGTTCTCAGATGTGGAATTGCATTACACATAACTGAAGACAAGTTTTCAAGTATTTGTATTGTCCTCCAACAGATCCCCCAAAGTTTAGTATAACTTTTCTATTCCTGAAATACATCACTTTAATATACACAGTAGTATAAAAAGAGGGTAAAAACTTGGAAACACTGAATACAAAATTCTTTCCCAATTATTGACCACCAGAATTGCACACTAAGTAGTATATGAAATGCTTTGTTGCATACGCAGCCAGATCTATGCATCCACTTTGGGGGCGTACTTTGATTGAGAAAGTCTAACACTCACTGGACCAACCAAGAATTCTGTAACTGCAGCTGAAAGTAACTATAGTATGAATATTTCTCTCAGCAATTCAAAGATGTTCCATGCTTGTGACACTGAAGGAACATATAATCTCAAAAGCAATTTGCCTTTAAGCAGCTTATCCTGCAAATGGCTTACATACAGGAACCATGAAGGCTGTTTGGAGTTTTTGAGCATGGAGCTGTTATAAAAAGATCTTTAACAAAATTCCAATGGGCATGTAACACAGGCACATGATAGGCCCACACCCCTCAGTCGAATAGCAAGGGCTTCTTGACCAAATGAGAATGAATGACGAGGCCAAGCACTCCACCCATAATCTCTTGGCTAAGATATACAGCCATTGTATTTTCACAATCTTTGGCTGAAGATGTGCAATGGAACAAATGTACTTTTAGTAGTGAGTTGTCAGCATCACACTACCTACATGTGAGCTGGAGAAATACTTGAGTTGGGACTGTTCCAATCTTTCCTTGGTACAGGAATCACTTGGCACAGGAAGAAAGCATTAGCACTCAGTTATGCCCTTATTTGAAAATGTAGCTTAAATAATTTAAGATGTAGTTGTAATTAAATAGAGCGTTCAATGATTTGCTTGTTCCATCTGCATTCAGCAAAATCAGTAAGTAAATCTTTGAAGACAGAGGGAGATAAGTCCAGGTTGATGGTCATCTGTAAGTAAACAGGTCTCCCCAGATTGAAAACTAGCAAAACAGCTGGCAGGATTCAGGATAACATTCACATGATACTTTTGTTAACGCAGAACTCAACTGCTACTCTGGAGCCTGAAGCAAACCATCCAAGCAAAGCTGCTTTTCTCCACCCTAAACTTTTGCCTTCAGTTAGGAATTACACACCAACTGCTAACACAGGCAATAAAAATTAGGTTCCATTCTGGTTGGAAATGGAAAGCATTTTAAGAGCTGATACATAGAATCTGATGCTACAACAGAAGTAGAGATATTTTAGTGTCATTATAGGAGATCAACAAGGGAAAGAACCAAATTATTTTTCATTAAGCACACCTAGGAGCTTTTACACCACTATTACAATCTTAACACTGTGCAAAACTGCACATACATTTGGATATGTTCACAGAGTAAACCATAGAAACACACTGGCCCTGATGGCTACCTGCTGCTTACACAGACAGACCCAGTATTTAATTTATTGGAGATGAAGGCGGCTCTTCAGTAAGCAAGGTTCTTGTGACTCTTACCGTGCGCCCACAGGCCAGGAAGGAGACGCCAAGAGCAATTAAGCACTGCCATGTCTGGAAGAAAGAAGGAAAGTTCCCAATCATAAAGTATTTTTAGCAGTAACAATTATCTGAGGCAAAAATGCTGTGCCTCAACACTTCCACACCAGCAGGGCAGTGTCAGGAATGTACAGCTGTTATTTGCTCACTTTGTTTTGAGGTAAAACTAGTTTGATCTTTCATAAAACACTCCTTTTCAGAAGGAAAGAGAAATCAGGTCAGGAAACAAAGAAAGGTGTTGAGGGGAGGGAGATACCTGGCAATTAGTAAGCTACCCTTACTTTTGAAAATGGCAAAAATCACTACATCACACAAATTAAACACCTCAATCTCTACACAAGAAGAAAAATAATAAAACAGAGCTCTGCTTTTCTGTTCCTTGACAATAAAAGAACTCACATCAGGTGTGCCAAGATACCTGCTAGCAAGGCTCTCGTAAAAAGTTCTTCCTAATCCAATAGCTAGATTGTTCGCTTACCCAGCTGCTAACAAATGTCAGCTCAGATGAAGCATTTTGACCAAACTTAAGTATTGGTCTATTCAGGGTTGTTTCATTTTCCAATATGTCTCTTAAGAAATCTTATTTTGCATGAGTTTCAATCAGTGGGCTATCAAGTCATTTACTGTGAAGTTCCAAGGTACAATCCTGCTATACCAAATTGCCATAACTCTTCCAGTTTCGCCCTTTGTTTTGTCGCAGAGACTAGAAATTTAAGCAGTTTCTTATGCTTAAGGTATTAATTTTGCTCCTGGTTCTGAAACAAGACACATGATTCAGGAGTGAAGCTTACAGGTTCTTTGATTATTTTTGTGATCTCCTTGTGAATTGCACTGAAGGACTGTGCTTTAGTGCAATCTCATCAAACATGGAAATAAGAACCTTTTTGCATCTTGCTGCTCCAGCCTCACTGAAAATATATTTTAGAAAAATGAGTGAATTAAAGAATTCCTTCAGTGTTTGTGGTCCAGCAGAATAGATTAGACATACTCATAAGCTCTGACCACTCTGCATCTGGACACTGCAGACTTACTGTATGTCTTTTTTCCAGGAAAGCTTCAAGCTGATGAGCAAGAAGCAGCATTTCCCTACTACGAAATCATTCATTCTAGCCACACTGCCTGAGCTGGGCCTAGAATAAGTTTCAAAAAACTTTTAAGAGGTGGATAAAAGCTACTGTGCTTTTCACCTCTTCTCTGGCTAAGATTCTGAGACAAACACAGAAGATGACAAACCAGTGTGCACAGAAAGTCCAATAACCCTGTATTAAGACATTGCTGGATAGTGCCCTTGTGTATGGAAGAAAATTGTCCATTAAAGCCCAGAGTCTCTAGAAACAACCCCGGCTTTGGTCTTTGACAAGCCTCAGCTCAAAGAAGGCCAGAAAAAGACACATCTACCAATAAAGGCTAAATACTTAGATGAAGCAAAAAGGAGATAAACCCACTGTTAACTTACCAAGTATGCCACAAATGCCAAGTAGAATATGCTGATAATCGAAGCTATTACATAGAATACTACTTGTCCCAAGGCTGTTACATATACCACCACAAAGTACATATTAATGGCACAGACTATAAGAATTAGAATTCCTCCAGCAATCTTCCAACCCCTAGAAAACAAATAAAGAAATATCATGGGAAAAGACCCACTGAAAACAACTGATGAGTACATAAGAACATAGGAGGAGCCCTGCTGGATCAGGCCAGAGCCCATCTAGTCCAGCATCCTGTTTCACACCAATTGCTTCCCGGCATCCTCAAGAAGACAAAGTCTAAACCTTCACCTGCTCTCAAATCCCTGCCTGTCTCTCCAACCTGGAGGCAGTACTTAGACTTCTATCCTAGTGCCCATTGATACACCAAACCTCCATGAATTTATCTAATCCTTTCTTAAAGTTATCCAAGGTGTTTGCTGTTACCACCTCTTCTGGTAGCGAACTCCATAGACCGGTGACCTTCTGGATGAAAAATACTTCCGCTTGTCCATCCTAACTCCCTTGCCCATGAGCTTCATAGAGCGGCCCCTGGTTCTAGTATTATGTGATAGAAAAAATAATTACCGTATTTTCCGGCGTATAAGATGACTGGTCGTATAAGACGACCCCCAACTTTCCAGTTAAAATATAGAGTTTGGGATATACTCGCCGTATAAGAAGACAACACCCGGTGTAAAAGACGACCCCCAACTTTTGAGAAGATTTTCCTGGGTTAAAAAGTAGTCTTATACGCCAGAAAATACAGTAGGCATGTGCCTTGGTTTGGGTTTAAGCTCTGTGAACTACCCATTCATTCTGCCCTTAGGTATGGGGTAGGTCGGAGAGGGAAGGGAAAGCATAGTGCGATATAGCTTTGTGTTATGCTAGGTTTGGTGTGACAGGATGCTAGGTTGTGCTCAGCTTTTCCTTCACTCACTAGTAGAGCCGCAGGGAGTAGAATACCAGAGTTCAGAGGCAGTCTCCACCCTTTCCATATGCTTATAACAGCTCTATAGCTCAGCTATCAGTCCAACAACATTTGTCAAAAAAATGACCAACACTAAGCCTTTTAAGCAGCATATTTTAAAAATTTCCAATGTACATAATCAAAATGTTCGAAGTATTTCTGATTAATAACTTGCAGACAGAATCAGATATATCTGTATCTAGAACAAAACCAGTCAGGTTATGGAGAAGTCGAAGAGTAGGATGGAATGCTTTTGGATGGTGTATGAATGCCGGGGAAGTGAGTTTAAGGGGTTTTTACAATATAGAGCTTTAAATTTATTTGCCAGCTACAAGAAGTTTCCACTTCTCCTAACTGTTCTCCCTAAAGGAGCATTTATTATGCAATGCAGATCTGGGTCACTCTGGAGTCCAGTGTGCAGTTCTTTATACTTACAGGCCATTAGCAAAGTCATTCATCACAGGACGCAAACTTGTGAATGTAAGAACTGGGATTAAAGCAAAAGGCAGCTGAAAAAAAAAAAGGAGAAAAGAAGTTCTGTGTTTTTTACTGAAGATATTCTTCCCTTCACTATTGCCATATGGCTGAAATTTAACAGCAAATACACATATTCTCCTATTTATCAGCTACCATAAGAACCTAAGAGGAGCCTTGCTGTATTGGGCCACAGCCCACCTAGTCCAGCATCCTGTCTCACGGAGAAGTCTACAAGTTGCTTCTGGGCACTTCAAGCAGAAGACAAAGGCGAACCTTCACCTCCTCTCAAATCCCAGAAAATGGCCTTGAGAGTATCCTGCCTGCCTTGACCACCTGGACTAGTAGCTAGGTATCAAATCTTATAGCCATTGATATACCTGTCCTCCATGAATATTCCAAAAGTGGCCTCACCGTAGATTTATAAACAGGCACAATGATGCTTGGTGGTTTGTTTTCTATTGCCTTCCTAATAATTTTATTAAAAACAAATTTTAAAATGTTTTAACATAATTATTCCTAGCATTGAATATGGTTTTTTTTTTCCACTGCTGCTGTGCACTGGATTGACAACTTCACTGAGTTGCTCACCAGAACCCCAAGAACCCATTTCTGGTCTGGCACAGAAAGCTCAGACCCCATCAGTTTATAGGTATAAATGTGGTTCTTTGTCCCAACATGCATCCCTTTCCATTTACTAAAACTGAAGTGTATTTGCCACTTCATTGCTCAATGTCAAGAGGTCCCTCTGGAGCTCTTTACAAACTCTTATCAGTTTTCAATACCCTGAATAATTTGGTGTCATCAGCAAACTTCACTAACTCACTGCTTATCCCTTCTTCTTTGCTGAACCCTGAGGGACTCCACTTTTACTTTCCTCCATTCTGAGAATTGTCCATTTATTACTACTGTTTCCTATCCTTTAGCCAGTTACTAATGCAGTTACCAATGGTGTCTCAAAATTAAATTCAGCTTCTTTTAACATTAGAAACTATACAGAAAACTGACAGCTTGTTGGCTAATTACAAGCGAAATAGGTGTAGCTAGCAAATAAAAGGAGAACAAATCATTCTGGGGTGGTACCATCAATAAACATGTACCCATAACTTAATCTTTAATTCAGGGTTCTCACCTGTAAACTCATAAGAACATTGAGGAAGTCATTCATGCCAGTGAGATGTTCCACGTCTTGGAAAATAGCCACTAGGAGAGTTGGAGTGATAGCAATAGAGCGGGTAAGGACCACTCTAGCAAAGCGAGACCACTTCAAATTGAGGAACCCCTGAAACAGGTCGGAAGAAAGAATGAAACCAAAATCCAGTCATACAGGGTAGCTTCAGAGATACCCAATCATCAACACACTGTGGCCTGATAGAACATTTTTAACATAATGTTCTTCATTATGAGACTTTCAGGTGAAAAGCAGGATAGGAAATGAACGAACGAACGAACAAGAGTACGATAATAAAGAATCATATTCCTATGATACTAAGGGAGTGGCCCAACTCTGAAATATTTGCATGATGGATACAATTATAGTAAGGAAAGCAAAGAATGCATAGAGACAGGCAAGAAACTGTAAAGAATATTTGTGTTTTCTGTATGATTCCTACTCAGCTCTCTATCATTACAGCTGGAATTGTTCAGAAACCTACCTTTTTTAAATTGAAGGCTGATGCTTTCAATAATCTAATAGAATTATTAGGTACTGCATTGGAAACAAGCACTGTTTGTGACCATTCTACTGTTTTCCTAGCCTTAAAGAAGATCAGAGGTTCTGCAAGTTCTCAGATATTCCAGAATATCCAAAAATAGTGGAATAAGTAAGCAAAGACTGGATATAACTGGTGTGTGTGTGTTTTTAAACCTTTGGGTTTTCAACTTTTGTGTATTTTCAACTTTTACAGTAAACTGCTTTGAGATTTTTTAAAACATGAGTTGTATATAAATGTTTAAAGTAAATAAATAAAATTCATTCTCATTCGTTCATTTCAGCTACCCCAAATTCAGGCATCTTTGCCTGTGATTTGGAAGTATTTGAGGAACAACTCTAACTAGAGGGAGGGAAAAGCAATAATAATAAGACTAAGGAGAAACTAGTCCCATCAACTCTTCTCCCTGCTTCAACTACCAGCTAAAACAGCCATTCTATTCAGCTGTCTTCAAGAACCTTTCCCTTTTGTTGCTGAAAAAGACCTGATGCTTGAGAATTCTGCAACTAACTCACTCCTATTTTAGAGTTGGCTTGCAGTAGGATATATTACTGGCAGAGTCATCAAACCAGATTGATCTCAACTGAGGAGCCAGACTAAGTATGCCCAACAATCCATTAACCATGGTGAAACTATGTCTTTGCCTGGGCCAAACAGGGCCAGATCAGGTGCTGGAGTCCCTGGAAACCTATCAACAAGTGGGCTACAGCACTCAGGAACTATTTTTGGGTCACCGGAGCAAATCTAAAAAAGCATCAGAAATATTCTGTGTCAGAGAATAACTTGCTACTATCAATCGGAACCTGAGAAGTGTAGATATTTGAAGTGAATGTTCAAATTACGGAAAGAAAAACAGTCACAATCACTGATCACACAATGATGCCTGGCTGATCAGCGACAATTCATTATTAGAAATAGTGTTCAGTGAAGAGGAACTTGAAGAAATTCAGAAAAAAATTGTGAAAAGCAAAAGGCAAAAACTACTACAACATCTACAACTACTAACAACATCAGGAGCCACTGAAGAACGACAATGACAAGACTATGATGAAAATATGCAAGAAGGCATGCAACTAGACCCAGAAGTCAATGCAGAAACATTTGAAGCACTAACCCCTAGAGAACAACAATTCAAAGAAAAAATCATGGCACATGCTGAATCAAACTTTGCAAGGTGAAGACTTCTAGCCTTCAAAATGGTGCCCCAAAAACACCTAGTGCCAATTATGAGGAATGTGAACAAAGCACTTGCAGCAATAAACATAATATCAATTGAACAGACCAGTCAACTGGCAATAAAACAACAAAAACCCCAAGTGATATCGTGTGCAAAGCCGAAATGTAAAATTAGACTGGAACTAAAAAAAAAAAAAAAATTGTGATCAGATGCTAGCAACTTGAAGAATTTGAAGGAACAAAAACTGAAAAATTAGAAGATAAAAAAGGAAATTATAGGCCAAAAAGTACACCTGGAAATTATCACCAACCATGTTTAAGCTGCTAACTGGCACAATAGCCAATAAAATTCAGGGCTATTTGGAAACATAATATCTTGCCAATGGAGCAAAAAGGAAACAAGATCAGTTTCTGATTGACAAATTGGTTCTGGAGAACTGCAAATGTCGAAGAACAAACCTATATATGGCTTGGATTGACTATAAGAAAGCATTTGACTCAATGCCTCCCAGCTGGATCATCAAGTGCCTGGAAACCATTCGCATCCACAAGAACATCAGCACTTTTGTTGAAAATATGATGAAGCACTGGAAAGCGGAACACTTTGCTGGAAATGAAAGCTATGGATCAGTAAACATCAGGAGAGGAATCTTCCAGGGTGACTCACTGTCAAACAAACCTTGGGTATCAAACATCCAGAGACTCACAGAAAATTTCCCACCTACTATACATAGATGATTTGAAGCTCTATGGAAAAACCAAAATGGGGATCCAGTCTTTGACAAACACAGTTCACACCTTCAGTACAGATATCAGCATGGAATTTGGCTTGGATAAAAGCACCACAGTGGCACTGAAGAAAGGAAAGATCACAGATAGTGAAGGCATCAAAATGCCCAACGGACAAACCATAAAATGCCATGAGCCTGAGGCTTATAAATATCTGGGAATAGTGCAGCTGAATAATATAAACCATGAGCAAGTGAAAAACATGAACAGCAAAGAATATATCCAACAGGTCAGGAAAATACTGAAGACCAAGTTGAATGGCAGAAACATCATCAAGGCCATTAATACTTGGGCAACACTTGTCATAAAATATACAGCCAAAATATGGACACAAGCTGAGTTGAATAACCCAGACAGAAAAAGAAGGAAGCTGATGACCATCCACTATGTATTACATCCCCTCAGTGATGTTGAGAGACTATCTGCCCAGAAAATCTGGGGGTAGAAGACTACTGCAGGTGAAACAGACCACCGAAGAGGAAAAGCACACTTTGGCTGATTATATCAAAGACAGTCAAGAACCAGCTTTCATGGAGGTAGACAACAGACAACTGCTCAAAGTGTAGCAAACAAAGATTGAATATCGTAAAAATATAGTGCAAGCCCAAACAGACAACTGGCACAATAAAGCTCTGCATGGACAATTCTTGGAGAAAATCAAAGGGAAAATAGACCAAGGAAATGCCTGGCTGTGGCTTACAAACGGAACACCGAAGAAAGAAAGGGAAGGCCTGATTTTAGCCGCACAAGAACAGACTATCAGGACTAATGCGATGAAAGTCAAATAAGAAAAATCTGCTGTAGACATCAAGTGCCAATTATGCAAAGAAGCTGAAGAAACAATCCACCATGTACTCAGCTGCTGCAAAAAGATCATGTAGACCGATTACAAACAGCAACACAACACCGTTGCCAAAATGATCCATTAGAACAGCGGTTCTCAACCTTCCTAATACTGTGACCCCTTAATGGAGTTCCTCATGTTGTGGAGACCGCCAACCACTGGGGCGCAGCAGCTGAGAGGTGGGAGGGAAGGGCAGTGGGACACTCGTTGCGACCCCTTTGAAGGGTAGTTCGACCCCCAAAGGGGTCCCGACCCCCAGGTTGAGAACCACTGCATTAGAATCTATGCCACAATTACCATCTGCCAGGACCACAGAACTGGTGGGATCATACGCCTGAAAAAGTGGCTGAAAATGAACAGGTGAAAATATTGTGGGACTTCAGAATACAAACTGACAAAGTTTTGTAACATAACACCCCTGATATTATCATTACAGAAAAAAGAGGGTGTGGCTCCTTGAGGTTGCGATACCCTGCTGGGCTCTGCTTGCATTACTCACTAGTACATAATGTCATCTTAGGATCTTGGGAAAATCCCAATGCTTTATGAAATATCAAAGGGTGTTGTGTCATATTGTTATGTTTCTATTGTTATTGTTATTACAGTGTTTGTTTATAAAGAGTAGGAATTCTGGCAAAGGCTTCTTGATTGGGATTTTTGGTGAAAAGAACCAGAAGGAAAAATAGGAGCAAGAAAGCCATGTGCTTGGGCATATGGCTGGTTGTTCTGGGGAGAAGGAAATTACCAGGTTTAATTGTAGCAATTAGGAACCATTTAGCCAGGAGCAGCTAAAATTTTGTTTTACTTTAAAATGTACGAAGTTTTGGGACTGTGCAGGGGTCTTCTTTTCTAAGATACAGTCTATTCTCCACCAGGGGGGTGTCTCAGGGAATTTGGGCTATAATTACCTACATTAAGCCTGCCAGCAACATGCTTGTGACTTTCTTCTTTTTTGTTTTTCAATAAAGACCCTTTACTGTTAAAATTTGCTCTGTTCTTTAGAGGAAACCCTGACCCCTCCACATCTGGAACCTACCAGAATTTAGCTAGCTAGCTAGCTCATCCATCCATCCATCCATCCATCCAAACATCCATGAAAAAAGGCAACTGTACAGACAGGTAAGGGCAGGGTCCCCATGCCCACAACATACCACCAGCTCCCACAAGAGCTCCCTGGTCAACTTAAGCCAACACAGTTCAAAAGAGACAAAATACGGTACCTCCATGACAAACTGTCCAGAGTAAGTTCCAGTCATTGTTGAACTCTGACCTGCAGCAAGAATTCCAATAGCCCAGATATAAAGAGCAGCTGGGCCAAAATAGCAACCCAAAACCACACCCTAGAGGATAGAAGAATTATCATCAGTTTTTTAAAGATAAAATTCATTAAGACATTTTTTCCACTAGCACTAAGTACCCATTAAGTACCCATTAGGGACTCATTAAGGACCCATTAGGCTCAGAGCAGGAAGGTCCAATTTCCACAGCAAACCCCATTAAAGCCGCATTTGTTTTCACCAGTTCTAGGGAAATCCGGATTGAATGGGTCCTTATTTTATTTATTTATTTATTTATATTTATATTTATATCCCGCCCCATACCCGAGGGTCTCTGGGCGGCTCACAACATTTTAAGACACAAACATATCAAATCTATATAAAACGATGCTAAAACCAATACAAGGTTTAAAATCCAACATAATACTAAAAAACGGAGATACAAAAACAGTAGTGGAGTGTGCACTGGGGGGGGCGGGGGGGCTTTTAACCAAAGGCCTGAGTGAAGAGGTGCGTCTTCACCGCCCTCCTGAATATAAACAGGGAAGGGGCCTGACGCACCTCCAAGGGGAGACCATTCCACAATCTGGGGGCCACCACAGAGAAGGCCCTCTCCCGGGTGCCCACCCGCCTAGCTACTGAAGGAGGAGGGACAACCAGAAGGGCCTCCCCTCCAGATCTTAAGACACGATCAGGATCTATAATCCAGATTTCCTGTAGATCTACAATCTTCAGGCATCAAATCTGGATCATACAGAGCATGTTTCCACCGTGATCGGGCAATGGGGTCAGGGAGGGGATATCGCGAAACCCAAAGCTCCAAAGCCTGTGTTCAGTCTCCGAAGCCGGCTCCAAAGAATAGCACAGGCTCCGAAGATGACCCCACATGAGAGCAATGCCAGTCCTATGGATCTTTGTCAAAGACTCCAGAGAATCTTCGAAATTTGCAGCAGATCCCTCCGGAGAATCTTTGAAGAATCTCCAGAGCATCTACAAAGATTGCACCCCGTCCCTCAAAAAATCTGAGGTGATGGACAGGCAGATCCAGGTTCACCACATGGGTGCTGTGGCATTTCCACCACAGGCGGGCTAGCACCCATTGCTATTGGGTGCTGCATCATCCGTGGGGATGCATCGGGTACCTCCCTTAATCCGGATCTATAAGGTCCGGATTGGTTGAAGGACTCATTCCTTAGATCCCGATCATCTTAGATCCGGATTAAGGGAGGTCAGTAGAAAAAAACCCTATGAAAACAAACCACCCCTAGTTGTGAGATTGTTGTACCAATATCAGTAAAATTACTCATAAGATAAAGATTGCTAACTGACTGAAACCGAGCAGCCTGAAGCCATAGCTATCTTGTGCAGATATTCAATCCTCCTCAGTTGTCTAGATGGATGCTCTAAAAGTATAATATAGAGGCTGATGAGGCAGTAAAGCTGGCAGCTATGTAAGGCAAGTAATAAACCAGTGTTCATTTCTCTAACCTTGGCTGCAGAGGTTTTTATATATTATATGCAGACTGCTGGCAGGCCACCATATTCCCCCAAAGTCTTTGAAGATATTCTGCAATGGCCTTCTAGAAGTTAATAGAGAGCAGGTCACAACATTAAAAAGCAATGAACATATAAAATGAATATATGAGAAGGCCCAGTGCAGAAAGGACATTTGGTGATCTGGTCTTTGTTATTTATATTCCTTCGTAAGTTGTCCTGCACTTTTAGATGAGAACTTTTTAACTGTTTTAACTGATATTTTAATATTTTAGCTCGTCTACCCTGAAACCTCCAGCTAAAGGGTAGGATATAAATGTAAACAAGTATCACTGCTTCTTAAAGAAAAATGCTACCTCTGGTTGTGATTGATAATTTACAGTTCTACTTTTTATGTACCGATTCTATCGTGTCTTGTTATAATTTTGATTTCTCAACTGCTATGGGTCTCTTTTAATGAAAATAAGAAGTGGAATGCATATTTCTTCATAAAAATAAGTTTGCTTTTGAAAGACTCACCCCTTTATAGATATCCACATCCAGGGTCTCGTTGTCTGGTTTAAACAGACCAGCTTGAGCAAAAGTTTTATTTGCACAGACTTCATACTGTAAATACAAGTTTTGAAATTATTTTAAAATCTAATTTATCAGAAGCAAAGTATGAGGACAAGAACTCTCCACACACACACACACAGCCTTTTTGCAAGCATTTATTTATTATTTATTATTATTCTGTGCCATGCTAGGCTGAAATACAATTGTGGGTAGCCCATTCCAACTATGGAGGCCAGAAATGGAAGTTCCAACCCCCCACAGTAGCTGAGCAGGCAAACAGGGCCAAGCACCACAAATGGGCCACTTCAGGAACCATTTCTGGGTGAACAGCAAACTGGCACTAAGTGTCTCTGCTGTGGTGTACCAGACCAGCAGATCCAGTATATTAGCCTGGAACACTGCATTGGGTGTTTACAGGCAGTCCACCGTTGAAGTGGGCTACAGTGCCATTTTCATGAAATGCCTCACTCCATTGTCTCAGGTAGATGCTTGTGCAGTGCAGATGAGGCGTTCCAGTAGTTTCATTAGGCTGGTCTCTCAACACAGTGCAGAAAGGCCCACAAGCACAGTGTTAAAACTGTATTCAGAACAAAGCACAAGAAGAAGCCAACTGTCTGAGCTACATTAATATAAATATATATATACCATATAGCACACTGACATTTGAGAAGGTTCTGTGCAAGATGCAATCAAGAAACAGCTTCTGGCATTCAGGCTCTGTGATTCTGGCTATACCAGTGGTCAACAAACCACAGCTCGCAAGCCACATGCGGCTCTTTGGCCCCTTGAGTTTGGCTCTTCCAGCTTAGGAGTACCCTAATTAAGTTAATAAACTATATAGGTACCGTAGGTACATTGTTAAGTATAAAAAAACTGGCTCTCAAAAGAAATTTCAGTCGTTGTACTGTTGATAATCGGCTCTGTTGACTAATGAGTTTGCTGACCACTGGGCTATACTGTAACATGCAACAGCTGCTTCAAAACGCATTTCAGATTTTGTTTTGTGGCTAAGCTAAGCTATCTCCTGGAGGCCCTTGAATCTGTTCTTACTGAATGGAAAGCAGCTGTTGGAAAAATGCAATGGATAGACTCCTTAGAAAACTCTGACCTCACAAGAGCCTTAGTTATGTAATCTCACACTTTGGAAAGCTGTTCAATCTAATATGTTCATTTTCCACAGGCTCAGAAGTCCTCCAGGGTCCTACTATCCAATTGTATTGCCAATCCTGGAGTTGTTTGCAGGGAAAAGTGCTTTGAAACAGATCAGATCACTGTCTCATTTAGATCAGCACTATCTACATAGATTGGCACCAGCAGTCTTTGCCTGGAGATAACCTTCTACATTGTAAATCAGTTACTCAACCAATGAATGGAGGGTGGTATCTTGCAACCATCTACTATAGACAGACAGCATTATCGAATGTCTGAAAGCTCATTCAATTTCCTCTCCTATTTTGTTTTTGTTTTTTTAATATTCTTTATTTAAAAAATTTAACAACTTAAAACTTCTAAATAAAGATCATCATATAACAAGTCTTTCCATCTTCTCGTTGCTCTTTTGCTGACTTCCTGTTTTTCAACCTCTTCATTTCTTTGTTTGCTGACATGTGTCTCCTTTTTCTTTATCAGCTGAACTCTTAGTTATACATCAAAGCTAAGCATCATTACATCAGACCATCATAGATAGTTGCTAAAGAAAACAATTCTATTTATTTCTGTTTCTATCCTTCCCTTATCTAGCCATCCTAAAATCCCCGTTTCTCTTCATTCCTGACCATGGAGAATCAGACACATATCTCCCCTCCACTCTGACCTCTTTCCTTCCCTTATCTGGATCCTCTTCCCTCTTTCAGTCGAAATGAGACGGCATCCCTGTTGCCTGGAGACATGGGCAACTCCTCCCCTCTTCAACTCCCTGGAAAATCAGAAAGCCATTTGGATATGTATCTTCTTTCCATCCCGATCCTGTTCTTTTTCTTGACCAGAAATTTTCCCCTCTTTTGGTTGCTTTAAGACAGTATCTTTGTTGCTTGGCGATACAGTTCATTCTTTTGCCTGGATTTTTTGTAAAATTCTTATTTATCAGTATTCTTGTTCTTTTTTTCCTTTGCCAAGGCTGTATTGGTGTCTTCCCGTACGTATTCATTTTTCCTTGCTGGACAGACCTCTCTTCAAACTGGAACACCATCTCTTGACGTTCTTCCTCTTTAGTCTGGTCTGTACCCTTCAGAATATTTTCGATTGTCAAGCTTCCTCTCCAAATTTGCCAAAGATTGATCAATTTTTGTTTCCCAACGTACCAGAAAGGCAATAACTCATATCCACCAAAGAAACTCTTGGGCTGCATCCAGACATGGCTTATTTATTCTACTATATTTGGATATTCCAGAATAAAATATGGATATTCTGGAATATCCATGCTTTATTCCAAACTATCCAAATATAGCAGAATAAGTGACCTCTGAATGATGAAAAGAAACCATTTACTTATATGATGCACAGAGATTCTTTTTGGCTAAGGATTGGAACACACTGCTCACTGTGTATTTGACTGTCATTGTGTTCCCACAATTCATTGCAGAAGAAAGCATTCAAGAGAATAGATACTTACCACGTCTTTATTTGTCTGTCCAAAGAAAGCTTCAGCGAAGACGGAGACAACAAACACGTTGATGAGGAAAGAAATGAAGAGAGCAATGCAGGACTCTATAAAGAAATACTTGTTGGCCTCACTGACCTCCTTTTTATTGGCCCGATTCACCTGCCGAGACTGGAAAAGGGAACAAAACTCAGAAAATGAAGGCACAGCTATACAACCTCAGCAAATTCTGACAACCAACCCATTTTGGATATGTCTACGAGATCTGTGAGCCCACTCTTTGGCAGCTGGCCAGTCTGATGCTCTCTAAATGCTGCTGGACTACATTACCCAGTCCTAACTCATGTATCCATGCTGGGCGGTACTGGTGGGAGTTGTACTGGCACAGCTTTCTCATCCCTGAAAACACAACTCACGCACCTTAAAAACAGAAAGCAGTGACATGATTCTAAACACCTTCTGAGACAGTCCTTTCCACAGGGCAACCAACCACCGTGGGCAACTTCCTGTTACAGAACTATCGAGACTTGTGCCACAGGAGGTGCTGAGGACTGTCCTAAACAACTTGTCCAACATGGCTGTGAGACCCAACCTAAAAAAGGTCTAACAGTTCTTACGCTGCTTCTGTGCACTGACTAAAGCAGTCTTTGGGGGTAATAGTGACCAATACAGCGATTGCTAGACAATGCAGAAAGAGAAGGGGTCGCTTTGTTTTGCCTTTTCTCTGCTCTCCTATCTAAGGCAGGTTCCCAACCAATGATGCTGGTGCAGGCTGCAACAGAGAGCACTTGTTTTAATTGTATCCCAGTGTTGACTTCCACAGGAGTATATGCAGTATGCAGGCGCCCAAGAATGAAATCATCATGGGCAGAACACAGATTTTGTCATGGAAAGTATGACTGCTCTTGAGCAGACGTGTGAATCTTCATGGGTGCGACTTTACCACAGCTTTTTTATAGACAAGGAAGAGGTACAGAGGGAAAGCTCACCTTGACCAAAGCAGAATGCAAGTACATGTTATGTGGCATGATGACTGCTCCTATAATCCCAACTGCCTGCTCCAGCTGAGGAGCACCGCAGCCTTCACAGTAAGGCATGAACATTCCTTTCAGCAATTGGCCCTGGTCCGGCCGTACCATAACATACTGGAGAATACATACAAGAGGAGCATTAATGAAGGTGAAACAGGAACTAGCATTAGCTACAATCAGGCATTTTTCATTTGCTCTCAGTGAACACTCCCTTCAGGTTGCTCTTTCATGGAAAATCGTATGGTAACCTAGGCTGTGTCCAGACAGGATAAATACTTTGCAGTTACTACAGAGCAGCTGCCAGCTTGCCAAACAGGTTTACCGATGCTCAATAGTCAATGAAAAGTGAAGTCCAATGCCCTAGGGCAAAAAAATATATGCTATTTACATGGGCATTGGCTGCAGTTTTCCTTCTCTCTGCCTTTTTTCCAGGTGTTTGGACCAGCCATGTTTGGACCAACTCTCTTGAGAGTTCACCTTCTCTAGAGAACATGCAGACCTATCGGGGAGGGAAGGGCTGTTCACATGGTCTGAAGAGTCCTCTCTGATGCTTCGAAGGATCGGGGAGAATGTCCATTTTCCCTGCAGAGGTCCTTTGCTGTGAAGTAAAGGTAAGCTCCACACTTTTAATTTATTTCTGGAGGCACCCTTATTCTGAGATAATATTTAGCATGTTGCATTTGAGCTGGTGAAAAGTGGTTGACCCAAATAACTTTGAGTCAGTCCCTGACTCAGCTTGACCTTGCAGGACTGCTGCAGAAATAAAGGGAGAAAAGGTCCTTTGAAGGTAGACTTCAGATGACTGTTTATTAAGAGCTGCCTCCAGACTAGCAGAATAAATCTGCATTTAAATGTAAAAGCGCAGTATACTCACTGCAGAGCAACAACCAGGCGCTCCTGACTGGAAAGGCAGCTCTGTAGCTTCCCCTATTGGAGCTGCAGGAGTTGAGTCGGCACACATCATCACGCGGATTGAGGCAGCCAATCAAATTTTGAGCTGCCCTTGCTGCTTTGCAGGCATCTCGTCTTCTTTTCTCATCCTCCTGCCTGCACTGGTTTGAAGCTCTGGATTTTCTTTATACTGCGCAGTGAGTGTAGTTGAACCAGCATTAAGGTAAGTGCACAGTCCTGATGCAACACGACAACAATTGATTGACTGCCATGTGTGATGGCTCAATCAGAACTGCACATTCAAATGTGCAGTATGAATGTGTCTGGACACAGCCAAGGTACATCTTATCATAGAGGACAGGTACAAAGGAAAGGCTTATTGCACACCCAAAGAACAAACAGAAGGCAGAATCCCCAAGGCAGGAGAGTCAGAGAACTCATCAGAATGACTTCAGTAGGTTAAAACATAAGGGACAGGGAGCTATTTCTGAAAACAGCTATGTACTCCTTTTGAATACTATAGCAGTGTTTGTTTTAATCTCCACTTTCCACTATATGACAGCAGAATGCAAACACAAGAATGTAAGCGCCTAGCTAGCAACACTAACTATGCATTCCTGCGCTGCAAAAGTGTTTGCTAGGCTCAAAAATGAGAAGTCCTATGTAATATAAAATCCACCAGCAGCTGCTAAGGCAGCAGTTCTCAACCTTCCTAATGCCGCGACCCCTTAATGGAGTTCCTCATGTTGTGGAGACCCCCAACCACGGGGGCGGAGCAGCTGAGAGGTGGGAGGGAAGGGCGGTGGGAGACTCGTCGCGACCCCTCTGAAAGGGTAGTTTGACCCCCAAAGGGGTCAAAACCCCCAGGTTGAGAACCACTGTGCTAAGGTAAAAGACTTTCATTTATTCAAAAGCAGAGTTACCTCGTATCCAAATGTAATGGCCATAACAGTAATCAAGAAACCAAAAAATGCTTCTAGCTTCCTCAAACCTGAAAAGAGAAAGAGGCACCTTATTATTCTATTGTTTATTGAAAACATTTCTGTTTTGCTTCCCATAAAGCATTTTGAAACACTATACAAATAAGAATCAGAACAAGGTTAAATGGTGTTTAAAACAATGGTTTTAGGAGTTGATTGCACCAGGAACAACAAAAGCACTAAATACCAAGTGATTGATTGGTTTAGTCAGTGACTATCCCTTGTGTAGTATCTGTTGCATCAATGGAATTCACAAGTATTGCAAAGTATGTTGGGAAACATTACTGGCAATTCAGAGAGCAAGACTCATTCCTGGCAGTGCCTTCAATATGCAATGCGTATTTGCAGAGGAGCTCCCGACACTGTGCTATAAGCCACCTCTGAAGCTTAAAGTAAAGCTTAAAGACCAAAGCCCTTTTTGAGAATTTGACAAGCACCCCCAAACAGGTTATTGGAATACAGCAAGCAGGACCTTCTTGGTGCCAATTGCATAAGTGTCTTTACACCATTAGTCAGATTTGTTAGCAAGAAGGTGGGCTTAAATGAAGAAAGCAGCTTACCATACTTGTCCAGGAAGAGGAACATAAAGGTATCAGCTATTGTTATGAGGACTCCTCCCCACAAAGGGATTCTGCAGAAAGTAGAGAAGCAAACACACAAAAGAAGGGCAGATTTCAAGTTGTTGTATGTGCTCAGCTTAAGCTGAAGTCTTGCCAGGTATTCCTTATACCCAGAGTAAAGATCAGAATCACATTAAGAGTGCACGTTTACCTCAAAATTAGGATTGAAAAGTCACCTTAATGGCATTCTCTTTTAGAGACGTGAGGCCTGGGGGATCTATTCATACAATCTAGATAAGACAGCACATAAGGAAACAATGTTGGGCACCTTGTGTAGAGTTTATGAAGCAAAACACTGCATGTTCTAAGCAACAATTGCAAAGGACAATGTTATGGCTATTACAACTGGCTGGCCCTGGTTAAAGTCTGAGTTTTAGCCAGCCTACCTTTTCAGGAGGGAAAGAAAAAAATCACATTAAGATCACACAGTTGGGTGCCACCTCCAGCTAAGCATCATGCCCCCTTCAACACTATAATTTCACTTTAGTAAATCACGAAATCTAGAAATGAACTGAAACAAGCTGGGGGAATCTCACAATGCCATAGGAACACAGCGCTAGTCTCTCTGTGCCGGTGAGCACATGGAGTTTTGAGGCCATTTTCCTTTCTGTAGCTTCTTTCATCCAAACCTCTCCTTCCCATGTAACCAAGATGGGAATATAGACACAAATACAGTTTGCAATGAGAATAGATAGAGCAGTGGTTCTCAACCT
>MTQE01002208.1:12173252-12238883 GCA_014337955.1 Aspidoscelis marmoratus | reverse complement strand
GTTGAGAACCACTGAGATAGAGGCTTGGAGAATTCAGATATCACATTGTGAATTCCCAAGTCAAACAGGGCCAAGCACCACAACTCTGCTCACAGACGATCATGGGTAACACATTCTGGTGTCCTCGCAGCAGCCCTGAGAAATACCAAAATATATTGGGGTGCAAAGGAAGCCACTTAAGCAGGTGATTGAATAAATCAATGGGCTCCCATATTTCCTTAGTGCCTAGGAATTGGAGAAATTTGAGAGCCGAAGACTAACAAAGCCTCTTAATTCCACTTTCCAGAAATCACCCAGGACAACCACAACAAAACCTAGAGCTGTTTAGAACTCAAAACAAGCTCTATTTTGTGGGGATGTATTGCTAATAGATCAAAATAATCCAATTTAAGCTGAAAATATTTGCATATCCTGTGCAAACAATGTGATCTACAGGTTGAATTAGTCCTACAAGAGAAAGGCTCAGGGGCTTGGGCTTTTAAGTTAAAGAGCAGGTATGTGTCAAGGAGATACAAGATCAAAGTAAGCAAAATGTTCTATACAAATTAAAAATTACTGAAGTATTGAAATACATGCGTCTCAAGAACAGGCATTAAGCCTTCTTTGTGCAAACTGCTTCCATGTGCAAAACTAGGCTTCTCAGCTGTGGAATTCTCTAACTCAGACATGAAATTCCACAGCCTAAGAGTTCCATGTTGTGGCCTAAAGCAGCTAGGCAAAGGATAATTTTTCCTCTTTTTATTTCTGTGGATAGATGAATTCCAGATTCTCTGCCACGAAACTAAAAGGACTTTATTTTAAGTGTTCTATTTTAAGTGCTTAGATTCAAATTCCTTTATTAACTTATCTACCCAGGGTTTATTTTAAGTTTGCAAACTTTTATTTGTATGTCACTTTCAACATTCTATATAGATCAGCTATATAGAAAATGAAAACTAATTTGAGAGACAAGAAAACGGTGAAAGGGGAAACTAGCTAATGAAGATACATCTCACAGGATTCAAAACTGAAAAAACAAAAAAAGTAGGGGGAAACCTAAATCTAATTATCTGGCAGGATTCCTCCCTTACCACCTGAAATGCACACATCCTCCTGAATGTGGAAACTGAGCATGTCAGGAAAAATAACACTGAAACACTACACTGCATTGATGTCTTTAATACATCACGTGAGCCAGTTTGGTCTAATGGTTAGGGAGCTGGAATCTTATGTGAGAATATCAGGTTTGATACTGCTATCCCTCATGAAACCAGCTGAGTGACCTTGGGCTAGTCACAGCCCTCTTCTGAGCTCTCAAAGCCCCACCTACCTCACAGGATATCTGTTGTGGGGAGAAGAACAGAAAGCTTTGAATCCCCTTAAATGGGTGAGAAATCTGGGGTAGAAAAACCAACTGTTCTTCTTCATACAAAATTCACAGAAATGAGCGGATGGTTTTCTTGGTATGAATCACACTGGTGACTGCAAAAATAAGGTGAGAAGCTAAATCTAGAGGCCGAACTGCCAACTCACATCCCAACAGACAAAAGGTGAATGGCAATTGCAGACCCAATGACTTCTTGCATATCTGAGCCGATAATAGCCAGTTCCACCATCAGCCATAAGATGATCCGAGGTACCTAGAAACAAATAAAGTCTTGGTATAATAAGGACTACTTTACATAACATGCCAAAATGGACCACCACCACTCAAATCTAGGTGCCAAAAAGCAATGGGAGTAATAAGAAACAGAAGATCACTGAATGCCATGCTGATACAAAAAGGGAATTACGTGAAAGTGCTTAAATATATGAACAAAATCCAAACCATTTCAGACTTCCACTCTTATTACCTCAAATCCCACAATTTTTTAAAAAAATGCTAAATCAGTATTTTTCCTACTTCATACACTTTAGCTTCCTCATTACTCTTTATATGCCTCTCTATTCCTCTTCTCTCAGTTTTATTAGGGCATAGGCTCAAACCATGGAAGTCCACCCTACTTGATCAAACAAGCCACAGTCTGGCCACCACCACCTGTTCATGATGTAGGACCGACATATTAAATAAGTTCATACCCTGTATTATCTTTGGTTCTCACAGACCAGTAAGATTTACATAACCTAATAGCAGCTACGGAAAATAAGGGAGCGACGGAAGCCCAGTTTAATGATATAAGTTTATGGTGCAAGGAGGGGAAGCCCAGACCATTAAAAAGCCAATGGCTTTGTTCAGGTGACAGCCACTCTACCACTGGGTCAACCAATGCAAATCAATGGTACCTCCAGAAGCCAAATTATAGAATTAAAAGTTTCCAAGATCATATTAATAAAAAGGAATGACTATAATCAATCAATGAAATCAACCAGATCAACAGACAGAACTAGGCAAAAACATTACTACTCATCACATTTATTCACATGAAGGACATATTAACAGGGAACATCTGTTATCAGAAGAACGATGCCATCAGAGTCCTAGTTGTAATATTTCTAAGGAATGGATAAAACCACTAAAAGAACTGTTGTAACCTATTTTTAGAAATAAAACATGGGCAAAAGAAAGAATTTCTGTTTGCTCACCACATAAGAATATAAGAGGACCCCTGCTGGATTGGGCCACAGCCCATTTAGTCCAGCATCCTGTTATCCTTTAGTATGAAGCCAAGAGCAGCCTTAATGAAAGGGAGTTACTTCATAAGCATTCCTGTTTGCATAATATTCCTGGGCCACCACAAAGGGGAAAGCTTTAGAAACCACAGGACATGTGGGGAATGAGCCCACACAAATCCATCTCCTTCTCATGCCATCGGTTTCAACCCTCCCAGAAACTGGTTCCTCCCATGAAATTGGGACATGACCATAATAGAGAAGGAGCAACCATGCTGGAGGAGTCCCCATGCCATCTATAGTCTTAAAGAACCTTTAGCAACCCCTCTTCCCTTTTGTTTCAAAAGAAACACTGGAAAATTCTAACTTGGCCCGGGATGCTAACAGTCCCCAGTTCCCTGTTTATTGAGAATGCTCCAACACTACGATAGGAGCAGAGAAGTCGGCAACAAACTGCGCTGAAATCTCTCCATTCCAAGGAATAATTTATTCCAAAGTCAATTAGGAACACACTCAAAACTATGAAAGACAAATTGCCAAAGGCAACATAAGAGCAGAGACAAAGCAATCTGATTAAGGACACAGAAGGGGAAAAATATTTCACAGCACAATTCTAAGCCTTCAGGCAGCTGCATCTTGCCAAAACATGCCTAAGAATTTCACTGGGTACCAAACACTTGATATACTTGCTTAGAGCAGAGTAAATTCTTCAAAGATTGGTTTCTGGAGTTATCATGGGATTGTTAGAAAAATCTTAGTTCAAACTAAAAGCCACCCAAAAAAGACCGTACATATGAAAACCCTCTTTTGCTTCCCATATTAAGCATAGAAATAAATAAGTGGTCTGTATTATCTAACTCTGTCCATTCAACTTTGCAAAATTTCTGCTTTTTCTATCTGGTTACAGAAATTCCTCTTCTGTTATTACTGCTACTTCTACTACTTTTGCTACTACTGCTTCCACTTCTTTGATTAACACATCTGAATGGCACAAGCCCTCTGTTTGTTCTTCTTGGTCTTATTTCTTAATTTGCTTCTGTCAGGTACATGCATCAGCACTGCCCCTCTGGCAACTTGTTCAGGCTCAGACAGGAGGCCTTTTCGCGTTAGGCCTTTTCGAACGCGTCTATGATGTGCTGGGACAGGGCATTCGCTCTTTTGGGGCGGCCGGATCCGTTCCAGCCTGACCCAGCTGTCCCAACACGCCGTAGATGCGTTCGGTTTTCAGAGCACAAAAATGTGCTCTGAAACCATCTGGGTGCATTCAGCTCTCACACACTAGCATGGTTCTTCTCTGCACTGGGAGCCAAGGAAGCTTTTGCACTCTAGGCAAAGCAGAAGTCTGTTTCCTCCTATTCAATCTAGGGCAAAACAATTTGTGTGAGAAAACTGAGGATTCTGAAGACTCTAGTCATAACCCACAGCCCTGTCACTAGAATTTATACAGACCTATAAAGTATCCTTTGACCTGTCTCTTTTTTACTTACTTAGACAATCGGAGGGAAGAGAATACTTACAACTAATTCAACATGACTGTCTACATGTCCCAGATGGCTGTGCGCCCCTGAATTACTAATATCAACTAAATCCCAGTCCTGTCTGTAAGTTAAACATGCGAGGAAACCCACACTCAAAACAAGGTGAGTCCTTTTGGTAAGGAGGCAGTTTTAAGCTCAGTGGCTGCACAGGTGATTTACCCACCTTGGGGTACTGTCGGTTGCATACTTCTGCCAGATGAAGTCCAGTGACCACTCCAAGCCTGGCTGCCAGGCGTTGCAAGAGCAGCCCAATGATAGTAGCCAGCAAAAGAACCCAGAGCAGCTGAAAGAGACAAAAGCACGGTTAGATCAACAGGGATCACGGTGAAAGAAATCTGGAAGCCAGCCAGAGAACCCAGGAATTCTAGTAACAGGCGGATGTTTACATTCCTATAGGAACTAATTCCAGCTCCAGGTAAAAACTTTGCTCAGACAGAAGCCAAGCTTGCAGAACAGCTTTGCAATGTGTATGTTTCCATTAAGAGCTTACAGCTGAAATGGAGTATTTTGTCAATGTGTGTGCTACAACATCAACTTGTGTGCTTCTCTGTAAGTATACCTGAGAATTGTGATCTTGAGATTTCTCCAACACACACCCTTAGCCATTCCTGTCAAGAAAAAGAACTAAGACACCCTCCCTCCCAGAAATTCCCAGGGTCTTTAACTGGTTTAAGCTTGCAATACTGATGAGACTTCAGATAGTCATAATACATAACTGAATTCCAGCCTAGTAACTTTTTCGTGAACAATTGAAACAGCACAGACCTCCCCAGGTAAGGCCACTTAGCAAGCTCAGACCTCTTTTCTTTCAGACATAGGGAAGTAGTAAAGCAAATAAGCCAAGTATGTCCTGCTTTAGATTCTGTTTTGTTCTACCAGGGAGTGGCTATAGCTCAATGGTAAAGCATGTTATTTTGCAGAAGGTCTCAGGTTTGATCCCAGTCATCTCTCTGGAAGAAGGCAAAAGTAAATCATTCTATACTGCTAACAAGAAACTGCATGGATATATTCATGGAGTCACTGAGAGTCAAACTCATCTTGAGATCACTTTTTGCGCCATCTTTACCCTTTTCTGCACTTACCTTGTGTGAATCCAGATTAATGGATCTGTAATAATGGGGCCCACTGATCTGGATTACATCAAAGAATGAGCCAGATCATTGCCATCTTCACTGATGCTGTTGATCTGGCCCATGTTTCCCTATGGCTGCAAAGCTCACGTGAACTCTGCAGCCACACACACGCTCCAAAAGCTAGGAACAACAGTTCCTAACCTCTAAGCATGCTGCTGAAAAGCACCCCTGATAACTCTAGAACACGGAGGGCTACTATCTGCACACTTCTTCCAATCTGGGACAGGATGCTTGGTCCGTGGAATCATAGACCTGATCAAACAAGTCTATGAGAGATTCAGTCTCCTTAATCAGTTCTGGTTTCATCCAGAGCAGACAAAGCCAGACCACTGGGGGGAGGGCTTCCTTGATCCACATTAATGTGTGGATTAGGCCAGTGGTTTGGAGTAAGAAGCTCCAGTGAGTGCAGAATTCTGTACTAAAAATGAATTTACAATACTCCAGAATGGTTAAGGATATAAGAAACATCGTGCTAGATCAGACCTGCAGTCAACTGTTCTAGCAGCTTCTTCTCACAGTCCTGCCCTAATCACCAGCTTGCCTCTGGTGGCACAATGCTCTCTTCTATGTCAGAAAAATCCATGTACTTATGAGGATGTAATAGGCATTGACAAGAACAGCCCACCCAAAGAAAGAAGTATAGCAGAGAGACGTTTCTTTATTGAGCTGGTGGCGAAAGACGGCCACAGTCTAAGAAGAAATCTTATTACTGGCCTTCAAGGCCAGGCCTAGAAAGTCTAAACAAGTAGCCTAGTTGCTAGGGGAACGCAGGGCCAAGAATGTGAGAGGGCAGGCCACTCTCATACCTGTCCATCATGAATGAGTCAAAACCCTGTTTAAAGACTTGCAAGCTGGTAGACAACTTCGGCCGGCCTGCACTGCTCACATTACCAAATGAGTTTGCTTTGAAAAGTAACATGGGTAATTATTCAAAGTTGAAGAGACTAAAAGACATTCAGTTCCTGCTTGTGGTTTAAGAGGGTAACATCACATCAGGCTAGTCTGAGAGAAAGAGAACACATTTACTGAAATCAACATCACAATTAATTTTCCATGTGCCTCAGTTTCAGTGTGACTCAGATGGAATCCTATGATAGCAGGGAAAAGTCAGGAAACCCTTGGCATTAATGTAATGGCTAATTCCTCAAACAGAATTGCTGAGTTCCATCATGTTTTGGAGTACAGATTAGGCTAAACATCTGCCCATAGCACATATGGATCAATAAATCCTGCTCAGATGTATTTTTCACACCTTTAATTCTATGACTTACCTTAAACCCTGCAATAGCACCAGACTGTAGATCTGATTCAATGTTGCCAGGATCCAGGTAGGCAATACTCATCAGAAAGCCCGGCCCAGTGAAGGCCCAGAGTTTTCGAAAACTGAACCATGGATGCTTTGAAAATCAGAAAATAAAAAGAAAGAAAAAGTGGGACAGGATACAATATTACATCTCTTATTTTCATAAGGCTTATCAGTGAGAAGCATCATGTCAAAACAATGCTTGCTATGCAGTCGTTGCTTTTTATTACAGATACTTTAATGACAGCCTGAAGGAGACAAACCCATTCAGCATCACTGCACCATAAAAAGACACCACACACAGAGCTTACTCCCATAAATATCTTAAATCAGGATATTTCAGCTATGTTCCGAGAATTAACTAGTCCATTTTAAACTGCCTTTATGAAATCTGAAATGCACGATGCTTTAACTTTCTGTAACTTGCTCTTAAGCTTTCTTGGAAGTCTCTGAAATGGTCCAGCAAGAAAACAAAGCCACGGTATTGCTCACTTGGATCAGGACAGTCACACCTCCAAGAACTGAAGCAAAGGAATCCAAGCCTGGGGGTTTCCAACACACGCAATCATCCATTGGGCTACATCCTGTGTCTGAATACTAGTAATGCTGCCAATAAGAGCTGGATGCCCCCTTGAGCAATGGAAGTCAGAGCTGTCTGAAGCACCATGTGAGCTCCGCACACTGCTCCCCATTTAACGGGCTATGGAAAAGGGCACAGTGTCCTTGCAGATCAAATGCCAGATGAGGGGACAGCATGAGCAGAAAATCCAACCTAATGGTACACTGAAAACCTGATAAAGGCATTGACAGGATCCTGCCCTGTTTGCATGCAAAGTAGGTGCTATATACCTAAAGTCATTGCACTCCTAGCTCAGAATATGGAGATCATGGCAGATGCTCAATAGACTGATTCACACAGATGGACTGATATATATCAGACAAGATGAAGGGGAAATTTTCATCAAAAGGTAGACCTCTGTGTGCATATATATTTATAGGATAGCTTTTCTGTTAGAAATGTGGCATCATGTAACTGTTTCAGAAAAGGAAACAATTTAGACATCTACCAAATTAAAAAAGGGGGGTCGATGTCAAATATTGGGCACATATGTGATCAGCTAATCAAATGCACAAATTTTTAAATCACAATTTCTGATAAGTGGGACACTACATAGTCATCAAGTTTTTATTTGAAGCAAGTATTTTCATCGCAAATATATTTAAAGAATTATGAACAAACAAAAACCAGGAATGGGAAACCTCTCTTCAGACGCTGAAGTCTGGTTTTAGACAATGCTCCCTCCTGCTGCATTATGGGAGTTCTCTGAACTAAGTTTTCTTTCTGCAGATGTTTTGCCAGCAGGATAGAAGTACCATCAGTGCACTGATGATGCTACCAAACTTGTTGGCAAAACCTCTACAGAAAGAAGATTCACTGTGGGGAAGTCTTATGATGCTGCCCTCTAACCTGAAGCACTGAAAGTGTCTACTAATGCCCCTCCTTCTATCACAGCCTGTCTAAATCCCAAGGTGCAAAATATTTTGTTTGGGTTTTCTGATGCATAACAGTAGTTAAGCATGCCGCCAGAAACCCTAAAAGTGCCAGCCTCCCTAAGTGGTGGCTTCCCATTGTCTCAACTGGATTTTTAAATTTTTAATTATGTTTTACTATTTGATACGTTTAGTTCTCACTGTTAACTGCCCTATGTCCTTTTGGTGAAGGGCAGGATAGAAACAAACAAACAAACAAACAAACAAACAAGGGAAAGCTGCACAGGGAGGGTGGAGTCCCGGCAGAGTTGCATCCCATCATCCAGATGGAATGCTGGATACTCCACACTTTCCACCCTCCAGGCAAGAGGAAATGTGAAGTGAAAAGCTGCTGTTTAATCAGGAGAATTTAAGTTCGCCCTTTCCCTGCTGCTGCTGTGCTGCCGTTGCTCGATGGTCCCATGATCAGAAGCACTGAAACAGCTGTGCAGCCTTCCCCGGTGTCTAGAGGCACCTTAACTAGGTTTGTACAGATGAACACTAAAAAGACTACTGAATTCACTTGCCACTTCAGAAACTGAAAACTGGACCTACATGAAGCACTATTGATTCTTTGTGATCAATTATTCACTAGCTGGGTTCACAAAAAATATTCCTATTCCCATTTCCCATTTTTGGGAATACAAAGGAACAGAGAAAGACCCATCTGTCCTTGAAACTTGAAAATCAATCAGTGAAATAATTGGAACCTTAAGGAAAAAGAAAATCTTTTCATTTCTGACCAGAAAAAAAACCCTCTTAATAGCTGTTTCACCTGGTAACTTTGACTTCTTGTTCCCCAAATTGCAACAGACAAATCATGGTCCCTTTCAAGATAAACAATGGATGCATTCTTCACTCTTACAGAGAAGTTGCTTAACTTCAGCATGTGAATAAATTACCAACTCCAGAATGACCTCTCCCTGTGCATACCTGTGTGTGAGTGTTTGTGTATTCTGCATGAACCTTAAGTGGCAGGAGACACACTCAGAGCAACAGCTCATGCAGAGGCACAAGGGGCAGTCTCAGAGGACAACAGATTAATTTTGAGCAATTCTGCACTGACTGGTACACCAAACCAGCAACTGTACTAGAAACCTCCTTTCTGTGTACTGGTGTGGTCTAAGGGAGACCTCTTGGCAGGTGAGGCCTCCCCCAGATCATACACCAGTGTGCAGAAGGAAGGCTCCAGGTCTGATATACTAGCCCGTGCAAAATCACCTTTTGTTGTAAATTTGCGTCAGGAACAACAGCAGTATGTAGCAACAACTTCCACCCCAACTGAAATGGACTGGAAAGACACAAGGGCTAAGAATTCAATCACAGAGGGACAGAAGTCTTCACAATGAGTACTTGCGCACACTCACAGAAGTTTCCAGGTTAGTTGAGACTGCCAGTTCTTGGACATAATTATAGTAGCACGCACTGTAACAAAACCTTTGAGGAAAATTGTTTGGCATCTTCCTCCAGCTACATACTTCCCCTCACTGACCTTCTCATCTTCGGGTACAGGTATTTTTTGATCAAAGTAGGTGGTAAATTCATCTGCTGAGTCTGAAAGCTTTGGTGGTTCCCTGCTGTTGTAGATGGCACTAACCCCATCACCAGAAGAATCTTCTACAAAAGAACAAAAGAAATCTTGATGAGCAGAGTTAAGGATTGAGGAGGCACACAAGACTGCTATAAACAAACAAGTACCTCAGAACTCTAAAGCATTAATTTCTAACATACAAATTCTATGACTGACCCAACGATGACCCTTCTGATGTTGAAGGTCCCCATCCAGTGTTCCCTCTAAAGTGCACAATTCCACACACAGCTGGAACAAGCAAGGTTCTGGACCCATGGTTTGTACTTTCTTGCAGCCACTTTCCCACCTCCTGCCTGCATGCTCAGCATTGTCACCTAACTAATCACCTGCTTGCATACTGAATATGCTTTTGACCAGACCAGTCAATGATTTCTGGCTCTAAGTTCTACATGGCATTATTTAAATAATAGTAGAACACAGTTTAAATTGGTTCAAGTCTCTTGTTATATTTTTAGAATAAGAATCCATCTTCTCTCTTCTAAAACAGATTATCAAAACAACTTCCTCCTCTTCCACTCAATTACTACTAAACACTGATTTACTTTTTGTTGTGTTTTTGTCTAGACAGTAACTTCACCGTACTAGACTTATCAAGCTAAGCTCCTGGCTCCATGTGGTTTTTTTTTTCCTTTTTGAAACATTAGAGGATCAGTCTGCTCTTGTCACCTTCCCAAGCTTAGCCTATAGCCCTAAGAATTCCTGGTAGTCTCCCATCTATCTAGAAATAAAACATCTATCTGAAGTTCTTTAACTATGGCTGGGTCCAGATGATCAGATTAAATCTGCAGTTACAACAAAATACGCAGATTACCTGGCTGTGAAGCCACGATGGGCCACCCAGACTCCAGCAGCCTCCCCGTAGCTTTCTCACAGAAAGTTGCAGTACTTCTGTGGCATGTGCGGTACATGGGATGGGGCAGACAACAAGAGCTGAGCTGCAGGCTCAGCTGTCATTGGCTGTTTCTCGGCAGGAAACTTCAAATTTACCTGATACTGCAGAGCAAGCGCCCATTGTTCCACAGTAAGTAAATTCACACTAGCAGCGGCATAATGCACCACCGCTACGAAGTATCAGCCGTCAACTGTGATGTCCATTCCTTGACTGAGCATCGGAATGCGCAGGATTCCCAAGTTTGGACGCAGCCTATACTCGTTTCATTCATTTGAATAGAGACCAGAGATCTTTTTATCACTCCCACTCCTTATGCAAAGAGTTCAAACATCCCTTCTTGGAATGTTTCTTTTTCTGATGAAATCCTCCAAGGTATCAAATTCACCAATCCTGGAAAGGGAAAACTGGACCAGATTGCTCTTCCTTCAGGTCTTTAAAACAACAGGCAGCCTATTAAGAGAGTTCTTACAACTTCATTCCTCAGCTGACTGGACTTTTACATTAAAAAAAAAATATGAAACACAATTTCATTTTATTCACAGAACACAGAGAGAACTGGTTAAGCTGACTCACATAAGTACACGCTGCTGCCTCATACTGAATCATTCCTTTGGTCCATCTAAATCATGATGGCCTATATTGCACGGCAGAGATGAAACCCAGAGCTCTAGCCCTTCACAAAAGCCTAGAACGGTGATGGCCAACCTATGACACGCGTGTCACAGGTGACACGCCAAGCCCTTTTAGGTGACACACCTGGTCACCCTGGCACCTGGGCATGTAGTGCTTGCTTGTTTTTGAAGTGTACAAAATACCAACTTTCAATTGAAGATTTAGCAATTGTAAAGAATTATTCATTTTTGCTTTTAATAAAATACATATATCAAAAATATAACTTTCTTACTAGAGCTACAAATATCACAAAATTATGGATATTTCTGGAAGTGACACAGCACCCGAGTTAAGCTAGGTTTTCTAGTGAATTTTGACACACCAAGCTCAAAAGGTTAGCCATCACTGGCCTAGAAGTTTCTCCTTCCCACAAGGCAACATTCAGACACTGGTTACTTTTTCTATTATATTTGGATATGATGGAATAAAGCATGGATATCTCAGAATATTCATGTTTTATACTAGAACATCTAAATATAGTAGATTAAGTAACCAGTACCTGGATGTGGCCTCGTAAGGAATGCAGCAAGCATTCCTGTGTACACAGTTCCACAAAAACATAAGAAGTTTTTCTCCCAGAGGGGAGAGTCATTAAAAAAGAGAGGTGCTACTCACTCCTATACTCAAGCCTGTATTCTCCACGTGGCATTGTGCCTCTGCTTCCAGGAGCGAAGAAAGCAGAGCTCCACTTAGTCCTGCCTCCTTGAATGCGTAGATGGGGCCAATTTATAGTCAGAACAGGGCAGTAAAACCACACAGAGTTTTCTGTGAGAACGACGATGTTGGTTTCTCCTCTTCTACCTTCCCCGCCTCCCAAATTAAAGGAGATGCCATTTGGTAGATCTGTTTACATGATAGATTAAAAGCCACACACATATTGTATAATGAAAGCTATCATTACAGGAAGAATTCCACCCCCAGAAGAGGCAAATTCACCTTGCCTGGCTAGTTAAACAAAGATGGGAAACTGCACCAGCACATTATGTAATGCCCAGGATCAACCTGTTGCCAGCAACTTCCCTGAAATATCCTTCTGAAAAACTGGCTGCTTGACAAAAAAACAAAAAAAAAACAAAAAAAGAATTAGCTGTTGCAAAGTTCAGTAGAGAGCAAGAATCTGGAAAGTCCTCTCTCAAAAAGGTGTGTAGGCTGCACAGCAAATGTAGGTCAACAAGAACAAAAATGTTTGCTCTGTGAAGACCACAGACTGCCTTACAGTTTCCAGAAGCACAAGATGAGGCAACTGTCTGGCAGAGATGATTTTCAGTTCAAGATGAAACATCAGTCAGTGACAGGAATCTTTCCAGGCCTAGCTGTTCCTCTAAAAGATTTCAGTATAGGACTGGGCGGTATGATAAGGCATAAGAGAGGTGATGTTTAATTCCTAGTAATAACATGGAAACTCTCATGCACTTTTCTTAGCTATAATGTAGATGTGGTTTGCCACTGCCTTTTTCCAACATGCTTTCATATTTCCCAGTCCAGCCTTCCGCCTTGAGATTTCCACATGCTCTTCTATCTAAATACCATTAGGTCTAATCTTACTTAGCTATTCAAGATCAGGCAAAGCCATCTGCTATCACTTGAAGGCTCTGGCATCATAACGCAAGCACCTTGAGTAATGCACAGTCCTGATGATATTTATATAGGTTTCTTGGCAATAATATGGAGGTGGTCCACCATTTATTTTCTCCAATACTTATGTTCGCTTGCATCCATAATGGCACCGATTTTATCAGTTTTATTTTTAACATTTGTATCCCACCCTTCACAGGCAGATCACAGGATGGGTCACAACATATGATAAAACATATACTAAAATATATTTTAAAATATAACCCACCCAACCTTCCTCCTACCTGGCAGGATTACAATCAGAGGAACTAGGAAACAAAGACCCTTTCAACCAGTTGTCAGAAACTATACAAAGTTGGCACCTGGTGTACCTCCACTAAGAGGATATTCCAAAGTCAGGGGGCCTCCACAAAAAAGGCCCTCCCATGCCCACACGCCTTCACACCTCTGAGGATAGCAGAATTACATGAAGGCCTTCCTTTGTGATTTGAAAGCAAATGCAGTTTCCCATTGTCTGCTCAGCATGTCCTCTCTGGGTGTTAGGGAAGGGAACAGGTTGTGACAGGGACACACCCAGTTTCCTGCCTCAAACCCTGGGAGATGAAGCATCACTCCAATGAGATCATTTAGATGCAGCTTTTGTCAGCAAATGAAGAGGACTACTGGCATATATATGTCCACAGTTCACATGAACCATTTTAGATCTTATATATTTTATCTCTGAGGCCAAAACTGTCTGCCTTGAAACCCAAAACAGAAATCAGAAAAATGCATATTATAATTCATTTTTTATTTATTTTCAATATAGAACCTATGCATTAAAAACATATGAATTTGTGGTGAACATATTAAAAATAAGTAGCAATCCAAAAGCAATGCCACAGAGCACAAAACATAAAATGACCCACAATTAACTAAAGAAAAATTGCAGAGAAGTAGAAGCAGACTACTGAACTGTTAACCCTTGAATGCCTGAGGAAAGAGCCTGAATATTTTCAAGTCAGGTCACTAGACAAGCCTCCCTGGGGAGAGTTCCACAAACATGGAGCCATTACTAAGAAGTCCCTATATCTAGCTTCTGCTTTCCTGACATCAGACAGAAGGGAAACCCAGAGAAGGACTTCAGATCTGAGCACATTCTGGGCTGGATTATATGAGCAGAGGTATTCTGATAGGTACCTTGGTCAAATGCTATTTTTGGCTTTTTAAGACCAGGGCAATTGAATATACTAAGAGCCAATACAGACCTGCAGGGACTGGTATATACAAAGCTTTCTTGTTGCATTCTGCACCAGGTTATATCTTCAGCAGGACCTGCACGGGGCATTAATGGCACCATGGGATTGGCCTGACGGTGCAAGGACCATGCACCTGTGTGCCCTCGCTGCACCACAACACTTCTCCGAAAATACGTAATACATGCGTCCCACATCTGGAAGTGTTCACTGCACCATAAACACTCCTGAGAGCACTGTAATGACAGAGCAATGGGAAGAGCTTGCACAGCACTTCCTGTCACTCTTTCCCCACAACCACTGTGCAACCTTACTATTTCAGTGCTCCCCATTTTGAATACAAGAAAATGACTGACTTCCATGGATGTATGGCCCCTGCACCATAAGGCCAATCCAATGAGGCCATTAAAACCAGATCTTATAACCCTGAACTGGTGCAGAATGCAACAAGAAGACTGCAGAAAGCCCTGGATGGAAACATCAAACCAAGAAACAAAAGTTCTCTGTGTTTGATATTCTCATCACTGGGAGCAGCAACAGGTATGAAGATCTTTGTCTACTGCAGTGCTTTTGCTGCCATCTGGAAACTGCCATCTTCACTCCAGAAGAAAAGCAAGAGATTCAAATTTGATTCAAGGTTTCTCCACAATTGTAGGAGCAGCCAAAGAGTCAAACTATGAACATGTTGTGAGCATAACAAATATGCTCCATGAGGCTGTATAAACCCAGGATGCACTCCTTGAGGTTGTGCGAAAGCATGTTTATGGTCAATTTCTGTTTTTTAATTAAGACAGATCTTTTTAAACCCCACAAGAAAAAGAGGATGAGTTACACAACCATGAACCTATTCAAGAAAAGCCCATAGATGATTGTAGGTGGTCATCTTGCCTGCCCGAAGACCCTTTTCTCAGGAGCTTCTGAAGTCATAAGAACATACAAGATTGCAAGAGGAGCCCTGCTGGGTCAGGCCACAGCCCATCTTGTCCAGCATCATATCTTGCACCTTATTAAGCAGAAGATGAGAGAGAAATGTTCACCTGTCTTTTGATTCCCAGCAAATGGCCTTTAGAGGTATCCTGTCTCTCCAACCATCACCTGTCTTTCCAAGTCTTGTGCAAAATTTTACACATTAAGGGTCAGTTGATAATGTTAAAGTATTGAGTTAGTTCATTTTAATCTCACCCTTGCGTCTAAAAAGGCTCTCAATGTGGCTGAACAGAATGAATAGATAAGCAAAAAACTTAATTTCCCCCAGCTTCAGACTTAGCATGCTATAACTCAGAGGGGAAATCTGATGCTGTTGCTCAATGGTAGGGCAGATACAAAGCCCTCTAGTGTGCCTCCCACATCTAGAGTATGGTGGTAGATGAACCCGTGGCCCAACTAAGAATAAATGGATTCATTAGGATGTAATTAAAACAGCTCATGAACTACGGAAGGCACCACTGTAGACTTTGTCCAACAGCAGCTACAACGTCAGGATTCAATGGAGGGGAAACTGTATTCACCAACTTGAGTTCTCTAAGGGAAAGCAGAATAAAACACAACTGCTAAATCTCTTCTCATGAGAAAAAAGCCACTCTGAAAAAAATATTTCGATTATGGGATCACGGGTGACTGAGACCCTTTAAAACAAGAAGTACAGAGCAAGTAGAATAATGATCTGAGATCTGTTTTGCTTGACACTTGTTATCGCAGGCAGAACAAACCTCTTGGAAGTCCTTAACTTTTATGAACAGCAATTCATAGATGAAGTGATCATAAAATATCACTCAAAACAAACCAACAAGTGTTCTTTACAATAACTGGGAGATAGTGATAACTTTTTATGGGCTTTACACTCACAGAACTTTGAGGAACATTGCTGGGAGGTTTAACAAGGTGGAAGATTTTTCTCCCCTTGTGCCACTGAACTGACCTAAAAAATAATTTGCACCTGAGGTTCTGTTGAAAGGGCTTACCTCAAGCCTTTGCTCTGAGGTCTGCCAGATGTTTTGGAAAACTATCATCTCTCAAATGTTCCTGACATTTAACATTGAATCTGGTGGGAGCTGGAGTCCCATAATGCCTAGAGGATTCATTCTCACCCTATAGAAGCAGGCAAAATATGAAGCAGTACTCATGTCTGCAGTCTTAAGTATTATTGCCCCAAAAATAGAAAGCACCTTATTTCTTCTCAATTATGTTCTACTGTCTAAGCAAAAAGACATCGATGCTGTAATCCTACAGCAATTTTTCTAGGACTGAACCCCACAGACTCAGATTTATTTCTGAGTATGTACGTCTAAGACTGTGAAACACATTAATTATAATAAGCATACATGCATCCTCTAAAAATGTCTACTCTCTCTCTCTGGGCATCATTATAAGAATCTTTTAAATTGGAATAAAATAAATGCTTTCAGATTCCACAAAATCTTAGTTGCTTTAAAAACCAAGAAAGTTAAACAGTAAATTTACCACACAGGGCCTCCTGATCCTTCTCAGATATCATGGTTGGTGCTTTATGTCCAGAATCAGATCCTTCAGAAGTTACATTGGCTGCAAAAAAGAACAAATAGAAAAATTACTGGGGCAGGATCAACAAATGAAACTCTCATCTATTTACCTTTTTTTCCTTCTAGGAAAGGTGGACCTGAAGAACACAGACATTACAGTATACGAAACATATAGGACCAATGTAAAGAAAGGTGTTGGGGCACAAAATGATACATGAAATCACATGCTAAAGTGTGTCTCTAGATATGCAACATCCAGGGCCTGTTTGAACGCGTGATGGAGTGATCCAAGCCACTTGCTAAATTGCTTCATCCGCACTGTGGAGCTGCAGCAACTCACCAGAAGTTGTTACAGGCTCCCCCAGAATGATCCAGCTGTGGACTGCTAAAAAGCAATCCACACACATACCAGGAGCAGCTGGAGTGCTCCTGGATACTGTGCCCACAGTGAGGGGGCATGGCTGTGCAACTGTAGCTGTGCAATAATGCAGTATCCAAATTGCCATCACAATGTCTGAGAGTGCACCAGAAGTTGCCTCGGACATTGCCTTGGAGATCCAACCAACCTCGGCCTGGCCAATCACACTTCAAGCTCTGCTGGCCAGGCACAGGGTTACTTTAGCACTTGTAGCGCGAATGGTTGCTGCCATGCTGGATACTTACCAACCTGGTATGGGTGTTATGCCACACCAGTCTGATAAGTGCAAACAGGCCCTTATAGGAAGTTTAGCCAACCAGTGTATCTCCAAATGTTGCTATATTGTCACTCTGCTATGGAGATGGGAATTAAAGTCTTACAGAAAGTGATTAGTTTAGCACCTTTAGCTTACAGAGATAAAAAAAATAATGATGCATTGGTGGGAGGGGACAGTCCATACAAATGTGGAAAAGATTGTGAAAGTTCACTGGTAGCTTTCTGACAATCATATTTCAGTGTAACCAGAGGATCAGCCTTAGCAGTTGTGGGGCCCAATCTGGAATCACAGTAGCATGGCCTATGTTTGCTTTGGGCCAGGTCATGGTGGGAACGTATGACCTTTTTAATAGCCTTTTACAACTGTGGACCTCATGACATGGGTGAAATTTCAGTGGGTTGAGGTGGTGAGGGCCACTATGACACTCCAAATGCTGGCCTAAGACACTAGCATGGGCCCTCCATGAGCATGAGGCCCCACTGTGTCCAAGTACAGCAAATGGCCCCAGGCTAGCCCATGGCAACCTTGTCTGCTTCAGTTTGGCCTAAATTCTAACAGAAATGTTGCGAGGATAAAATGGAAGAGAAGAGACTAACACGTCCCACCTTAAACCCGTTGGAAGAAAGGCAGATTAACAATGCAAAAGGACAAACAAAGTATATTTCCTTTGGAAAAAGCAAGATCAGTTTTAGCCAAGTCTGATCACTATAGTAAAGCGTATCCCTTTACTCCATGCTTATGCTCGTGAGCAGCACAAAGCAGAAAGCCAGCTAGTGCCCAGTTTTCAAATGTTCAGAGTTCAGAGGTGTCACCTCCCCAAGAGCTCATGGAAACCAGTATAGAAGCAGACACTTCAGCTTGAACATAAGAACATCAGAGGAGCCCTTCTGAAACAGGCCACAGCCCATCTAGTCCAGCATCCCATCTCACACGGTGGCCCACCAATTGCTTCTGGGCGTCCAAAGTAAAGGACAAAGGCGAAACCTTCACCTGCTCTCAACTCCCTACAAACGGCCTTTAGAGTCATTCTGCCAGTCTACCCAGCCTAGAGGTAGTGCCTAGGCATCCATTCTTGCACAACCACCAGCCTACTTAAGCAAACCTTCAGTTAAAAATGACTGGATATTATTGGTAACACCTTCTGCTTTTCTTATTTGCTGTGGATCACAAAATGCATTGTTCTGAAAATACTCCATTTAGGTATGATTCATGCAAACCATCATTTGCAGTTTGGTCTAATCGTTAGGGAGCTGGACCCTTATCTGGGCATTTCTGGGTTTGATTCCACACTCCTCCATGAAACCATCTGGGTGACCTTGGGCTAGTTACAACTCTTTCTGAGCTTTCACAGCCCTGCCCACCTCACAGGGTGTCTGTCGTGGGAAGAAGAACAGAGAGCTTTGTCAGCCACTCTGAGTCCCCTTAAATGGGCAAGAAAAGCGGGGTAGAAAAGCCAACTCTCCTATTCCTCCAATAAAAAGGTAATTAAAATATAGCAGGCCACCTTCAGTTCAATCTATATAGCAGAGACAGCAGTTTAGCTCTTCAAGAGGTTTTTAAAACTGTCCTTGAAAAGGGTTAATGAAAAGCAAACATCTTTTTCCTAGTAAATGCTGTACTCTGCATACCTCATGGTTCTCACAACTGACAGAGGTTGCTCATTCCAGTTCTTTAAGACAGCAGAGTACAGGACTAAAAAGTAGGTGGCCTGATTCAGATCAGGAAGGTTTACAGGGAGCTCAGGCCATCTACTCTCTGGGCCTTGCTAGATGATACCAGTCAGTTCAGTCTCTGTGCAGGCTTGTGAACCATATCACAGCTCAGAAAACATTCCAACCTTGCTCATTCAGATACTGCTAACAAAAACCTAAGCAGTTATATTCACTGTAGAAAAGAGTTTTAAAATGCAACAACTACTTAAAGTAGAGGTGTTCAACTTGCAGCCCCTTTAACAGTTCCTGAAGTACATCTCCCGGTAATGCACTTCCAGCAGGACCAGGGTTGCATGCAATGCTGGGAATTGCAGTTCAAGAACAGCTGGAGGGCCCCAAGGTGGGCACCTGATAAAGTGTGTATAGGATTTTCCAATGGGGGGCATAAGAGCTAGAAGCAGGGTGGCAAAGGTCTATAGATAAAAGAAACAGCAAAGGTTAAAGCAGCCACAAGGTTAAGCCAGTTCTGAAAATCCAAAGGAAGCCAGGTCAAACTAATTTTCAATACTGTATCAGTCAAGAATACTAACTGCAAAAGATATGTGGGTGGCAGGAATGAAAGCTCAGTTAATTTTAGCAAAGCTTCAGCTGCACAGAGAAATCCATGTGAAAACATGTTATATGGGGTGGTAAAATTAAAAGGGATTAGCAAGCACACAGACAGGGAGACTCGTCTGCTACAGTTCTTTTCTTTCAAATCAAAGGCTTTAAAACTTCTCTTTTCAACAAGCCTGCTTCCTTTAGCATTGACCAGAAGAGAGGGGCATTCCATCAGCATTTGTTCCATTCTGCATCTGTCCCAGGCAGGAGTTCTGCGATTCTCACATTCTACTTCACAAAGCAAGCTGCAAAAAGGGTCCCAACACTCAAGGAGAGCAAAAGAACCAAAAGTTGGACAGGCTTTCCTAGGGCCTCACTACTGTTTTACCTTACAGGCCAAAATCAAATCCATAGGAATTCCACTACAAGACTTACCACACCAGGGGCCTGTTCACACTTTCCCTGACAAAATGGTATAATAATACAATTCCACTGAGGTGAAGATCAGATGCAGAGGGAACCATCTGTACTTCAAGTGCTGGTGCAGGCCCCAACTGTAGCCCCAGCATTTGAAGTGAGGATGGACAGGCCTGGGCAGAGCAGATCACCTTGGCAATGGCCATGGCAACATCTGGTGCATGGAGCTGGTGACTGGCCCAAGATACACAGCCATGCCGCCGCACTAGAAGAGGGTGTGAATGCTGCTGACTGGGAGTCACTATCTGCTTCTGGTCAAACTGCAGACAAGGTTTTACTTGTCCACAGATAACGCAGACCAGAACAGCAGGGGTGAGCCCCAGCAGTGGCTGGAACCACTCCACAAGGATAAGTGCGAACAGGTCCCAAAAGAATTAATACACATCTAGTGATCCTATTTCCTTGGCACACCAAAAATGAGATTCAAACTCTTCCTGCCCCCACCCCTTCCTGTCTGAAGTTCTTTCCTGTGACACTAAATGAATGGTCTCTCGCTGTGCTCATGCAGAGAAAAAAAACTTTCTCTCCTAAGAATGAGTACTGACTCCAGCACAAAACCCAGTGAAAAACAATGTAGAGAGCAGAGCGATTCAGGTGTTGAGACCCTTGCTGAAGCTCCTATGCCAAAAAAACCTATATCACTACTGTTGCACAAAAATAGCAGATTTCTATACGTTTCTACATTCCTACAAGTACCCCAGCACAAAACCAGAAATGAAACAACAACAAAAAGTGTTACAACGAGAATCTCACACTGCTAGAAATAATTGGCTGAAGTGATAGGGAGAAAAGTTAAGGACATCTGCTGAAATGCCCACATCCAGCTTCCACAAATCCACAGTACGGCCATGACACTAAAAATTAAAGCATGCGTAACTTAGCAACATGTTTTCAGCAGTGAAAAAAGCACTCTGCAGATGCAGCAAAGGACAGCACTGTACTTTTGCCACAAGATTTCATATCTGTGCAGTGGAAACTGACTGAATCCACATTACAGCCTGTGTGTCAGAACCCTCCTCAAAAACAGCAATATGAAAAACAAAGACCCAGTATAGAGCCGAGGAAAGCCAGGGCATAACTTGTTCTTGTCTCATTAGATATTCTGCCCAGTGAAGCCACATGTCCCAACGCTATTATTTGCCTCAGAGTCTAGAGTCCAAAGTTTTGGCCTGCAGCAAACCAACAGTGCTCACTGCAGGGTTACAATGACATTGTGCTGCATGGCCTATGCAACGGGCCATATTGTGCAATGGGCCTATATTGGAGAATACAGGAACAGGCCTGTTGGGTCAGATCAAAGGTCCTAATTTGTTCTTCACAGTATCCATCAGTCTGTGAAGGCCACAAGCAGAGCCTCAAAGAGACAACACCCCTATGCTGCTGCTGCCATTACCTTCTAAAAAAACGGGGGTTCTTCTTCTGGAACATGACAACCAAACACAGATCCGATTTCCCACTTTTAAAATAATCTAAGCCAGTTGCCATTTACCACTTCTTGTGTTCTCCTGCTTAAAGAAGAATTTAGTTATATATTCATTTTATGCAATATCTATACCCTTCATAGTTTATAGTACTTGATAGCATTCAGGGTGGATTACACAATGAGAAAACAGACAAAAACAACAATACATGATTAAAACCTATGAAATAAAGAAAAAAAATTATAAAAGTCAAAGTTAACACAAAACGTGTATAACCTGAACCAATCAATTAATCAGTAGGTTTAATTAGATATTTTAAGTTTCAGAGGTTCCTTTCCCTGTGTGCTGTGGCATTTTTAGACTAGAGACTTTTAGGATTAAAGACAGCATATCAATGAAACAAACAATGAAGCTGAACTATTAGAATAGCTTGCTAGACTCCAGATGTGCCTGCATCCCAGATCTGCAATGAGTCAATGGGATACTGTGTGTCTTAGCAACATGTTACAATGTCCTTCTTGGACGTGCTAATTCACACATCTTGCTGGCACAAGTCCTCCCCTACTCTTAAAACCCCTTCTATAAAGCTGGGAGAAGTTAGAAGGATGCCAGATTATAGCCAGTAAAACTGAAGCTTACTGTTCTTTACAACTGCTCCTTCTTCTTTTTTTTGGCTGCAATAGCAGACTGTGGAGAAGGACGCCAAATGGCAGCTCTTGTACCTGTTCACAGACACACAGAGACACCATCTTGGAAAATCTATGTGTACGTGAGAAGCTGGCTTATGCAAAATCAAACATCTGGCTCAGCTAACCAAGTTCTGCCATGTCAATGGCAACAACTCTCCAAAGAGGTCTTTTGAACTTCTATTCAAAATCCTGAAGACAACTAAAAGGCACATGTCCAAGATCTTTTAAGCACAGTATATATTCCTCATCACAGAACCTTATCCCCACTTCCCAAACCCATTCAATACCAGTGGAGAAAAGAAAAGGGTTTTATCAGTGGAAAAATGGACAAGCAGGAAATCAGTAAAAGAACTCGCAGTCCTGAAACTAAAATTTATGGGACTGAATGCAATACTGCTTTATCTGCCTCATGATCCCAAAGTGAGTTCAGAGTCATAAACAACTAGAAGTTCCATAGCCCAATATATAGATCACATATACAATAACAGAGCTTATGTGACAAAGAGTCAAGTTTGATTTTTGACCCACATAGGTTTTGAAAACTTTATACAGTCAAATTAGCAACCCAGTTCCCCATTTCTGTAACCTAAAAAAGGGCAACGTGTGGTATGACAGATGCTGCTGGACTTCTGAAGCCAGTTGGAATGGTCAAGAGGCAAGGATGAGTGGACACACTGACCAATCTGTTGTGAACAGTTTTCCCTCAGTCACCTCATGCTGCTGGCCTCAGACTCCTGGTTGTACTCCCTGGCAGAGGGCTCCTGACTAAAATGTTTAAACACTGAAGCTTTACCCTTAGCCCAGCTCTCAGCAGTGCTCATGAAATCTCAGAAGATGGACCACTAGAAATAACGAAGTCCTGCAAAAGGCAATGGGACAGTCTACAACGGGAAAGAGAGGTGATTCTCTGTGGCCTGGATGAAGATATAAAGGTGCTGGGTAGTTCCCAGAGCCCTCTTTGCTTTGGAAGAGGTTTCATTTCAATGTAGAGCAAAAGGGATAGACCTGGATCTTTTGGTTGTGGAAGATCAGAAATGCTCCACTGAGGCAGAAAGGGATACCACCAAAGACTTGGGGTCCATGCTAGAAAGCCAGGAGTTAATAAGTCCCCAGAGAATTACAGGGCATAATCCTCCCCAGTGCCCGTCGCCCTCCCAAAAACATTGCTTGACTGATGTATGTGGCTGCCAATCGCTCCGTGCCACCTTCGCATCTTCCACTTGGGGACAGACGGACCCCCCACATGGGTGCTCCAGTGTTCCCACTGCGAGCATGTCTAGCACCTACTGCTATTGGGAGACATATCGGGTACTTGCTGGGATCTGGATCTTCTAAATTCGGATTTGTTGAAGGACCCATTTCATAGATCTGGATCATCCTAGATCAGGATTAAGGGAGGTAAGTGGAAAAAAATCCATGGAGTAGCAGCTATCTTATACATTGATCCTTCAACTGCAGGCTTGTTCTTTTTGTCTTTCTTGACTGCTTTCCTGTTCACCAGAACAGATCTGACTACCCAATTTAGCATTTAGCAAAACAAAAATTTAAAAAATCCACATGCAATATAGGTCTACTGGCTCTGATATCAAAATTTAAATGTGAGAGAAGTCAATAACAAAAATGCAAACAAACAACTCTGATGCGCCATTCAGGCCAAACTCTCTTAAATCCACATAAAAGTTGAAATAAACTGATCCAGCCAAACTTTCTCCCTCCCCATGAATATAAGATAGTAAATGTGTACCCTAGCTTTAAAGAGGCTAAAAGGCATGATACACAATCCATATTAAAAGACAAATGCAGACAGTATTAAAAATGTGAATATTGTACGTGGGAGAATCTTATGAAACTTGATATTAATTCCGTGACTAAAAGCTATTTGTTGAACAAAGTTGGTTTATGTAAATTTCTGTTATTTAGCCAAAACCTTGTTTGTCACCTTCCATTATTCCCCACCATTCTTTGTGCACCTGAAGTTCCATTCTAGAGATTTGGTGCTAAGCGCGTTTGTGACACTGAATGCTACATACCTCCAGATACCTCTGTGATTTTCCCTCTCTTTCTTAGTCCTCCTCCCAAAGCTCACTGCTCGACCCTCTTTTCTATCTTAAGCCATCCAGTCTACAAACAATAATTTCTCTCTCCTCAGCTATAAACTTCCATTCATCCAACTTACAACCTCCAGTTACCCCTATCAGCTTTCTCCACTTTCAAATCTCTTCTGCAGTTTCTAAGGGATTTTATAGTACACTTCTAGGCCTCATTGATCTGCACACTGGCCCACTCAGTCTGCATTAGACAGAAGTGCGATCCAGATTAAGGAGATCTTAATCCAAAACACTGTTAGACCTGTTTAATACTGGCCCAGAACACAGGAGGTACGCAGATGGCATGCCTCTCGTGTTCAGAACTACTGGGACAACTTTCAGTGCTGTGCCGTAGTACACTGCTGAAATATACCCCTCAAAGGTTCCTAGCCCTTGCAGCCTTGGGGTTGTGGCCACAAAGCTTGCATGAAGGCACTGATCCAGCCCACATCTCCTCAGGGTCAGAACCGGTGGTTTGGGCTATTGCAGATCCACTGATCCCAACTGGGTGCAGGAAAGTGCAGAAGGGACCTAAGTTTCAATTTTGTTTTCTTTTCTGGAGCCTTCAGACATACTAAGAAGGGGCAAACAGACAACCATCTGATCCCCAGTGAGCTAGGATTAGGTGTATACAGAAGTCATGAATCCCAATACACAAAATGCTGTGCTGTATTCTATATCACAAAGACCAAAAGTAGGCATGACATAACTCCCCTTTTTCCTCATCAGCATGCCTCTATAAAGCATGCCCCAGTATCTGCTGGTCCAGTAACCATGGTTTCATTTATCCATGGTCAACTGAACCAACCTCCCCCGTGGGTGGATTTGGCCTCCCAGAGGCCTGGGGCAGTGAGAAATCGTGTACGATTCCCCAGGAATCATGGGAAATCACATGAGATTTGCCAGTGTTTCATATATCTGCGGTTTCCCACAACCATGGTAGGAACTGGTACATATCCCTCACAGAAGCAGGGATATACCTGTGCTCCCCCTAGAGTCCTACATTGTAAACCACATTTCAGTGAGTAGAGCCACTATGTGCAGGTGAAGAAAAGAAACCATAGATAACTGGGATCTCAGAATATTTCATCCAAAACTCCTCTTGCACAGCTTGTGAATATATTTAGGCTTGGAGACTCCCAATTCTGTTTAGGTAGATACTTCACATGGCTCAGGAAAGGGAAGGCCAGAACCACAAAGCAGCCACTGATCACCAATGGCAAGAGGGAGCCAACACCTTCTCCAAACCTAAATAACAGCCCAACATTAGTATTAAGCCTTCAGTTAACTACATAAATATAGGACCCATTTTACAGATTGAAGTAACCTGGCATTTCTCACCCTTGCCCTGGGGCTGAACCTCGTTCTTCCAGATCTGGTTACTGGAACAACTTTTCCAAGAGCTGGAAAACATGAAGTCACAAGGTTATAAACTCCATTGTGAAGGGAATTTGAAGAGAGGAAAGAGCAGGGGACTATTCCCCTAAATTAACTTGAGTGGGATTTAACCCTGTGCAAGCAAACATACAGGGTTCTGCTGGAAATGAACAATGCCAAATGGGAGTCCTCTGCACAGATCAGGATGTGAAATCCTCTGCCTTCCACATATTACTGAATCCCAAGATCTGGAGGGGCCAACCAGCATTAGCAGCAATAAGGAATGCTGGGAGTTGTAGTCAATCAACATCTGCAAGGTCATATGCTAAAATCAGGAAGCCTGGGAGAAGGAAAGGGGGTGTCTCCCTCCATCAACCACTGCGGTTGTACGTGTCTTCTGCTGATCTGCTGCCCATGCCTGGAGCTTTCTCTCTCCTCCTTCCTCATTTCCACCCTTAACATGAGTAAAGCACATTTTTTTTTCAAATCCAAAATGGGGTTGAGCAGCAGGAACTTTTTATACAGTTTATAATAACCCATCCCTTTCAAAACTTCCTATTCACTGATAGGGTTGGAGAAAGCTTGTGCTCACCTTTTCTAACTATTAAACTCTCTGGATGGTCTTGCAAAAGGCATTTTAAACATTCACAGACACAAACATAACCAAATTAACAAGCACTACAAAAAAAAGTCTTCACACTTTGCTAAAGATTTAATCAAATTTCTTAACTATCTATAAATGTATATTAGAGAGCAGATCTTGTCAGCATCTTTTCTCCACAGCAGGGGAGATTCCATGATTTCCTTAATCCCTAGTTTTCCATAGGTGACAATTACCTTCCATAACACAACATGATCCCTTGTGGGAACCAAATCATACTCCTATACAAAGGATACCTTCACATGGTATCCTGCACATAGGAAAACCTCACTATGTACAATAACTGCTGCAGAACTACAATCCTGTCTTGGACACATTTAAAGCAAGAACAAGCCTTTAAATCTTGCTATGAATTTTGCCTCTTTCAATTTCTCAGTGACTGTAATAGAGCCTGTGACACTATTTCCTATCAGCAAACACACACAGAGTTCTCCTGTTGGAAAGATCAAAAGCATTTTGCTTGAACATCTGCAAGACTGCAAATTTGTTTCTAGTAACGCAGCATTATGTCTCCCCATGAGTTTATAACAGCCTCTGAATCAAAGGTCTTAAATCTACAGCGTTAACTTTATAGACATCCTGGGCATGATGGCTGAATGGCTCCTTGGGAAGCCAAACCCACAATTCTGCTTAAATGCCCCCAAAGAGAAACTTCAGGTACCAAAGAGAAACTTCAGGTACCAAGAGAAACAATATGGGATTTTAAAATCCAAAGTGCTTCCCCTGCTGCTTGCATTAAAACAAAGTGGAAGGCACATATCTAGCTTTAGCATAAATCCACAGATGGAATGCACTATTATAAAATATACTGATGGCTATCAATCCTGACAAGATCAAAAACTAGGTGCATCCTCAAAGCCTAAGGCTAGTGGCACTGTTTGTCTCAGCAGCCGTTTAAGGCTTGTGTGAACAGGCACCTGAACATGGTCATGGGGCTGTAAAGAGGCCTGGAACTGGTAGATGAAGCGCCTAGCATTCTTCAGCACCAAGGGTAGGTGAGGGCTACAAAAACCATATGAGAACTCACCAGTTCCTTAGTGATGCCACCCCATCTACAGAGATAGAAGAAATGGTGGCATCCGCATCACCCCTCATTGCCAAGGAGAGCCTCAGACAACTCTATGTTCCCCTAAGGCCTCTTTGCCACCCCCTGAACAGCTTCCAATGCCTGTTTGCACAGGGCTAGGCCATGCCTCTTGAGACTAGTTGCTGGGAAGCACATGTACAGAAAGTGCTAAGGAACTCACATTCTGCTGGTGGATTTCCCAGAGGCATCTGGTTGACTTCAGTAAGAACAGGCTGTTGGATAAAACAGATCAACTGCCTAAACCTGCAGAACTTTTCTTATATACAGGAATTCTGGCCCACATGTCACTGTTTCCAAAAGTACAAGTCAGTGACACACACAAGGTGCTGTGTCCGTGTGTATTCTAAGCACATTTATGAAGGATAATAATCATACAACTGAGCTGTAAAAATAATGATCTGAAATTTTAAAAATGAACAGATATTCCAAGGCTGTTGTAATTTTAAGTTATGAACAAGACTGTCCCGTCTCCAAAGGTTTTCCTCCTTTAGATGAAGAACAGATACAAACGTAAACACAACAATAGGTAGATCCAAGTCAGATGATTAAGAACAGCCAGGACATTTACGCTCCAGCTGAAGGTGGAACAAATTTACCTTGCCTGGTTGTCCCCAGCACCTGATATTTAGAAATAATAGCATTTCCATGCTCAGAGGTTTTAGGCGTGGAGTTTCAAGGCTATGACTGTGCCTACACATATAAATAAGACACACACAGCAGGATTTTATGACTCAAATGTAAATATATTTACCTGGCAACAAATTCCATTGAAATCAACAGAGACAAGGCTTTCCGCACACGAGCTACAAAAGTCTCCAGTCACATGTGGACAGAGTCATCACTGTCTGGATGCCTTTCCCAGGGTGCCCCTGCATTTCCAGCCTAAAGTAAAACCTGGGATGGACAACTCTGGGCAGTTCAGGATACTGTATGCAAGGATACCGGTGGAACAAAGCCTTAATGCAGGGAGAGAAAAGGACGGAAAGAAGGGGCAAATAATCACTTCGTTTTTAAACAATCCCAACTGGGTCACACTGACCTGGGAGAGACCGACACACCGGCGCCCTACTCCTACTCTGCTCAAGCAGTCTGCTCCACTGCAACAGCGGTTTCCATTCACCACGCAAGAGTTTTTAAAATGGGTGGATAGGGAGGAGGCTGTTTTAATCAATCCCAGGACCTTGCCCCTCAGTCTATGAGTTTTGAAACAGTTTTCTCCAAAAGTTAATGAAGTTTTTGAGGCGCAATGCCCACGCACCAAGTAGTTTCCGAGAACGAGGGATCAAGAGACGGAGATTTCTTGGGCAAATATTCTTTATTATTGCAGTGTCCGGTGACTTCAATGACAGCCCCTCCGTGGGTCCAGTGGCCAAACTTCAGGGTCAACACTCCAAAGGTTGAACACCACGAAGGAAATATAACTCCGGCCCCGCTCCCACAATAAGAACAAACGTTTGAAAAAGAGAGACGTGTAGACACAATCAGGTGCCCGGTTTCCGTTTGAAACCAGCCTTTGTGATTCGTGTCTTTTCTTGGCTTATAAAAAGCCACCCTGTCCCAAACACGCCCGCACCCTCGTTTCCTTTTCACGTGAGCAGAACGAAGCCTCCTCCATACCCGCGGCTAATTATAAACCCTTCCTTACGTTAACTAATCCACTTCGAAAACAAAACAAAAGGCGTCCATTGGCCTTCTAGCTCTGTAAAGGTGTTTTAATAGAAGGAGAGCAGAGCATCATCATCATCTCCAAGCGCCCGCGCACCACAGGTGTTGCTTGCATAGGAGCCCCGACACCCCGCGACACCCTTCCTTCCAACACGTATGTATGCATTGCTCCAGGTAGTGAATCCGGGTTCCGTCCGGTCCCTCCTCACCTCAGCTTGCGGAGACGCCAGCCCACCTCCGGAGACGCAGGCGCGCACTGCTCCATGGCTCTGTCTGCTGCACCTTGGAGTCAGGAGGACTGACCCCCACCTCGCAATTCCCTCTCCCGAGTCGAGTCGGGGGGGGGGGGCAGGACTGAACAGAGTGCCCTCTAGTGACGCTCCGCCGAGGAAGCACGGTAGAGCCATAGAGCTAGCAGAAGTTAGAGCTGCACGTGGGTCGTGTGTCAATGCAGGCATTAGTAGACGTTAAGCAGGAGAATCGGAGAAGAAGAACTGTCAATCCCCGAGAGATCGGTGCAGTGGTCCGAGTGGAAGTTTTGGGCTTCTCCACTTCGGAGTGATAAATTCATCACCGTCGTGCACCAGGCAGACCGGGAAAAGCTCCGAAGCACGACATGGCAATGCACATTGTTCTGATGAGGTTTCTTTTTTCTGTCACTGTATTCCACCCATATAAACTCAATGGCCAGTTCGTGATGCGGAGCCCTTAACTGGGCTCGGATGCCTCCTCACCCAAGTTCACATACCAATATAGGCTGCGTCCAGACTTGTTTATACTGCGCAGTGGAATGCGCAGTTGTGATCAGGGCATCATACACGACGGTTGATGGATCACATTATCCAATCCCTTCTGCCTTAATGCTGATTTTACAACATTTGCTGTGCGTTTATAAAGAAGACTCAAAATTTCCCCCCAGTCTCAGCAGGAAGGGAAGGAAAGATGAACCAGAGCAGGAAGGGCAGATCAGTTCTCATTGGCTGCCTCGTCCCATGTGAATGCGCATGCCAACTCAGCTCTCACAGCTTCTGAGGAGGAAGCTATGGAGCTGCTTTTTAGTCAGGACAGCAGGTTGTCGCTGCGCAGCAGGCAAGCTGAGTTTTTTCCTTTAACTGTGGATTTATTCCACAAGTCCGGAGGCAGCCCAGGTTTCTTGTTTCTGTCATGGTATTCTACCAGTATAAACTCAGGTGCCAGTTCATAATGCTGGCATGCTTGCTCAGGCCTTCTCACCTAAGTTCACATACTAATATACTGTATATTGTAACGCCTCTACAACCTGGAAGAATCCTGAGATCATGATCACACCTGGCTGATCTAGGTCATCCTGTTAAGAAACTGAACTGAAGCAGTCCTAATCCTGTCCACACCCAATCCCCAATAATCAGTCCTCAGATCATCCTCAATTCTGGCTACTATGCTTACATATTTTATGTCATCTCCCCTAGTCTTCTGCACATGACTTTTTAGTTCTCCACCCCTATTGGTTACATAAACACCACCTGCATTCCAGTAGGATAAAGTTATGTCAATAGATAGCAGCAATAGGGTGTGTTTGTAGTTGTGCAGTGCTGAGGGCAAACTCATGGTACTGTTGGGGTGAGAGGACTGTGCCCCCAAACATACGCAGCCCAGGCATATCCCAGCCAGCAGGCACCTCCACTGTCATTCCAGTAGAGAAAGGATAGCCTATAATCTGCCATTTTCCCTCAATCTGCTGAAGAACTTTCACTTCTAAAGTTTTTACTGCAATGAGACTTTGTTTCCCTTGCAGATTGCTGAAGGAAAACTGAAGGTACATTGTCCTTAGAATTGGATAATTTCTACTCTTGCTCCACACCTTCCCTCTCCCCCTCTCAACAGTGCTTTTCTGGCCATTTAATTTTTACCACTCTAGCACAAAACAGATTTCTACTTTTAAAAAATGATGGACAGAGTCCTCAATCTTGTGATTGGAACAAAGGGGCAGGATGGGAGTCGGGGCCATCCTGGAAGGATGACAAAAGTGGAAACAGATGCAAGGAAGGGGAATCACATGTGATGGGAGGGAAGGCTAGATCTACCCCTCCTAGGGTGATTCAGCCCCCTCTAGCCCGGTTCTGTGCTCACACAGAGGAAGTGAAAATGGGCTGGATCCCCAAGACGGCTTGAGCCCTCTGTAAAAGTGGACTCCGGAGAAGTCGGCTTGAGGAGGGACAGCCTGCCCCCAGGACGATCCCAGAAAAAAAAATCTGAGCAAGGCAATGACAAGATGGCTGGAAGCCATCTTGAACTATGGGTGTGATCACAGCCCAGGTCTACAAAGTACAGAATGCCGTCTTATGATGACTTGCAGTCAGGCCTTTTCTGTGGTAAGCACCCTCTCTATAGAATGTCCTGCCTCCTGTTTATGAGGTTCCTTCTTAACTTTTAGGCACCTACTAAAGAGCTATCTCTTTACTCAGCCTAACCTGTGTGGAGGTTTGTTCCATTTCACCCAGCTCTAGTTGTTGGGTTTTGTGTGTCAGGCTTTACTCTTGTTGTTAATCTTTTCTGTAAACCACAAAATAGATACATATCTTGCTGAACTGATAGATGCTTTCATTTTACGTTTAGCTGATGCTTTCTTAAAGTTTGTTTTCTGATCAGAATTAGTTTTAGTTCAAAATTGGAAGTTGCTCAGTTTGGCTATCCTTAAAAGGGACTTTAGAATTTCAGGAAAGTTCCTTCTAAAAATATTGACACACCCAGAGCCTATCAGGCATAGGCCAAATGCTCCCCGCAGAGTTTATAAAGATAATACATGCAAGATCTGTCCTGAGCCTTTAAAGATGAAGTAGTCTGCAGATCTGGATCATGGTTCATTAAAATCTTTCCCAAGTCATCGAGTCGTAGCTTAAAAGTATCCATGAAAGCTGGAACTCTGGGCTGAAGGTCAGGAACTCCAGAAACATCCCCATTCTTAATTTGGAATTTCTAGCTCAGAGTTACTGCAATAAGGACTCTTGACTTGTAAATAATAATAATAATTCTCTGAATTTGGTAGAATAAATTCTTCTGAACTCTAAATGGACAATAAATATTATGATTCCTTATGCATATTGTCAGCTATTAAGAGAGAGGCCTAGACACATATCGTCTCAACAGAGGGAAGGTCTATTTACAGGGCTGTGGGAAATCAGTTTGCTACTGAAAATTTCCCACAGTTTTTGGGGCAGCCACAAAACCCATAATCATGGAGAGTAGGCCTTGGAGTTTCCTATCAGCCAACTTGCCTGAAAGAGTGCACACACATTCCTGCTATGCTGAAATACCATTCTATTAGTATTGTAGCCATTATTTCTAAATTAACACAAATTCATACAAATCTGTTTTGTTTTTGTTTGGTTATGCTGTGAGCAACTACCCTAGCCATTGCCCATCTCTGCTGCAGGTGGAGCACATAGTGATATTATTTCTGGTCCCAGTAAGCTTAGGATGGCCCCATAATCCTGCAAGGCTATGTAGTTCAATTGTATAGCATCTATTTTGCACACAGAACAGGCCATTCTCATTCTTTGGCTGGGAAGGACATGATCTGGAACCTCAAGAAACCACCATCACAGAGTTTTAGACAATACTGAGTCAGATGAGCCTCCAGTTCAGGAACATGTGCACAGGAGTGTAGATGGTGAAAAGGAGTAGAAGAAAAAAGAAACAGGACAAATTGTGTTCCTTTTGGTTCATGGATGGGATCCTTGAGGAGTAGGAGGAAATGAATGTGGAATGGAGCAACAAGGGAAATGTGCCCCCAAAGAGACATGGAAAGAACATGCTCATGGATATTTTGATTGCACACGTGCTCAGCTGTGGAAACGGAGAAAGAGTGAGAGAGAGGCACAAAAAGGGGAACCCCAGGGTTCTTATCACCCTGGAGGATGGGGACAGAGGAACTTGTCTTTTCTCTCCACTGAAAAGACGAAAATTGAGTGGCAGAAGACAACCTGATTCTGGGTCAGGCATAGCAAAGCAGCTCCCTTGCTGTGATCTACACAGAGTGCAGAGGAAAAAGGAACCCTGTCACCAGACTGAGGATGGAGAGACTGACAGGTGTAGACAAAGAAGAGAACTATGAGTGAGAACTATGTTTCCTGTGTGTGATGAAGCCAACAACGGACATAGGCAATTTCCTGACTTGCCTGCATTGAAGCTGTCCACGTAGTACGGGATAGATAATCCACTGGGAACCCATTTTTGTCAGTGTGCCTTGGTGTGACACTAAAATGGGTCCCCTGTGATATACTGGACCATGGCCGTATGCCATCTACACATCTCTGTAGCCCAGTATACTATCCTCTATTACACAGTTAGACCTCAAAAAAGAGCTCTGCCAGTAGACTGGGCCATGACACCATTTAGGGCATCCTAGTCCAATCTATACTCCATCCTGTACAAACAGAGGTTATAAGGAGGGGTGGGGCCACCCTTAGACTACACCAGCATGGGAAGTCTGTCGACCAAGAACATAAGAACATAAGAGAAGCCTTGCTGGATCAGGCCACAGCCCATCTAGTCCAGCATCTCAAGCAGAGACAAGGACAAACCTTCTCCTGCTCTCGAGTCCCAGCAGATGGCCCTAGAAGCGCCCCATTTCCTCCCCCCCCCTCAGCCTGAAAGATGCACCTAGGCATTCGTTCTAGTAGCCATTGATACATCTGTCATCCATAAATTTGTCTAACCCTACCTTAAAGCCATCCAGACTGGTAGCTGTCACCACCTCTTCTGGCAGCACATTCCATAGGCCGATGACCCTCTGTGAAGAAATACTTCCCCCTGTCAGACCTTACGCTCCTACCCATCAGCTTCATAGAGTGCCCCCTGGTTCTAGTGTTGTGCGATAGAGAAAAGAAATTTTCTCTATCTACCTTTTCTATGCCGTGCATAATTTTATATACTTCAATCAGGTCCCCTCTCAAACGCCGTCTCTCCAGACTGAAGAGGCCTAGACGTTGCAGCCTGGTTTCGTAAGGGAGGTGTTCCAGACCCTTAGTCATTCTGGTTGCCCTTCTCTGCACCTTCTCTAGTTCCACAATATCCTTTTTGAGGTGTGGTGACCAGAATTGTACACAGTATTCCAAATGTGGCCTCACTATAGATTTATAACGGGGCAAAATGACACTTGCTGACTTATTTTCTATTCCCTTCCTAATTATTCCCAGCATTGAATTTGCTTTTTTTGCTGCTGCCGCACACTGGGTTGACACCTTCATTGAACTGTAGACCAAGCCAGTGTGGTCTACTGACAAGTGCAGAATATCTCTATAACTCCCTACTTATACGTTGTTGCTGTATCTGTTTCCGGTACCTAGCAGGTGGAACAGAGACGGAAATATGAGGAGGCCACTTCTTTTAAAAAAAACACCCTGACCTTTTTAATTGTTGATTTTAAAGTATTAACAGATGGGAGGGAAATCAAGGGAAATGCCTCAAATTCCATTTACAAATAAATGAGCATTGGAGACACTAAGCAGTGGTGCTGAGCAATAATTGCTCCAGCTGGGAAATAATCATACCCAAATGTTAAGGTTAATTTTGTATAAAGCTATTTCTAATGCACATAAGGCCATTGCATTTGGTGTAGAAGAACGGAGTTCAAGAGAAGCAGCTTATTAAGAAGAGCTAAAGTAACATCATCTGAAGCTTTCTTCTCCCTCCATGTGACCTCTCCTGCATTTGGCCATTTTGAAACGTGAAAGGCTGTCAGAGTGATCTTCCATTGGAATAATGCCCTATTCATAACTTAGACCAGCTTGTACAATGCTGATCAGAGGTTACTCTGTGGTTCGATGCAGAGGAAGCAGTCCCAGTTGACTTAGCATCTCAGGTCTATTTGTTCTTTTCAGACTTCAGTGTCACTGAACATAGGATAGCTTTATTTTCTAGACAGTAAAAATAGATTTGTGGCCCAGAGGAGATGAGTCAAGCCAAATGCTCCAGGACATATCAAATTAGCAAGGATATACCTAGTCTATCCAATGTTATTCTCATCTCAGTTTCAGTCACTATTTATTATCTACAGCCTGAGTAACAATTAAGATTAATACTCACTCAGTTCACAGTTCTGCTTCGGAAGATGTGCATTAGGCATTGTGTGTTAACAATGTCAGTTTCTCTATCCACCGCTCCCTCAGCAATGAATGGAACCCCCCCTGCGTGTCTTTCTTGATATACAAGTGTCTCTTATTGATAAGAGCAAGGCTGGTTATGGGAGGGCTCTTTGAAATATCACAGAGAAACTTACTTTATCTTTACTTTTGCACTTTTTTAAAGATATACACACATCTATATCAAGTAGGGTCAGGCTATCCTGAAAATAATTATGTTAGTGACTCACTCGTAACTAATGGAGAATTAATTGGGCACAAGAAACTTTGCTCCCCAGTTTGCATAACTGATAATTCTAGAGTTGGAAATGAGATTATTCTAGGCAAATACAGTGAAGGAAGTTTAAAAAGCTATTTGAGGAAAATGAAGGGAGCATTCTAAAGATTTGCATGTATAATGTGAAATCTGCATTACACTGGGCTGGTTGATTTTGGGGTGGTTCCTTTTTTCTCAGTTCAGATCCAAACTTGGCAGCCGAGCACATTTTCCATTGCTAATACGTGCAATCCTGATAAGTCCCACTTAGTAGATCAATCTATCACAAACTGTTCCCCGTCAGGTTTGCTTCAAATGGTCCATCAAGACTTAATTTATCACCCTATTGACCTGAAGAGTTCTAGAAGTCGCTCTTGATTTCTGTGCCTTATTTCTGATAAGAAAGAGCTGAATACATAAGATCTTAGCCAACACCACCTGCCCAATTGACTTACTGTTGGGCCAAGTTAGCAAATATAGGTGAATGGCCATATATGCAACACCAGCAGGCAAAGCTGCAAAATGTAGATGTTATGCTCGTAATTGGGGCATAATGTTTGCTTTTTATTCATTTATTCTTTACATTTTGTACTACACTATACCTGACAGTCCCAGGATGGCTTACAATTAAAATATACCCCGAAAAGTACCGAACTAGGAGTTGAACATATACAGCATTGTTGCTTGGCAAGCCTCCAGAGAAAGGCTATTCCACAAACTAGCGGGCACTACTGGGAAGGTCTTTCCTTGAGCTGGTACCCCTCTAATAACTGAAGATGGGGGAGTAACAAGAAAGGTCCCCTCTGCTGCTCTTAATTGAAAGGCAGCCCAAGCCATTTTAGGCTTTAAATATTATTGTCAGTAACTTGAATAGAACCATGTAGCAAACAGACAACCAGTGCAGATTTTTTAAGACTGAGGTGATGTGCATCTGGTCATAGATACCTGTTAGCACTCGAGCTGCTGCATTCTGCACCAGTAGCACTTTCTGGTCTGTCTTCAAAGGTAATCCCACAGAGAATGCAGTACAGTCAAATGGGTGACAATGGTCAAGGTTTCTCTGTCCACATTTACTTGTTCAGGACTTGGAGTTGAACAATCTTATACTAAATTATTGGGCTTAACCACACTGCTTCTGCACTTGGCCTTATTCTGGGATATATCTCAGGATAGGGGTCTCTTGTCCACATGCTAATACAGACTATGGAAAGTCTCACTAGGACCTGCTGTAGTCTGCAATAACATGCAGATAAGAGACCCTGATCCTGAGATATATTCCAGAATAAGGCCAAGTGCGGAAAGGGCCCTAATTGACTTTTAAATATGTAACAAAAACGATCACTTTGAATGTCTGTTTGCATGCCATTTTAAGCTGATGACTAGAAATAATTTTTGAACATATTTATACATACAATGGATACCAGAATTCTTTGTCTCTAGCAGCACCAAAAAGAAATCCACATGGCTTGTTTCCATATGGTTCCAGGAATGTTTGAATATAGAAGTTTTGTTTTGGCAGTTATATGTTCCATGCCACACCAGGCCACAATCTCCCCTTTTCATTTAGAAAAGTGTTTGACTAAAATGTACCTTTAAAATTGAGACAGTAGGAAAGAAGAGACAGAGAAAGATGATGAATAGAGTTCTATGTGAATTAAGAAGAGAAGTTGCTGAAAGGAAGGGGGCATATATATTTCTCGAGCTCTTCTCTTGTTTGGGGACCATCTCCTCAGCAATAAGCTAGAGCACCAAAACACAAATATCCACACACTCACAAGCTAGCAACAGGGTTGCATGGCTCTGTGTGACAGGCTTAAAAGGGATGGTAGAAGTGCTACCATTCTAACTTCTTACTTCTTGGTACTAGTGAAGTGAGCTACAGGGGCCTGGAAATGAGTACATTACTTGGTCTTGCTTGCCTTTGAGAACTCAGTCTCACAAGACATAAAGGAAATACAATTGTACATCTATGTTTAGCCACTGCCTCAAGTGGCAATGGTACATGGGGAGATCACATGAACCCATGAGAAGGTGAGCACGTTAGAGCCTCATCTCCAGAGCTATTTCAACAAAACGATAAGCTCACAGCTCTCTGGAACCCAAACACACAGCAAAGTTCAGATTCTTGTAGGCATGACTTAAGCTCAGGTCTTGTTGAAGTACTGGACTCAGCAGCAGCTGATACCTTGGTGGACCCCAATGAGAACCAGAGATGCAATGGACCGTGCAGGGGCAAAGGACAATAGCAGTGAGTAGACAAGGGCACCCATTCTTCTACTCAACATTCTACCCTTAGAAACCTGGCTGCTCAAGTGAGAAGTGGATTAAACAAGGAGACTGTGCCAGATTCAGGCTGCCAAGGATCACATAAACAAGTTGCATTTATTCAATTCAGTTTGGACACTCACATAATCACGCCAGTGTTGCAACTACTCTCGGCCAAGATGCAAACCTTTCACAGTTCAAGTGTCACCCTCCTGCAACTGGTTGACAGAATTAACTTGTGGCACAAACACAACTTCAAACAAATAAACAAAAACTCCAACAGACACTGTTAAAGGTTTAGAGTCAGCAAACCAAGGGCGGGAGGAATCACGATGGCATAGGTTCAAGCTGCGCACTTTACCTGAACTGGGACTCTTACTTGAATTGCTGTAAATGGTCTCTGGCACATCCCAGTCCTGATCCTAGTACATGTGGATGGTTACATCATGCCCTTCATTCATCCTGTCTGAACTATTTATTGCAAGACAATCAGAATACTTGGGCTAACTGAGCAAATTGAAAACAAGAGCAACCGTGCCTCGTGGCCAGGATTGCAGAAAAGCAAGAAACATTGTATTTTAAATGTTACTTTTATACAACAGTATTTTAAATTTCACTATTTTATCATTCCTGTTGTTAAACATTTTAAAAAGATATGTTGATGTATTTTTATTTTCTGATTTTGGTCTATGACTATAAATAAAATTCATTCATTCAACCTTGCCCAAAAAGTGTGATGAAGGGCAGAGGGTGCATTTGTGAGATGAAGTGCAATGGGGACAGCAAGTGGTCATCTTTCTGAGGGCAAACATGCTTCTCCTGGTGGGCACAGTGGAGGAGGGCTGGGGAAATCACCAGAAACACAAGCTTTTTGATTTAAAAAAATGTCAGAATCAGAAGAGGTAAGTTAGAGGGAAACACTTTTCATATCACTCATGAGCAGTAATGTGTGAATTCACTAGGGAAAAGGAAATAATTTGTCATCTGACATTTATCCTGTGCCACAGGATATGGCTTACAAGTACACCTGTAATCTTAGACCCTATGATTTTCATGAATGAAACAAGAAAACAGGTTTCCACTATTAGTTTCCATCTGATCTGAATTATAACTTGGTTACGGTTTCTCACATTTTCAACACACTGGCCATGTTAGGCTGGAGCTGATGAGAATTGAATCCCCAGATATGGAGAATCACAGGCGAAATTGTCTCACATCTTGAATCCTGCAAGTTTCCTCCTCCTGATGTGAAAGCTGAATTTACTAATGGAGACCAGCTGTTAAAATGCCTCTTGCATAATTTTCAGTGGTATGTATTGAGCAAAATCAACAGTTAAGATTATATTTGCACCCGTTATCCTTGATTTCAGAGGGTATGGAGGATTGCATAATGCAAACTGCACTGACAGTTGGCAGGTTTTGATGGGTGGCAAAGGATTTTATGACAATTTGCTCCCTTCCACCCCATAACAAAAATGAAAGCTTTGAAGACAGCGCCCATTGGCCTGTAAGAGGGTGGCAACCTGCCTCATCCAGCAGCTTTCACAATGAAGCCAGTCTCTGTTCTTCACACATACAGGTTTCCAATTCAGGATTAACCCATGTGTGCAGAGCAAGATTGCCAGAGTCCAGTGGGGTGGCAGAAACCTGTCACTTTAACAGTGTCTCACCACCCATTAGCTCTACATATCCTGATCCTCTGTATCACTGCCCTTCATATTGTCTTGCCCTTTGCCCCACCATTCATCATTGGCTGTCATTAGAAATATTTCCTTATTTCACTGTTACGGAGATTTGCTGATTTTTGCCATGGTCTTTTGTGTGACCTGGAGTTAGGTATCATTCTTGTGTACTTACACCCCTGGGTGGGTAATGGTTAAGCAGTCAATATGATGTTAGCTTTTAAAAAACAACCCAGCTGATGGAATAAAGAGCAGAAAAAGAAAAGGTAGAAGCAGAAACAAAACAAGATATTTCCTGGTTGGCTAAAAAGCTACCAAATGATTATTTAAGGAAAAAGTAATGTGTGTCAGGGAGTGCACGCACACGTACACACACAGAAAGACCATCAGACTTTGGTTTACTAGCAAGAGACTTGCAGGATCAGCAGAAAAAAGTATTATGTACTTATGCGGACGTGACAGTCTGCTTGTGTCGGACAGGTAAGAACAAAGGTTGGCATCAAAGATACTATTTGTGCCCTTCAGATTTTTTGACTACAGTTCCCATCACCCCCCCCCCCCCCCCGTGAGAACTGAAATTAAAGCACCAGGATAGCAAAAGATCGCTTGGGTAAGCGCAAAAGGAGTTGTAACACCTGAGGTGATAACAGAGCATATTTCCACAGTAACATTTGTGCTCTACCCTTTTTCCAAGAAGTGCAGGGCAGAATATGTGAGCATATCCCATTTCATTTTTAACAAACAAAGATTGTAAGAAAAACTATTCCATTTGATTCTCACAACCTTTGAAACAGGCTAAAGTGAGGGACCACACAGCCAGAAATGATCTTCTTTATAAATCTATGATGTGGACACACTTGGAATAATTGTGTGCAATACTAGTCACCATACCTCAGAAAGGATATTGTGGGACTAGAAGTGCAGAAAAGGGCAACCAAAATGATCAGATTGCAACATTTAGGCCTATTCAACTTTGAAAGATGGAGTTTAATAGGGAATCTCATTCTGCATAATTTTATGTACTTCAGTGTGAAAAATTATTCCCCCTATTGCACAAAACCAGAACCAGGGATCGCTCTATGAAGCTGTTGGGTAAGAAAGCTAGGACCAGCACATAAGTATTTTTTAACCACACGGTCACCAGTCTATGGAATTTACTATCAAAGGAGGTGGTAATAGCCACTAGCCTGAATAACTGGTTAGATGAATTCATGAAGACCAGAAGTATTAAGAGTTATTAGAATGGATGCCTCTAAAGGCTACTTGAAGGTAGCTGAGAGGAGGTGAAGATTTCACCTTCATTTTCTGCTTGAGAATGCCCAGAAGTAAGTGGTGGGCCAAATAACTGAAATTATCATACAAAGCTCAGAACATATCAAGGGCTCTGTCTTAGCAGGTTAGTTGGCTTTTTAAACTCAAGAGTGCTTTTTTACATGTAAACCAGCTCTTTTGGATCTTCCTCCCCAATTAATGTGGTGAAGGTTTTTAATGAAATCTTTAATACTCTTAGATCTAAAATAAGAAGTTGACTTTTCTAACCCACTTTTCTCACCCATTTAAGGGGACAAAGCGGCTGACAAATCTTCTGCTCTCCCCACAACACACACCCTGTGAGGTAGGTGGGGCTGTGAGAGCTGTGACTAGCCCAAGGTCACCCAGTTGGCTTCATGGTGGAGGGTGGAATCAAACCCAGTATTCCCAGATAAGAATCCGGCTCCCTAACCACTAGACCAAACTAAGAATATCCCTTAGAAATGTTCTTACATTTAACAATCACAAAAGTGTAAGTAGTTCAACACAGGATTCTGAATAGCTAAACTAAGGTCCTTTCTTTACTGGGCCTTATTCCAGATTATATTACAGAACAGAAGCCTGCATATTCTATTCCAGAATATAATGTGGAATAAGACCCAGCGCTGAAAGGGCTCTAGTTCAGATACACACATTTACAGAACAGAGAATCTGAGCTAACCAAACTTCTTCCTACTTAGTATACAATTAAAAAAAAATTTAGTTACACTGAGAAGAAAGAAAAAAATCAGAACGAATGAACCTCAAACCTGGTCCTTGCTGATTGATCGTTCTCTAAGCAATAACCTAAATAATTTTAGAATTATTTAGAATTATTTAAAATAATTTTAGAATCCGTCCTTTTGTTCCTTAGCCTCTGTTTCAGCACGCGCCATTCAAGTTGCAATGCAGGGAAACTTATTTCAAAAACTCTTCTTTGGAGAGCATCCTACTATTTTGACTTTGACAGTGAATTTTAATCCAGTTATTGATTCCAGCTCATGGTGCCCAGTTACGACTGACTGATGAAACCCTCGCGAGCAGGAGAATTGAAGGCGGCCTCCGATCCAAACGCTGAAGAGTTAGGGTAGGGTTTCTCTGTGAAGTCGGACTCCTCCAACACGGGTGCAAAGCGACCCCCACAAAAGCTTTGCAAAAGGATGGAGAAGCGGAGGACGGACACGCGGCTCATCTGCGCCCTGATCTCTCGCTCCGCGTGAGGTCACGTGGCAGGGACACCCCCCCCCCCACTTTCTGCCAGCTTTCCGTTTCTCTCTCTCCCGTAGAGTGGCTTCTTCCGCCCAAAGCCGTCACGTGAGCAGCTGTACGCAGGTGCAAGAGCGCGCCTGGGATTGGGGGCCTTTTGCTCGGCCGTCGTTTGTTCCCCGACAGCCCCCCCCCCGGTACACACTTCAGTTCATCATCATCATCCGGGGCCCCAAGGGGCCTCCCGTCCGGTCTAGCGACGGTTGCAGCTGCTGCTGGCGCTGGCATGGCGCTGCTGCTCGGCCGCTGCGTCCGTCACGCCCGTCAGTTGCGCTCGGGTCACCTCGGAGCCCCCCCAGTCCCCGCCGCTTCCCTCTACCGGGCTTTACGCCCGCCGGAGCCGCCCCCGGGGCCGGTGCTGCGACTGAGGTGAGTCGCTGGGAGAGGCGGAGCGGAGGACGGACGAGAATAGCGGGTTGCTGGCCGAGTGGGTCAGGGCGAGTGAGGAACCGAACCCAACTCGGTCTGAGCTTGAACTTACAAGGCCCTACGTGGCTTATCTAAACGCCCCCCTTCTCCCTTATCAACCTGCCCGAACCGACCCCTGCCTTAAGAATGGATCTACAGGGGATCTGGGATAGGGTCTTCTTGGTGGTAGCCCCAAAATTTGGCCTCCTCCCGAGATGCATCAGGAGACTAGTGAAGGAAGAGACACCTATTTACCTCGGCCTTTGACTGAAGAAGCAGCTTCCACTGGTCTCTTTCAGTCACTGCTGCTGCTTTTAGTGTATTTATTTGTGTGTGTGTGTGTGTGTGGTTGTACCCACCCTAAAATCTTTTGGTATAGGGCATGACTGAACTGCAGATAAATAGATCAATAATATGATCAATAAAACTTAGAAAGCATAAGCAAATGCAGTGCTTTTTCTCCAGGTAAGTTGAATATGGATCTCCAAGAGTGTCTTCTTCTTTGCTGGAATTGGTCCCTGAGAATAAGAGCTCTTATTGGGGAATGGAGAACCAGGGCTGACTCACTGCTTCCTGTGAACGGGGCCTGCTTTCTGTCCTTTCAGTGCACACTTGCAAGATGCTTGTCTTTCCATGTCCTCATGAGATGGGTTGTCTTTCTGTTCTTGCTTGTTTGTCTGTAGGCAGAGATCTGAGCTGTTCCTGTGGTTAAAATCTAACTGTGAAAGCCCTGCTTGTTTTCTTGGCTGGAAGCCTTGAAATTAAAACCAGAATTACAACTTGCAGTTCTGTAGCCACATTGCTACCATTTATGCACACGTTATACACACACTGATCTTGAGGAGGAACTATTTACTCTTGGGTTTCTGCTAAAGTTGGTAAACCGTCAATCTGAACTAAGCAGAATTGGTTGTATTGTATTTTTCATCTGCAGAAATAAAGCACAACTGAGGCCAGATTTAATGCCAAGGGAGGAGTACAAAGAGTGATGCTCACAGTTCATATGAGCATAAGAGGGGTGCTTCTGGATCAGGCCACAGTCCAGTGTCCGATCTCACACAGCGGCCCACCAATTGCTTCTGATCATTTTCAAACAGAAGACGAAGGCAGAACCTCCGCTTGCTCTCAAATCTTTGCAAGTGGCCTTTAGAGGCATCCCAGCTGAAGATGAACTTTAAATGCAGCAACTTGTAAAGGAAATAAATGAGTATTGATTTTAGAAATTCTTTAAATGTTTTTGAAAAAAAGTCCAGTCTAAAAGATATCCTGTGTAAAACCAACTTCTTGCTGCATTCCATTTCTGTATGCATGGAATAGAAGGCAAGGTTTTTTTGGTGTAAATGCAAGGTAGCCATAAAAATGTAATTGCGCTCAAAAACGTTATAAAGTTGAGGTACAGTCCGTTCTGTTAACTATTACTTCATTCCAGGTGAGACTGGATCACACGCAGCAACCTTTTGATGTAATAGAATGAGTAGGCCAGTTATATTTCAGACAAAGAATGAATACTTCATTACAAAAACTAAGTGCATGATGCATTATTAAAAAAAGAAAGATGAGAAATAACTGATAAAAAAATTATCTGGTCCACCAGTAGACTCTAGCAACTTCTACTGCTTCTCCCCCTATTTATTGATTTTGTAATTGCAGGAAAGATTCTGAAAGGTTTAAAATTCTCCAGTGATTGAAACAGTCTGAAATACTAAAGCCTACCTCAAAAGTCTTTACAGATTATATTTGGGAATGTCTGAAGCATTTTTTTTTCTTCTAAGGCAGTTTAAAATGAGAATCTGAATAGGGAAGATGAATTGACTAGGACTGAAAAAAATAACCTGGAGCGGCTTATGAGGATGCAGAATGAGAGTTGTTCAGATGTTGTTAATGCTTGTATAATTATAATTTTTTTAAAAAAAATTAATTAAAATGCTTGTATAATTATATTCCCATAATTATACAAGCATTAAAAACAGTCAGAAATGGCAAGACTAATGTCGGATGGGTAGAAAATAATTGGTTTTATTCCTGAGTTTAGTGAAGATGTCCTGGAATCAAGTTTGACTTTTATGACTGGCTTGGGTGCATTTGCTTGCTGTGGATATTTCCAGAGCTATATCCCTGCTCACAAGAATCCATGATTGCACTTAAGAGTTATTCTGACTCTGTCCCTACAATATAGATTCTTGCATTAGCTGTGCTTTAATTTTCAGTAAAGGCTTATGAGCTATAAAGGTGTTTAGCTTTAAATTTATCAACAAATTTGATTTTAGTTAATTGCTATAATAGAAGATGATACAAAGAAAATGAAACAAAAGGTGGTCTTTCTATTTAAAAATAATTGTGATAACCTTGGTTTGAGAACGCCAACAAAAAAGCAGGGATAGTTCAGTCAAAAAACAAGGAAGACACCTTTTTAAATGCTTTGTTGAAATGCAAAAATATTTAAGTATAGTTGAATGAATAGCCCATTTAAACTGATTAATCAGTTAAGGAAAAATTAATCCTTGGAAGGCACTAGTTAATAAGACTTAATAGGATCCTAGAAATTGCAGGATCAGATTACTTACCACATAAAAGCTTGCATTATGATTACAAGAGCTTTTGAACAACAGCAAAGCCTCCAAGTCAAGACTAAAAAATGCCTGCCTAATGCAGTTGTATGTCTTTCTACAGAAAACAAAAGTTTCAACTTTAGTCTTCTGACAGCAGAACTTTAAATACATAGTATCAAAGATAACCAAGAACAGCATCTGTTTAATGAGGTATTATGCATTCTTTTTAAAGTGTAGACTAATAAATAGTAAATCCATGATGCCACCTAATCTGTAGCCAAATCTTTAATTGATTTCTTCCGAATTGACTGGTGTTCTGCGATCTTTCTTATGTCCGCCAGCAAGGTTTTCATTGTTGGAATCGTGTGTATCATCCATTAGTTGGCTGTTCTTTTCTTCATTTTACTTTCCCAAGCATTACCATGTTTTCCAGGGAGTTTGTTTCAGTATGTATGAAAATTATAAGAGTTTGTGCTTCTAATGAATATTTAGGTTTTATTTGGTCTAGAATCCGCTGGATGGTCTTTTAAACTGTCCATGGTACCCTGAGGAGCCTCCTTCAGCACCAGAGTTCAAAAGAATCTACATGTTTCCAGTCTTGCTTTGTCACTGTCCAACATTTTGCATCCATAGGACGTAGCACTAAAACCCATGACTATAATAAGTAAGAAAGCCAATAACTCTTAGCTAAGATTGTGTATTTTTTAGTAGAATTAGACGTTGACAAAACTGTGTGCATATGTATTGCTGCTTGCCTTTGCTTCCTGTGAAAAATTGTTTTATTTTTTAAATTGTGTGCATAACTGGCCTTTTCAATTTAGAATATGCTTTAAACAAAAGCATCTGATGGCTCAAAGTAGTCTACATTGGCTGTTTTGGCTATACTCTCCTGTTTGTGATGTAATAGATGTAAAAACAGTTTGTAGCAGTAGTGTTTACACTTGCACCATCTTCTTTTTGTCATAGGCATCCAGCATACCGGTTCTCTGCAAAGACTAATTCCAAAAGCATCTTTTCTGCCATTGTTTCAAAAGTCAGAAGCATAAACAAGAAGTATGAAAGGTTTTTGGAAAAAACATTCCCACGTTTCTTTCAGTTATATTCAACTTTTTTGAAAGGTGAGCTTTTTACTTGGGGAAATAAGGATATTTCATGATCGTTACAGTAGTATCAATTTATTTATTGTACCCCACAAAGCTTTTATGTACAGTGAGATGAAAGAACTCCTTTATTTTAACTAAGTCTTATTTGGGGAGCTTTCATTGCCTTGCTTAGCTATGGTATACAAGGTTAGGAACAGATAAAAGCCTGCATCACAGTAAGATGATTTAGGAAAACATTTTTGCTGTGAGAAAACATTTCAGGGAAACCTAGACTTGCATTCTTAAACACTTCCCATTTTGTCTTTAGACAAATCTTTATTTTTAAAATTAGTTTCAGTTGTCTATGAATCTGGGGGATTGTTTTCTATTTAAACCTGAAATCTCTGTTGACCTTGAGCATTAGCCAGCATGGCTAATGATCAAGGACAAAAGAAGTTTAGTAGATTTGCATTTCCATCACTGGGTTAAACTGACTAATCCCATAACTTGATTTGCTTTCTTGATCAGTTGCCTGCTTTTAAACAAACCAAAGTTCCTTAAATTTGGAATGCAAAGGAAACTTGTTAAAAACTGGGAATGAAAGTGCAGCTCTCATACTCAAAAGATGTAAAAAAGGAGAAGTTGAGATTTCCTACAGTTTTATTTGAAATGTGAAATCATGATTTTCCATTGCATCTGAACCAATCCACAGCATCTCTCTCTTTTATAACATGGTCTTGCTCATACATATGATTTGTGTGGGTAGGCAAGGCTCTTTTCATGGTTTATTGAAATGCACTGGTAGACCATCATCCAAGGCCTTCCTTGTTTCCCTAAAACCTGTAACTCCAATCAGTAGGTTACTTGGGCTTCCTGGCTTCCATGATTATCCACTAACTTGCATTGTCAACTGAGGATTCATGGCTTCTGTGCAGATGCCACCACAGAGAAGGCCGGTAGGATGATAACCACAAGGTGACACTCATTAACCTGAGGCACATAGAACAGGAACACTTTAAATGATCTTAGTGATCTTGCAGGTCAGTAACAGGAGAGACAGATTGTGAAGTACCCACGTTATTTAGAGCCTTGTATGCCAAGCATAAAATCTTAAATCTGACATGGAATAATGACTGCGTTGATGTGCATTGTATGCTCCTAAACGACGCTATTTGTCAGGCCTTTTTTGTTATTCTAAATTTACTTTTTTGTAAGTTTACTTGCATAGCACAATTTTCTATAAAGCAACAGTTCTGCTGGAACCATACTTTCATATGTCATGAGGCATGACTGATTTCATAATAGTGAAGGTACATTTCTAGGTGGAGTTTTAGAAAGGAAAGCAGGAGGGAGGAAAAAAGTGAACTTTTATAAAAGATGGCATTGGACTTTCTCGAATAATAGGGGACAAGGAAGTCGTACTGTGTTGGAAGTACTTTTGCAAGAAGCACAATAAGAAAGGACAAAAAGATGCTTAAGTTATTGAGCCTTTCAGTAGTATATATGTCATTTTTCCACTAACAGTAATCCTAACAAAAACTGTGAAAAAATTAAAACATGCCAGAAGTTTTCTGTGTAACTCAATGAACTCTGTGTGAAGCTGTCCTTCAACATAGTCCAAAAGCTGTAGGTGGCACCAAGTACAGCTGATTTGTCAAGTGGATCTTCCCGAATGGGTCAATTTCAGGGCACTAATTTTCAAAGCTTTGTTGGTTTTGGCCATAAGTATTTAAAGAAACACTTCTTTGGCCTCAGTAGAAGTAGCGTCGGTTTGGCAGGTAGTGCAGTGGCATAGCAGAAGACCTTCCTCAAAAATGAAGCAGAGGTGGTGGCATCTCAGTTGTGGAACACCTGCAGAGAACATTCAAGTGTCCCCAGCTTTGTAAACAGTTATACATCAACTTATGATCCCCTGTTTTCAAACATTTGGAATACAATATCTGGAGTCCATTGGTTCATGCTTTGTTGGCTGTTGTGTCCTATTTTAAATTTACAGGTAGATATCTTAATTTAAAGGTTCACTGGGTAGGCATGGGGTCTGGATTCAGGCCTCTAGTTCTCTGGCTGACTGGACTCATTCCAGGTTGTGTCCTTTCCCAGCTATACTCTTGTCTCCTGGGGTCTGTCCTGGGATCTTTTACTGTTGTAGTGCTGCTTTCACAAGTAAATGGACACACCTCTGTATATATTTGTATATATTTTTGCAGGATTTCAGGTATTCATTTCAGAATTTAAAGAAATAAGAAGAATAAAGGCAAATATGTCACATAAAAACATTCAAGTCCATCAGCTCCCATACAGAGAAATGGAAAGACTAAGACAGGTAGATTTGTATTTTGGACTTTATTTCTTGTTGAATCTTTTTTGCTGCTTTGTATACTGGCATTAGGAAAAAAAATATTTCAATATATCCTGTATTTGAGCAGTTGTCCTCCTTCCTATAAGCTTCCTTTGAACAATCCTTGTTTAGATAATAACAACCCAAATTATGAAAAAAATGTTCAGGTTATTATGTACATTGAAAACACACTCAGAACAACCTTGGGAGGTAGGTCCTAGCTTTCACTGAAAGAACTTGGAAGTATTTAGGGAATATTAAGCAGTATTAAAACCTCATAAGAACATATGAGGAGCCCTGCTGCATCAGGGCAGAGCCCATCCAGTCTAGCATCCTGTCGCATATGGTGGCCCACCAATGGCTTCTGGTTTTCTGAAGCAGAAGATGGCAAAACCTTCCCCTGCTCTCAGGTCCCTGCAGATGGCCTTTAGAGGCATTGTGCTTGGACATCCATTCTAGGAGCTACTGATACATCTGTTCTCCATGAATTTATTTAATCCTTTCTTAGAACTCAGGTTTAGTTAGTTGAAGTTTGTGCATGCCTGCTGTAATAACTGTTTTTTGAAGTTTCGCAGAGATCTAATTAAGGCTCTTCCAGTTGGGATTCTCTCTATTCCACCCTTTGCAAACTACTTGGTTTTTTTGCTCATGTAAGTACATTTGGGTGTCTATTTAGATGTCGTTTCTTCTTTAGCTTTATTATGAATGCTGAAATGCTTCAGTGATGACCTTGAAAATGGTAGTAAGTGGGGATGCTGTTTTAATCTGTCTGTCTCTCATTTATGTGCCTGTTCCTGACGTTGATAGAGAGCTTGCTACAGCACCAGTGGTGGCTTGTAGTTTTAATTGTGCATGATTGCAGGTGTGGGTCAGGTAATTGCTGGCTGTGAAAACATGTACTCCCCTCCCCCTAGGAGGCTCTTGCATCATTACACTGAGGAAAAGTATGCATGCCCCATGGCCCACAGCTGCCTCTGTACAGAACAAGGATAGACTACCATCCCCCCGTTATGATTTAATAAAATCTTCTGAACCCTGAATTTTCTCTCTGCTCACATTCTGTCTTCTTGTATCTTCCTAGCTCTATAATGGAGACAGTTGAGAGAGAGTAATCATTACCCACCTGAATTTAAAGTGACACTCTATCCCCTTGCTGTATTTCTAAAAATACTCTGCTTTGTATGTTTTCATGTGCACTAACTGAGTGAGTGCATGACACACAAAGAGTAACTGTTTAGGGATTGAAGGAACATTTCTGTTTTGTGAATGCTATTGTGTCCATAATTTTAACATTGAGAACCTCAGTTTTGTTTTGTGCTTTTCCTGAAACATCCTAGAGATAGCACTTCTGTCTCTGAAATCCAGCAAAACTGATATATAAAATTGGTCATCTGTAGGCTTTCACAGCCAGATTTAATCTCATTTGTAGCAGGTTTTGGGCTATTCCAGATTTCTTCTGAGAACCTAAGCTTTTGGATATAGCTGCGATACCCATCTTCAGAGAATTTTGCTCTTGGAAGAGTCAAAAGTGACTGGTGTCTTCCTAGATCTTGTTTCCCTTCTTATAGACATCTGCTGTTTGTCAGTTCTTCTTTTCCTTGTGTTGTTAATGAGGCAAATACATTAGGAAAATCTATTTTATTTTCCATTATTTATCAGTTAATGTAATTGATTTTTCATTTTACCTTTTCTTCCTTGTTACAGATTGGTGTTGTGAAGCAATATTTATTTGAATAACTGGCAGGATATCATTTTGAAAGAATATCAGTTTTTTTGTAAATGGTGGACAATTTGTAAATAAAATAGTGAACATGGATAAACCAGGTACTTCAAAGAATGTTTTTATTATTCAAATAAATATTGTTTCTTACTCAAATCTGGTCATTTGAGAAAATTGACAAGTTGTATATCAAATGAAAAGCACCAGTACTAAAAACATAGTGGTGCAATACAGATTTCAACAGCATTGTCAGACAAAGGAAACTGTATTAAATGTTAAAGAAAAACTCAGGTGAATAGGTTGATATGGCCCTACATTGGAGGAGGCTTTAATCTGGATTGCGCAGTAGTGTCTGGATTTGACAGCATCATTCATTCATTCTGTAATACCCATGAGCAGTTGTGTGAGGCAAATTGTCCTCACAAGGGAAGCTCAACCAGGTGTTTCTTCAAACCTGAAAAAATCATTTTTCTGTATTTCTGACTTACAAAAAATATTCATTTGGTGTAATTTGATGCAAAATTACAAACCTGTAAAAGGCTCCATTGGCAGCTTTGCAAATGAAATCCCTGTCCTGTGGCTTAGAATATGAAATGACATAAGAGGAAGGGGAAATTGCAAGGGCAGAAGAAGCCTTTTGACAGGCTAGTTGGGAAGATCTGCAGCCCCATCCTCTTCCTTCTCCTATATTCAGTGTAAAGTATGTGAGATCCTGTTAAATTTCTTAGAATGAAGATTGGCAAGACTTGGGTTTCTTAGCGTCTGGGACTTCAGATGTCAAATAGCCATCTGTTCTCCCTGGCAGCCAGAAGCTGTAAATTATGTTTTTTGTGTTTTTTTTTTGGGGGGGGGGGGGACAACAAACAGGCAAACTCATAATTCAAAAAAGCAAGAAACTGCAGAATTTAAATTACCTTGCTTTAGTTTTCAGGCATCATTAATACATAGTCATTCCCAATTTAATTGCTTGATATATTTTAACTTGAAAATGCAAACCTTCCTGTGGACAATTTCTTTTTTCCAAGGTATTTGTTCCCAAGACAACTTTTGATCCGCCACTTCTGGACTCCCAAGCAACATGCTGAATTTTTGGACACCTATCACAATATGAGGAAGGAGGCTTATACTGAAGTGATGGATGGCCTAATGCAGATGTCTCAGTTGGTGGCCGATCCAAAGCTTCGGGAACAGATGCTAAAACTGTGCAAAAAGGTACCTTTGAGTGATGGCTGTGTGGGATTTAAAATAGTTTTATTTTTAAAAAGAGATACTATTACATATTGTCGATACATGAGAGTTAGAGCATGGCCTTTACAGCATCATGTACTTCATCCTGAAACAACCTGGTAACCTTTGCGTATATCTGACTACAACTTTCTGCTGATTTTGCCAGTGTAGTTGTAGGAGTAGGGGGATTGTTAACTAAATGTAGGGAAAGGCTTAGCATAATAGGCCACACTATGTTGTTATACAGGCTTTGGGCTATGCATGCAAGGAACAGTCCTCCCCTATATAACATGGTTCTGTACAAAACAGTTTTTGCTATTATACAGTTGATAAAATGTGGCCACTTGTTTAGTGCAGTTTCAGAATGTAAAGGTACTTAATGCAAACTGGGCACTGTTGACTTATGCTGGTAAACTGGGCCTCCCTTCTGCATCACTGCAGACCTGCTGGCAAAGAAGATCTCTCTTGTGCAACACCATGACTTACTTTGGTTGACTGGGTGTTATCTCTGCTGTAATACTTAAATTGGTAGGCTGTGCCTCTGTAGTTTTTAAACACCCCCCCCCAATTTTCCATAGGTGGCAAAACACAGTTTTGCACTATGCAGGGGTCTGTAGAGACATTTTACAAGGGATGAATGCAGTTACCTGATTCATGTTGATAAATGTGTATCGCCATAGCCCTGAATGACTTGATTCTGGGTAGGGAAGAGTGAAATGATTATTGGTCTTAATGGGGATGATGAAGGGATGGATTATTGTTTGCAGCAATGCAGTTAAGGATGTAGCATGTTAGGAGAAGGCTTAATTGTGTGAGCATTCCACAGTTGTCTTGAACATGTGAGGTGCCCTTATGGGTACCAGTCTTCACTGGGCATAGCAGTATAACTTGTGTGTAGGTGGAAATAGGCAGCCCTTTTTGACAAAAAGTCCAGGGATATCTTCCTGTACTTCTCTGCTTAGCTACTGCTCTATGCTCAAATGAGCTAGAGCAGACTGGGGAGGTGTCCACATCAATGAGGAGCATAACAAAGTGGGTTTTTATTTGCTCGGGGGATAAAAAGACGCTCAGACACAAATTAAGAAGAAGAGTTGGCTTTTCTACCCCGCTTTTCTCACCCATTTTAAGGGGACTCAAAGCAGCTGACGAGGCTTTTCTATTCTTCTCCCCACAACAGAACACCCTGTGAGGTGGGTGGGGCTTTGAGAGCTCAGAAGAGAGCTCTGACTAGCCCAGGGTCACCCAGTTGGCTTCATGGGGGAGGGCAGAATGGAACCCAGTATTCCCAGATAAGAGTCCGGCGCCCTAACCATTAGACCAAACTGGCTCACAGGACTGGTTTACTCAGAAATGTACTTAATCCTCAGTAGTTGAGTTGTTGATATGCCCCTTTATCCTTGGAAAGTAGTATGTTCTTTCAGCAGTGTTATTTTAACTCTCAAGGTGCAGAAAGGAGTCCATCCAGACATAACTGAACTTAAAGCTGTGAGAACGTTGTTTGTGGGGTATCCCTTTGGCATTCACCACTTAAAGGTTCAGCAGGTGGTAAGTGTCATTTCAAACATTAGTAATGAAAGAAATCTGCTTAATATGCAAATCTAATACACAAGTACTAAATAGAGAGAACCAGCAGTAGTAAAACAAGTTGTTAATAGCAGCAAAGGCCGTAATAGTTAAAAACTAGAAAACCCTTAAAGAAAGGAAACTGCAAGAATGTTGTAATTATGTGGGAGAAGAAATGTTATTTGACATCCTGAGAGAAAGAAGACTGAAATATATGGGATGTTTGGTAATATAACCCTCAATGTAAATTTGGAGAAAAGCCATGATTTACCTGAGACAAATCCAGTTGTATGAGGCATAGTGAGAGCAGTATCCAGTATGGAAAGTAATGGACTTCAAAGGACTGGATGACTAATTCCTGGGGTTAAATTGTGATATATATTTAATTTAAAACAAAAGAGGAGTGTATATGTAAAAAGCTGTATTTTTTTTTAAAATCATACATTAGGCATGATTATACTGCAAACCTGACTATTCTAATATTGTTGGCACTGTTTGTATTTAAAAAAGGGAGTACTTGCAGAATGATAATAATAAATACATTGTTTCAAAATATACCGTGTTTTAGAAGAAGGAGCGGCCCTGAGACTGTTTTGCAAATAGGTCCTCAGGAAAATAAGCCTGAAAGGTTTGCTCAGGGCTTTAAGAAACAATCCTTTGCTATGTAATTGCCGGGTGAAGGTGTAAAATGGATGATCTTGTGAGTTGGGGCTGCATGGTAAGTTTTGTTGTTATTGTTTTGTTGGAGGCTTTTGGCTTGTTCATGTATCTGACGAAGTCTATCTGATCTTCTACTAAGCACAATAAAGAGGAGCTGATCAGACCTTGGGTTTTGGCTTGTTAAACTTGGGGTGTTTTTCCACTGTCACTAAAGGTACCCATTAAGTACCCATTAATGGGTATGTAATGGCATTTATGTACCCATTAATGGGTACTTAATGGGTACTTCTAGTGACAGTGGAAAAACACCCTTGGTGTCTTTGATTTGAATGGGGGCATGGATAGAGTGGGTCAGAACTGCTTTGACTCTCTTTTTATCTGGTAAGCAGGGCGCTTTAAAAGCTTTGCTGATTGCCTTGTATGCTTTTGTTCCATGCATGCTCTGTCTTTCTCAGAAAACCTTAAGCCGTGTTCTGTTTCTGACCCCTCGCCTGCCGTCAGCCTTTTTAAGATACCGCTTGCGGAGTCACCTCTCGGAGCTGCACCAGCTGGACCAAGCAATGCTGAAACTTGGCACAGGGGAGCTGTCTGACAACGAGGTGCAAGTGGTGAGACAAAACATGTATGATGAACCAAGATACCTCACTGTGCCTCCTCTTACCTGGGAGCTGGTCCTGCCTGGGTCAAACATCTTGTGCTTAGACCGTGTGGAGCTATGCTAAGTGGCTGTTCAGAGAGAAAAAAAGTTTCTGCTACTATAGTAATGGCTTTTGAAACTAGTTAGTGCTTTCAGAATTATATAGCTTACTATAAAAACAGAATATCTGCCCTGGATGTATTAGGAAAGGCATTTATTGCCTTCTAAGCCATTGCCAAAGTCATCTGCTTTGAAAAACTCAGTGAGGACTTAACGATATTAAAACGTATTTTGAAATATTAAAGTTTTCCCTTTATCTAGATAAACACATGGGCATTTCTTCTGAATTCTCGACAGCAACTTTTCTGTAGCTTCAATGGAGGAAACCCAGTTCTTAAAATTCTTAAAGACTGCATGCTTAAATTCTGTAAAACAGCTGGATGCCTCTAATAGTCATTTGCAAGGAATTTAGAATAGGTGAGGGTTTTGTCTTTTGTCTTCTGCGTGAGATGCCCAGATGGGCCACTGTGTAAGACAGGCCCCTGGATGAGGTGGGCTGAGGCCTTATCTAGCAGGAGTCCTCTAGCAGGGTAGTGATCATCACCACCTTCTCAGGTAGCAAATTCTAGACTAGAGACCCGCTGAGTCAAAATATCCTTCACCTAATCCTGCCATCAGCTTTATTACGCAAATCCTGGTTCTAGAATTCTGCCAGACTCTACAGAAGCTTTACCCTACAAACTCATCATGACACCAGGAGTTTCCCCTTCAAATTCTTCTGTGAAATTTCTTATACTTTTCCTTTTTTTCCTTTTGGTCTCAGGAGAGCAACCAACTGGAGTTCTCACTCAAACTTACATCAGAAGCTTTTAAGGGCTGTAGATGATTAAAACCGTATTCCATAACCAGTTTCAAGATAGCACCCTATTTTGTTTTGCTACAACAAGATTAATACTGTTGGGAAGGTTAGGTCATGTGGAAAGAAATCTTGCAGCAGTAGCATCATTCTGTTGCTGTGGCAAATACTAAGAGTATCAATCTAATGTATATACATAGAGTGATTAATTCCAGATGTATTTTATACTGGTAAACCAATAAATTGCAGAATAAATAAGTGATGTCTGGAGGTGGCCTAGGAAATATTAATAAAATTTTGTCCAGTTGTGTAGAACATTTTGGAGGTCTTAAAGGAAAGATGGTTAATTATAGAATCTTTGCAGTGCTACTGGACTCTAAATCTAGAGGACTACAGCCTGTGTAAAACAAAACAAAAACAAGCTGCATCTTTGGCATTAAGTCTAAAAGTGAAACCACCCTTTTGTATTCAACAGAAAGCTTTTCTTATCTTCTGCAGGCTTGCTATACTCGTGGTCTGAATTCTGTTCGCCTTCAACCATTAGCATGCCGAACATGGCTGAACCAGTGGTTAGCACTCTCTTCCTCACTGAATGGTAAAGTTTGCTCATATTACCCAGAGAGGGCTGTTTGTTTTTTTAATTATCTCTCACACGACAAGCTTGGAAGAAACTGAATTTTGCCAGGGTTGCTTACTATTCATAAACTGCTCCTTCCTCTGCCACCTCCCCGTCTCTTCCCCAGGTGCTTGAAGAGGAAGCATAACTGAGTATTACTTTTGTCTGCTATTTAGATGCCCAGTCAGTAGTCTGTGCCTGGAGAACTACTCTTCTCCCTCTAAACATACCTAAAATGGTTCTTTGGTCACTGGCAGTGGATGGGAATAGGGTTTCCCAGGCAATAGTGTATGATTATACTGAAGAATGTTTCACAGAAAACTTTGGTTTTGAGCAGGCATCTTAAGAGTTTGTACTAGTTCTGGAATTCTCTGATGTAGTCATATGTTAAGGTACTTTTATGTAAAACTTAGTATCACTAACAAAATATAAAACTGGAAGGATAAAATGGCAGGTCTTCCTAGCCTTGCCTTACCTGATGTCTGACCCTTAAAGAGAAAGTAGGACATTGTAGAGGTGGTTATCAGTGCCTTAAAGCCAGAGTTATGTTACGGGTGATTTGAGGACCACTTTGATTATACCACCTGTCCTGTGGAACTCCCAACCTTTTGAAGTGAATTGTGTTCTTCAGTTTTGTCACACATTACATATGTATCTCTTCACCTGCTATTTCAGGAAGTCCTCAAGCATCAGTCAGTTGTACAGGCAATGAATGGTACTATTATGGTAAATAATTTTTAAAAACCTTCTGTAGTATTGTGAGGGGCTTTTTGTTTCCAGATGAACAGAAAAAGCATATTATCCCGTAAATACTACCATAACCCAAGTTTTCCGCAGAGGATGTACTGCAAATTAAGAGTGGCAGTGGCCCTTGCCTGCTTTCTCTCCAAATGAAGACTTTTGTATTTACTTGGACTTTTAAACTACATATGGTTTTGAGCTTTCTTAAGATATTTCATTCTTATATTTTCCTGGGACTGTTTGGCATAAGACAGAAAATAAATGCAACAAATACTGGTAGTTATTTAACATATTGCAAATGTGTGTATTGGCTAGTGGAACAATATATATATGTGTGTAAATAAAATTTTCTTTTCAGACTCAGAAACATCATTGTTAGCCCACAGCATGGTCTTACTTTCTACCAATTTCACCTTCTCTTCCAATCGCTGATCACTGCAACCCTTGTTTCTGGACCACCCTCTGAAGAAATGCCTTCACAGTGATTCTCAGCTGAAGCAGGCAGGGAAATGGATTTTTGCTTCTGCTAGAAAAATGGCCTAGTCTGACAGAAGCAGCATTGTTGCTAACCTCAAAATAAAGATAAATCACTGCATTATGGTACAATCTCTCTGTTCCAGTGAGGAATGAGAATTTCCAAGCAATGATGGATAAAAAATGTATGTGTTGCTGTGTTTCACAAATGCACATTTAGATTTAGCTTCATTAGCCCAGGTGATTATACGTTTGTTTTCACTCGCCGTGTCGGTGGTGCTAGCTGCAGCCAAGATGTGACTTTCAATGCTGTTTTTTCCTCACACATTGCAACTGACTGCAGCCTCTGTTTGTCAGATGGTTAGGATTTCTTGTTTCTGTTGAGTATTCTCCTGAACTAGTCCTGGCCTCCATTTTGCTTAAAAAGGATAATGTTAATTTTATAAGACTTCAAGGCTAGCTTTACAACTTTGTTCTGTGTTGTCTGTGTGCTGTAAACATGAGTGTGCAAAACTTGCTAGTTTGTAGAATTGCAACGTTCCTTGAAATTGGCTAGCATTTGAAGCAAGTTGTTATGCTGAAAGAATGCAGAGCAGGACGTTCTCTTGGGGCATTACAAAAAGCACATTTCAAAATGGAAGTCATGCAGAAGATACAGTCCAGAGGACAGTAGTGATACTGCACCAGAAAACCCTTACATCTATTGTGCTTCTGTGTCTTTTTCTATTATGCAATCCTCAACGTTTTTATCTTTCTGGAGGGCTTGACTGCTTCCTTCACAATTTGTATCCCAGAAATGGTCTTCAGACTCCCATATTCCCAAGTCTGGGGCTCAAAAATGCCAGCAGAACGCTCTTAGGAGCTGTGGTTCCTGCACCATTTGGGCAGGACTGAACCCCTCTAATAACATAGCATGGCATGACTCAGGTGGTTCTTGGCCACTGTACCCTCCCCTCTTAATCATCCCCAAGTGCTTTCCTTCCACTTCAGAAGCTGGTATTAGTCAGCAAAGACTGCCACCTTCAGCAAATTAGTGCCTGAATTGCCTAATATAAATGTACAGAAATGTTGAATGAATAAGCTGTATTGTATTTGCTGTGAATATTTCATTAAAGATGGCTAAGGAAGTACAATCTTCTAACTCCTTTACTTGAGTCTTGGTGTCCTTCAGAATGCTTTGGGACTTCTCTCAGTAGCTTGGTACTAGAAGTGACTCTGCTAACGTAGTGCCCAAATCAGCTGGAGAATCCAGACTGACAGAAGCACAGCAGGAGTCAACTCTGCCTTTCAAGGCTTAGACTGTTGCTTAAAGTTTCTGCAGCTAAATCTGAAGACAGACTCCATAGGGGACTAAACCACAGCGCCTCTGAGCTTCGCGATAAACTGACATTTGCCACAAAGCCAGGGCAAATCAGCTTGAGGTGCACATGGCAACGCTCCTTATTTGGCCGTGGTTTACTGCTGTGCATGCATCCGCACACATTTAATCATGACTTTTAAAATTTACAAACCCTGCTTATGGGTACATTTGTAGGCAAAGATGTATCATGGCTGACAAAACACTAAGAAAGGCGGCCAGTCCATTATATTAAGGTTCATTGGGTCAGTAAATAGTCACTGGTGCAAGTTCAAGCATTTATTTATACACTTAAATATCCTCTTTAAATACAGCATTATCACAATAAAAATAACGTAAAAGGCAAAACAAAATGTAGGGGACCAGACAAGCTTTGGATTCACATTGAAAATGTCACCTGTATACCATTTAATTGCAGGAGAAAGGACAGAAAGTTATAAAGTGATCTGAGTCAGTATTGACTTTGGGAAGAGGCGAGGGCTTGTACCAGATGTCAGGTGAGGGCCTAGTTTTTGACCATCTTCCAAACAGGTAGTAAAAGGGCTGCTGCTATGTAAACAGTTTGGTAGCACCAAAAGGGGGGGGGGGGAGAAAAAACAATTGCTTTCCTTCATACCAAAATCAGTATGTTACTGTAAAACTATTGCAGCATACAAAGAGTCAGGCAGAAAAGAATGTACTCAAATCAGTTCTCTGGCTTCATTTCATTTTACTCCTCATTCTTCAAATAGGTCAAGGGAATTTTAGCTGCAACCAGGTTAGCTAGCAATTATTTTATTTTATTTTATTTTTGCTTATCCACTTTGATATTCTTTGCATCTTGGAATGTTAGTCTTGAGAATCCCTTTTGATACTGAAGCCATGGAATAGTTTCCACATGCACAAAGCATATTCCAAGGAGCCGCCTGTCATTATGAGGTTGCAGCTGAAGGATACAGCAGCCAAAATCTTTCAACAGGACACAGTAATTATGTTGCAGTATCTTCCAAGAATGGAGGTGTTCACTGTTTAAACTTCTTTTTAGAGATTACCACAGCCAGTACAAAATAAGAGATACACACACTACAGAGCAAGTCAACAGGATCAGGGAAGGGGTTCTTAGCCACACTTTAACCATCCCTTTAGAGAACATCTACACCATATTTGCTGAGTTTCAGCTTCAGGGCTTGAATGCCAGCTGGAGAGAAAAACTGCATTTTAAGAAGACAGATGCAATTTGTTCTGCAAACACGAATGGTTCAGCATGTGCTGACCATGTTATTCACTGACACTGGCATGAAGAAGCAGAGAATTGTGAGAGTGGACACAAAACAAGCCAATGTTCACAGAAGGATTTTAGTATGGGTTCTTCAGCAGATACTCTTTAAGCTCTGGAGCTGGCTAGGACAGGCTGCACAATTTCTAGATACAGCATAACCCTACCTGCACTACTGCAGTTCTGGTTCTGAACTGAAGAACATCAGACACACATGCTACTGAAAGAGTCACAGTAGGAAAAAGTGGCCTTAAGAGAATAAGGCCAGCTTTGTATAGCACCTTTAATTTTGTAAACATTTTATATGGAAAAAGAAATGGACACCTAGTTACAGTACCAGTGCCCTTTGCAAGCCCAACAATACTGAGAGGTGTGTGTGAGTGTAAAAAAACCACAGAAGAGATATCCAAACAGCAGCAGCAGCAGATCTCCCAGCAATGAGGCCATGTGAAGGTCACACACATACATCAGTGTATGGGGCTCTCTGCTTTGCAAGGCAATAAATGGGACTGCAACAGACATGTTAAGGCTACATTGATTCAAATGCCCATTTCATTTTTAACCCATTGCACAAAGGAGAAATATGTCTCCTTTACATACAGGTACCATTGCTAAACCGTTTGCTGCAGGTGGTTATTAATGTGATTGCAAATCATTTACAGCAAGTCCTTATTAATGAGGCAATGAACAGTGCAAGTAAAGCTAAGGGGAATAAAGGAAAACCTGGGAGGAATTAAAATCCAGAAGCCATTTTATAGTTACCATGAGTTTTAAAGCCCTATTAGCACAGCTGCCATGACACTGTGGGACTGAAACACGCCCCCCCCCTCTACTGACATATGTAGGCCAGCCTTGCACTTCTCCATTTTATCATTTTAGAAAGCTAGGCCTTTCTAAATGGGCCAGCAAAGCAGTTTAATTACTTAGAGGTCTGGAGTAGAATTGGGGGAATCAGAAAAAGAGCTGTTCCAGTGGACTTAGGGGAGAATGCTGAAAAACTACTGAATATTTTGCCTGAAATGTTCTGCAAGGCAAGGTGTTTCACATTCAAAATGTATAGTGTGAAAATATTTATGCAAGATAAATATAAATAGTAAAGAACAGTATTTCCTTTGTGCCTTGCAGATACCGCATAACAAGGCTCAAATCAATATGCATTTCTTTCCCTAAGCCAGATGTATAGGGAATCTGCACCCCATCCTGTCAGATTCTTCCAACATGCCCATGGCTGATGAGAAGTGCGAAGCCCAAGAACACCCACAGAGACCCAGGTTCACCATTCCCAAGCTGGTACATGCTGCTTTACTCATGAGGGTAGCATGCATGGTCCTTCCCTTGACGAAGGGCTGTTTCTGCCTTCTGACAGCTTCTCTGAGACTTGAATCAAGTGCTCTCCTGCTGTCATTCTGGCCTTGCCCTTACTCCTGCGGCCAGCCTCTTCTACCATGTCATCTATAAATAGCACCATGCTATGTGTGGTGAGTCAGAACTAAGCTGCACTGAGTTCAGTGGAACTCATTCACAGATAAATACGTAGGAATAATAGATGTTTATGCTTTTAAATTTGCAATCCTAGGCATGCTTACCTGGTACAGTAATAAACTCCACTGAATTGGGAAATATGATTTCTGTATAGAGATACAGAGGATTACTCTGTACATTTCATAAATATACCAAACAATCTAATCTTAGATGGCAAGTTAGAGCTGTAAAACATAAGGAACATAAAACATATGTTCGTTTTTATTTTGTTCCCAAAACGGGGAAAGCTAGACTTTAAATATAGATGCCCAGTGATGTTTTCATCTCTGAATTACCATCTTCTATTATTATAGAGGTGGAGACAGAGAGGTGGGATAGATTAGGCTGCAGGTAGTATAGGGTTTATTCTTATTCCCACTCTGCAAATACAGCTTCTGTACACCTCAAGTTGAATTGCTAATAAGTTACCTTCTGAAAAGATGAAACACACTTCATACAAGCCAAAATGATGCATGTGTGAACAGACCAGCTGGAGGTAAGAAATAATGAAAAACTAACCACTGCCATGGGCTGCTTAGATTTTGTCCTTCTTTCCAAACATAGCCTATGGAGATCCCTATGGCAACTTATTTGCATCAGTAACCTCTACAGGTTTGGGATCTGTAACACCTATTTTCCCTTTTACGACTAATCACCAGGGATGAAGGAACTGTGGCTTGAAACATCTGGACAGCAGTTAAGAATGAGGGAAATCAAAATTATCCAGGTTGGTTTGGGCATTAAATGTTTTGAACATCTGGAGAAAAGGTTCTAAGGGGGAAATATTCTGCTGATGTCATATGAAGCCCCAGCTGTTTTTAGAGATGTGCTACGGAGAAGAGAGTGTGATAGTCTCAAGGTGATCAGGACCCAAACAACTGAGGAGGAAGATATTAATCTACTGGAAAAATGAAATCAGAAAACCAAGAAGACATGATAAAAAAAGTGCTTTTGTTGTCCCGAGGGGGGAGAAACTGACTGTCAAGGGATATTGTTGTCTTCTATCTATATACAATCCATCTCCCACTCAGGACAAATTGGAACAGCTAATTGCACAACTATTTGGGATAGGGACCTAAGCAGATCCATACAACAGTGGTGGCAGTGGAGCGATTCTCCATGGCTACCCTACTGCACATTCGCTGCCCCCTTGTGCTCACAACCAGCAGGCTGCAGTCCCTACTGCACATAAACCTCTCGCTGGTGAAATTCAACCAGCACGGTTGCTAGCAAATAGCAGGAAAACTGAAAGCTATCAAAGCTATCTTCAGATTCCTGCATACCTGGAACGGAACATTGTGAAAAATCTAGAGAGAAGGGGGAAAATTGTAAAACAAACCAATGGGGGCATAAGGATAAGTATTTCTTATAGTTCTCTGCCCACCCCAAATCTCAGTCCTTTACAGAAATTAACCCTCCCACTAAGGTGATCAACCATCTTGATGTAGTCAGTGTTCAAAGAATCAGATTCCTGGTGGGATCAAAATCAGCAATGTGAGAGACCAGAACTCATTCAGCAACAGGTCACGGGATCTTCGTAAAAATAAAAATGAACACATCCATTTGTCTTTCAACCTAAGCAGATTGACCTCACCAGATCTCATTCAGGGGCAGCAAGATGACATCGCTGGCAGGGCAGGAGGCTCCAGGACGATAACGGCTCTGCCTGACCAACTGCATGCCAAACTGTAGATGTAACAACTCATGATCACAGTAACTCATGATCACAGTAATCCATACCAAAGTGAAAAAAAAAGAAAGATTTCGAGGAAAAGGGCAAAAAAGACACATAAATAAAAGAGTTTGTAAACGCCTAAGCTGTGCAACTGGCCAGAGCAGTTCAAGCAGGTAAGATCAGAGTTATTAAGAAGATACAGCACTTGAAGATGACCAGAAGGTATGGATGGTTGCCACTTCAGCTGGCACGAGAAACTGGATGGAGAAAAAGAGTGTGTGATTCCACAGCACATACATACTTTTTATATATCTTCTGTAATAATAATAAAGTTTTCTTCTGTCCCCTGCTAAATTCCTCAAGCGCTTTAGAAAAAGCAGCTTCGCTCTATTGCTTCCGTGAGACACATTCACATTTGGTCCTATGGGGCCTCCCCCAAAGCAGCTCTGTTTGCATTGTTCCTTGCCCACAATCCAGCTGCTTCAGTGTAAAAAAGGCCACCCAACCTCTGGAGGGAGTTCTTCCCATGAGGCAGCCATAAGCGCTCCGTTTAGTTCATTTTACAATAAGCCTGTACAAAGCCGTCTTCCTCTTCTCCCAACCCCCTTTAAATAATCCCCAAAGGCTGTGGCCGTTAGATAAAATCTCTTGAAAATAAATTAAGATAAGAGCTCTGGTGGGCTGAACAGCATCACACGCCCAGGACAGGCCCCAGAGAGCGTTCCTCTGAGGGGGGCAGCTCACAGGCTTTCTCTGGCGATTTACCCATAGTCTGGGGCTGCAAATGGTCCTGCGGCACACTTGTGTGCAATGGCAAGCCTGGTGGAGGAGCTTCAGTTTGACAGCTTTCAGAAGGAAGGGTTTCCACAGACACAGCCGCCTTCCCTGCATCTGCCCTGCTGGAGGCCATGGTTTTGCCACAAGGCACCAGTGAGGTCACAGGTACGGAGTAGACCCCCAGCTCTTTCTCCTCCGGGTAGCGAGGAGGTAGATCTGGCTCCTCTGTGCTACTCTCACCCTTCACCCCTAGCACAGACCTTTGGTCTACTTGATAGTACACAACAGACCCATTGTTCAAGTACGGCTGGTCACTTTCAGCTGAGCTCGCTTGCTCAGAGCTGTCCGTAAAGCAAAGAACTGAAGACCCTGGAGGCAGCTGAGCTTGAATGAGGATGGGTGTGGCCAGGCTTGGGCACATTCCCTCAGAGACTGTCAGTGGCTCTTCCAAAATGCACACACCAAGGCTTTCCATGCTGGAGCCATTGCTAGAGTCTTCTTCGGCCTTCAACCGTTCTAATTCTTCAGCTGTCTGAAGGTGCATGACAGCCGTTTCATTCTCCGCCATGAACTCCTGGAAATCTTGCATCTCCGGAGACTGAGTTCCCAGCCAGTCACTACCAGAACTGTGGGGCGGCTCCTCCTCCAGATTCTGGGCCCGACTCACCTGCCTTTTATTCTCCAGTTCTAGTTTCATAATTGTGTGGAGGTAATGAGTCCGCACTCGTATAGGATTGAATTCAATTCGCCCTGCCATGTTTCCACAGCCATCTCTGGAACAGCCACACGGGAAGGACATGCGGTCCACCTGGGTAAGGGAAGCGAGTTACAGTGAAACTGTGCCTAGCAAGAACATTATCCAAGAGACTGGATGGAGTGAAAAAGCATGCAACCCCATGCAGGAGGCTACTGACAAGCAACGGGGTAGCAGGTCTACATGAAGCCCATGATTCCTGCCAATCCCTCTTGGAGTCTCTCAGTCAATCCACTTAGCACTGATGTATTGCTAGGAGAAGTATACAATCAGAGAAGTGTACAACGGCCTGGTGCAACATCATCATCATTAACAACAACACGGTTCCAAAGTGTCCTTAACTGGGGATCTAATTTTCCAAACAATCAAATGCTGCCATTTTTAGTCTATTAGGGAAGAAAAAAAACCTACTGCAGCAATAAAATACCTGACTGAATAAAGATCAGGGACATGAACAAAGATGTGTCTGTTCACACATTCAGAAAGTGCCAGACAGATGAAAATGAGGAACGGTGTGGTGGGTTAATTCTTCGGCATCCTGAGAATCTTCATTTTGATTAAGTGAATATTAAAGTGAAAAAGCCTTTCTACGACTTACAAATGTCAACACAAAATTTCAGATGGCAAGATGGGGGATCACAAGGAGAGAGATCTCAAACAATTCCGTGTCCCCCACACACGATTAGAAGCAGGTAGCCTAAATAAGACACCCCATATATGTGTGTTAAGTTTAAACAGCAGAGGATGCTATTCTAATTTGGTTACACTGAACCACACTCTAATGAACTAATTAACAAGGCAGCCAGTAGAGGGAAGCAGAGGAACAGCCGATCTCACCTGGGTCCCCACAAGGACCCTAAACATCCTAGGAGGACCATTCTACTGCCTAATAAACCTCACAAGAGGAGCCCTTCTGGCTCAGCAAAGACTCACTTTATCTTGCTGCCACCGTTCTCTCCTCTTCAAGGCATCAGCAGAATTTGAAACTTCTTTTGCAATGAACCCTAATGTTCCTCTCAAAATAAACGTGTACTTTCTCAGTTTTAGTCAAAGTACCCACCCCACCCTCCATCAATAGGTCAACTTGGGAAGGCAGACAGAGCAGCAGAGGACAACCACAAAGGCACCAGTGTCCCTCAAACCTTACATGGTGGGGGGCAAGCAGAGAAGGAATAAATACCCTTGGACACAAAAAGAGCCGACAGACACAGACAACACAGTATACTTCAGGCCAAAGCCTGGAGGTTTCCCCACTGACCTGGCATTTAATTCCAGCCTGGCTACAGGCACAAGCCTCAGGATCACAGTAGAGCCGACAGTCGCAACCACATTCCTCCCGTGAGAGGCGGATGGCACGCAGCTCTTGTTTCTCCTCTGCATCGATTCGGTGAACGCCAGAGGCTCGAAGCAGGGCACGGCGCCGCTTGGTGGGCAGCGGCTGCAGAAAGAAATAGTCATCCACCTCCACATTCTCCACGTCAATGTCATCATCGGAGACATCCTCAAGGGTCAGGCCATCTGCCTCCTCTGACTCCACAGTGCCATTCTTTGTCAGCTTTTTTTTTGGGGGGGG
>MTQE01002208.1:12140796-12171828 GCA_014337955.1 Aspidoscelis marmoratus | reverse complement strand
GGGGGGGGGACTGGGACGACACATATTTTCCATGCTGCATTTCACATCTTGGAAAGCTTCTGCCAGACTGTGTCAACTCGAAGAAACACCTGCTTTTATCAAGAGATAGAGCTCTCTTGCTGTCACAAAACTAGAGTTCTGAACTAGAATCTGAGATATGTAGTCTAGATTGGGGGAGATAAAATGGACAGGAGGAAAATAACATTGATCACCTTGAGCTATTCATGGAAAAAATGGGCTACAAACACATAAACAGGAAGAATTCTTATACCCTTTCCATAGTGATGTGCCTTCATAGGATGCCTATAATTCTGGCTTTTAGACATCGATTGAAGACTGTATCTTTTTACCCAGACCTTTTTAGAGTGAATGTTTGATTGCTTCCTGCATCCTTAAGATAAACCATGCTTTTATGTAAGTATTATCATTTTAGTTATTGTTATTCCCCATGTTATGTAAAAAGTGCTTAGAGAGATTATATTTTAATGGGAAGCAGTGTAAAAATATTTTAAATAAATACCTTTAGAAATTGTTAATACACAAAGCAGTCCAATGACAGGAGAAGTGAGCTCTTCCCAGAAGAGCAACACTGTGTGATGCAGAATAAGAATGTGGTGCATTTAGCATTTAACCTTGGCTCATCCCTGCCCATCAGCGCTACATCAAAGCTATCAGGGCAATTTAGAGATGGGCACAAATGCACATTTGACATTTGAGTTAATAACAAATGCAAACCACAAGCCAGTCAAACCATTTCAGTTTGAGTCTAAAACCAGCAGGCTTATTCGAGTAATGCCCCAGCCTGCAGCCCCTTCCCTATTGCATCTGATACCACCCCAGATCATGCCCTGCCACCCTCCTTGCTGTTCCCCCCCCATCACACCCTGCTATTCTTCCCACATATCTGTTGGGCTTCTGCCCACTTCTCTTGTGTCCACAGTGTCACCACCTGCATATGCGTGGAATGGCTGTGGCTGGCATGCTGTCTTATGGACCTCTCAGAAGGCCTGGTGTGCAGAAATCTGCGCATCCACTTGCTTGGCACATCCAAAAAGGCTTGCTAAAAGGCCTAGAGGACAGCCTGCCTGCTGTGGCCTTTGGGGGCCTTTGTGCCCCCAAGGGGGCAGGCAGAAGCCCACAGATACAAGGGGGAGATGGCAGGGTGGTAGCAGGTGCGACAGGAAGGGAGGAGAGGCTGGAGTATAAATTGAATTGTTTTCTAAATTAAAATAGTTTGTTGAATTCCCTTGCCAGTTCAGTGCGTTATCAATTTGAACTTTTAATTTTTATTTATGTATTCTTATTTTTATCCTATGGGCTTTAATTTGGTAGCAAAGCCCTAGAAGCAGTTGTTGCACATCCCCATATGATCTGCACTTCACAGAATAACAAAGGAAGAAGGAGACAAAAGAGCTTACAGTCTATTCTTTAGATGGCGGATAGATGAATTCTCAGTTATGAGCACTGAGTAAATTCTTGCTTTCCAATTTCTCAAACAATCTTAAAGAATATTGGTATTCTTCAGTATCCTGAGGGAAAACAATGCTTTTCGTCTCTATACAAGGGATCTCTATGGCCAGAGTGATGGAGGGAGAGTAACTCACTTCATTTTGCATTCCATTTTCTTCCATATGAGTACAGTTCTGCCTGATGTCCAATCTCCCTTTCTTCCACTCTACTTCTCCCTAACAAGAAGATTCCACTTTTCTCTAAATGCTTTTACAACCACACCTAACACACAATTCATCTTTTCAAGTGCAAGTCATTATAGTTTTTCATATAGCAAGAATACCATGTCGTGGGTGTGTGTCCGTGTGTGTGTGAGTGAAAGACAGAGAGCTGGGCTGGGGGTGGGAAATCAGTTGTGAAGAAAGGAGCTACACCAAGTGTTATGTATATAGTTCTTATCTTACGAACTCTTCTTAAAATCCAAATTTCAGAAGCAGCAGAATTGCTTTAGGCAAAGTATTGCAGTATAAATAATGAACGGTATTGTTTAAAGTAGAAGAACTAGTGGTAAAGTCTTTGAAGAATGGTTCAGCTTTGCTGGCATACTCCACCTTGAAAGGGGTGCACAGATCACTGATTCAGCAACCTGGAATTAGTTGAAGTGTGGATTCTACAAAAAATAGTTCCCAACTTCCAGCCTATGTGTGGTCTCACATTCAGGAGAACAGTCAATGGCAAAAGAAACTCAGAGCACAAACAAAGCTATTTCATCAGACTAACCACAGGATTACAGAGAGACCATTCCTCAGAGACATGATGCAACAAAGCCTCGCTACAGGAGTAACGGAGGTCTGAGCAGGATCACCTGACTTCATTATGCCTCCCACACAGAGAGCTATGAGTGCCACAAAGAGGCTACACCTATACTGATGGAAACTTAGATCTGGGAAATCCAGTATGCATTTTGTGATTCCCCTCCCCCCCCAAAAAACAATATATCACAGGACCAAAACCACTCCGCATTCAGTGATTTTAGGAATATACAAACAATTGCTCCTCTACTAAAAAGCAAAATACTTCTTCTGTTAGCAATCTGAGCCCATCTTATGGACACCCAGCAGAACAAAAGAATTTTATTTCCAAAACAAAAGAATACTAGCAGGCAGCAAAGGCATGCCAGGATTGGAAGGGAGCACAGAGATTCAGTCTGTGGCCCATTAGAAATTTCTGCTTTATCCATCCCTCATTAATGCACTCATTTCTAAGCTCCTCTATACCATCTAAAATTATGTACTGAAGTAAGCAAGACCTTTATTATGCTCACTTCTGTGCAGAAGTAACAGAAGCAGTCCGGTGGGGTGAGGGGTGGGAAATGGATGAGCATAACCCTTGATTCAGAAATACATGAAGATATACTTGTATTTAGATTATCTCTAAATACATAAAGATACACTTGTGTTACTCCACATTTACTTCACACTGACCATTAATAATTTGGTCCTAACCAAGCACTCTGGTTCCAGAGCCACAGAGACTTAAGAGGTATATAAAGGGATCTCTTGAAATATTCAAAAGAGCCCCTAAGCATTGTATGCATGAGCTGATCCACATTTAGTGGGTTCCTGAGAGCCCACCCCAAGCTATCAGAGCCTGCAGGAAAAGAATGAAGCCACAACACTTACAATGAGGTATGCTGGCCCCACCACATACTGTGACACAATCGCCATCACACCCCGCTCCCTCAGATTCTAGACAGACAAGGGAGCAGAAGCAAGGGGACACCCCCAATTTCCTTTCCAGTAGCCCAATTATTATGGGCTCTCTTATAATGCTGAAGTGCTGGCCTGAGATCTTCAAGACAGCCTTCTGCACACTCTTAATGGGACTGAAGGAAGTAACTCATAGAATCAAAATGACACTGGCTGCGGCTTCACTCACATTTTGCAGAGAGGCACCTTCATGGTTTCTTCCTTACTACTGCCTAGCCTGTTTTCTTTGCTGCCATAGCTGTGCACAGAGGCTGAGACCAACAGCTCTCTTTGCAAATCAGCCACCATGCACAAGCAGCTTAAAGCATGAGAAGGGAAGCATTATGAGACAAGGAAGTGATTTCAGGTTTATACATCTTCCCTGGGTCTTGAGGGTGCTAGCACCTCATTATACAATGGAGGCTGAGTCCAGACATGACCTAAACTCCAGGATTATTCTGGCACTATATTGGGGTTGCTAAACATATGTGGCAATCCTAACATAGATTCCAGATATAGGGTATAATCCCAGCATATTGCTATTGCAGGAAAATCAAATTCCATCCTGGATTCTCCCAAATATGGCTTACCTTTTCTGGACACTTTCTGGGATCCATCTTGAAGAAAATGCCCACTGTGCATGCGCTGGGTGAAACCACATCCCAAATACCCACTGTGCAAATTAGGGGACCAGTGCTTGTGCACCATCAAAGTACTCAGATATACCCATCATGCCACTGGGGGAGCAGCACAAGCAGATGTAAGGGCCTGAGTTTGTCCCACAATTTCACCCTGCCAGCTGACAGGGGTGGCAAGAAGCAGCTGCGGGATCTAAACAAGATCTAAACACTGCAGACACAGCCAGAGGGAGAGGAAAGGGATATAGGCACAAACCATTTCAGAATGAAAATAGGGTTTGCGTGACTACATGTTCCATCATGCAGTAAAAGTCTGCTCACAAAACAGCAGCAGGGGTCAGGAAAAGTATTCCGCTTCTTGATATGTGATTTTTCTATAATCAAAATGAGATGGGATTTAGAGATTCGGCTGAACACTTCATCGTATCTATGAACACCCACCTTCACATCAAAAGTAATACAGTCCAGAAACAGCTTTACCTCCTCATTTACTTTGAGAAGTAGGCCACAGCAAAAGAACCAGCTGAAGGACTAGAGAAAGGGTATTTGTCTCTTTGGCTAAGCAGGTTGTCATGGCAGCAGAAGACTGATTGGAAATTCTGGTTTTGTAGACAGAAGCATCCTGGATCTAGTAAGGGAAACCCAGTTGCTAGGCAACTTATGGGACAGGCAAGCCAGACAGCCAGGAGGAACAATATGCAGAGGACTGGAAGAAGAAGTCGGCTTTGAGGGGGCAGGCCCAGACCCAAAGTCTTTCACTACAGTGTCTGAAACTTCCTGTGCATCCATTTCACAGACAACAAAAGGCCCTGTGCAAAACCTGACGCCAAGTTGTTCAAGAAAAATCCCAGTTCTTAATGTTCCTAGGATTTTATTCATTTGTTTAAGAATTTATCTCCTGCTCCTTCACCTGAAGGTCCCAGGGTGGGTTGCAACAATATAAAGATAAAATATATACAATAACTAAATTTATATTAAAAATATAACTCTCCCTGCCCTGCTGCAAGCCGGACAATCTTTCTACGTTCACCAGTAAATTAATCCTTGCTCAAATGACCCTTTCCCATCAAGCTTCAATGAGAAACTCGTTGGCAAGCTTTACTCATCCAATGCAGAAACCAATTCTAAGACACTACGTTTGCCTGCATTCTAGCATAAATGAAAGACAATATGTATCTTGATCAAATGCAAGAAGCAAAAAAGACAGAATTTTGGCTTTTGGGCAAAGTACTATGAAAAAGTGTATTTCTAATACGGCATTGCAACACAAATGATGAAACTAATGATAGCCCATTTTCACAAGCCAATCTAAAGATTAATTCATAGAACAAACGGTCCGTTACTGTTACTTGACCTTCAAAAAGCCTGTGGCCGAGATTTTGACCGACGCCAATGTTAAAACTTGTCTGATTTTGACAGTGATGAATTCTAATTAGCAGAATTAGAAAAAAGGTCAAAATAGTAAAAGATACAAATTTGGCGTGCTGTTTATTCATATATTGCTCCAAAGTTTAACAAAGCGAAAGGCCACATGGTGCTTTCTTGATTTTGCTGGTTTGCATCTCTCTTCACTAACCATAAGATCTGGACAGGACACTGTTGGATATCTGTTCCCAGAGGGTATCACCTCTGTCAGGGTTCTCAAATGGTGGTCCTCCACCATGTTCTAAGATTCTAACTCCGAGCATTCAGTACCAGCTAACAAGGGATGTTGGGGGTGGAATTTTGGGAACTGTAGCCCAAGAGCACCTGGAGGGCCAGAGTTTGGCCTGATCTAGATCACTGGAATGAAAACATTCATTCAGTCAATGAAAGCTTATACCACCAAAAGACCGAAACAAGACAGCAGTTATAAAGTATGGGAAAAAAGATGAAAAACATTTTATTTATGGTCAACATGGGGTCCCATAAGTACAAATATAAAATGACAAATTTAAAACAGAGGTAAAACAAAAAATGTGAATTCAAATTTCAGTAATTGGCTTCTGATAAAAAACGATGAAAAAAGGAACAGGAACTTAAGCCATTAGCTAAAAACACATCATGAAAAGCTTTTATTTGCATTGCCCTCACTCAGCTTCACATTCAGTCAGGATTTGTTTATGAATGTTAAAAGTAGCCTCACAGAACCCAGCAACATTATAGGTGAAACTAGGATGCTTTTCTGAAAGAAGGGCTACATAGTAATTGCCTGACCAACCTGGCAGATGTGATGATAAAGGGGAAATGAAACTTAGGCATCTTTTATGGTAAGAGGGGTAACACAATGACGCAAGCTGAACAGGATCTACAGTATCAAGATCACAGGGCCAGATTCTGCTCCCGCTAAAATACTGCCAAAGGTAAGGGATTATACCTAGCTCTGAAGAATGTGCTTTGTTGATCAGGAGATATGAGTGTAGTTAAGTGTCTACTAGGTTCCCATGTGTATTCTATACATTCTCTAGCGTGATACAACTGATCTCATTCTGAAATTTGGTACTAAACACCCTATTATAAACAATTTTCAAGGCTCAACTGCATTCAGGAACAAGCAGATGTCTGAGATAACACTCTTAAGAAGCTTATTTTCTCAGTATTACTTGAAGTAAAACATTGACAACAGTGGAAACAAGCAAGCACACAAGGTGAATTACCCATAGCCATTACCTTGTTACATGAGCCACGTGTCAAGACAAAAAAGCTTTAACCAGACACTTACAACTCCCTGCAACTCAGTGAGAAAAAGATTTATACCATTATGCCCCAAAACAATACCTTCATTTTCTTGGCATGGAGCTTTTCTTCCTTCAGATGCTCTCGGAGGATCTCACGATGATTTACTTCTTGCTCCTGAGCAAATTCACCAAGGGTGTACCTGCGTACAGAGTTGTGGCGCTGGGCCATGCCCAAGGAGCTCCCCCCTTGGCTGGGCACACTGGTAAATCCCTGACGCCTGGCAAAATAGTACACTGTCACCTGGTCAAAGCGCACGTTCTTTCTGCGTAATTGTTTCTGCCTTTTCAAGATGGAGGTTGCTGAAATGCAAGAGATAAGCACAGAGATGTTAATTGGAAATGCTAAAGCAAAAGACTGTGGGATATTTTTGCATTCCCCTTTGGGTTTTTTTTTTGGGGGGGATCCTTGGGACTCTAGTACTATCTCCTATCAAATATGCTCTTTATGAAAGTGTTTTTCAATCCTTACATGAATATGTTTATTAGAGAATCCCCATGCATTACAAAAGGATTCTAAGGCAGTATCCAAGGCTTCTGGAGAATCCTTCTGAATTAGTTTGCCTTGTCCATGGTTCCGAATTACCTCTGATTCCATCTTATTTGGATCCTTCCTACAGTGAGTTGTCGAAATACAAAACTCATTTGTATAAGGCTGAATAAGGAAACAGCAGACAGCACCCTGGATATATAGTCTCTCAGGTTCAAACTGTGAAAGAAAAACCTATTACTCTTAAGTGTTACTTGAACCACTACCTCATAAGACCTAGCCTATTCATCTTGAAGACCACAGAATGAACTTAATTACATAAACAATCTGATGACAGCCACCATTTCCAAGTTGATTCCATCTAGATGTTATCTATAACAACTCTTTTGATTGTTGACCATATAGCCATATTGGCCACAGTTAGAATTCAACCCTAACATGAAGCTATGGGGCTGAAGAAGGCTAGGCTAAGCAGAATGCAGTTGTATGTCATAGTTTTCCAAGGCATATGAAGGATCCTACTTTTGAAATGCTATGGGCAACTGAGATGCTGCTAGTTCATCTTAGAATGCTCATTTTCCTAAGACAGAACCACTAAGGCTACTTCCATGTGCAGTAAAAAGTGGACTACAAGCATCTTAGAGGTGGCAGCACGTGGCACTAGTGTTCTCATTCCACCTCCACTCTGGAATTGCATTTTTTGGTCTCCAGTATGCATTATACATGAGATGAGCACACATATATTTGACATTGCCGCTTCTAAACCATCTCTGAGTTGCCTCTGAGTTGCTTATTTTACTACAACTTATGTCAAAGAACTGCTGATGTTTTATATGGCTCCTTCCAGAGCTGTGCCCAAACTCTCTGGACAATAGGTGACAGACATTCAAAAGAATGGCAGCTCCTTGGAACCAAACTACTTACGTATGAAGCCAGTAGAGCTGGGGGGATTGACACTGTCACAGCTATCTGCGCTGTCACTATTGGAAATTTCATCATCAGAGTTGGAGATAGGTGAGCCCACATCCACATCTTCAAATTTCCTCTTGAGGCTGGCGCTTGTGATTGTATCCATTTGTCTCTGGCTTGCATGGAGAGCCAAAGAATAGAGATGAGACTAGTGTCAACTGAAGATCTCAAGTCCAGGTGAATCAGTGGGGCTTACCGGGCGCCTGGTAGCAGGGATAAAGAAAAGAAATCCAGCATCTTAGTGTCAGCATCTTTCATTTCTGTGAAAAATGCAGAGGCTCCAGCAGGAACAAAAAATGTAATTCCACTCTGCTAGATCTCATTAGTTTCTCAGTGTTGAAGCAAGGAACCTCCCATTGGGAGCTATCTGATACTATACTAAGTTTTAGGCATGCTGCAAGCACAGCTGAATTTCTACTCAGCCACTGACACTCCTTCGTGAGTATTACCTACCCAGAGATTCATCTACGAGACTACTATGCAGTTTGCAGTCACCTAGTTCAATAATCACGGTGCTCTAGTTTTTTTGGCAAGGTAACTCCCTATTAAGTTTAAACTCATCTAATTTTCCTGTCGTTATAAATTTGCACTCATGGCAGTATTTAGATTATTCGATTTGTGCTTCATTTTATAACACATTTATGAGAAGATGAGCAGGAGATAAACACCACTAAACGAGGTACTATGTGATGTGTTTTGTAACATATTTGCATTATAGTTCTTGACCAATTTAACATGCATAATGAGTTTTTAAATTGAACAGACACACACACACCCATCAACTGAGAAGCAGTGCTCTAAAGTCACTGCTCCTGGAGTTTCCCTATGCAGCCCCTGATTCTTCGTAAGCAGATTAGTAAACAACAAATCTGTTCACCTGCCTCACCACAGAACCAACCCACTTCACTTCGTTCCCTTAAGCTGACATCCTCAATGCTTTTCTCCTTGTACCACAGTACACTCCAAGGCGGGATTGGAAATGCCATGCAGCTGCTCAGACAACTTCCCCAATCCAAATTTAAATTTTGTCCTGCCCTATACTATGATCAGGGCATGCTATGATCAGCTAAGGATATCAGCTGAACACATAAAACAAATATATAAAGGATGTAACAGGTGAAAACAGCAGGCTGCAGCACACTGCAGTTTCTCCTCCACTCTCTGCCACTCTCTGGGTCAGGTGGCAGCTGGAAGGGAGCCCCCCCTCCCCTGCTGGGAGCCTGAAGATGGTAGCAGCTTACCAGTTTCCCTCCTCCTCCACTCTTCCAGGAAAGACAGTTTTAAGTGTGCTGTGGATGAAAGCTGGGAGGGAGAGGTCACTGCTGGGAGCTCAAGAAGTGGTAGCAACTCACACGTTTGCTTACTATAAACTAGGGGTGGATTGTTCACAGTGCCCTCGATGCATGGTTCACCTCCAGTTTCCAAACAGCCTCAGCCAACACTGCCAATGATTTAGAATTATGGGAACTGTGGAGGGCCATGTCTTCCCCATTCCTGTTCTGCATCCAAAAATACGTGCATCCACAGCTAGAAAGAAAGAACTATACAGTGAGATCTTTACACGTACATTGTTCCAGCATGTAGTAATACAGAATTTAGGTAAAAGATGCACTACTGGTGTGTGATTTGTGCTAATGCAAAAAGATAAAAGTGCCTAAAGCTCAATACTGGACCCGCATGCCCTAACAACTCAGATCTTTGCCGTGATCCACATACTTTTCACTAGCTCTACGGCACGGATGGATAGGCTATGGTCCTTCAGTTGCTGTTAAGCTACAACTGCCCTGAACTGGCGAGGCTTGTTGGGGAAAAGCCATGCGTCCTCAATTTCTGCTTTAAAAGACATTCAGCAGACTAGCACCTCTACACCAGCTTCTGTTGCCCAACTGACAAAAATAAAAGAAATACGTAATTTAAAAATTCCTTAATAGTCAACAGATTAATTTTTGCTCATGTTGTTCCTTCTCTGCCAATACCTGGAGCAGCATACTGCAGAGCCATAAACTGGAAATACTGAGAATATAGGATCTGTACTTTCATTCAGTAAGCTATTTCTAGGACAGAGGAGAAATCACAAAGGGCGTCAAAATGACTTTGGCCCTAAGGCCTCTAATTCTTCTAAAAGGCTGCCTCTCCAAGAACTATGCAACATACGCAACGAAGCTGTGTGCGATCTTATATTTATTTATTTATTTATTTGGACTAACTTTTTGGTAACCATCTCTCACTCTTAAGTGCAGAATTTTTAAATGTCTGTAACCAACCTGCTATTTCATGCTGTTGGTACAGAATCCACACTAGTTCTGTGAATGGCCTTGTTTGATTTTTTTTTTTTAATACGACTCTCAAAAAGCACACTGTACGGATCCTTATGAAATGCTACACATTTTGGTTGGAGTGAAGCAACTGCAGGTTTTGAATAAGAGGCCAGTTGCTGACCTGTATTTACAAGCCAAATAAGCTTGGTATGCAAGCAATTGGCTCCAAGAGGTTAATTCGCTTGGTTTTCATACACTGAGCAGACACCAACAGCAAAAACATTGTGTGTGCACGGATACATTATTAGAAAAAGCAGACAGGAATGATGACAAGCTAAGTTTCGCTTCAGCAACAAGACGCGCCAAGAAAGATGACAACCATTTTAACACACAATGCACCCAGAAATAACAATTCTAATTAGATAGATTTTAAAAAGCAACATAGCTATAGATATAAGCAATCCAGCAGTATAAATAACTGCTATGAATTCCGGTTAAGCATCATCACATAACATTTATAAATATTTATTTATAAATATATGACCTTGGGTTAGTTCTGTTTCAGTGTTGTCTGGTATTTTGTCTCAAATCAGATTCAGCAACAGATGTTTCAAAAAGAAGGTGCCTCAGCAACCCAGCATTAGCAATGAGTGGGATAATCCTGCACCCATGGATGTTCAGTTCTAATCTCCCAATAGTGAGAGACTAGGTTAAGCCTTTGAGAAATAATATTGGGGCAGGAGCTATAGAGTCAACACAAACACAACGGATCTGATGACCCAGTTCAGAACGCTTTGGGGCTCTCTAATTCACTGAGAGAAAACCAAACCCAGCTAGTTTCCATGGTACTTTCAAGAAGAAAAAGCTGATGAATGGTGGCAAGACAAATGGAAGTTTTATTAATCTTACAGAAGGATAAGTTACAGAAGCAGAAGTGGACAACAATTCTGGAAAATTTCATCATTTTCTATTGGCAAGTGGAGGATAAGCAGCTTTGAAAAGCTGCTCCAAACCCTTCTAAGAAAGAGAAATGTGAATTGTCACTGAAGGGGGAAACTGGAAGCCTTCCTTACAGCAAAGGCAGTTGAACAGGGGATGCCGATGCCTGAAAAGTGGTAGGCTGGCAGCCATCTGCTGCTGATGCTCAGACTTGGATTCCTGTAGGAAGCAGGGCCTAGCTGGCCCATTCCAACTCTTTGATTCATAACTAAGAATGTGACCAGCTGCTCCGTTGTCTGTCTATGGGATGCATACATTTCAATATGGAAAACAATGACATGGCCATTCTCCCAAATAAGGCTGAGACGGGAGGGGAGCTTCCTTCTTCAAAGGCTGTCCCAGGTGTTCATCTTAAACAGAAGGTAAATTTGACCTAAGAAGCCTAACGCAATCCTACTGCAAATATTTACAGACCTGCCTATTTTGTGAAAACTGTATCAAGCAGGAGGCAGAATTCTACCTTGCAGTTCTAGTGCACAGACCAAAGGGAAAAGAGGAGGTAGCAGTTCACCTTTTCACTTTGTAATTAAAAAAAAAAAACTTGGCAAGCTTTGTTTCCTCTGGCAATGTGTCAAAAGCCCACTTTGCCAAGGTTCACCAAGATCTACAGCAAACAATAAATTCCTCTCCCCACTACACTCCCGACCAGCTATCCCTAATACACAAACACACAAGCAGGAGTCTAAGCAAAGCTATGCCCAGCTGCATGTTTGAGCCTTCTGGTGCAGATATTCACTGAGAATCGATCAATACTAGAATACAACAAAAGAAACACCGACAGACGTCTCTCCCTGTACAGACAATTAACATTGCCTGCTGACACCCAGTATTTTTAAAATATTTAAGCACAATCTTTCCCAATCCAAACAAGGGTACATTATTGCTGGGTTTTCCGATATCATTGTCCGCTCCACTCATATTGTAAACTTCTAAAGGACGACTAAATACAAATTTAGCCAACTGCGCCTGAGATCTCATCCGATTTTTGTTGCTCTTGTCTAAATGACAGCAATAGTGCAGGCTAAGAGGTGAAGCTTTAGCCAAAGTCCTCCTCAAGCTGGTGCCTCCAGTTACTGTTGGACTTCACCCCCTCCAGCCCCAGCCAATAAGGTCGATGATTAGGAAGAAGGGGACTTGGATGTTCCAACTTCCAATAATTTCCAGAAAATACCAGTTTGGAGGAGAGCTTAGATTGTCTCTTGCCTTTGGGTTGACAGGAGACATAGCAGAAGAGTTAGGAGGCTAGCTGGAGCAACTCTCAGAGGATTATATATGCTGGTTTTGCTGTAATATATCTTATTAATGGTGATGTATGAACTTTATTGCTACTGTAACACAGTGTTTTTTTAAAAAAAATCCAGACACTATATGTATTTTTTAGTACTGTTTTAGTACTTTACTGTACAATGTACTGTATTTTTTAGGCTATTTATCTATCACAGCCTGTTAAAGGAGCTGCCTAAGAAGCAGAGGGGGCTCAGGCTTGATCACCAGCCCATGACTAGCAGAAGGGAATGGCAAACTCCTTCTCCACCTGACAAGAACATAATGCAAGTAGTAGTCCCTAATGTTGATGCTGCATGAAGGGTGGGATACACATGGAAGTTTTATAGCCGGGATGCACGAGGTTCCCGTTCTTAAATTTTGTGAGACGTTCAAACCAGCCATGTCACTTACCTGAGCTTCTCTTAGCTCACCTCTCTCTCCTAAGACACTCCTCCTGAGCTTTTCTCAGCCATTTTTCTTTTTGTTGACAAGCTCAGCAGGCCTTGGGGAGAACCCGGTAATGTGATTTCACATCGGGCACCATAGTGACATACCTGTGGCACCTAAGGGATGAGTGCCCAGATTCACCCCAGCTTCAAAAAAGGCTGGAAGGGTATCCAAACAGAGAAAGGCGAGCTACTGCCAGTGATGCAGCTGGCTCAAAAGGTCTCAAAAACCTTACAATCATGAACTTCTATCTTTCCTCTCTTCTAAAGAGTCCAAGCAGAAGCAAACATAATTCTTCTCTCCCCCCCCCCCACATTTCCTTCTTACAGCAACTCTGTGAGGTAGGTTAGGCTGAAAAGCAATGACTTGCCCAAGGTCTCCCAAGGAGCTTTAATGGCCAAAGTAGGATTTCAAACTGAGTCTCCTAGACCTTACTACAACACTGTTGCCATCCACATACTGGTTCTCACACCATACTTCTAACAGGAAGAGGCCAGATTTGTGCCTCGTACACAGTCCTATCAGTTTTATCCACCTCCTGAGATTCCTGCACAGTGACAACAAAAGAATAAGTGCAGGTATCATAGAGGCCTTACTCCTGAATTTGGGGGGGGGGGCAGGAAGAAGAAGAGTTGGCTTTTCTACCCCACTTTAAGTCAGTGGTTCTCAACCTGGGGGTCGAACTACCCTTTAAGAGCGGTCGTGACAAGTCTCCTGCCATGCTTCCCTCCCACTTCCCAGCTGCTCCGCCCCCATGGTTGGGGGTCTCCACAACCTGAGGAACTGCATTAAGGGGTCACGGCATTAGGAAGGTTGAAAACCGCCAATTTAAGTTAAGGGGACCCAAAGCGGCTGACAAAGCTTTCCATTCTTTCCCCCACAACAGAACTCCCTGTGAGGTGGGTGGGACTGTAAGAGCTCAGAAGAGAGCTGTGACTAGCCCAAGGTCACACAGCTAGCTTCAAAGAGGAAGGCGGAATCAAACCCGGTATTCCCAGATAAGAGTCCAGGACGAGACTGCATGCTATGTATGTGGGCTGCAATCCCAATTTAGCAACAGAAGCTATTTTCTAAAATATGCAGCTCTGCCATTCTCTGCTGCCTGCTACAGAGCAGAGCTTGATTTAGAATAAGCTAGGCAGACAGAATCAGCCAGAAGCCCCTTACAAACCATAGGCATCAGTCAAGTGCAGAGGGCCACTTCCAAGAGACCGTATGTGAATGACAGAAAACCTGGGGGGCACACAGTAAGTCACAGTGTCTGTGAAGAGGGGTACAGAGATAAATCAGACTTAAAAGTCGGCCACTAACCTGAATAACAGTGATGCAGAGAAAGAAGAACAAAGATAAACCTTTGAGTCTGGAGGACATTCAGATAGCATTGCTAAGGAGTGGGCAGGTGAGACTGGGGGGTCTTTCCAGGCTTCTAACAACAACAACGTTTACTTCTAGCACCCTTTCCACCAAAGGGCAGTACAAAAATGTAAAAACAATAACAGCAATAAAGCTTAAATATAAAACATAATACAACAACCTTAATACAGAATAATTTAAAATACATATGAGGGGAATACAAACATTTTAGGGTTAAAATCCACCCTATTAACAGTTCAGTTATAACACTCACTAGAGGGTTGAAAAGAAAAGTTTTTAAGCCCTTCCGAAAATGGACTAGGTCTTCCTCTAGCCTGAGTTCTAATGGAAGGGAGTTCCAAAGCTGTGGAACCAGGTCTTGAAATGCCCATAGTCTAGGAAGCGGTCCATGTCACTGGGAGTGCCACTAGAGCTTTATCTGTTGACCTCAAATTCTTTGTCAGCATACACTAAGACAGGCTGGATGCCAGGTAATTGGGGGTATTTATTACAGATTTATTATAGTCCAAAGACTCAAAAAGCAATACATAAAATAGTTGTTTAAAATCAAGACACAAGTAAAAACAGTTTACATGAGCAATACCAAATAATTTTCTAAATTAGAGTATGATCAGACACACAGACTTCACGGGCCCAAAGCACCTCAAATCAGAAACCATTCATGGCTGAGTTTCACGACCTATCTTGTCTCTCTCTCTCTTACAGCTACACCCAGAATTTTTGCTTCCTCCCAACAAAGTACAGGGTGCCCCTGTTTAATGCAAGGATTCTGTTCAAGCAAGCTGTTGCTCAAAGTGAAACTCATGCTAACCGAGTAATAGACCTTTGATATTAGGAAAAATGCATCCAAGTGAAACAGGAATGCTTAATTTTGCTTAATACTTCGTAAATTGTCTGGCTCCTGGATCAAGGCTGACAGTTATAACACTGAGTATGATAACAATTACCAGATGTCTGCTAATTACATTAACTAAAGTGTTGATCATACCAGATCAACTGATGGGAGAGACACGGAGTCAAGCAGAAAATTGTGAGTGATAGAGCTAGCTAAATGCTTGTGGCTCAAAGTCTGCTTCCTCCTGATTAAGGAGAAGTTGCTTCAAAGAGAATAGCAAGTGCATAAGCCATCCAGTGCCAGAGGGAGCTTCCTTCACAGGAAGTATCTCACAACATTACTACAGGAAGAAAAGTTTATAAGAAGCAAGGCTCACCCGCTAAGCAGTAAAAGGGATCAGCAGAAACCAGGTGTGAAAGAGGAATACCAGAAACAGAAGATTACTGAGACACGTTTTCTTTTTCTTGCCTCAAATGAACACAGCATGTACATGCAGGAAATGCAAGGTGGATGCTCCTCATGAAGCTAAGATTAAGAAAGCAATGAGCGGATGTGCTCTAGTTCAGGATTTTACAAACATTCATTCACTGACCTCCTAACCCCCCCCCCCCTTCTTTGCATCAACATTCTTATGTCACAGAGACATTCTCATGCCACGGAAAAATCATTACAGGATGAAGAAATGGTAAAACACATCTGAATTTTCAAAGAACAAAGGCAATATCAAGGCCCTTGTGAAAGCCATCTAGCCTCCAGGGCATTTGCACTGACCCCCTTTGAGAAATCCTGCTCTGTCCATCAGAGGACATGAATGGTCTCTGGTTGAAGAGTTACAGCAGGGAAAGCCAGAAGGGGAAATTCTCCCACAGGAGGAGAGAAGCAAACACCATGGGTGGCATGACAGAAAGAAGAATCAGAATGCACTCTTTCCCAGTGAAACTGAGTAAATGGCTTCAGATTCTTGAGGAAGATGCAAACTTAGATTCCAGGGCAGATGTGGATGACAAAGAAGCATATGACTGGAGCCTCAAACCAGCAATACCGAAATTCAAAGAAGAAGAAAATGATTGTTGGTGGTGGCTCTCTGTTCCTACTGAGAGAGACAGAAAAAGATGTCAACAGGCTAAACCTGTACTATGTGCCTGGCACATGAAACGAGAGATACAAGATGGCTACCAAGAATTGCCAATTCCACAGAGTCCTAACCCTTCCTGTTTATCCAAGTAGGGATGAATGAAAACTGCCAATCATGATTTAAACTGTAATCACACCAGACTGTGAGTCCTAGGAAAAAAAAGTCAAAGACCTGAGACTCAGGTAATGTTCTTATCCATTTCTTCTAGTCTTTATATCTTAAATACTATAGGTCGGTGGTTCTCAACCTTCCTAATGCTGTGACCCCTTAATGGAGTTCCTCATGTTGTGGAGACCCCTAACCATGCAGCTGGGAGGGGGGAGGGAAGGGAGGGGGGAGACTAGTCGCAACCCCTCTGAAAGGGTAGTTCGACCCCCAAAGGGGTCCCGACCCCCAGGTTGAGAACTACTGCTATAGATGAATGCTGTTTGCAAGCTAGCTAGTACAGACAAGAAGGATTTTACATTTGCAATCACAGTCAGTGCTTTGCAGGCGAAGGACTAGGGGTGGAAAGTGGACTGCACCTAACAAGAACTGGGGAGCATGCACTTGGTAGAAAGATGGCATATCCGATTAGAAGGGCTTTTAGTAGAATCTCGAAGGGAGAAAAATCAAAATTCCAAAAGAACGCAGATAACGACTTAAACTTTGCAGCAAGGATCAGAGGAGCAGCGGAAGTGAGACTCGGGGATGCACTGAACTAATAATTCACTGAGGACAACTATTAAAGTTCATGACCCTTGGAGCATGTGCACAAATTCTCAATGTATGGAAAAATAACCCAAGACAGACGAGAACTCTAGGAAGCTAAATGTAACATAAAGGAAATGGCCAAGATGGGCAGGGGTGAGGAGGGAGATTACCATGACAGAAGGATACAGCTTACTCATAATGGAGAGAAGCAAGAGGAAGAGAGAGCTCTGCTGGATGCTAAAACAAAATGGAAGGTCTGGTCTACGCTCCTGTTGAAATATGCGAATGAGTGACCAGCATGATGAAGGAATAGGTTGTATTAAGTCTTCCACTGACTCATGGATTGGTGACTTTCAGAAATGGAATGCTTTGTAGTGGACACCCAGTTTGAAGTATATGCCCATCAGCTCCTCAACCAAGTAAAGGGCGTGAATGTAGCTTTTGAAAAACATGTGAGAGAAGTCTTAGATAAGGATGCATGCAGGTCTGTTTCAGATCATCCAGAGCAGTCCTACAGAAATGTGTTGCTACCCTACACAAGCACTGGGCTCCCTGATAGTTTTCGAAAAGCCTTTTCAATAACCCTGGTCTCAAAGTAGCTGTCATGCCCTGTGTCCTCTCCAGCCAGTCAAAGCTTGGAAATTGCTTCTGTCCCCCAAGCTGGGTATAGTTTGGACTCAAGACGATACGCAGTGCCCAGAGCCGAGTTCTCTCCAGAGAGAATGACAAGAGCTGTGATGCTCAGCTAGCCTCCACAGCTGTGTCTGTGGGGGCGTGACTCTCCAAGTCCTCCTTAAGAAATGCTCAACTCTGTACCCACTGTTGCGAACAAAGAATCTACTTGGCAACCCCCAACTTGTGTGAACCCTGACTCTTCTTGACTTACGATGACTCTCTGGTACCCTGACTGTTGGCCCCTTTGACTCCGCATACTCTATATCCCCAATAACTCTGGAAACTGACTTGGCATCTTGCTGTCACCGGGCAGGTGTGTGCAAGTGCTTCGCTGTTACTACCTGCTCTGGACATGACAGTAACAAAAATTAATAACTGGGTATTTTAGTTAAGATAAACTTTGCCCACAGTCTTGCACACTTTAGAGGAAAGCAGCCCTCCTGGGCCACTTGAATCTGATGGAAGGGCACTGAAGGAAGCTGCCAGTGGAATCTGATTGTTGGACCTTTGATCTAGTACTTTTAAGGGATACTGGAGATCAGTTGAAGTGTAGGACAAATGGGGAAAAAGGCAAATATTATGCTCTTCTTCCAGAAAAGCAAAAAGGAAGGTCTAGGCAACATACTAGTCAAACACTAGCATCCGCGAAGATCCGAAAGCCGATAATGCAACCAATCCAAACACACCTCACAAACAATACAGCATGGCTTTGTCTGGAACTTTAGATACATGCATGCTCAGATGTCTGCTCTTTACCTGATACCAGCTCTTGGAAGAACAATGTAAAATCCTTCAATTTTAAAAGGATATATTTTAATACCTTCAATTTCAGAATTTGCATGCACAAAAAGGCATTATTTCTCCCCCCCGCCCGGTGTGGCTTCCTGAAGCTCTTCACTGCCCACACAGCCCCATTTCAATCATTTTGCTTTCATCTTGACAGTCTTCCCAACCGTTCTTCATTCAGACCTGTGCTTTTGGCTACTCTGCTTTCTGACAAATGCGAGTCTTAAGAGAGTTGAAAGCTCCTTCCACTGCATCTCATGCTCCATACGCTTCTTCCTTTTTCTGCAGGGCAGCTACCATCCGTGCCACTTCATAATCAAAAGTACCATGAATGGGATTCAGGGATTTTGCAAGTACCCGAGAAAGTCCTCACAGACAGGAGGTACTAATGGCGTGATGCTGGCAACCTAGATTACAGAAGTTTATATCCAGGAAACTAAAGCAGCAGAATCTCAAAGCACACTCTTCCTTTCCATCTCTGACAGGCTGTGCTTCACTACCACTACAAGCTCATTTTTGATGCTGGCATCTGGGAGGAGGCTGAACTATTACCACATTTCATCAGCAAAGAACCAGACCTAAATTCAAGATGCTTCAGCTCTTGCTCTCGCTCTGACACACCTACCACCCACACATGTCAATGTATTTTGCTTCTAATTTTCACATTAGCTCATGGCTCTGCCTACAGAAATAACAATTACGTGAAGTTTCAGACCATCTCCAGGTAGAATTTAGCCTGCCTCAGCTTAAAAGGCTTGAGAAAGATGGGAGCAACAGATAACTTGCACAGAAACAACCACTGCTGCCAAAAGCAGTCAAAATCGGACAGAATTACTGCTTTTCTGCCCCCAGACCCAAAGGTCTAACCTTTTTACCCGACTTCCAGAAAGTCCAGCCAGAAGGCAGCTGTAAGGAGGAGGGGGAAGGATGAAAACAGGGCGCCAGATTCTTTTCCTAGCAGCTCCACATTCATGCTTCAAGACATTCATTATAGAACAATGCCCTTTACTCCCCTGGGAGACGGAAGATTAGTGAGAGCACGGGCCACAGTTTTTGTTGCGCCTGATGGCTGGGAACAATAGATCTTGCTTTTCTAAGAGAGAAATAACTTTTTAAAAACTCTTTTCTCTCCAGGAAATGCAAATACTGAGAATGAAGAGAAAGAGGGAGGGGAATCAAAATGCACAGTGTGCCCCTTTCAAAAGACATGCTTAGGCAGGCGCATATTGAACAGAAGAGTAAAAAGAGCTTCCTAATTCTGTCTAATAATCAGATTTGGTCTGAGCCTTCAGAGATGAAATCTAATGGAAAAGCAGTCGTGAAGTGGAAGGCAGCATTGCAAAGCCCTAAAGGGAAACTTCATTCTTGAAAGTCACGGATGAGTTTCTACAAAACGTCACTCTGAAAAAGTGAGCCAGAAAGCCTATGCATTGGTCTGTTCAACAAAGCCCTGGGGTCTTCTCTCCAGACAATGTACATATGTGCACGCATGCACACAAACACACCATCCCCCCAAATAAGCCTGTGCTCCCAGTTTGATGACGCGAGGCCACCAACACCCAAACCAGACTAGCCCTGCCTGCTTCTTCCCTGCACTTGTCTGTTCCCTTCAATGTCCTAGCAACTGTTCCCATAGCAACAAAGCCGAACAAATGGGCTTGAAAGAAACATGCCAGCCAGCTGTGGCAGACTGCAGCAAGGAGATCCCGACTGTGCGGCTGAACCTCTCAGGGAGCAGAGGAGTTTCGTGCTGCTAACAAAACACGAGCGGCAAATCCTATTTTCCTTTGCAGCCATGTATCTCGGGTTCCCATCCCCTGAACGTTCAGCTCCTCTCCCAATCAAAGCTGAAGCCCTCCATGTCACAAGCATTCTCACCAAAAGGCCATGATATATTTTGCTCCGACAGGCAGTGGCTGATTCAATTCAACAGGCACGCAAGAGAAAGAAACCAAATATACAGCAACACTTTCAAAGCTACTAATTACCTGTCACTGCCTTTGCCACTCTTGGATAAGTCAACAAGTTAGTTCAACAGCAAACAACTAAAGCTGTTTTCAGTTATTATTATTGTTGTTGTTGTTTTGCAGAAACTAATTCTACAAGCATGTACTGTAACAGCTCAGTTGAAGCACACAAGTTGTTTATTGGTCATTGCTGCAAAGCCTATAGCTAAGCAAAATGCATCCTGATTTATTTCTCCCACTGCTGCATCCATACACTGGATGCTCATTTCTGCTTCTTACAGCTTAAAGACTTGCTTCCAAAGCGGCCCCAGGAACACCTAAGTCACAGTTCCGGATAAAAAACACGGAAGAAGATAATAAAGCTGTTCCACGGCACAAGAAAACCAAGTGAGCAGCCAACCTGAATTTAAAAAAATAACTTATTGGAAAAAATGAAGACACTGTTGCACTCTACATCTGCACAAACACCCCCTCCAAGGCAGCTCCTTTTTTTTAATGTGAATGACTCAATATCTGGTTTAGGGGGGGAAGCCAGGAAAAATTGGTTGCTCTGCACCTTGAAAAGTTCTTCCCGCAAGGGGGTAAAGCAGGAAAAACAACAACTTTGTTTGCTTTCAGAGCCTTGAAGGATCATTACAGCCATACAGTTTAGCACCTAGACTTCAAACATCATTAGTTTAGCATCTTGAACTTCAAGAGAAAAACTTTCTCTAATTATCTATACAGAACAAAGACCTAGTTACACTCAGTAACCTTTATAGAAGTATCTATTGTAATTAGGATATACTCTATTTATTGCTTTCAGTGAAGGACATACCTATAACATCTTGACTTTCTAGGAATTTAACTTCACTGTTTTAAATGCAAGGGTCAACAAACTCTACGGACTCCAAGCACTTCCTCTGTCTAATGCATCTCCTAAGCCACCCAGAAAAGAGCACAATGGAACCTGTAAGGTTTTGTGAGAAAGTGCGAAATGTCTCAAAGGGCCAGGGAAGTGTCAGCTGCTTCTCATTACTAGAAGGAATTCCAAGCATCTAAAGGGCAACCTTGGCGTGCATGGGAGGTACTGATAGCAAGGATGGGAGCACAGTGTGAGCGCTCTCTGGTGAAGCATGCCGGTCGGCCACGCAAAGGAGGAAAAGGATAGGCTTGGGGGTGGAGGGGAAAGAGAGTGAATCTTTCAGGGAAGCTGAGTAGGAGGAATTTGTGAAGCAAGGGACAGAGAGAGGAAAGGAGCCTCAAAAGACAACTGCTCTATACCTGGGACGATTCCTCTGGTTGGATGCCCTCTGGGTCCATGGGAGAAGGAAGCTATCTTTGATTCAATACTCGCAGATTACTTGAATTTATTGTATCAGAAGGAGTTCTTAAGGCCGTGCGCTACAGAAGTCCCAGATTTCTTTACTTAGCAAGTGCTGCTAAGACATACAAACTTGTAACCCAGAAGAACCCTGTTGCTAGCTGGGAGTTGATCTGGAAGTACACAGAAGTACAGACAATCAGCACAGAATTGCTGGGCAAGGGTGGAAAGATCGTGAGCCAGGCTAACTCCATTTTTCTTTTCCTCTATAAGGACCAAATATTCCTGACCAGATATGCATGGGATTAAAACTCAGATGAGTATGGTTTGGAGAACAAACAAGAGGCAGATGAGCACCAAGGAAAATTTCATGTGGGAGACAGCTACCCTAAAATTAGAAGAATAATTCAACACCTGAATAACAAACCAGAAATTCTTTGAAACCTTTACATCACCCCATTATTAAAAGAATTAGGAAGCCTCAAGTCTTCCAAATTATCACATGCATATCTCTGATTCCACTCTGGGAGCCTCCCAACAGCGAGATCACACTTCCACCCTGGACTGCCCTGGCTAGGTGGGGAGGACACCCCAGTGTCTGGTCTTCTTGAAAGTGGTTTATCTATTCCCAACTATAATGTAAAAGAGTCTCTGGATGTTTTTAGCCTTCTGCCTTGCAAAGACTCAAAGCTAGATTACTAAAGCTCTGTGAGCTTCTACCAACAAGCATTAAACCATCTGCTTAGGCAGCTGACTCTGCCCAACATCCAAATGCTGGAGATGCAAAAAACCCAGTTAAAACACTGCCTGTGTTCAATTCTCCTTTACAATTTTGTTGAAAGCCTTCATGGGGCAGGAGTATCTAATGACACAAGACAAAGGAAAAAGCAATTTTGGCCTACCAGAGGATTCTAACTACAGACAAAGTGCAGGCTAGGTTAGCCTTAAGCATCACTTGCAGGGCCTGAATCCCAAGTGGACAGTTGGGTACATTAGTGAGTGGTGACCACTAGACTCTCAGGCTCTTTTTTGGTGGGTCCTGTGCCTCAACCATAGCATGTTAACCGAACCCCTAAAACTTCTAGTACAGCATAGGGTCTCCTTCTGCCTTCCTTCTATCCACCCCCCCCCCAATGTAGTTTGAGTCTCAGATTAAAAACTTGCACTGAAGACTTGCTCAGTTTTTCAGCTTTTTGGTTACTGTGAGACAAAACTGCAGAGAAAAAGGATCTTCCTCTCCCTCTTTCATTTTTGCCTCTTTCTTCCTGCCTTTACACTAGTGGTCAAGCATTATATGCTTTCATCCTTGCCTCCCCCAAGTTTACTGGAATTAACTTAGTCCCAATCTGCCATAAACAACCTTCTGATCCCTTTGTAAGGGTGGCAAATCTTCCCAACTTGTATGTTTTTGTGAGTCTTGGTCCGTCTGTCATTTAACTGTTATGCTTAATGAAAGGGCAATCCTATCTGAATCAGGGGTTGGAAGTGCTCCTCAAAGCTCACTAGGGACCACTTTTGTGCTCGCTGGGTCTCCCCCAGAATCCCACAGGCTGACAGTTCTCCTATTCTTAGAGCCTCAGTGGTGATGGGACTCACAGTACAGGCCAGAAAAGCTGAATCTTGCAGATGCTTCTTTGATGCTCACTTGGTGCCACAGAACTGAGTGAATGCATTGGTACAAATCAGTCCCAAAAGTTGGAGCTTTGCAGCCAACAGGTTTCCTGCTATGTACCCAAACAAGATTATGGGCAGAAACTATCACTTTGATCTTTTGCATCCCTCACATGTCCCAAAAAAGTTTGTCTCTCCCCCTTTTCCTCTCATGTTATGATTGTTAAAGGACAGAATACCCAGACTTTTATATAAAGTGAATATATTATTTAGTTTTTTTTAAAAAAACAGTATCTGATTAGACACTGCTGTTCACTAGCTGAATGTCAGGTACTCAACTGAATCTTCAATTTGGCTGCTAATTCAGTTACTGCTTCAAACTCTTTAAATAAAATACCAACAAGGAATAAAGACATACATTTCTCCTTTTCCTCACCTCTCCTTGGGTTCAACTCCTCAGCTTTACAACCATTCAAAAACCTCAGGCCCTGCAACAGTGAAGGGTTTCTTCTTTGATATCTATTTTGGGTTTTGCCTGAAGTTTTATGCCTCATATTCACAGTTATGCTTTTCATAACAGTATTCATGGTTCCCTTCTTGTTATTGATTTTATTAGCCATATTGAGTTTCTTTTCAAGTAGGCAGAATACAAATACTCAACAGATGGCACAGAAATAAAGCCTAAGACCATCTACACAGCACTGGAATACATCCACAGAGTAGTGATACAGGGACTGCATCATTTGGAGGCCAAATCCTATAAGCAAAAGATGAAAGTATTTAGAATATTTTGCTGAGATGAGATTAAGAGGCAGTAAAATGGTTATCTTCAAATATGTGGAGAACTGTCATATAGGTGGAGAAAAACCAAGAGGTTCAAACTGCTAAAAATGTGATTAAATGTTAGAAATAACTTCCTAACGGTATGAGCTGACCATGAGATTGGGACAAATTAGACAACAGAGCAAAAATCCTAGCTGTTCATACAAAATGATGTGATCTGAGCAGGCAGCGGCCAGGCAGAAAATAGAGCTTAAGGCTGTGGTTGGATGAACTATTGAAAGGGACCAATGTATCATACTTATTTGACAAGTGTGTTCTATGTTAAGAACCATTAGAAAAAGGACTGAAAATAGAATGGTCATTTTTACAGTACTTTTGCACAAATCTAGAGTATTATATGTTTACAGTTTTGACAACCCTCATAAGAAAAGATATTGCAGAACTGGAAAAAAATTCAGGAAACTAAAACAATCAAAAGAATAAAGCAATTCCCCGAAGTTGAAAACTTACAATTGAGCATTTCATTTAGAAAACACCTAATAAGATGAAGAGACAGGATAGAGGTGTACCAAATCAAACACTATGGAGAAAAAATATAGGAAAAAAAAAACATTACAAAATCTTATATTCTGAGGTCATGCAGTGAAGGTCCTAGAGGTCCCTTCCAACTCTATAATTCTATGAAGATCAGTTTCAGAAAATTCAGATCATGCAAAAGGAAGCTTCCCCTTCTGCACACCACGTTACTTAACTAAAAAAAGGTACCATCATAAGATGTAGTGATAGTCATTAGATTGCACAGGTTTAAAAGGAAGGGGCTGTAGCAAAGTGTTCACATAAGCAACCTGGAAAGCAGAGGGTCACCAGTTCAAACAGCAGCTTCTCTCTGGAAGCTGGGAATAGCAAACATTTATGTATTTCTGCCAAGAAAACTGCATGGCCCATGCAGTCAACCAGAAGCTGGCCATGACTTGATGGTACCCAACAACAAGCCATCTTCAGGCACACTAGAGTGAGGGTTATCATGATGGATGTGAATTATTTCTAATACTGCAGATGACATGAATCTGAAAATTACTTACTGGAAATTCCAATAGGGAAAGGACTGTTGTGGTCACATCACATCTGAAGGCTGCCTAAAAACATCCAGCTGGGAGCAAGCTATTCAACAGAACAGAACACTAGCCCAATCCAGTGGCTCTTCATGCATTCTTGTGGAGGGATTACCCTGGATGTTTCTGCAAGTGTTGCCAAATTATCAAACCCATCAGTCCTCAAAGCACAGTGGTAACTATACTTTAACAACACTTGGAGGCTGTCCTCTGTCGTCGCTTTTTAACATGAGGTAGCGTAACTTCCTATCAAGGAGCTATTAGCAGTAAATCTGCCATATTAGCAGGACTTGAACAACTCCATGATTATAACAGCTGTGTTCAAAGGACCTTACAACCTTTCCTTTATTTCATCAGAGTCTTGGTTAAAAACACAGCATGACTGAGATGTGGGACTTACATAAAGCTGTTATTAACAAACTGACTTATTTAGCTGCTGTATTTATATAGCCACCCAATAATTAAAAGTTATCTGGACAGCTTCTAGGTTGTACAACATAAAACAAAGGGATGTGTTATGCCATTTCAGGACCTTTCAGAATTTCAAGATTCAATTTATGAAATTACTCTGTCATATAGAGATAACTGTAGACAGACGCCTGTCATGAAAAGCTAGCCACAGCTTATTTGGGGGAAGAAATGAAGGTAATCAAGGATTTGACAGGGAACTTGAAGTGTGATTGTTTCGATAGGGAAAAGTGTGTGGAACAGTCAGAAAGACCAAAATTCTAATACAAGACTACAATGGTACAGAGTCTATTATTCAACTGAAAGCTGCAATCTTGAAGAACCAAACTTGACAGGGAGAAAATGTACATTTGTAGTCCCATGGTGTTCTGCCCTTGTGGCAGTACACTTTACTAGTATGACAACAAGGAACTAGAAGCTAGAGCCTTTAAGAAAACAGCCTTGGAATTATTTTAGGAGACAATCTTTTATCTAAAAGTAGAATCACTAGCAACAGCCTCTAGATCAAGATCTTAGGAACCAGCCACCACAGCTTCAAGATGTGCTATCTAAAACAGCTATGGGGAAATAAGTGGAACTATTAAAGCACTAATAGAAAACTAATCTGGAAGGCCAGTGGTTGATTAAAGGACACTTTATGAGTTGGCACACAATCATTTCTGAATCTTAGATGACCAAGCAATGCTCCAAACAACCCCAAATACCTTACCTGCAAAGCTAAAAGAAAGAAGAGATGCGGGCTAACATAGTAATTTTTGAAGGCCTGCCAAGCAAGCATGAATATTATGCAGAGTTATATTAAATCTCAAGTATGTGATGTCCATTCATAACCTCATGGTCAGCAGGATCCCATCCTTCCTCCATTTAGGAGAAAGCACATGCCAAGCACCATCATAACCCACCTTAATCACACTTGAAGTCATTATGTTAATTCATTAGCAATGTGGGTGGAAAGCTGCCAGAAAGCAGCTTTACATCAAACTCAAGGATTTCCTATCAGCACGAGCTACAGATGAAGTAAAACAGACTAGCCCAGAAACTTGTGCCAACAGGTCCCACCTCCAACTATGTTTAAGAACCTGCCACGGCTAGATGAAAGAACAGTACAGATATGAGAAGTTTCTTTGTTCATAAAATGTCCACACTTCAGAGGTGTGCAAAATGTGCTTTTGAATTACTCAAAATAACCATGCGCCCACAGCATGGAAGCTGGTGTGGACATTAATGTGCCTTTCTTGCCCCCTAAGAGTAGGGTAAATCCCTTCTCTGGGCACACTCGATGGTCCTTATATGTGCCTCCTTGGAGCCTAAGAGGATGTGGCCAACCATCATCACATCACATGATGATGTCATCCTGAAGAAACATGTAATTGGGGCATGTTAGGGCTTCCCCGGCCAATATCATCTTCAGAAAGAGCAAATAAAGTTAAACCAAAGTGTTCTTTGTCCTTTGCAGGGCCAGGCTGACAAATCCAAGATCCCAATACAGTGCATGATGGTGGTATCACTTGATGTAAACACATGTAACTCAGGTTCCAAGAAAGCCAAGAGGAATAAAGAGCATCCGGAGTAGCCAGGCTGGCCTCCATATTGACAGTGCATGGCTCATTCAAAACAGCATTCTTGTACTTTTCTACCTCCTATACAGGAATGGCTGCAGCTCAGTGGTAGAGCAAACTGCCTGGAAAGCTGAAGGTTGCCAGTTCAGTCCCCAGCCTCTCCCCAGAAGTAAGCAATGGCAAACCATTTCTGTGTCTCCACCAAGAAAAGTACACAGAGATGTCCAGTCAACTGGGAGTCGGCCACAACTCAGTGGTACCCAAGAACAATCTCATATACATGAGCTTCTGCTTGAAAAGCAGGCAACACATTTACTTCTTAGCATCCCCAGGTTGCTGGTTTCCACTTTCTACCTATAGCAACATACTTTCAAATGCCATTCGAGTAAATGTCATTGCTACATGGATTTTTGTTTGTCCCATTTTAAAGAGCAATTTAAAATGCCAGGACCCCAGTGCAGAGCAGCTAACAGAAGAATTCCATGACTAGGGCAGCAAGGTTTTTACTCTCAAGGGCCAGTTTCTAGCAAATGACAGATCCTAAGCACACCAGCACAGAATTAAAAAGCATGCACAATTGTGCAACAACTGTGGTCTTGTTGAGTTAGCTTTCAAAGTCAGCAGTGAATTATTATCTGTAAAGAAACAACGTAAAGACTTTCTGGAATGGAAAACCATTTAAAATTATCTTCCTCCACCCCCCCAAAAAAACAAAAACAAAAACAAAAAAAACACCACCCAACAACAACAACTTATCAGTCTGTATCTGGAGAGTATGTAAACTGTGACCACAGAAAAATCAAGCCAGAAAGTGAAGTACTACAGCTGTGAAACACACTGTTGTATCACACTGACAACTAAGGATACCTTCTAATCTCAAATTTAATTTTATACAGGTCAATGACGCCTCCTGAACAAAATGATCAAAGCAAAGCTACGCCTACCTTTCCTCCCATAACCGTAGCTGACTTTGCAGCCTCTTTACACAGCATGAACAGACACAGGAAAGATGCAAACTGTGATATGTTAGTAGTAAAAGGGTGAGCGAGTATGACATGCAGGTGGAAGTAACCCAACAACTTGCTGGAATCAAACCCAAGTTTCTGTAGTTAACTAAATACAGACTGTGTTTCCACAGGCCATTCAACATTTATCCCACCGTGTACCTGAAGGGTGGGTCACAATAAAATGATAATAAAAGCAGGTAAAAAAGCATGACTAAAACAGTGATAGTGCCTAGAGGGGCATCAATGTCCTTGCATCACCACAGACCCTATACTAAAAGTCCGTAACGGTGGTTGGCGGAACTTCAGTGCCCCTCCAAAGCACAAAATGTTCAGTGCATGAGAAGTATCTCTGAGGTCACTTCTTGTGTGCTAAACCAGGCCCTTGCCATGGTGAAAAATGTCACATTGGTGTGTACAGGGCCCACTGTGCCTGTACACAGAGGGGCAGGTGGCCTTCTGTGCACAGGCACGGCGACTGGAACCTTGTGGCCTCAATGACAGCAGTGGAGTCCATGGGGTCCTTTCCAAGGCATCCCATTCCACTGGAGGAGCCTCCCCAAAGTATCTCCCTCCCTCCCTCACACACAGAGTCAATGGGAGATACAAGCTTGAAGTCAGCTGAACTTTTCTGTTTGGCCTTATTGCTGACACTGCTTAAAATGAGAAATGTTACCTGCCTGCACATAGTATGGTAAAGAAACCTTTGATATTCTAAGGCACTATTTCTCAGGCTTTTGCATCCAGAGAAAGCACCAAGCTTTCTTTTTTCTCTAGACCTACCAAGACAGTTTCTTTTTATAACTCAACACGTGTCCACCCAGCCTGGACAGAATCCGTTTTGACTGTGTTGTCCCCACTGCAGTCTGCAGACAAGATAGCAAGATGGTTCAAGGGGCACCATGTGTCATTTGAGAAGCCTTGCTCAGGCTCACCCAGGCTACAGTCAGAGCTGGCTTGACAGGAAAGGAAATTTGTTTATTGTAGTCTTAAGGCTTGTGCCTCATTAATGCATTTTAATGGTAGTAAATATTCATTATATATATATATATATAGTATCCATGTAAACACGGACAAGATGCACAAGAGAAATTATATAGGTACAGAGAAGCTACTAGCAGTAGGACATCAAAGATAGCTTTTCTCCATTTAACAGGAGGAGGAGGAGAAAGAGAAGAATTGGCTTTTTACCCTGCTTTTCTCACCCTTAAAAGGGGAATCAAAGCGGCTGACAAACCTTCTGTTCTTTTCCCCACAACAGGTGGGGCTGTGAGAGCTCAGAAAGAGCTGTGACTAACTTAAGGTCACCCAGCTGGCTTCACGTAGAGTGTGAAATTGAACCAGGAGACTAATGAATAAGAATCTGACACTCTAATTGCAAGACCAAACTGGCTCACAGTGGGCAACCTCCTTCTGAGCGCTTCACCTGCTTACAGCAGACCTGCTTACAGCACAGAACACACTTAAGGAAAACACTAGACCAATTTCTTTGGCCATTTTCTGGACCGGTGCAGATGAAATGCTAATCACAATTCCGATGATGACATTAAGCTGGATGCTTCTGAACACAGATGAGACAAGCTTCCAAAACTGGGCAGTTGCCTCAAGAACAACCTTTGAAAACAGTTTATTATGCATGCACCAGGCAGATTTCACGACCTAATTTTGTCATGGCAAGACTTAAGATGTTGAGATTCTGCTACCATTCTGCCAATTCTAAGTCTGATTTTAGAAGTCATTAAGACAAGGCTGGTGTAAGTTGAGGTCCACTCTGAAAAGCCTAATATTTTCATAGCCACGGATACTGAATGGACAACTTGCTAGACACTTTTGTATGACTGGCATCCCGCCATGCCACTCTTCAGGTTAAGATGAGAGTTCCCTCTAGAAGGAAATGAATCAGAACAAAACCAACAGAGCTTACCCTCAATGTCATTAAATGCTGCCCTGACTGCCAGAATTTGCTGTGGAAAGGTTCAGACTTGTCACAACCTTAATTTCCTTGAAAAAGTGACTTCTGTGAAAGAATGAAAGAATGGGTCCCACTGTGCAGTGGGTATCTTATAAAGCACACAGCCATAGGATGCTGACAGAAAAAAGGGAACAATTGATCCAAGAGGGTAAAAATATACAATGGTTTACGTATGCACAAATAGTTGATATATTTAGAGAAGATAAGCAAAAGTTTAATTTTCAGGAAGAAATTGAAGATTGGGAGACAAAACTGAACAAGGCGGAAAGGGGCACTATTGGGTTCGTTTATAGAATACTTTTGCAGATTGATATGGAACATGAACAGGTTAAAGAATGTATGATTACATGGGCTAGAAATTTTGGGTATAATATACAGATGGAACAATGGGGAAAATTGTGGACAAAGAATATGAAATTTACAAATTGTACATTATTAAAAGAAAACATTTATAAAATGATGTATAGATGGTACTTAACACCACATAAATTAGGAAAAGTTTATCAAAATATATCAACCAAATGTTGGAAATGTAAGAAAGAAGAAGGAACGTTCTACCATATGTGGTGGACATGTAAAAAAGCAAAGAAATACTGGGCTCAAATCTATAAGAGTATGAAAATAATATTAAAGAAGCATTTTTTATTTAAACCAGAATGGTTTTTGTTGGGTATAATAGATAACTCTTTGGATGATAATAATGTATTGATATCATATATGATGACGTCAGCAAGATTACTATACGCACAAAAATGGAAGGAGAAGGAGATTCCTATG
>MTQE01002208.1:12115922-12139626 GCA_014337955.1 Aspidoscelis marmoratus | reverse complement strand
CCCCCCCCAGGCATCCTAAATGCTGCCTTAATGGCCCCAAAGCTGGAATTAGCAGCAGCACTACATCTTTGATGTACATTTTGCAGAGAGTGGGCAGAATAGCACAGAAATCAGCACAGCTGCTCAATAAAATGAAGTACAGAATGCCACTTTACCTGTCACAATACAAACTGCAGATTGTAGCCAGTCTGCAAAAGCTGATCTATAGGATTATGCTGCTTGTTAGGCCCTTTAAGGCCAGCTCTTCCTTTGACCTATATATCTCTTTGACTCAGAATTGTCACTTCTAGCAGTCTGAATGCGGCAACAAGATGGGCGATATCCAGATTCAGACCCACCAGGTGATATAGGACCACCATAATCCCTCAGTCTAACTTGCAAGATGGACTCCTGGGAAGATCAAGTGGAGTAAAGTAGAACTGATGCCACTTTGGAAGAAAGGCAGAACAGAAACAACAGAACAACAGTAATGCATTAGAAAATGAATCCAGGGATAGAAAGTACACCTATCTCAAGACAGAGCACAGGAAGTGAGTCATGCACCACAACTAACCCACTTTTTTTTAGCAAAAGTAATCTCTGAAGGCTACATACAGGGGATGCCAAGCCCTTCTGGCTTGGATACAAGAATACGTTTGGAATTTTGTTGGCACGTTATGGGCATCTCCCCTCTAGCGGCTTCTTCCACATCACTTCCCCACTTCAGAAATCACTAGACAAAGCGATAAAACCTCTCAAGTTTGATGAGATCTGTGGAGAAGTTGTACCTAGCACACTTAAAATGGACTTGCGATTTTCACAGCTCACTGACTTCATGGAGGGAGCAAATTAAAACCTCTACCATTTCAAGAGCAGTGAAAGTTCTTCCAGAGACACCCATCAAGAAATCTATTTTTCCAGTGGGATGAAAAGTAACCATCCTTACAACATCACGGTGACATGGGAAGGGTTTGGCCTCTGCAGGTGCCAAGGGAGGGCCCCAAGGTGCCTCTATTTTCATGGACCACACACGCTGGCAATGCCTGGAACAAGGAATAGGACTACAGAACTAGACTGACACAGACTGTGGTTACATACTTGCTAAAAGAATCAGAGATGTTCTGGGGCTAAGTGACGGTCAAGCTGCAAAAGACCCAAATGTACCCACTGAAACAAGAGTCAGGTTTGTTGAGGACTTTGGTCCCTCCCTCTCAAAGCAACCTGATGGGAAAAAAGCTCCCACCTGATGTAAGGGAAGCCTCCTTCCTCACGAGATCCAACAGCATCCAATAATAAAGGAAGGGTATATATATGAAGAAATAAAACATCAGTGTGGGACCAGTGCAGAGCAGAAACAGCCTGTCACAAACCCCACTGCCACAAAAGACTTTAGGTAGTACAGGGACTTCATGGAATCACATCATTTTTTGAAATATGTGCAACTGTGACTTATTATCAAAAACTCACCTGGGTTTTTGAAGGAAGGTAGAATGAATTGATTACTTTTTTTTCCAGAGCAGCTTACAAAACTTCTGCAATGTAACAGAAGTCTTGCATGTATGTGGACATACAATCATGTTTTGTTTTTTTCATCACTTTCCAGCAACTATTAGAAGTGTCAATCTTACTCCTGAGGTCTGGGGAGGACCTCATGCTGTGTGGTACTAAGTTCTTTTTTTCTTCATGAAAAAACAAATCCCTCTCACCAAGAGCTCTCAAATTGTCTGATTTCGTAAAGTTAACAGAACCATGCAGCAGAAGTGAATTCTTGCCCAGAATGACATAGCACCATCACTGCAGTAAAGTTAAACGGCACCATTCTAAGGTGATGTCATCAAAAGAGACAGCAAAAGACACTGGCTCTGCGAGTGCTCTATATCTATGACTTCTTTGCTATAAAAATGTTAGTATTTGGAGCAATAATGGCATTACTATAAGATACAACTAGATTAGCAGCGTTACTCGTGTTCAGTAAAGGCTGAATGAAGTAAATACTGGCAACAGGGACAAAGCTCTATCTCAGAAATATAAAATAGCTATCTGAAAAATAGTTTTCTATAGGTTGTAATTACTTGCATAATACAGTTTTGCATTACATGGTGGTTCAAAGGAAACAAACCAGTTTTGTATGAGGAAGGACTGAACTATGTTTCATGTATGAGAATGAACAACACATTGTGCATCTTTTATTTCACTAGAAGAAAACACAATTCAAAAGAGAAAGTTCTACCTGAATGGTATTACTACCAAAAGAGGAGGGGACAGCAACCAGCCTAGATCGCTTTGAGAAAGACTTAGATACACTCATGGAGGATTCATGTATTAATGGCTACTAGAATGGCTACAAGGTTGGCGAAATAGGCAGGATGCCTTTAAAGGCCATTTGCAGGAACTGAGAACAGGTGAAAGTTTTTCAGATGTCTTCTGCTTGAGAATGCCCAGAAACAATTGGTGGATCACTGTGTGGGACAGAATGCCTTTCAACCAAGCATCTATTTGTTTGAAAAACACAACAAATGTGAATGTTCAACTGAACTGTTTATGTTCACAAGCGGCAATCTGGATCTGTTTGACTGGAGTTTTGGATATCTGAACAAAACAGATGTTCACTTTGATGCCAATATCCACAAACGTGAACCATTTAATCAAAATTTCAAACCTGAATCAAACTTTGCACATCTCTATTTAGGACATGGCCAAAGATCCTTTCCGCACTATGGCAAACCCGGCCCAGTGCCTACCATAGTCTGCACTAGCATAGGGATGCCAGATCCATTTTCCAGGATACCATCTGCAATAAGCTCCAGAGCAGAAAAGGTCACAGATACAATCCTGTTTTGTACTGTTTGGTCAACACAGCTCAATATATCACACTGTTTACACCCTTCACTCATCTGTCACAACACTGCTATGAGGTAAGAAATTATTCCATTTGCTTTACAGGCAAGGAGTAAGCCACAGTCAGAGATGGTATGAGCACTGGGCTGCCTAGTTATGATTATGAACCATATTGACTTTCAACTGCTTAATCCTCAGAATTGTGTTTAGTGTTGTCCTGCCTTGAACATATTAAGAAACAATTTATTGGCTATACAGGTCAAATGAAACCAGAGCCTTAACTAAATCAGGTAGAATAAGCAAGCTAAATTCCATCACTCTCCAGGGTACTAGAAAATGATCTAACTGGACCTCTTTCATGGTAAATCAGACTAATTTGTATAGGCAGATTTATTCTCTAGTTTTTCCCAGAAAACCCAGACTGATGGATGGAAAGCCAGAGTACAACTAAAACTTGGCATGGACCCCTTCTGTGAGGTTCTTTGGGGAACCATGGGAAGCTACTATTGCTCAGGCTAACTTATCTCACAAAAAAGTTGGGAGCTTAAAAGGCAAAAGGATGAAATCATGCCTTTCTGCCTTGAGTACTTTGGAGGCATGTCAAAATGGCATCATTTCTTTAAAATTCTTCCTCATGTTTCTTCTCTACTTCAAGAAACTCCAATCTGGCTGATTTATACAGCTGGCTCTTTTTAGTCCTTACTGCATTTCTTGAATTAGAAGAAACTACAACAGATTTGGTATCTCAGGAAAACAGATACCTGGAACATTTACAAGGGACAGCAAAAAATCCAGACTTCCTGCTTTCCCTCAGTGGTAACAATGGAATATGCTGCATTAACAATCGTGGAACATATTTTTTCAAATGCATAAAAATGGCTTTTGCAGTTGATGGTAATCAGGATGAGAAACCAAGACCAGAAATCACTGAAGTGCAGATACGCTACACAGGGTTTGTTTACTTTCTTCCTTGGTTGCAGGGTTTACAACCAAGTGGCAAATGTGCTTTAATCTTAACAAGTGCAAAGTAATGCACATCGGGACCAAAAATCCAAATTATGTCTATAAACTGATGGGGTCTGAGCTTTCTGCAACATACCAGGAAAGGGATCTCGGGGTTTTGGTGGACAGTTCAATGAAGGTGTCAACCCAGTGCGCAGCAGCAGCGAAAAAAGCAAATTCAATGCTGGGAATAATTAGGAAGGGAATAGAAAATAAGTCAGCAAGTGTCATTTTGCCTCTTTATAAATCTATAGTGAGGCCACATTTGGAATATTGTGTACAATTCTGGTCACCACACCTTAAAAAGGATATTGTGGAACTAGAGAAGATGCAGAAAAGGTCAACCAGAATGATTAAGGGGCTGGAACACCTCACTTACGAAATCAGGCTGCAATGTCTAGGCCTCTTCAGTCTGGAGAGACAGCATTTAAGAAGGGACCTGATTGAAGTATATAAAATTATGCATGGTATAGAAAAGGTGGATAGAGAAAAATTATTTTCTCTATCGCAAAACACTAGAACCAGGGGGCACTCTATGAAGCTCATGGGTAGGAGAGTCGGATCCAACAAGGGGAAGTATTTCTTCACCCAAAGGTTCATTGGTTTATGGAATGTGCTGCCGGAAGAGGTGGTGACAGCTACCAGTCTAGATCGCTTCAAGGTAGGGTTAGACAAATTTATGGATGACAGATGTATCAATGGATACTAGAATGAATGTCTAGGACAGGTACATCTTTCAGGCTGGGGGGGGGTCGGAAGCAGGAAGCTTCTAATGCCATTAGCTGGGATTGAAGAGCAGGAAAAGGTTCGTCCTTGTCTCTGCTTGAGATGCCCATGAGCATTTGACAGGGCTCTGTGTGCAACAGGATGCTGGACTAGATGGGCTATGGCCTGATCCAGCAGGGCCTCTCTTATGTTCTTATTACAGATTTATTCGAACCCAAATAAAGCAATTTATCTTTTACCTTCCTATGTTGTTCCACCATAATTCAAACACATCCCACATTTGAAGGGATACTGGACGACTCTAGAAAAAGGATCATCTCATCTATAATCCAGATTCTAGAATGGCACATCTCAGGTCAAATTCCACAGTAAAACATTATTCCATGTGCTCTGGAGCCATTTTACTGAGCTGCCTAGGTTACCACACGCTGAATTTATGAGACACAAACAGCTAGCTAGATTGGACCAAGGCTCCGCTAGCAAGAGTTTGAAAACTCCTCTTTTTCACTGACAAATGCATTTTTTCAAAGCACATCACAAGATCCCTCCCAGAGTTCTCTACCATTCATCAGTGCTCATTACAGTGCTAGATGGAAAATCTGGTGACTTCATGCCACATGGGAAAAGCAGCACCACTGTCAATCCCTAAAGCCTTTTATTCTGGCTTCAGCAGCAAAGAGTTACAACGTGTTCTGACTGCTTCCAAATTGCTTCCAAAATGCAGCAACAGGAGTGTGACCCATTGTCCTCTAAGAACTGCAGAGAACTATCTGCCTCACTGTAGCCTGGAAACTATAATATAGGAGTTACTTAAAAGCAAAGGGATATCTCTTGGCTCCAGAAGCTCAGTGAATGTTTCCTTCTTATTCCTTCTGGAATCTGGGGAAAAAGTAAAATCAAATAGTCATTTTCAAACATGCTTCTGTGTCTTCATGGCTTCCTATAATGTATGATTTAATTAACTTCAAGCCCAACACAAAACAAATCAAGTTTTCCAGATTCCTCCAAACATACCAAAGGTTATAAGATACAGAAAGTACCCAAGACAACTGCAAACTGTCTGGGTACCAAGGCTATCTAAAGTTTGTGAACTCTCCAGCTGAAGTCAGCTCTCTGGCTGGGAATGCTGTTGATTTATGATTACTGTAGACTAAGGCCCTATATTTAGGGCTTCCACTGAAGACAATCCAGAGACCACAGCCAGTACAAAATATAGCAGCCCAAATCCTATGCTACACCTGGAAACAGGATCACACAACACCTTACTAGATTGGCTTCCCATTCCTGAGTACAAGATCCTGGCTCCTGTTTTTAAGGTCATCCATGGTTTAGCTCCTATGTATCCTCACAAGTGTCCTTCTAATAGATGTACCTGCTTAGTTATTCACAACAGGATATTCTGCAGGTCCCAGATCCACTAGAATTTATGAAAGTTCGGTTGTAGTCCATTTTAAGGTACTCTTTACCACCTCATTTACAAGGAATGATAAGGAATTCTAAGAAGCATCTTAATAACTGCATGTTTCAATCACTTATACCTAATTTGCATGGGTGTCATTTTTGTAATTTTTCAATGTATTACTGCATTTTGGTCTTTATACGCTTGCTCGGACTAAATTTTGGATGCTATCCTGCTATTATTTTCCCCACTGCTGTGTAGTTTTATTAGGTGGCTGTCAATTGCCTCAAGCCTTTAAGAAGTAAATGGAACACAAATATACTAAATATAAGAATGAATAAACAGACCCCCAGATGGTGTGACCCTACATATACAAGATAGGGGTGAAATGTTAGCAATCTCTGGTTCAAAGACAGGGTTGCATTAAATGACAGTTAAAGTAAGGTCCCTTGTTCTCGACCAGACTTGCCCTTTGGTTCACTTCATGTAGGAAAGCATGAAAGGAAAACAATTTTGGAACAAAAATATATATCAATAGATAACATGACACCTTCATTAAGGATTCACTCAAAGCTCGTCTATTTTCCCTTGTATGCTTTATTCTGGCAATTTTCTTCCCCAACTCCAAGCTCTTCTTGAGCTTTACAGATTTCACTATTCTCAAAATCTTTACATTTAACCTTCAGCAAACCTTCAATTCCATCTGGGGAATTAGCAACACAGCACTTACTGGATCTTTTGAATTTACCCAAACCCACCCTCTCTCCATCTATTAGGCTCTCTTGTTCACCTCAGGAGGACACAGCAAGCTCCTTAAGTTCACTACTGTATTCGTCCTAGTGTGACCAGATTAGCATAAAATTATCTTCACTGTTAATGTTATTACTCTTATTGATCACTGTTCTTTATTAAACTCATGACATTTTATGGTAAAGAAAACAGCAAATACCTCCCAAAGCCATCTCAGATCAGTATTTTTAAACACCTTACCTTTTATGACACTGTGCAAGCCAAACTATCCCTATAGCAGCTGATGCTGGTGTCTCAATGGCATAAAAAGCAAGGGTTGAAATGTACACAAACTTAATATGTCACCATATTTTTTGTATGAAGTCACTGAAAATAAAAAATAACACTAGCCTTTCAGTACATGTCTGTTACAATATATTGTTCTAGTCCCTTTAATGCATCTTATAAAATCTTTGCTTTAATGTTTTATTTCAAGTTTCATACACTGCTGTTCAAAGTACCAAAATGGCATACTAAACATTTTAAAATAATAGATCTTAACAAACTACATAGTACCCTAAAACCACTACAATATGCAACTATGCACCTACTGCTGTTACTGTAAGATTTCATCCAGAAGATGCTCAAGAGAAAAAAAAAACATGCTCAGCTTCTGCTGAAAACAGTATAGCAGGGCCCTGTTTAACATCAGGGTTCAGTTCTAGCAAGTCATTGTTTAGAGTGAAACTCACCTTAAAAGAGCAATAGTCCTTTAATGTTAGGGAAAACACACCAAAGTGAAACAGGACCACTTAATAGGTCTCAATTAATAAATCATGCTATATTGTATCTATGCAAACTGAATTTCCTAAAAGTGGGACCTTAAGGCCTGTGCACTACTGAATACTACAGAAAAATATCTAATTTCAAACAAGTTCATGTAAGGGACTAGGGCTATTTTACGAAATTAATATATCTGGTGCTCAAGATACTAGTTTCCTTCCTTGTTTCCAATACTATTTGGAGAGGGAAAAAACATGGTAAATACAAGAAGAAACTGGACTGCCCAGCATGCCAATGAAAGAAGACAGCTGACCAAATGTATTACAATGGGAGAAGGGGAGGAAACAACTCAGGAAGTGCCAACAGCTCAGGAAAACAAAACCATCCTATCTCTCATGACCTTCATTCTTGCTATAAATAAGCAAAAGGGTATATACCCCATCTGACCCCACAGCTAGGTCATGGGGTGGGAGCAGAACATAGACGAACTTTCTAGAAGCTTCTAAAGTGTGATTCTAATCACACAAGAGCTTCAAAATGCTAGGGAGGAATTAGTTGGATTTTATTTAGTCATTAAGCCCTGAATCTGACAAATTAAGTCATTTACATGCTGACTTGCAAATCAACTGTTATTCTTCATGTGAATCTTTTTAAAAATATCTTACCCTGAGAAGCTACTTTTAATCTATTCTACGGAATAACATGTTACCACCTTGCAGACACTGCTCATGCTGTAAAAGAGGGCAACTGTCTTCAAAGGCCATACTAAACTATCATTAATCTTGCAACTCCATGTAAAATTTACCAGCTTTTGCCCGACTACATATATTACATCGCTGTAAAGCTATTTGTTAAAGTGATTGTAACAATCTGCACAACTTTTAAAAAATCAAAGCACTGATCAAATATGTCATTTACCCAGTAACACAGTAACTTAAGTCATAATTGCACAGACCAGAATCTTTAACTCTCTATTGTAGGAGTCTAGGAAGACAGATTGGTGCAGCACCCAAAACTCAGGCCAGTTTCAATGTGCAAGTACCTCACATCTTAGTTTCTGAATCTGTGATCTCATTTTTTTCTTTTTTTGGCCATTCATAAAGTTACATTAAAGAGACATCAAGAGGTGATGCCCATCAAAGACTAGCGAGGAAATGCCCTGAGACTGAGGCAAGGTGCCACTGAACTGGGGGAAGATTCTTGATGGATAACTTAGTAAAAGCCATCCAACTGAACTTCAGACCAATTTAACCAGCCTTAATAGGAATATTTCCAAGACGCGAAAAGTCAAGGGCACTTCTTGTCACATACATGCACGCCTTCTGCATGCAAGTTACATTCGTGACAGCTTGATGGAAGGAAACAGAAAGGTTAAGGGAAACAGACAAAGTGAAAGAAAGAGGAGGAGGAGGAGGAGGAGGAAAGCCTGCCGCATTACGTGGGGGAATGACAGTGTTCTCCTCTCCCCTGGTTCTGCAACGCAAATCAAAAAAGGGGGGAAACAGTACTTTGGCTCCAATATAATAGGGAGATCGCAGGAACGACAGAAGATTGCCATTCCTCCTCCTCCAACAGAAAATTCTATCCCAGAGCCCTAGAGAGAAAAAGGCGTTCAGACGTTCACACGGGTGGGGGGGGGAGGGATAAGCTTTGCCTTCGTCCGACCGATTTTGCACAAGAGATGCATCCTCCAGCCCTTCTTCCCCGACTGGTCCCCCCCCCGCAAAACCCGCAGAAGCCCCGCCCCTAGGAGGCCACACCCTCCCCTCCAAGCCACTCACCGGGTAGGGATTCCTCCCGCCCGCCGGTCCCCCCTCCCCTCCCCTCTGAACAGGGCGGGGCTGCAGGGCGAAGCCCGAGGTCCCCCAGGGAGGGGATGGTGATGCTCAAGCAGCAGCTCCGTGCCTTGGGAGGGGGAAGCGGGAAACCGGCGGCGGTGTGGCGGCAGCGGCTCTGGCAGACAACAGCCCCGGCTGGGCAGCCCCGGCCCACGGCTCCTGTCGGCGGCGATAACAATAGGGCTGCCGGCGCAACGTCTCCCTTTATATAGCACGAACCCACGTGACGCGCCTCAGCCTTTCCCTCCCTCACAAACGTAGCGACGGCCGCGGAGCACCGTGGGAAATGTAGTGAGGGCAAGAAAAGAGGGGAAAGAGAGGGGGCGGAGACAGAGCGGGGACAGGTACTGTCGTCGCCCAAGGTGAAGAGGCTCCTTGCGCTTTGCATCCTGGGAAGCGGAGTCAGGAGGATGGAGCCAGATAGAGGAATTTAGATATAGTACGCTCCATCCAGCGGCCACTCATGTTAAGTACAATCCAGTTCTTTGAGAGTTGCTTTTTTAAAAAAGATTTGATCAGAAAAGTATGTCCCACTGCAATAGTTATACAAGTTCATATTCATACATTTCAATAAAGAATGAAAGTTATGCTGAATTTCACATCACCTAAAGCAAACTAGGAGTAGGAACATAAATAAAGACCATCACTATCTTCTGAAACTTATCTAATGCATCCATCCTATTGAAACCAGGTATATATCTGGGCTGCTTCCAGACTTGTCTGTACTGCACGGTTGTGATCTGGACATCATCCATGGATTGTCGTTGCGCCGCATCATTGGATTGCTACTGCACGCATGCTGGTAAGAGAATACTCACTGTGCAGTATAAAGATTTGAATCTCCCCACCAGTCCAGGCAGAACGGCCAGAAGTGATGAATGAGAGGCAACAGGGCAGCTCAGTTCTGATTGGCTGCCTCATCCTGTGTGACTGTGTGCGCCAACTCAGCTCTTGCAGCTTCCAAGGAGGAAGCTACAGAGCTGCTTTATAGTTACGGCAGCCAGCCATTGCTTTGCAGGAGGTAAGCTGCACTTTTACCTCTTACTGCAAGTTTATTCTGCAAGTCTGGAGGCAGACCTGAACTGTAAAGCAACCAAAGTAAAGCAATGCTGTGAGAGTCGGACCTTAAAGAAGGCTGAGCATCAGAGTCAATGCTTTCAAATTGTGGTGCTGGAGATGTTTGCTTTCCTGTGCACACTCATACTTTAAAATGCCTTTAAATGTCAAGGGACCGGTGTTTCCTCAGAAGGTGCACTGGACTGAATTTGCTGTAATACTAAGCAATGTCCATAAGACTATAACAGCCTTTCCTCTAACTGTAACATTCTAAGCACAGTCATTCTGTTGAAACTACAATCCTGAATCAGCATCTGAGAAGCCTGCACATTATTTGCAGATCAACAATAAAAGGTGAAGAATGAATGTCTATATATTCTAAATCTCTACTTTTTGTTTCTATGCACCACCGTTTACTCAATACATGTATGCTAGAGGATATTAAATGTCCTTGAAACACAATATCTAGCTAAATATTTTGTCAATGCAACTTTTTTGCTCACCACTGGATGGAGTGGAAGGCAAGAAATTAAGTTCAGGCAAACCTAACGCCATAGCCATACATTTTCAGATTCAAGTGGTTTAAGGGCTGGTGCAGCAGGAAAACTGTTCTTAAAACACAGCAGTCATGTTCAAGCAAGGGGCGATTTTGCACTTCCCTTCCCGTCTGCTGGATGGGAAAGGAGCACAATCACCCAATGTTGACTAGCGCTCACACTTGCGAGTGGTAGTCACTTAAAGATTGTGGCCCGCATGATCAGTCAGTCACCTGTGAGTGATCCTGGAGCTGGTCCTCTTCTGAGCACTGCCATTTTGGTTGCGGTGCCCTTTGCCATTGCGTATGCATCAGCACTGTCGCCATTATTACACTGATGCTCTATCCATGCACAGTTGCGTCTATAGTTGTCCGAAGCTCCAGCGTGTTTGCATGGCACCTCAGACGAACCCGGAGCACCGGAAGAGGAAGAGATGCGAATAGGTGCCCTGGATGCTTCTGGTAAGTAACTGGGTAAGGTATAGAGCACAATTTTGTGCTCCACATCTAGTGCATGATTAGGGAACTTCTGGGAGGCAGGGGGCACCTGGAGGCTGTAACAACCTCCCCTCAAGGTGCTGATGCTCTTCCCCAGAAGTGCCCCAATCATGCAGTTTGGGCTGCAGTACAAATTGGCTTAAGGTTTTCAAAGCCCACAATGAGGTTGTTCTTATCCAACAGCAAAGACTTCAGTCACAGTCACAGAAAACAATGAAAGCAAAACATCTTTAAAGTGCAATGAACATTACATATACTGGCTGACTTTGGGCCACTGTCCTCCCTTACTGTAATGGTGCAACAGCAAGGAAAATGAAGTCTGCTGCTGCTGTTTTGGCTTTCTGGAGGTAAAAGATAAGCTTCATTTATCTTACCTACCCTGGCTTTGCATAAAAGGCACAATAAATAACTAGGATCAATAGGATATCACGGTTCCTTACGGTCTTCAGAAGAAATGTGGGATGCAAGTGCCATTAATAAATGATCAAATTTATATTGAAACCCTTATCCCCCCCTCCTTAAAAGTGAAAATGGGACTTTCTCTAATGTCTCAATTACATTTTAGGATCCATGACAGGTTCCCAAGAAAGTGTAATGACTGCATCCGTGTACATACCTAGAAATCCAAAATAAAGAGCTACATAAATAGTTTACACCCTTACCTACTTCCACAATTGTGAAAATTAATGCTGTATTAATAAACATCTTAAACATCAGTTGCACACCTCGGATTCTTCAGAAGCAGATGCTTACTTTGTCTTCTGCAAGAGAACATGTCTTTGTTTAAAAAAAGGAAACCAAGTAATCAGGGAAGCCTTTTAATGTAACACATACAAGGCACTATACATTGCTGCCTGATTATTTCTGTAGCTTAATTCTTTGTAAACTATTCAGTCCAGCAGCCACTGAAAAATCCTGGATAAATTAAGAAACATGTAGGCTGAGAGTGTGACACATGGGTGGAAACTGAATTTCAGGATAGTGTCTAGACAAGAGATTATACAAGCCCAGAAGCAGCAAACCTCACCTTTATTTTACAGCAGCTGCAAGCAAGCAGCTTAATGTTAAAAATAAATAAATAAAAGGGTCAGAAGGTGGGGATCATGCCAGGTTTAGCTATCAGGTAGTTAAAATTATCAGCTTTATTAGACCACTGAGAATCTAAACACAAAATACCAAGTATGCTTTGATCTAGTCCATAGTGCTGCTTGTTAATTTCTGTACCATTCAGCTAGACTCCCACTCTGACTTTCCATGCTGAAGCCAGTGCTCTCTACTCCAACAATTTGAAGATATGTATAATACAAAACAGGACTATAGCTACAGCCAGCACACTGTTGCATCTGTACCATAAATCACTGCACACTGCAGCACGGTGGGAACTTACTGCGCTTGTGTCCAGCCCACTGATTCTTTCCTGGGGCCGCTGCAATTTCAAATGGAATGCAGAGAACAGAGCTCTGAATCCTATTTAATTCTATTCTCCCACAGAGCTACAAAAATACTGTTAGCGTCCACTTCCAGCCAGCCATCTGTCTTCCACCTCTTATCTCCCAACTAATGTTATATATCAAATACAGAAGAGCCCTTTTAATTTCTGAACTTACTGCTAACGCCAAATGTCCACACACAGACCATTTTGCTGGTAATCTCCAAGCTCTTTGCTGGCCTTTGCTCTGGCTCAGGTCTCTTGTTAGAACACTTTCATTCTTCATTCTTAGCCTATCACTGTGATCATCTCTCCTTCAAAAGATTTCAGCAGGGTTTGCCGCTTTCTGCATCTGTTTCAAAGTTCACCTTCTCTGTACCTTACCATATTTCGTTCTCTGTACTATCATATGGAACCAGTCCTAGGGATGAAGAATGCTCCAGGGCATTGCACTTCATGAATTTTCTCTCTGTAGATGCAATATTATGTATGTGAACATGGAGGCCTCTTCCAATTTCCCACTAATTGCAAGGCCCAGAGCCATTGCCATAATACTCTTTCCCTTGAACAGATCCCTCCAAAATTATGGTAGTCAACTTCTCAAGGGGAACCCCCCCAGAAAAGACCAAGATTCTCACTAAACAAAGGAATAGGCAAGTGTGTACATTTATTTATTAAAAACAAATTAGAAGAACACAATAAAAATACTAGCAGTGCCTGAGAATGGGAAGGGGAAGCTGTTTCCTCAAAGGTCAAAGTGAATAGGTGCTTCTCTGCCAGTCTTATAAATGTATACCGGTAGGATTCCTGGTGTATTTCAGGGGGGAAGACTATTCCATAATCTAGGGGCTATCACCTAAAAAGCTGTATCCTGAGTACCCATCCCTTTAGCTACTTAGGATAGTGATAAAATCAGTAAGGTTTCATCTACAGATCTTGACATGGGCAGATTGATGTGGGAGAAGATATTTGGGGCCCAAGCTGTTCAGGGCCTTATAGGTCAAATTGGATTCAGTAGGAAACTGGCTACCAGTACCGCTCTTTTAAAGCCGGCATGATGTATGTCCAGCCAGCAGTATGTTACCAGTCTCACTGCTACATTCTGCACCAGCTGCAGCTTCCAAGCCATCTTCACACAGAGTACATTACAACATCCAGTCTGGAAGTTACCAGAACATGGAATGTCTGTCCAGAAAGGGCCATAGCTGGAAATAGGCACACTTGGCCACTGCCAACGCTCTAACTCCAGTGGATACTACTGTAATCAAGGGTGATTCCCCACCACCACCACTATGTGCAAATCTGTATTCATCTTAGCCCCAGTGCACTTGCCCTAACCCATTATTCCAAGCTGCTGTAATATTCAAAACACGTTTTTAGCACTTGTTGCTGTAGGCATTACTTTTGTAATGTGACTTAAGAAATTTTTCTCTTGTAACTTTATAATACAGTGAGAAGTTACACATTCCCCTTCTGTTTACACTGTGAATATGGCCACTTACAGACCTTAGATACTTGCACAACCACCCACTATTATGCCAAGGGAGTGGGCATTTGGCTAGCTCCCAGAAGTCCCCAGGGATGTGACCTAACACGCACCTGACTAGTGGGCTATGCCAAGGGGGCAATACTGAATCTTGCTTATATCCCATTTTGCCTTTGCGATCTGGAGATAGCCTATCAGAAGAACCAACCTGGCATATTTTCAAGGGAGTTAGACTCTTTCTTTGGAAACAGCCCTGAACAAGAGGGTATAACTAAATGCGCTGGTATGAATTGTTAGTGAAGACAAGAGACCTTTAGCCAAGTAGGTTTCTCAGGTACACGTACACGCACACATAGTGACACAGGTTCTAACTTAATGTTCAAAATGTATTAACCAGAACAAGAAGAGAAAGCTACTTTATTCTGAAGTACCTTAGAACACAAGAAAAGTCTAGACATATTACTCATTTAACAATTTGCTTTTCACTAATCATGATAACTCATGACAACGTTTCAATATACAAATTAAGCTTCAGAGAATCTTTTGCTTTTCCAAAAGAGTTAGGAAGCCTCTTGGTTCTACATTCTCCTCCTCATGAAGGCCTTTAGGGGCAGCTGAAGGTCTCTGGCAGAACTTGTCTCAATACCCCCTCCTAAATTACTCAGCAGTGACCAACTGTATGCCTATGGATGTATATAAGGGAAGCTGATGAACTTGCACACCTCAAAAGAAAAAAAAAATCAAATTTTATACACAATGCCCTTCAATTTGTTCAGGCATAAAGAAATGAATCAAAATGTAAATTCTCCATCGTATATCACTGTTAGTATAAAAATGTGTATAAAAACTCCCTACAAGTATCTTTGTAGATAATTTAATTGCAAAAGATACTTATTGCAAAAGTAAGTTCATACCTCACAACAGCATCATGGATAGATGTACAAACTATGTTGGCCATCAACCTCTATGTTTTATTAGCCACAACAGCATGAAAGAGACCTACAGCGATGTTTCAGAGTTCATCCATATTTCATCCTGTGGCTTAAAAACAAACACATGTATACATGATAAACCACTACAGCACCAAGAAAGAAGGTAAACCTGTGAGCTACCTTCACTGATGCTTACAAGGAAACATACACTGTACATTATCTTTCAGGTGGGATTCAAACAGATTTATAGAGCAGGGAAGCAAATGCTATGCCACCAGTTCTGCAACGCAAATCACACAATGTTGGCAGACTAGTTAGACTGCCATGACCAATTCAGTCCTGAACTTGGTCTATCTAGTTTCATATATGAGTTTAAAGAGAGACTTTATCTACAGCTTCACAGTTCAGTCACAAAAAGTGATTTAAGGAGCTCACACTGTGTGAAATAGCAAAGGAAAGTGGAAGAGAACAAATATAGAAGAAAGTATCTTTTCCTTGCTCTAACGAGTGATGCTTTATTGGGCCAAGATAGTGGAACCCAACCATTATTATTTTGACAAATATCACAAAATCACCCTACCACTTCACACTGTTGCTTGGTCTGAACTATATTTGATTATAGTTAGGAACAGACTAAGTCACAGCTGTATGATTTACTAGAACCTGCTAACTCAGCCCTAGCAGAGATAGGACTGAGTCCATGTCTGTCCGCTCTGGCTGGTCAACTTTCCTCAAAACACAGGCTAAAAAAAGATGTGAATTTTTCTCCATCATTCCTAACTTGCATTTACTGCTTCCACTGTGGAACAAACATTCTGCTGGACCAAGCTGGTTGTGATGGGGAGACAAAGGAGCTCCTCAGCTTAGAAAAAGGGCTATGTCACTGTTACAAATACTCAGTCCCAAAGGCACTGTGAACTGAGAAATGACTGAAAACCAAGTTGATTTTTATTGACATATGTACACACATATTTAATATACTATCTTCTATTTCAAAGGCAGTAGGGATGCAGGTGTCATGAGTTTCTGTTCCCTGCCACAATCCTCCCATTTATTGATTTTATTTCATTTGACCTGACCCGGTTTTCTGCCTCCTCATGAGGCAACATACTAAATATAATTTAAATAAAAGTCAATTTACTCTTAGGAAAAACACTGCATAAAAATGATTTAGGAGTTCACAAATAATCTGCTATACCAGGAAAAAACAATATATATACAACACTAGATTTCATTCGATCAAATGAAAGTTATTTTTGCCATTGCTCTGGTTTAGGTTAACCACTGCAGTTTCTACTCTGCAATGAAGACTTGATTGTGCATTATATACTATCACTAACACATAATGACGTTGCATTTTTGCAGAGATTTGTCACTTCACTAGATCAAGCAGAAGGCTAACAGGAAACAGGCTCACACCTAAGACAAGTTACGTATTTGCAGTTCATATCAGTTCTTCCCTATTTTCCTCCAAGGTTGAGAAAGCCCACTTCAACATCCCTTTCAGAACATTAAAACAGTTACCCAGATATGGCTGCTGCTCTGGAAATACAAACATAGGCACTTTGTCACTTTGGGGCTTTCAGAGGCTCATTCATAAGTTCTACAGATTTTTCTCCCAGATGTTATTATGGCCTCCTATTCACATGACTTTTAGACACAAAAAGATGGCTGCTCAGAATGTCAATGAAGACAGTTCTTTTATTTCTGAAGTTGCCTCAACTGGGATGTTCAGCATAAGCCTCAAGGAGCCCTACAGATTCTAAACTTTTATAAAACCATGAGCTTTTCTGGTATTAAATGGGTAAAGAAAATTGTTGCAGATCACTTGACATGCTGAGTGTGCACACACCTTCACCAACAACTCTGAAAGAGTCAGAATCAAAGTCTTTACTCAAAGCTGTTCACAAAAGTAGCTTCATCAGACAAGTTCACATTCAGAAGGTCTGAACAGTCAGGACGAGCCATCCAAAGGCTGCCAAGACTCGATCCTTGCTTCCAGGATGCCAAGAACCGTCCATTTGTTCATCTAGCAACGTGTTACAGATGTATTTCAAAAGATGTATCTCTCCTCTTCCAATATTAGGCATAATGGCAAATCCATCTCTGCTCAGCCTGGCAATTTAATACACAAGTGGTGCAGACATATTGCTGAACTCCAAACAAGCAGTAACTTGACTTCAACAGTTCTCTACTGCATACCAGCAATGGTACAGGGTGTTCACCGAAGAAGCAACATGCTGTGGTTGCGAGATGAGTTTCAGTTACTTTTGTGGGTCTCTGTTGGTGTCCAGGTGCCAAGCAGACAAAAAGCTCTATATGTGAGAGATGATATAAGTCTGAGTCTATTTTAAGATGATGTGGTAACTATCATTGGTTTCAGCTGCAAAGAAAACATAGCACTATTAGACTTAGGCTACACAGGAAGAATATAATGCAGCTAGGTTTTACCCACAGCCTGAAATTAATGGAAAGCAATATGATACTTTGTGGTAGAAAGAAGCAAAGCTTTCCTCAGTACTGCTGAAAAGGTCCCTTAAAGGAATAGAATATCCAGTATTATAAGCTTAATAAAGGAATACCTTTCATTGTGTCCAAGATAAAGCATGATTCATCTTGAAAGTTCTGTATCATCTAAAAACAGGAATGAAGAATATGAACTATAAAAGAGTCTGGTTAGCCATATTCAAATGAACATTATAGATATGAAGAGTATCGTCTGAACTGCTTTCTTGTCTTCATAAAAAAACTTGTCTGCAGAAGAGTACAGAGGCTTTCTTATCCTGATATTATTGAACTGAATCCATCATTGTCAATGCCCATCAAGGCTTTTAAAAAGAAACAAAAACTTCCCACACATTATCTCTCCAATGAGTTTACAGTATCTGTTTAATAACTGCAACTCCTACTCCAGCCTGAATTCTCAAGAGTTCTCCTCAAAAAAGTCTTAGCTGCTATCAAATAGCCAACGGTGCTTCATTCTCACCAATCCAAACTGCCTTTAATTAAAAACAATTCAAGCTTGCCTGCTTCAGTTTAACAGATTAACGTCTACAAGTCCCACTTGCAATGCATACACTTTCCCTGTTTAAACATTATATTGCCGTTGCTGTGTATTTTAGCAAACATATACCTAAGGGGACTGCAAGGCTGCTATGGGTATTTCTTTCTTGCTTTGCAAAGCAAGGACAATGTTTATTTAGCAAAGAAAACAACCCTTGCATTTTGAGACAGCAAAGACAACCATTATCTTAAAGGAAGGAAGCACCTCTAGAAGCAGAGATGGGTTGCATCATTACTTAAATACCCAGATCAATTCCAATGCACTATCAGTGCCCTGTTACCTCATCACTGATAAGGACGTGTATCCCTGTAGGACCTTGCTTGTAGATTTGGCTGATCTGTTGAGCAGAAATGCTGAAGAGCTGGGCAATTTTTTCTGTTAGTTCTACCGCTGTCAGTTCCTCTAAATAGATGGCATGATACACTGCAGAAACAAACTAAAGTCAGCAAGGAGCATGCTCAGTCTGAACAGAAGCACTTAAAAGCAAAACGAGGAGTACATGATTTTCTACAAAACAATGAGCAGTTGAGTAACTTTTGAAGCCGATGAAAGGACACAAAGATAGTTTGCTGTTCTTATTTCATCTTCCTAAAGACAGTGTAGGAACATTAAAAGCACACAGGGGAACATACTTCCACATGTGGTGGACATGTAATGAAGTAAAAAAAATTTGGGATGTAGTAATGCTGGAAATGCAAAACGTTTTTGGAATTAATATAAGACCCCATCCGGGATTGTGTCTCTTGCAAGTTTACAAAGATCACTCAACATTGGTTCCAGATAAATACATAGTAGACAGAATGTTATGGGCAGCCTTATTAGTTATAGCTGCGGGTTGGAAAGACAAAACAAAATGGTCTCGTGAGAGGTGGTATAGTAACATTCTTGATATATATAAATTTGATGCCCTTAGACACCAGCGGCTCTTCTACTCTGGAGAAAGTCATCGCCTGGATTTACAAAATGCTTGGAGCAAATTATATACAGCTTTTATTAATGACATCTTACCTACGGAAATGAAAGAAGGACTACTGAAATTGTGGACATATTTACCCGTGACCTCTGAGGCATAAAGGAGGGAGGATGGGGTTGACTATGTGGACTTAAAGTGTAACTGAGATGTGAGAAATGTGGGGTGTTTTCTTTCTGTTTGTATTCTTTCTTTTCTTTATAAAAGCATTAAATAAAAATGTAAAAAAAAAAAGCACACACACTTCCCTTGCCCACTTTGTGCTTGCCTGAATACACTGTGCCCTCACCTTCAGCAGACTCCAACACAAACAGGCCACAATGTTTCCTTAAGGCCTTTATACAATGTTTCCCTCATTTAAAGACATCTTGCTCGATTCACCTTCGAATACTGATCAATTAATTTAAATCTGTGCATTTATTTATGCCTAAAAATATAGCTCTGAAGTTACACTAGATACAATTTCACAATAGTTATAGTCTTAAGAGATAAATTCCTCCTTGCACAAAATAATAATTTTCTTTGTTAACACATTCTCTATCCTTCATTCAGATAAGAGGCATCTTTATAATCAGGCAAAAGCACTTGGCAAGTACTGAGCCAAACTGGTGAGGGGTGTGTTCTGAGAATTGCCCAAGGCAGAGGACTGCAGAGGGGCAGCTGGACCTGCATCCACCCCTTTCCTCCTCATATTCCAATGATTAAATTTTACTTCCAAATTGTCAATGGGGGTAAAGTGCTGCCCAATCCTTAATAACTGCACCCTCCTAGTCTTTTGAATGAAAACAACAGTTTATTCATACTTAAGCTTCTGCAGCTTTTACTGAAGCACAGGTCCCATTTCATTTGCTGCAGTACAGCTCCCCGTCAAAACTTGCAAGTTTATCATTTGCAGCTTTCAGGTATTCACAGGTCATGCTTTGAGCCCGTCCCTTTTCGTTTGCAGCCACTAATACCTAAACTCTTCATGAGGTTCCAGACTGACAATCATGGACTGGGCTCTTGTACATTTCAAGGGGCAGCAGTAGTGGAAAAGAAAGGAAATAAAAGACAATAGTCACTATGGCAATAATAGATTCAAAAAAGGCTTGCCCTCCTGGTTTCTGGCTCTCTACAGATCCACTAAGCATGGCACAGTGCCTTGTGGAGAGAGCCCACTGCGAGACACCAGCTTTATGTTTCTGAAGCCCTTACCAAAGAAAGTACTGTTGGCTGCATCCCCATCTTCATGCTTTTGCTGATCTCGCAGCTGCTGTGACTCCTGACAGACATAGATTGTCAGCCTGGGCCGTACCATCCTGTGAGTAAAGGAGAATGGGAACACCCCATGGTTATTTGAAATGCCATATATTAAGCATAGGATGCTAAGCATTGCATCAAAACACTTTATAACTGAGCTCAGCCAATTCAGATATGAGAAAAAAGTTTCAGCTCTACTGGGCTCTGGAGCATTGTTAAAGGAATGCATGTTTGAGGAGAAAACAAAACATTAGCAATAAGGTAGAAATCTCTGGTGGGGCCAGGAAAATGCATGTATGTGTACTATAAAAGAGAATAGAAAAAAACAGCAGGTTCACTGAGGCAAATTACGCAGATAAACAAGACCCTGCTATGGGATACTGTATGAAGTTTAAGAATATGTTAAAAGAAAAAAACCACAAAAGGCCTCAATTATTATTATTTTTTCCTTAACACAAGAGGAAAATATGATAAAGATTGATTTTAATTGTCCTCTAGGCAATCACTCTTTAATACACTCTTTAATAGTGTTAAGATGGCTGAATAATAGCTGCACGTCAAAACATAAGACTACATAGTCTAAAGACTGGAAAATATCTGTACCAAAGGAAAATACAGAAGGATGTTGGTCTTTTCTTCATGGACAACAAGCAAAGCTTTGGGGATTGTAAAACAATGTGCAACATACTGGTTTGCTGGAATACTTGGTGACTATTATGGTGGATCTTTTACAAGTAGCAAGAAATTAATGTAAAATTAAATCTGGAGGAACATGAGAACTGGAAATGGAATGAAACCACAATGGATACCATTTCCATGTCTGTTTAACCTTTACCAAAAAAGATTTTGAAGAGATGACAGCTGGAATTCAAAGTCCTAACTGAAATTTTAAACCCCAACCTGGGACATTTTTGTATCCCATAAATTCTTAAGTGCTGCTTATTTATTTTTCTCTAATCCCACAGTCATGTCTATTTAGGTAAGTCAAAGGTCTCTCCTGTATTACTATGGCCAAAATGACAAATATCATCTGCATTCATTTACAGTTGACTGTGATGAAAGGGAGGTAGTAGGGAGGGTGGTTCTTTTAACCTCTTGGGTTCCAAAATAGGTGGAAAACATGTTTGATAATTGAGGAGGAGATTAAGCCTAGCAGTGAAGGTAAGGACATTTGCACTGGCAAAGCCCAGGATTATCAATGATTACAGCTGTAAAAGACTGTATTATCAGCAAGCAGAAACCTATACTCCATGGGTATATGATGCATCATGATGGATGATGAATGAGAAGAGAAGGAAAACAATAATCTGAATCCAAGATCTTACTGGAATGTCCTTAACTGTGAGACTTTACTAAAGGACAAGAAGAAAATTTATCCATAAGGTTACCAGAAGGTGAACTTAACACAAGGCACCAAACAGTGTGAAAAATTTACACTATTATTTATCTTAGTCACTAGCACAGACTTGTCTGCAAGATTTTGTTTTAAAAAACTGAATTCTGCAATGCTGCATTTTTGGAAGATTTGCCAAATTCTGAATCAGCACTTATTCTTATAAATGCCTGCACCTACTGCAAATGGTTGATGAATATGCTTGGCAACCTCTTGGTTTGCAGTCCAAGGTAGTCCCCCCTCCCCTCAACTTGAGGAATGGTGCTAGGATAGAGGGCCATCTAACTTAGCATTGCCTAATTTCAGCTGGCAGCAGCTCCTCAAAGTCTTAAGCAAAATAGTCTCTTGAGAATCAGTTATTAAACTGTATTGGCTCATTACAAGGTAATTGGTTACTATCTCAACCTATGTTTAATAGGTAATATGATCCTGTTCAACCTATGTGAATGAACAACATTTAATAGCTTGTGGTGCAGCATGCATTTTCGTTAATTCTGTTTTCTTTGTTGTTACTTATACTGGCATTAGTTGTTTCTACAAACATATTAGAATTTAAAGAACACTCAGAATGCCATTCTCATCTGTCCCATTTTAGGTGCTTTCCTATGTTTTGCCTATAATTCCTCAATGCATTAGAAAGATACAGGGTTGTTCAACTATGCCATAAAGTTATGTATCTAAATGAAGTGTTGGCTCAGGACTGTGTTTTAAGCACTAGAAAGAAGCTCAGAAAAGAAAAGGAAAGAGAGAAGGATTTTTTTAGTGTAATATGGAACCTTATGGGTTCCTAGAAAGAAGAAGTGTGAAAACGAGCAACTGCAAATGACCAGAGGCCTAAAGAAATTCCCTCACAGACAAAATATACAATGTTGGAAGCTTTTAGTTTAGAAAATAAGGCAAATATATAAAATTACACAAGGCATCAAAAGATTAGTGGGTTTCTCTCTCACACAGACTAGAAGGAGTTTCCCCCATAAACTGTAGTTCTACAACATCCATGTGGTGATGCCAACTTTAAAAGGGTATTAGACAAACTGAGAATAAGGCTGTTGATATTCCTGCTATTTCGGGTTAGAAAACAGTATGCATCTGAACACCAAGAAACAACAGGTGATATGCGCTGTTGCACTCCTTGAGGCCTGAGGGGCCTCTTATCAAAACTATTTGCTTAGAACCTAAATTTCTATTTTTATCACAATCCACTACATAAAATTCTAAATCACTGTAAAGCAATGTTATTTATTTATTAGTTACATTTCTATCCTGCCCCATATCCGAGGGTCTCTGGGGGGTAACAACCATTAAAACAACAGATTAAAAACAGAATATACATTAAAAGTATTTAAAAAATTCAATAAATCTAAAACAATACACTCCATGTTTGAAATGATAAGTGTCTGATTTGTATGATAACGCACCGTCCTTTCAACGCATTGAAAAGTCTGATGCCATCTGCTGGGCCACATATCTGTATCACATCTTCTCTGGTTAATTTCAGTAAATCTGCCCCTAGGATGTAAAAAGAGAACGAGAGGAAATGAATGCAGAGAGGCAGCAAAGAACCTGCATTTCAGCCAGGCAGGCTTGACTATCCCATAAAACATTTTACAAAAATAAAAGTAAGCAGTTGCTAACCAAATCTCTATTGCGCCAATAACAGAACTCACCTGGAACTTTCAAAAACATATTAAAACAGAGAGAATTAACTTAAAAGAATGGATTATGTATACAAATTGAGACTAAGAAAAAAGCAAGAACAGATAAAAATGTTTCTGTCATATGCAAAAAAAAAAAAAAAAAAAAAAAAA
>MTQE01002208.1:12099709-12115912 GCA_014337955.1 Aspidoscelis marmoratus | reverse complement strand
TGCAAAAAAAAAAAAAAAAAAAAGGACAATGCTGTGAAAGAAATGCCCCAGAAAGAAAATACCATAACTGGGAAGCCACTGCTAAAAAGGCAGTGTCTGGTAGAGGAGTTCCTCAAGGATGATAGATGAGAAGAAAAATGATCTATCTGGATTTTGCATTCAGGCACATATATCCTAGGTACACTAGCTGTACAAAAGGAAATCAACCAGAGAGCTTATGGAGTATTCCTGTTTTCAAGCAGTGGTCAAACTACTTTGTGGTGGAGGAAGAGGCTCAGCCTCTTTCTCTTTCCTGATGGCTCACATTTTCTTTTGAAGATTATGTAGTAAATGCATCAAAACTGACCCACATCTGGTCAGTTTATTAGGGGTTCCTGCTTTCTTCCCATAATGTCAACACTGTTACAAACTCCTTATTGGAGCTTAAAATGGGTTTGGTATTTTGTCATTGCTGCAGGTAAGACATGTTCACGGCAGAGAAACAGGCAACAAGAGAATAAGAACCGACAAGACACAAATCAGCAACAACTGGATGCTTAAGACTAACAGATTTCTAAATTTTCAGATGGAGAAGATGGATTGCCAGATGATGCAATATCAAGTCTGAATAATATAAATACTGTTATTCCCTTCAATTACCCGAGAAATTTGTGAAAAGCCGTGAAAAAGTTGAGAAACGATTTCGGTGCAGCCACTGCTGAGCTTCTTGAGGTGTGGATGTTGGCAGGAGATTCTGTAACAAAACAGAGGAAATGGTTGCTTCCTTATAAGAAGAGCACATATTTAGAAGTTGCATTGTTTGTCACAAAACAACTGCAGGTTGGTCAACAAGTTCAAAACAAGCATCACATTACGAAATCTGGAATTGAGAATAGAGGAGTGAAACATGATATTAAATAAGAGACTTACATCTGTAATTGGAGCAGGTGGCTCAGGCTGATGATTAGGAGAACCGTTCCTAGATTTAGAGAAAAGAAACATGGAGCACATTGTGATGGCTTTTTATACTTCTCAAAAATATCTTCAGGGCCATTTGTTATTTTTGCACTTGCAAATATAGGCAAATGGCTGCTGAAGATTCAGAATGAGCAAAACTCTCCAGTTTGATCTAGCAGTTAGGGAGCTGGACTCTTATCTGGGAATACTGGGTTTGATTCCGCTCTCCCCCATGAAGCCAGCTGGGTGACCTTGGGCTAGTCACAGTTCTCTTCTGAGTTCTCACAGCCCCACCTACCTCACAGGGTGCGTATTGTGGGGAGAAGAATAGAAAGCTTTGTCAGTCGCCTTGAGAAAAAAAGCAGGGTAGAAAAGCCAACACTTCTTCTGAACTGTAGACAGACCAAGTGACTATCCCATCCTTTCCCAGCATTTCTCTTAAGCACCTTTTTAGTTTCCAAAGGGGTCAAGTTATGTGTTGTTATTGGAACTAACCTTAATAGTCTGCTTAGAAGGGAGCTATTTTAAAGACAGTGCTAATGCAACCTTCCTTATGAATATGCACTGACATAAATTTGCATTTTTGGTTTGTAACAAACCTAAACCACAAGCCAGGTCGAATTCAATACCAAAACTAGAAGTCCCCCCCAAGAAGGCCTCGTAGGCCTAGAAGACAGAATGCCTGCCAAAGTCTTTCCAAGATCACATGGCTAGTGAAGTGGTGTACTATAAGCCCAAGGCGAGCAGGCAGGAGCCCACAGATGTTATGGGAGCAGGCAGGTAGGATGCATTGTGGAAAGGGGGAGAGGCTGAAGCAGCAAACTGAAAAGAAAGGTCAAGCACGTGCTCTGTTTGGTTCACTTCTGGACTGAAGCCCAAACTTTTAGCACAGTTCATCCCAACTGTGAACCCCATGAAGTTCACATCCCTAGAACTTGTTTTCCACATATTAGATGGTTTCCAAAATTGCTTGCCTAATCTAACTCTTGCTTGAAATCTACAGTTATAACATCCTTGGCAAATGGCTGTCTAGCCACTGACTGAAGACAGGATCAACGCCATTTGCAGGGAACATTTGCAATTGTCTTCTGTTTGATATGCCCAGAAGCAGTTAGTGAGAAACTGCGTGAGACAGGATCCTGGACTAGATGGGCTACAGCCTGATCCAGCTGGGCTCCTCTTATGTTCTTATAATAATGGGGAAAGGGGAGATTTATACTCGAGGCAGATGAAGTGCAGAGATCTATAGTAAAGGAATAGAAGTTCTTTCCCACATTTTCACAAGAGAGAGAAGAAAGCATAACAATGCTGCTTTATTCCATCCATTTTACTGCACAGCATTCTCTTCTGTGTCAACAAGAGCCAGCATAGCATAACTGAGCTAGAAGTTAGACACTGCCATGAAAGCTCACTGGGTGATCTTGGGCCAGTCACAAACTCTCAGCCTGAACAACCTCACAGGGCTGTTGTGGAAATAAGACGCAGGGGAGAAGAACTGTGTATGTATCACCTTGGGCTCTTTGGTGGAAAGACGGGACATAAATGTCATAAACAAACCAATTTGTTCCACGACCTTCCAATTCAGAGACCAATAGGAAGCTGAAAGGTTTGGGGGTTAATGGGCACAAGATGCAAGAACTTCTCCTATTAACTTACCCTTCACTGATGGAGAAACTGCTGTGTGAACTGCTAAATCCAGGAGATGGCACATTATTGACATATGTGATTTCAGGCCACGGAGAACACTAGAAATGAAAGCCTAATTGTGAGATATTCAGAGCCTATCACAGTGCTTCTGTACCTCAAAGCTGCTTCTAACAACGGGAAAATGCACTGTGGGTATTTCATATATGAGCAGCACTGACATTTCAGTAATTTCGGGCCCATGCTTATGAGAAATTACCTAAAGGAAGAAGCATTTAGTGGGTTTCTAGAGAGAGTGACTCAGACCCAGAATAAGTATTTGTAATAAATTCCTATTTCATGCCCACATCTGCAAAATGAAAATAAAATCACTGTGTCTTTCCACTCCATTCACATCTCTCTTCTTTTACCTAAAAAGTCACAATTTATTCCAGGTTGAGAGCATGATATATAGTCAATGCTGTATAAAGTTAGTCACTTTTTTCAGTGGCATAGTTACATAGTTTATTCTGCAAATTACTCAAATAGGAAAAGGTCATGGCTTCTCTTTTGTCCTTCTGTTGGGTGACACTAAGAAAAATCCAGCAGGAGATGTTTTATTTTGTGATTAGAATCTCTTTAGTTATATAGTATGAGAAGAATCATTTCAAAACTAATCAAATACCATTTTGAAAAGAATTTAAAAATTATGAAAAGGGCTCTTTTTTACAATGTACTTGCCTTCTCTCCTAGATTTTTATCCAATAGGACTTATATAAACCACGTATAACGAGGATCTTATTTACATGAGATACCACCCACTTGTCAGTTTTAAAGAGAGCTGCTAAATTTTAGACTTGTAACATTTGTATGCAAAAGTCTACCAGTTGTTGCCATGGTTTGCAAATATTGCATAGACAATTGCTAGCGATCATGCTAAGCAGCAGCATCAAATTACAAACCTGTATGGTAGGCTTATATCAGGCCTAAAGCCACAGAAAAAGGAATTAGTATTCCAAAACTTGAGAATTTACCAGTTGCCCCAAAATCAATAATCAATTTAACATATGGCATTGACTATAAAGAAATGTCTTTCAATCTGGATGAACAACACTAACATACCTTGTTCTTTCCATGATCAGTACCATGGCCCAATACTGTGGGCATACCACTTGCAACCAAAGTTTCCATCATGATGTTACTGGAGGTGCACACAGGATTTCAGCTCTGCACTGAATTGTGCAAAACTGAAACGTGAAGCTTTATTAAACAATGCACAGGGAAGCGCAACTGACCAATGCTGTATTCAAAGGTTGCCAAGTAGGCTCAGCTGTCAGACTGGTGCATGATGCTTTGTCAACCTTCAGACATAGTACCTGCTTGAGCCCAATTTGTCTAATATTAGGGTTTGGTTATAAACTGAATCTTGCAGAACTGGGGATGGGGGCGGGGAATCTGCGTGCCACCAAGCCCTCCACCCTGCACCTATCTCATAGCCATTCGTTCAAATTTAGTTCCATCACTACTTCACCACATATTTTATATGCCTTACCTCTGTAAGTATTGTAGTCTCATATGAAGGCTGATACTTTTCTTTTTCATGAGGTGTTCGCTTCTCCATTTTTTCCCTGTCCGTCTTTTGCTTCCTATCAGCACCTTTGGGCTGGAAATCAAATTAATTATTTATGGGATCCAGCAGAAATTATTAGGCAGGAGCTGTTCAACCCTAAATCTAAGAGGATATTGTATTTATGTCTTTATTTTAGCTAAAAAAATATTCACTAGTTGTCTTAGTAAGGACACAAGGCAGACATGAATCCCCCCCCTAAGGGAAATTTGAGCCAGGGAGTTGTCTGTAGTTTCCATGTGAAGTTTATGTCAGTTCCTAGAATGAATTCTTAAACATGAAAAACCTGTTCTACTACCCCTCACCCACTTTCCATTCTCCTCTGAAAACCCTGGAGATTTTTATCTTGGTAATATAATACAGAATCTGAATGCCCATCAGCAGGCACTAGTTAGATATGCTCACCTGCAACAGAGGTAATCAGCAGAAGATTATACTGCAAAAGTCATTTGCACTGCTCTGCACTGTGGGACCAGAAGTGATGGCTGAACTGTTTATTGTAAATAATTTTGAGATTTTAATAGTATAGTGATGGAATGCTAAATTAAATAATATTATGATATATTTGTTTAAACCTGGGTCTGCCTGAGCTAATATAAAAGCAGAGGTTTGATCTTCAGAGCAGAAGGTGCAGAAGGCCTTCAGAAATATTTATTCTCTGTTAGGATTCATTGGGAAAAGGAGCCCAGGCTTGGGAAGTTCAGACTACAAAGTAGCAAGTAAATGGAATTTTCTTTCACCTACTCTGAACAGAACATAATCTGCTCCAAAACTAGTCCCCCATGTGCGTGATGGAGGGAGTCTTTAAGAAAAATGATGGTTAATCTTCTCATCAAAACCTCTCAGAAATCATATTCCACAGGCTAACATGTAAGTGTAACTCAAAAGATGAGGACTACAGATCACAGAAAGCACGCTCAAAACAACACTGAAAGTCACAGTTCTGAGTGCCAAAACACCCACATAATTGACCTGTGCAACTCCCCTACCTCCGCCAAACCCCACAGCTCTCATCTCAGAGCCATGTCTACTGGCATCTTCATTTGAAATGAAGTCACTGTGTGTTCCTGTCTCCAGTTTCTTACAGAAGTGAAGAGTGTTAAGGATTTGCTTTGGAAACGGGGTGGCGGGAAAGAGAATGATGGAGCAGCACCAGAAAGGGGAGGAGGAAAATAAGTGCTGGCTTTTATACCCCACTTTTCTTACCCATTTAAGGGGACTAAAAGCGACTGACAAACTTTCTGTTCCTCTCCCCACAACAGCGCACCCTGTGAGGTGGGTGGGGCTGTTTGCGTATCGGAACAAGAATGTAAGGTGCACCAAAGCACTGTCCGGGGTGGCTCTCAGGACATGAGATTTGGGACATAAGCAGATGATTCAGGCACTTTCACTTTCAAGCCATTCACAAATCCTTTTAAAGACAGGGTCATTATTTAGTCCAGGTCACGGAAAATGCACCAAGACAGCCACCAAGCCTTCACAGTAGACCCTCCACTCCTATCACAACTGCACGGATATATAAGCAGTGAAGGAAGAGGATGAATCCACAGTATGTGAAGACCTAAATCCACAATTTTCAGGATTGAGATGACTAAGTAGACCTACTGACCTTGAAGACTTTAATCTGGCAGCTGGCAGAATGCAAGTGCTCTGTGTAGTCTCCGTTTTCATTCTCTTTAAACGTGTCGATCTGTACTCTGAATGGCACACCTTTTTCTCCTCCGTGTTTTCGCATAGTGAACTCTGTACTGATGCAGTGAACCTGTAGAGACAGCCAAGATGATGTTCCAAGTTTTGTCGTTATTGCTTGAATAAGGAGAGGAAACATGAACAGATTAACTATTATTCCAAGGGAGCAGCTACTAAGAATGCCAGTTAGCTGAGTAACTCAGTTTGCAATAGTGAACTGGGAGATTGCAGCCATGAAACAGTACTTGCTGGCTTCTCATCTGAACCCTGGGTAAGGGAAAGAGGGGAGCAGATGCCATCCTGTCTTTTGATTGTTTGAAAGTACTCTCCATCCAAGATCAGATCAAAGGATTACCCGCCAAAACTGAGGTACAATTCTGATCAGTTCCCAAAGATGGGCACCCTACCCATCCAGACCAGAGAGAATAGCACCAAAGAAGGCGGGTTTTCCCTTTTTTCAGCTGTTTCTAATTCCTTATCAAACAGCTGATATAGTTTTCCTCCCTTTATAGCAGTGTTTGGAAGTAATTCAGCCATTCCATTCCACAGGGTAAAAAAGGTTGAAAAGTGCAGTGCCACAAGGACTTGCAAACCAAAAGGCCCTAGTTCACCAGAATATGGAGGCACGTTTTGCAAAATATAGAAGGAGCATTTTGTCCTGTGCTCAAAATGAACAGCTCGAGTATGAAATACAGTTGGACCCCCATATCTGCAGTGGATAGGTTCCAAGTCCTACTGTGGTTACTGTAAACTGGTGATATTTGAAACACTGGGAAACTGCACTCTCCTGGGAAATCCCGTGAGATTTCCCAGAATCATGGGAAATCACACAAGATTTCACACCATTTCTGACTGCCCCAGGTCTCTAGAAAGCTTTGGGTAGGCATAAAAGCACCAGCAGGTGGTGGCGGCGGTGGGGCGGGTGGTCTGGGCACCCCAGGTAAGTGAAACCACAGTTCACTTACATATTGGGATCAGCCAATATGGGGCCTAACTGTATTCAGATTCAAAATATTATTCACACCTCTAGCCCTTGAAGCTGAAATCAGACTTGAATTGCTTTGCACTTAAGAGATCATAGGCGCCACAAATTTTGATATAACTCTTCTCTCATCAGTAAAACTGAAAGCAATCATGGCTTCAGTTCACAGCAGAGTTCAGTTCTCTTTATGAACCCATATTATTTAGTAAGGAATCTCTTTTAACAACTCACATCAGATGTACAAGTGACCTAGCTCAACATGTGTCAAGGATCATTAAGATAGTAACACTGCCCTAAGCATTTAGGACAGATGAAAGGGATCAGCAGTTCCTAAGAAAATACCTCAAAAATGTTTCATAAGGATAAATGTGCCAATGTAGGAAAAAGAAAATCTCCTTTAAGAAGTGTGTATCTCATGTAGACACGTAAAGCATGCAGAACCTCTTTCTATTAAACTTAAAAGCAACTGAAACCAATTGAAAGTTAATTAGCAAACTCCATCACCAGCTCAGTATGAAACATTTCTCCCAATACAAGACTGAATGACACCTTCCCACATCAGTTGTGGCAGTCAACATTTCTGCTTAGTTTTCACAATACCAACTACCACTATTGTAATTCAAGGACTCTCAAAGTTGATTATACTGAGCCAGGTGCTCAAGAATAGACTTTTTTGCAATCCTTGCTGCACACCACAGTATAGTACAGTATTTCAAACAAAAAACAATACCGATTGTTCACTTTGTAATATATGCACACTGTAAGAGAGTAGCAGTCTTTAAAAACAATGCCAAGATTTTATTAAAATGAAACAGATGGTCTACAAAATCTCAAAGGCAACCTATTTGCAATAGGAACTACCACAGGGAAAGTTTTTTTTCTGTTGTTTTTAATTCATATATTCTTGATTTACCTGAATAAATACAGAAGTCCTCTTTGAGGGATCCCAAAGAAACTCCACGGTATTCAACTGCGTTGGATTTGCTCTAGGATCAATTATACCCACAGACATGGGAATATCTGCCAGAAACAAAAGCAGCACAACTTTTTAGGACAAAAGTGGGAAACGTGCCATTCAATGGTTAGAGACTGATTTATCAGTTTGCGCGACAGGAGTTTAGAGGACCAAATTAAAAGCGTATAGTGGCAACAACCTAGAGCTAAACAAATCTGAGCTTGGCCAATGTCCAGCACTCCAGACAAGACAGCATCCATATGTTGCACTAAGTGCCACAACAGACGACAGACTAAAAAGTAAGAAACATCCAGGAATCCTCATCACTGGTAGGGATGTGCACAAATTTGTTTTTGCATTTGAATTCGAGTCAAATTGAATATCCAAACATTCAATTTGATTTGAGCATTTAGAATCCAAATGCAACAAAATCTGATTCGAATCGAATACATTCAAATCTATTCGTTCGAATGTTGGATTTGAATCTGAAGATACGAATGTCGACAACATTCGTATGCGTTATACGTATCTGTACGCATTTCAGATGCATCCCGTTCTATCCCCTATGCATCCTGTTTTCGTCCCGTACTATCCGCGCAATTGCGTACAGATACGTGTGAGATTCATACAGATACGTATGCTTTGAATCATTTGAACAAATGTTTTGGAATATTCGAAATTCGTTTGAATGTTTAAATTTGAATGTGTAGACATTCTATTTGAATTCAAATGTCCACATTCAATTGAATTCGAGTGAATTCCGAATGTTTAGAACAGTGTTTCCCAAAGTGTGGTACGCATACCCCCAGGGTTTCAGGAAGTTTGGTGGGGGTACGCATTGCATCGGAGTTTGGTGGGGATCACGTGGGAATATCCACTGCACCGTGCTTAGCTGCGCCCACAGAACAAGGAAAGAAATAGGCGCATATTGCAGTTTTTACACAGGAACTGGGGCCATCGTACATCATATCGCAACTCATTATGGCGGGAACTTCTGCGCATCCTTCGCGCAGCTCGGGTTCGGCCATTTTTAAACTGCAGGAACATTAACAGTTGATGTTGAGCTGCGGAGCTGTTTAAACGCCAGAGAATTGCAGTGTTATCTAACGGTCTTGTGAGGCGTGAAACGGAGTGAATATACTGCACTTCGTTACAGAGACAACTTACTTCTTTAATAGTTAGTTCCAGGTGCCTGTTATCATGCTTTAGTAAGTTCCACTGATTTTGATTATTTTTATAAAATACAATTTTTATCCCTAATGTTTTTTATGAGGGGTACTCAGCGTTACGAAAATTATAGAAGGGGTACACATATGTCAAAAGTTTGGGAAACACTGGTTTAGAACATTGGTGCACATCCCTAATCACTGGTAGAATTTGCAACAAGTCTTATTCCATGAAGAAGATTATAGTAGGAATGTGAACAAACCTACCTACACCATTTGTTTTGTATTTGAAAAAGTTCAGCTTAGGCAAACAGCCCAAATCTCTGGCACTGCATCAGTTCATATCCAAGTAGTATCCAGTTCAGTTCAAAACTGAATGTCTGGTTACTTACTTAGGTTCCCTTGGGTGCCACCATTCACTCATATGAAAAGGCATTGTCTGTTTAAATATTTTGACAGGTCTGAGACCCATGTGCTAGAAACAACAAAAAATCAGCCAGATTAAAACACCCATAGCCTTAAAGGAGAGCAAGTTCTGCTATAGTTGGATCCCATGTAAATTTGAAAATGAAGTTACAAGTGGAAGAGATCTTTCAGAACAGCTTAGGGTAAGCCAATATAAGTGAAATATGCCACATTAACAAAAGAAAAGTCTCAGAGCCATCTAAGACTGAGCAGAAATTGATTTCCTCTATGAGAATATAATTGGGCCACAAGCTGATTTAGCCCAGCATCCTGTCTCTCACATGGCCCACCAATTGCTTCTGGGTATTCTCATCCAGACGACAAAGGCAAAATCTTTGGCTACTCTTTACACCTTGCAAATAGCCTTTAGAGTCATCCTGCCTGCCTGACTCTCCTGACTGGAGGCTGTATCTAGGGTGGTGATGGCCAACCTATGACACGCGTGTCACAGGTGACACACCAAGCCCTTTTGGGTGACACACCTGGTCACCCTGGCACCAGGGTGTGTAGTGCTTGTTTGTTCTTGAAGTGTACGAAATGCCAACTTTCAATTGAAATTTAGCAAATGTAAAGAATTATTTGTTTTTGCTTTTAATAAAGTACATATATCAAAAATATAACGTTTTTACTAGAGCTACAAATATCACAAAATTATGGATATTTCTAGATGTGACACAGCACCCGAGTTAAGCTAGGTTTTCTTGCGAATTTTGACACACCGAGCTCAAAAGGTTCGCCATCACTGATCTAGGGATAGATTTTAACAGCTAAAGCTTCCATAAATTTGTCTAACCCTTTCTTAACGTTACTCAGGCTGGTTGCTGTCACCAACTCTTCTGATTAGATGGAAAACATGCAAAGTGTCCTTCCCACAAAATGGGCCAAATCACACCTTATCTACATTTTACTACAGTTATAATGTAATTGCTTCAGATTCATAGGAGCTACTTGCCAATATCCAATATCCTGTCCCCAGGTCTGTTCCATCTCCAGCCTTCAAGCTGCTGATGCTCTGTATACTGAAGCCTTCGGTCATGGAACACAACTCTAAATATACTCTAGGAAACAGCAAGATTTTCTCATTAAATATATATGTTGGAAAGACAGTACCTTTAGTTACATTTACACAAATCAGTATGGAGGAAAATGTTCTCTTACCTACATTTGTAACAGTGGAACATACTGATGTGCGTCCACACACACAACACATATAGAAATTTGCTCTTTTCAAGAGAGACAAAAAACAAGTCTTAATTCTACACTTCACTACATTCATAATTTACTAAAATATTTTTATTCTGTTTACATACTAATTTAGCAGATTGCCCTTCTTGGTATAGACCTGTGAGGTCATTAAGCTCTGCAGTGGAAGTCTTGCGGCAGGTGCCATGAATTACAAATACTATCTTATGACTACTCACAGCTGGACTTTCTCTATGGGCCCCCCCACCACCCCCACCCTCTGGAGCAGTCCCTCCTCTGGTCTTTTTTGAGGTGCCTGCATTTCTAGAGCCAAACTGAAAACCTCTCTCTTACAAAGGCCTTCCAGAGTGAAAAATTTTGTTTTGCTTCTTCTATCCTTACTTTTAATAACATTTTTATATTTAAAAAATGATGGGTTTAGCTGCTTTTATTTTTAAAGTCCTATAAACTGCTTCAAGTGGTATATAAATATTTTAAATCAGCAATCAATTATATGGAGATTCATTTGGAAAAACTCATCTAGCTGCCACCCTTATCTTACCCTATATATATATTAGAGAGAAGTTACAGAGTCCTTCTTGTGTTGTTGAACTGCTATTCCTATCCCATCATCATGACAATAAAATGACAGTAATTGTGGTTACTGTGGTATTGTAGAACATTTTGTAAACAACTCATTATGTGCAGTTATCTGAAAATAAGTCTCACTGAATTCAGAGAGTGGTTTCTGCCCTTGCACACACAGAATTGCAATAATAAAATTTTGTGGCATGGTCTTAGAAACAAAGATATCCGAGAAGATAGGTCATAGGTGCATAATGCCTTCTTCTAGAACCTCCAAAACATATTAAACAGCCGCCAGGAGCTAGCAAACAGTAATGTCATGATGCGGAGTATGTGTGGAATGTCTTTAATACTTCTCCTTATGAAGATGAAAGCACCATTTAGAGGCAGAAATCAATCTGGATTGGACTATACCCCTGTGTCATAATAGAAATTAATGTCTTCAATGCTGAAACTCCCTTACATAAGATATTCTCTACACTTTTAAAGCGTGCTTTTAAAAAGTATTAATAGAGGATGACAAGATTTTCTACTTCTTCCTTGGGTTTCCCCTCTAAATCTCATATTTCTCTCAACCTACATACCATAATAATGAACAAATGGTTTTCCTGTTCCAGGTAATCGTACGTCACTTAATCCATCTATACAATGGCTACTGAAATTCCTGAGCCAATAGCTCCAAAAGTCTTCTTTTGAAGGAATTTAAGTCCTTCCTGTGATGTTTAGACTTAAATATTAAGCCGAATTTTCAAACTGTTATTTGATAATGTAATCAAGTGAGCAGCATGTACTCATTAACTACTCCTAAGCTTAATGGAAATTCTTTGAAGTAGGTAAGTCCTTGGACTCTTCAACAATTTCTAACTACTTCTTAGCTGAAAGAGTTCGAAGTCACATTAACTTTATTTTCAAAGGAACTGGACATTCCGAGTCAGATTCTACATCATTTCTCAGAACATGTTCTACACACTGTGCAAAGAAAATGCAGTCTTGTCAGCTTTTAAAAAAAAACAGTGCAGGATCAGGAGCCAGGTAAAAGAACCAATGTTCCTAGACCAAGTGTTTCCACAAACAGTCTGATTTTTAGCAGACAGAAACAATTACAACATACTTCAGCCTGGGAAAGAAGGACTAAAACTGACAAGGTTCTGTCTAATAATAATCAACATTAATAATTAGTCTGTTCATACATCTGGTTGCTTGAGCCAATTTGGCTTAGTGTGAGCCAGTTTGGCCTAGCAGTTGGGGAGCTGGACTCTTATCTGGGAATACTGGGTTCGATTCTGCACTCATCTATGAAGCCAGCTTGGGGACCTGAGCTCTCACAGCCTCACCTACCTAACAGGGTGTTCTGTTGTGGGAAGAAGAACAGAAGTTGTCAGCCACTTTGAGTCCCCTTAAATGGGTGAGAAAAGTGGGATAAAAAAGCCATCTGTTGTTATTCTTCTATTTGCCACTTCTCCCAAATCTTTAGACTACCACAACAACTACTTAATGACTATCATTTTACACAAAGACTCAGGAAGATGCTACCGTTTAAAGAACAAAACAATTACTCTGATGCTTGCCACTACCGGAACTCTTTCCAAAATATTGCAGCATCCATTTTAGGCAGAAAGGAAGGAATTAAAGCACAAATCACAGAATGTCTGCATCAGTCCAGGATTTATGAAGCTGTGAAACAATATCCCAAAAATGCACTCAGCTCACTGAATCTCTCTTCAAAGCAGGAATATGAAACGGGTGGATTCCTGAATACTGTGAGGTCGTTCAAGTAAGGATATCAAGCTTGAGAACCAGTGGCATATGGAGAACCACAATGCATACTGTCTTTGACCAAGTTAGCTAGGACTGGCAGAAGTTGCAGTCTAGCAGTATTTATTTATTTATTATTTGTATTTCTATCCCGCCCTATACCTGAAGATCTTAGGGCAGGTAAAATTTAAAATCACGCATGTATTAAAATAACAACAGTATATTAAAACAGTCACAGTATCTGTAAAGTGGGAAGAGACAGCACATTCCCAGTTTTTTTAAAAAAGTATATTTAGAAGGCCAAGGGCTCTCCCTTCCTGCTGCAAAACCACTTCTAACTGAAAGCCAGCCACCTAAAACACTTTAGCATATAGGTTATCACATATGACTTCATGACTGCTATAACTCTTCTAGCTGTGTTTTGGACAGATCTGCTTAAAATCTTCTAAGAGAGAGGAAAAACTGTCTGATCTGTTGCCCTTTCAGCATTCACTAGCTCACAAAGGGTGTTTTTCCACTGTCACTAGAAGCACCCATTAAGTACCAATGGGTACTTCTAGTGACAGTGGAAAAACATCCAAAAGTAGACTATATCAGCCCAATGCTAAGTAGTGTATTTTATCCAGCTAGAATTCTGCAAGATATTATCTTTATTTGATACTGTAGTGTTGTCTTTCGGAGGCCATTTGCAACCTAATCTCCGTATTATTTGTGATGTCAGCCTACACTTCTTCTTTTCTCAGCATGGATCAGTCAGACAATTGTTGACTTCCCAACCTTTTTTCATTTGTGTACCCCTTGATATCCCTTTTCCATAAACTACACCCTTCATACTAGGAAAATTGTTCATAATTAACATAGTTGTCTTACACTGTTGATGTGTGTGCTTTTCCCCTCGATTATTGGTCTTTTTTCGCATAGCCCTAAATGTCCCAGTTTATACTTCTTACATATTCTCCCTCATTATGTTGTCCTCTCCAATACTACTGATCCTTGTAAAATGGAGCAAGAGGTTCCATCATGTTTTCTATTCCAAAATCAACAGAATTACCCTTAATGATAAAACTCTGAGACTCTGCTTAACCTATGTGAGTCACTTAAAGTCTTTGGAAAGTCAAGCTATTCTGGACTCACCTTTACAAGCTTTCCATTCAACTCAGGCAATTCCCCCATTTTCCTATTGTCCAGCATTCTGATTTCATAAGACTGTCCTGGGAAAGAAAAAGGGAACATACAATTACTACACAAATCTCTCTCTCTCCCCCTTGCTCTCATACACACACAAGATGAGCCCACTTTTCTTCATTTCATGGGTATACACTACATTTGACTAGAAGGAAACACAAGCATCATCCATTAAAACCTGTACAGTGTATTCCTCTATAATACATCTTGGAAAATTGTTGAAAGTACATTTCTCCTAAGGAATCAATTCAATGAAGGCAGAAACCATTTGCAATCTAATTTAGTCTAATCTGTATCCTTAGAAGAAATTAAAACAGACACCAAAATGTTAGTAGTATGTGAGTTATTAATCTTGAGGAATAAGTCAAGCCAATTCAAATAATTCCTCTTGAAACTAACTAAAAACATTAATGGTAGAAACATTACACTATTTCAGAATTACTATAGAGATGAATGTACCCAAGAAATGCTTCACATACTGAAGCCAAGTAGAAAGCTGAGTTTTCCTTTAATGGCTGTCTTTTGGTAGAACAATAAAGGTAGATTTTCTTACCACTAAAAAGAGGAAGTTACAATATAAGTTTTAAAGTGCACTATGAGCTTGAGCAGGAAGTGAATTAACCAGAAAGTGCATTATACATAGTAACAAAAAGTAAAATAAATATTTTTTTAAAAAAGTAAGATAATTTAAATAGCAAGGAAAATATTTTAAGAGTAATGAAGGTAGACAGCTAGCAGAACGAAAGGGGCTTTCCAGTATTTTGTATCAAATAGTCACATCTATGTCTTATCTGCCTGCAGAGCAGATGTCATGGGTGTGTGATCAGCGTTCCTTAGAAGCCAATTTCTTCCTTAGAAGCCAAGGTCGGTGACCTGGAGAAGCAGTGAGAGAAACAGGCATGAGGATAAGGTCTTCAAGGATGTGGTAGGAGAATCCCACTCTGTGGTGAACAGCTCTCTAGCTGACTGGGAGAGCAGAGGCAAGCAGGACATCAGGTTGAGGAAGAGCAACAGGCTCTTTTGGCTGGATCTTCTTCCTTAGAAGATCTAACTATATCATCCTGCATCCAGGATATTTCTGCATGGGTAGTGGGAGGAGAGGGATGTATCCTGGGGCAGGTGATCTGATTATTGGAAACATAGAGATGGATTTGTGATTGACATGTTGACCACATGGTGACTTGCCTGTGACTGATAGTGCTGGGGAACAGCCATTGACCATGGTAAAGGTCAGTGTCTATGGTACAGAGAAAGCTAAGTGGGGGGGTTTCTGGAAGCCAAATCCACGTTGTTATGTAGAAAATTTAACTCCAGGACCTCCAAGGCTGCATTCTCAGAAATGATACCAGTTCTATGTGTGGAGCCACCTAGACAGGAAGAGCTCAGAACTCTCAATGGATGGATGAATGGATGAGTTAGTGGTGTAGAGAGGAAGGGTTTAGGTTTGTTGGGAACTGAGGAACATTTGAGGACAAGCCAAACCTATACAAAAGGTACAAATTGCACTTGAACAAAAATGGAACCAGTCTACTCGCACTTATTATTTAAAAGGTTGCAGAGCAGCTTTTAAACTAATCCCTGAGGGAGACACAACAGGAACTGGGCAGCACCTGATTCAGGAAAGTGTACGTTTGAGTGAGGAGGGTTTCAATTATGGGCTGCTCTTGATGCTAAGTAATGCCCAGGATCTGGTATGAGATTGTCAATGTGGCTGATCCAATAGGTAACAGCAATCACCGTGCAATAACCGTCGACTTAAATACAGGCAAGTCGTCAACAAAATCTAACAGAGATTTTAAGAGGCCCTGGAGATTGCAGAGAGACTAAATGAACTCTTTGCCTGTTTTCGCTGAGGAAAACAGAGGGTATATGCCTGTAGCTGAGCCTATCTTTTCAGGGAATCAGAGGAATTAAACTGGATAGAAGTAACCAGGGAGGAGGTCTTTCTATGTCTTGATAAACTAAATGCTACCAAATCACTGGGACTGGATGGCATTCATCCCAGAGTTCTTAAAGAACTCAGATGTGAAATTGCTGAGCTTCTAGTCAAAAT
>MTQE01002208.1:12053110-12099641 GCA_014337955.1 Aspidoscelis marmoratus | reverse complement strand
GAGTTCTTAAAGAACTCAGATGTGAAATTGCTGAGCTTCTAGTCAAAATATAATATTTCCCCAAGATCAGGCTCTGTGCCTGAAGGCTGGAGTGCGGCAAATGTAAAAACAATCTTAAAAAAAAAAGAAAAAAGAAGAAGATCTGTGGTAATCCGGGAAATTACTTAATTAGTTAGCTTAACAGCAGTTCCAGCTAAAATGATGGAAATCATAATTAAGGATAAAATCAATACACATATAAAGAAACTAGCAATGCTGAAGAAAAATTAGCATGGCTCCTATAGAAGCAATGTATGCCTTACAAATTTTTTAGAATTCTTTAAGAGTGTCAACAAGCATGTGGATGAAGGTGATCCAGTTGACACTCTTTACCTGAACTTTCAGAAGGTTTGTGACAAAGTCCCTCTTTAAATATTTTTGATTGAACTCAGCAACCATGGAATAAGAGGTCAGAGCCTGTCCTGGATTGGTACCTAGCTAAAGGACACGAAACAGATTAGTAATAAGTGGATAAATCCCGGTGTGGAGGAAAAAGGGGGTCTCCAAAGATCAATCTTTTAAATGTATTCATAAATCATCTAGAAGTAGGAGTAAGCAGTAAGATATCAAAGTTTGCTGATGTCATTCAATTATTCAGGGTAGTAAAAATTGAAAGAGACTATGAAGAGTTTCAGAAAGATCTCTTTCAATGGGTGAGTGGCAAATGTGCTTTAATCTTAGTAAGTGGAAAGTTATGCACATTAGGGCAATGAACCCCAATTACAGACCAGGAAAGCAATCTTAGGATTTTGGCAGACAGCTCGATAGACGTGCTGACCCAGTGTATAGCAGCAGTGAAAAAAAGCAAATTCAATAGAAGAGAAACTAATAAGCATCATTGTACCTCTTTATATTGAGGTCACATTTGGAACACAGCATACAATTCTGGTCACCACATCTCAGAAAGGATATAACAGAACTGAAAAAATGCATAAAATAGCGACCAGAACTATCATGGGGTTGGAACATTTCCTTAAGAAATCAGGCTGCAACTTCTAGGCCTTTTTGGCCTTAAAGACAGCATTTAAAAGATGACCAAAGTGAAATATATAAAATCATTCATGGTGTGGAAAAGGTTGATAGGTAGAACAGTTAGGATAGACAAGGGGAAGTATTTTCCACTCAATCTTAGTCTATGGAATTTACTTCAGAAAAGATGGTGACAGCAACCAGACTGGACAGCTCTGAAGTAAGAGAGACAGACAGAATTCCTGTAAAGGCTATTTGTAGGGAGTCAAGAACATTCGGTTTGAAAATGCCTAGAAGCAATTACTGGGCCACTGTGTGGGCCAGGATGCTGGATTAAATGGGCTGTGGCCTGATCCAACAAGGCTCGTCTCATAGCCTTAGCTCACCTTGATTGAGATACGTGAGGGTTTCATCATGAAGTTTCACAGCTGGAGAAGTGGCAGCACACAACACGTATTGAAATGGAAGGATTTTGTTCTCATTCTCAGGAGGTAAACTGGATTCTTCTTGTTTAAAGATGGGTAGAGCAAGAACATCGCTGTAAGAGAATGGGTTTAATTAGTCTTACTGAATTGATTTAATATACAGCTGTCCTTTGTTGTACAAGTATTGCAATTGCCACTTATGGAAAGCAAAGGATTACAAGAACCATGGAGGCCGAGATGACAAGTATAGGCCCATAGTTCAGAAGTCAAATCATGTTACTGAAAATTTCCAGGGCAGCATTAAAAAAAAGAGAAATCACATTTACCAACTATATATAAGCAAATCTGTGTTACAGGAAATACAGTAGACAGCAATTGTCTTATCAACATGTAGCATTGAGCTATACTATCTTGACAATTTTTGCCATATAAATTGATTTTCACTGTAAAATGTGAGCACCCTCTGTTTTCTAATGCCTCTTTTTCTGAAGGTGGAAAAAAATTCTGGTCCTCAACCAGATACAAATCTGAAGAAAAAATCCACATGGAATGACAAGCCTCAGAGAGAAGATAATCAGAAAGAAGCTCTCCCAGACAAACAATACGGTACACATAATTTCCTACTCAGTGAAGAATAAATGAACAGATATGGATTTGGAACTGACTCAGCCCACACCAGAAATGAAACAAAATGATGCAATATCACTGCAGACAGGGGAAAAATAATCACGGAGAGACCCACCCTCTCCATCTCCAAGATTTTTCCTTTAAAGCCCCCAATCTGCTGCGATTCTTTGTCCCTTAATTAGTTTGGCAACAAAAGCCTCCTCAGAAGTCCTCGTTTCCTAGAGGGACATAACTAATCCATTTAGTTTAGCTGTACATTCTCTTAATTTTGCAGTAACTATATCGAATTTCAAACAAGTATACTTTTATTTTTGATAAATTATCCAGCAGTGTGAAAAAAGAAAACTTGCATCAGCATTTCAGCAGCCTGACATACAGATTTACAAAACGTCACAGTCTCAAATTTAGAGAAATTACTGAAAAGTCTGTAGGGGATACGCCTTCACTGGCAGCACCATAAAACCAATACTTTTCAAGTTAAGAGACTGCAAGCGTATATTCAACCACCAAAAACAGAGCCTACAATAAGAGAGATTGTTCAGCTATATTCAGCTATAGAGCAAGGATCAGGTTTGTACAATGCTTTGTAAAAACAGGATTTTACAGCCTGTGAATGTACAGACAGTTGAGGAATACAAAATCTAGTTTGAACTGACAATATCAACACAGCTTATTCTTCAGATTTGGCACTTCTTAAATTTGTATTTTGAACATCTGAGATGTTTTCAGTGTCAAATTTCCTTCATATTTTAAAAATTATAGATCAGTTTTTATATTTATTATTTCTTTATTATTTACATTTGTATCCTGCCCCATCCCCGAAGGTCTCTGGATGGGTAACAACCTTAAAACAACAGATTAAAAGCAGAATATACATTAAGAGACATAAAAAATTCAACACATCTAAAACAATGCACAATCTGTTTAAAATGATAGTGTCTGTACGGGGGGGGGGGGGATATAATCAGTTCAGCCAAAGGCCAGGGCAAAGAGGTGCGTTTTCACAACCTTCCTAAATATATATAAGGAAGGGGCATGATGCACCTCAAGGGGGAGGCTATTCCATTGGCTGGGGGCCATCACAGAAAAGGCTCTCTCCCGGGTGCCCACCAACCTCACTACTGAAGTGATGGGACAACAGGAGGGCTTCACCTCTTGATCTTAAGGCACGGGCAGGTCAAAATGGGAGAAGACGTTCCTTTAGATATCTGGGGCCCAAGTCTGAGTCAAAACCTTGAATTGGGCTCGGTAGTAAACTGGCAGCAAATGCAACCCTTTTAAAACCGGTGTGATGTGCATCCAGCTAGATGTTCCGGTCAGCACTCTAGCAGCTGCATTTTGCACTAGCTGCAACTTCCAAACTGTCTTCAAGGGCAACCCCATGTAGAATGCATTACAGTAGTCCAATCTAGAGGTTACCAGAGCATGGATGACTGTGGCCAAGTCATCTCTATCCAGAAGAGGCTTCAGTTGACGGACTAGCCGTAGTTGGGAGTAGGCACTCCTGGCCACGGCCTCCACCTGAGCTTCAAGTGTTAGCGCAGAGTCCAGGAGTACCCCCAAGTTACACACCTGTCCCTTTCAGAGCATTGCAACCCCATCAAGGACAGGGTATCTCCCAACTACATGGACTCGAGACCCGGTGACACACAGAACCCTTGGCTTGTCTGGATTCAGATTCAATTTATTGGCCCTCATCCAGCCCATTACCACCTCCAGACACCTGTCAAGTACTTCAACCGCCTCTCCTGATTCAGATGGTACAGAGAGATAGAGCTGGGTATCATCTGCATACTTCTGACACCTCACTCCAAGTCTCCTGATGACCTCTCCCAACGGCTTCATATAGATGTTAAATAGCATGGGAGATAAGATCAACTCTGAGGAACCCCACAAGTGAGTTCCCAGGGTGTCGAATCAGTGTCTCCCATAGCCACTATCTGGGATTTATTCTCAAGATAGGAGCAGAACCAGTGCCAAGCATTGCCTCCCACTCCTAAACTCTGCAGTCTCTCCAAAAGGATACCATGGTCAATTGTATCAAAAAACGCTGAGATGGGGTGGCATTCCCCATCTCTCTCCCAGAGAAGGTCATTAACGAGGGTGACCATGGCAGTTTCCGTGCCATAACCAGGCCTGAAGCCAGACTGAAATATGTTTAGATAATCAGCTTCCTCCAAGCATGCTTGCAGTTGAACAGCGACAGCCCTCTCCAGAACCTTGACTAAAAAAGGTATGTTAGCCACCGGGTGATAGTTGTTTAAATCTTCTGGATCCAGGGAGGTCCTCTTCAGGAGGGGGCGCACCACAGCCTGTTTCAGGGCCAGTGGAACCACCCCATTCCCCAGAGAGGCATTCACTACCTCCTGGATCCACCCAGTAATAGCTTGCCAGTTAGTTTTTATCAGCCAGGGGGGCAGGGATCTAGAGAGCATGTCGTTGGCCGCACCCCTGCAAGCAGCTTGTCCACATCCTCAGGCTGCAACAACTGAAACTGATCCAACCAAAGAGGACCAGACAGTTCTCTGGACACCTATATTGTCCTTCAATACAGACACAGGCAAAACAGCAATAAAATAAGCAAAGGGAAAGACGAATACAATAAGCTGAACGTAAGGAAAAAAATTAAAAATTAAAGGGCAAGCTTATGCGTATTTTGCTTTATGTATAATTGTTCCTTGTGTCACAGGGTTTTGCTTTTACTTCACTTCTTTAATCAACCCTGGAAATTTTTAGTGAGTTAGTCTATGAAATGCAGCAACCTACACTGATAGACTGGATACACCTCCATAGCCCCCCACAGGCAAACTGTAACTTCCCAATGCAGTCCCACTGACTGCCATTGTTTGATTGGGCCTCCATGGTTCCTTAACCTACAGTTTTCCATGGGTGGCAACTATTTGCAAACGTGGTTTCTGCACTCCACAATAACTTACCAGAACCAAATCATGAGATTGTACAAAGGATGCCTACACTTTGAAATGTAACATTACAACATCTAAAAAGTATGACATACAATGTGATACTCAACTTCACAAACAGCTACTATTCTGAGAAAGGAGTGCAAATAAAAAGTATTTTAAAATACAACTACATGAAATATAGACGTTGTGCAAATATCTCTCTCTCTGCCAAGCATGGCACCCACAGCTTAACCATTCAAATGGCCCATAAAGCCTGTAATTCGCAGCCAGATTTGCCTAGTAAACTATGGTCATTAATAAATACTATTTTGACTCTGATCCAGAAGTACACTTGCTACGACTGTAAATGCATCTAAGCTATCACATCAGGCATTGTTTACTGGTAACACATATCAAATATAACACAATCAGAAGAGAGAGATGTAATGCTGCCTCATACTCCACAAAGTTCACACTGCCTTCTTTATAAAAAGACTGGAGCAACTGCATTGAAGCTGCCAGGAAGAGAGGATTTAAACCCTTCCTTCCAGCAAGAAGATTAGCTAAGATTATCAGGAATTCATTAACCACACGAGACTTCTACATCATGGTAACTACCAGAGTTTTTTTACTTCTTTGCTCAGAACGTACTTTGAAATGTTTCTATCACATTCTGTAGCAACACTGATAAAAGGTTTCAAAATCCCAGCAAAACATCCCTACCGGTTCAAAGACAAGTAGGACACTATTACACTCGAGAGAACTAACAACCATTATCAAATTCCACTCTGAAAAACATTCTTGAAAGCAACTGCAGGCTTTTAGTTCAGATACACACAATTCACTGAAAATAAATTGGTATATACTATAAGCGCAGTAGGACTACTGGGTCAGGCAAAAGTTTAATGCAGATATGGAAACAGTGGTGACACAAAATGCCCATGTCTCACACAATGAGAGAACAGCAAATGAATACCCAGACATGAAGGGCACTGCGACAACTACTTATTCTATTCAGAGATGCTGGGGCAGAACAGAAGAGAGAAAAGAATGAAAGGAATTAGCCCTTGTCCTCCTTACAATCACAAGAGAAGAAAATGAGTATAGGTAGGATGGATCACCGATGGAATGGTCTATAGATGATGCCGTTTTCCCAGTTATTTTGTACTTAGGCCCTGGGGGAGAGCCAGATTACATACAAAAACTTTGTTGAACACGAAGTGTTCAGGAGAAATAGATTTTAATTTTTCAGTAGAATGCTCCAATATGATAGACTGGAACACAATACTTCAACTCTGTCCTTTGTATAAAATGCTATGCTGCCAGATATTGAATGTAGACCACTGATTTTATTTCAATACCATACTTTCCCCCCAGATAAGATTCTCCATTACCACCCCAAATTCTGAATTTCCTCCTTTCGCCATCAGCATGAATAGGATCTCAAGAAAGCAACAGAGAAAGCAGTAAGCTATGTTTCCTTCAGTGGTTACCATCAAACGCTGCCCTTCTTTCAAATTCTACATCAAATGTGAAAATCTTAGGATAGAGGAAGGACCACAGCTAGAGGGCCACGTATTAATAAGCGAAGGGAATGGTTAATTTTAAGAAAGACCATTGAATGAAATTTCTAGTATAACGTAATTTGAAAAATTCTTTAGAGATATGCACAAGTGCAATTTGGCTGGTTTGATATGTAAAGAACCTGATCCAGTGTGATTCCCTCTCCTGGCATCCCAGATCTTCCACATTCACCAGTTTATCTCCCAGTTCTGTCTGCTTTCAGAACAAACACATGAGCTTTAAGTAGGGTTTGGTCTGATCGTGGAACTCCTCAAACCACCTGCTTTGTTACAGCAGTTCAGCACATTCCTACTCTTTATCCTCTCCTGCAACTAGCAAAAACAAAGTACTGTATTTTCTGGCGTATAAGACTACTTTTTAACCCAGGAAAATCTTCTCAAAAGTCAGGGGTCGTCTTATACGCCGGGTGTCGTCTTCTTATATGGCGAGTATATCCCAAACTCTATATTTTAACTGGAAAGTTGGGGGTCGTCTTATACGCCGGAAAATACGGGTAAGTCATGGGAAAAAGATTACGCAAAAATCAAGTCTGCTTTGTTCACATAACCAAATAATACAACTCCATTTTTTCACAGCAAAAGATTTTGGTTTTCTATGTACAAGCAGACAATACAGAATTATAAACTGGACACAATTAGATATACAAACTATGATAGGTACTGTAAAGAGAAGTATATACATGTCCCTTTATGAAAAAGATAAGTGGATAAACTAGTACTTCTGGCACACCAAGACCAAAACTAATCACTGCTGTCTTGGACAACACACCATGCAATGAACCAAAACAGTATGCCATTCTGTCTCTGGGTCTTAAACCCTTATGATTGGCTTTACGGTAATTTAAATATTTCATAATACCAAACAAATTAATTCCTTTTCTCTTCTTGGATCCTTCAACCCTTATTATTACAGATGTAGTAACTCTATCCTCCAGCAAAGTGAAAAAGTAGATTTATTTTATGTATGTAGTCCAATAAAGATGACTATGAGTATCAGTTTAGGACACCCTCTAGGAAAAAGATAGCTGTAGAGTGCAGGCCATATGCTACAGGAATTAAAACCAGGTAGCATACAACATAATTCCACTGTCTGAAATTTGCACAATTTTGCTATACTGATCTAAGTATTGAGCACAAGGCGTTTCTACAGTTTTCTCTACAGTTTGTCAAGAGACAGAAGCAGCAGCACTGGAAAGGGCAAGCGGGGACAAGGCGCTGAAACAGGAATATTTTCAATGCCTCTACCAGCTTAATAGCCAACATATTCAAAATATGTTCTGAACGTTCAGTCTTTAAGAATACGCTTGCGCAAAAAGATGTCACAGATGTCACAGTACCTTTACCTGAAGGTTGGGAGGAAAGGTATCCAGGAAAGCAAATAAGACGAATCCTCGAAAAATGTTGCCTTAAGTCACCTAATATGTGGGTCTGGCATGTAGGCAGCTCTTGGAGTAGGGAGAAGACAAATTGGTCCACTGCCTACACTGTCATCCTGTAATGAATTAGTATCTAGAACATGTTATAATGACTGGAGCAAACAGCTGCTGTTTTCATTTTAATTAACAAGGAGGAAGAAAAATTTTCCACCTAATAGGACCACAGAAGGTAAAGATGTTCTCAAGTCAAGCTTAGTTTCTGGGTACTACATGGACATACCCATTCAGTTTTCTTGGCAACAATTCAATTTTTACATGCAAGGGAAATGTTTTCTCTTCCTGAGATGCCATACAGTGTTTCATTTTAAAAAAGACCTGTTGCTTAGGACAGTTGTACCTAGATCCAGATCTTATAAGGATAAGGCAGGAGAAACATGAAAAAATAAAGTTCAGTAAGGTTTCAAAGTGTTCCTCAATTTTTATATTCTAGTTAGGATAGCTACAGTTATGTGTTTAGGAAGTTCTTCCAGTAAATAAATTAGAATACTGGTAGTTTAAATTCGGAACTTGATATAAAAAAAAAAACCTAACATTCAACAGATTTCACAATCTGGTAAAATAAACCACAGATGCCAGCAGATAACCTTATTGGCTTTATGATAATTTAAATATCTCATAATACCAAACAAATTCATTCCCTTTTTCTTCATGGACATTTTTTTTCTGTACCACAAAAACACTACATAAGTGAAGGCTACTCAAATTCACCAGTGCTTTCAAGTACAAAGAAGCAAGAGCTACCTTTTCTAGCGCTTATGTAACAACTTTAATTCATCATCTGGATAGAGCAGTGGTTCTCAAACCTGGGGGTTGGGACCCCTTTGGGGGTCGAACTACCCTTTCAGAGGGGTCGCGATGAGTCTCCCACCGCCCTTCCCTCCCACCTCCCAGCTGCTCTACCCCATGGTTGGGGGTCTCCACAAAGTGAGGAACTCCATTAAGGGGTCGCGACATTAGGAAGGCTGAGAACCACTGGGATAGAGGGTCCTTCTCAGATTAGTATGTCCATTAACCACAGATCACAACTGGTAGTGGAAAATGACAGAACATCGGAGGCTGCTGAATTTCTATTGACTTTTCTAGACAAAAACTCTACAGAACAGTTATAAACCACAGTTTGTACTGCAACATAGGCAATTCTGAGAAAGTACACTTCAGTAGCTCTTAGGTACTCAGTGGGAAACCAGACATTTCTTCATAAGTTTACAACATCTTAGAAATAAGAAACCTGCAGCTCTGTGGTTCTCCTAAAACATATTTGGATTTGGCATGGCCTTTGCTACCAACATTTAAAAAAAAACACACACAAAGCTTTTCTCCAGGGTCTAAAAAATTCAAAGGCTGATTCATTGCTATGTAGGGGTTAGTGACTCTAATAAGGCTTGAAAAGGACACTAATTCCTATACACTTCATAGTAGATTGAACTGAAATTAGTCCATGTTGGATTATAACAACAGCAAGGTCATGATGAACAATGTTAGCCAAAGGTTAGCCACTATTAGCCAGTTCTGTTTCCCATTTTTTGGTTACCTACATATTCAAAGACTATGGCCATATGAACAAAGCTAAGCTCCTGAAGCAGACAACTCAGTATTAGCATTTCCATCAAAATGTTCACTATTTAAAAGAGCAAAAGTTACAGTAAACATATACATGGCATAAGAGCTCTCTAACTCTTCACACTGTGCTGATTATTATTATTTCTGGCAAGAAGTAATGACATGTAAAATGTTCTGATCAGGAACGTTCTATACTCAGAACAGGATGTTTAGACTGTGCTGAATTTGAAACAAAAACCCCTTTTTGAAAGGGGTTTTTGTTTCAAATTATTTAGAAGTTGCTTCCCATCCAGTTCCAATGGAAGTTGCCTAATATTTTTATGGAGGTCTCAACTTCTGAGGCAGACTTCCTTGAATTCGTCCAAGCCTTTTGAAACCATCCAAACTAGTGCTCAATATCACAACACACTGTAATGAATTTCAAAGTTTATCTGTAATGTAATACTGACAGACAGACACACTTTCCTGATTCTTCTAGGATTCAGCTTCATTTGGTGACCTGTGGTTCTAGCATTCTTCTCTCTATACACATTGTCCACACCATGTATAATTTTATAGACCTCTTTCATCATGCTCCCCACCCAAACTAGTTTCCTTTCTAGAATAAAATAACCCAAACATTGAACATTTTCCTTGTAAGAAAAACCATACAATATTATTGTTTCCAATACCATTTTTATTATTTATGCTATTGCCTTTTTTTAGCAGGTGCACACTGTGTTGATACTTTTATTGAACTATCTATCACTACACCAAGATCTCTTTCCTGTTAAGTTACCATCAGCTCAGATTCCACAAATGGTCCGGTAGCTGGGAGTTTTAGCTTCAATGTGCACTGCTTTATATTTGTACACACTGAAATGCATATACCATTTTGATGTCCAATCCCCCAGTGGGCAAAGCTCTTTACAGTCCCTTTTCATTTTTACTGTTCTGAACAATTTGGTGTCATCAGCAAACTTGGGGTGTTTTTCCACTGTCACTAGAAGTACCCATTAAGTACCCATTAATGGGTACAAAAATGCCATTTCGTACTCATTAATGGGTACTTAATGGGTACTTTTAGTGACAGTGGAAAAACACCCTTGGCTAGTCCACTTGTCATATCTGTTTCCAGGTCATTATCCCTCATAACTCCCCTTCTTTAAAGTAAATGGAAGGTTATTTACTATTTCTAAGGCAAAATTAAATGTCTATTCCTCTTGGATACTTAAAAGCCCCATTTTCTCTCTTATGGGCAGCCAAGCTGATCACTGTAGGTAAGGAAAATTCTTCAAATTATCAGTTATCTGTGCAATGTGAAAGGGAACTGGAGAACTTTGCAGAAACTCTGCAACCCACTTACACACCAAACAGCTGATCACCGGGATCTTCAAATCAGTGATCAATGATTTTTAAAATATATTTTTTTAAAAACCCTGTTATGACTCGAGTAGCAGGCCAGTGTCCTTTTGAACCTACCTCTCAACCCCATTGGGAGCAAAGGAACCTAAATACATCACCTTTTATTGCACAAATACAAAACATTTGCAGCCATTGGACATTTATCAGAACAATTGTCTGTCTCGCCAACTAGGAATGCTTTGACTCTGAGATTTGTTCTGAGTTAGAGGAAAACTCAAAACATTTTGTGCAAAATCAGCAAATAAAAGTAGATTTGTGTCAAATCAAAGTTTGACCTTTTGACCTGCCCTGAGATTTGGCAGGGGGCAGAAAATCACAGGAATTGGCAGATCTTCCTTGTCTCTGTGATGATGTCATCACATGCATTGCACCATCTCACCTGCCATGCAGCCTCTTTCTAGAGGCAAGGACAACTGGGATACAGACAGGGGGAGGAAGGAGCAGAATGAAAAGCAAGTAAATTCGCCATGTCAACTCACTTACACTCAACAGCTCCTCACCTCTCCCTTATTACCACAGAGAGCCAAGCTTGCAGGATGCAGGACCTTTCACTCTGAACCTCTTAGGTGGTTCAAAAAGGTCAAACTTTGATTCAACACAAGGCTATTTAAAAGTCATTCAGCACTACAATACTTTTCTGAACATATTTCAGGAAGAATTCCAGTGAAAACATCTGGAGATTGTTGATCGGCCTTGCCTAAGTTACTGTTGTGTTTAAGATCTTCCTCTGGCAAGGGTGAAAGCCTTTGGGGAGAGCTGGCCAGCAATTACCCAGTAAGCCTGCCAGCTGTTCTGAAACCAAGAAGCTGGTATCATTCTTTTTCTAGGAGTTTTTTGGGGGGAGATAGCTAATTAAATGTCATATTTTGTATTTGTATTTTCATTGTCTATGGAACTTGTCCTGCTCACAGATCTCTCAGCATGCTGTCTTTATGATGGTCCATCGTTTCTGAAGCCACCCATGGTATGATGTACTGACGGCCACCACCTTGGAAGGCTTCATAATGGGGTTGAACTAGGTGTGTACTGAATTGTAGTTCCACTTACTTAGAAAGGTCTAGGATGGATAGATATCTCATTCAAGCCCAGGTTCTCTACAACATCTACACTTCTTTAGAACAAGCAAGCACTCCTTGAACATGTGAGGAATTCACCTCTCCACAGATTGCTGCTATTATTCCTCTCCTTCTAAATACACAAGGACCGTTTTGTCCATCAATCAGTAGCTACTAGTTTTGGTGGCTTCCTGTGGTTTAGGAGGCAGTATGCATCAAAAGCTCAGGTTTGTTTATTTATGCCCTACTTGTGGGTTTCCATACGCAACAATAGCACTGTAAAAACAGGCTACTAGAACAGATGGGCCACTGGTCCAATTTAAGTAACTATAAGACCAAGATTATAATATTTTCCTTCCTTAGCATGATTTTTTTTTTATTTCTAGAGGTCTTTCTACTGGACCACGTAGGCTTTGCTTGTATAAATGATTTCTGCCAAGTTACAGATTATCTTGGAGGTCTCCTGTAGCCTTTTCATATGGGCTTAATATGATGTGACATGCTTAAACCATTTCACCTTAACTTGTCGCCTTAATTTATATCTCAGGGAAAGTTTGTTCTGTTTTAGCATACTCCTCACTTCTGGAATAGATTCTATCCAAACTATGCTTACAGGAATTTGCACTGTCAAGGGCATTCTTCCCTTACCTTATCAAGTCCTCCTACCTTCATTCTGATGCTTAAATCCTTCAAATGCTACTGTGAAGTCTGGCAGGGGACTTTTTCTCAAAATTCCTTAGTTACTCTCCTACTGAAAAATTCAGGAAAAGTCAGGTTTTTATAATGCTTAAAGAACAGAAAAAATGGCTTCTTCAGATTTTCTCCAATAAACTCAATTTATTTTAAAAGCCAAAAAATAAAGGGGAAGGGAAGGTCATTTGCTTCTTGGGCCAAAATACTTCCACAACTCATAGCATTCTTAAGTGGGAAGTCTGGGAGCAGGAGAAAATGCTGTAGCACAACCTGACCTACAAAGAATTTGCCCTGAGGAGTAGTCAGCCTAACATGTTCAGGTATAATTCATTCTCAAGACAAGGATCTGCATGTCAGCTTACAGCAGGGCAGGGATGTTAAAGCTTATTTAAATATTATTGGAGACTGACTTTTGCAAAGGACAACAGCTAAGACGTTTCTTCTTATGTTACAGTTTTCTTTAGCACACCCAAGAACTGAGAAGTGCTAAACTATCTTTCTGCTAGAAGAAACAGGCAGGCTTGTGTACACATGGTGGATGCCCTGCTCCAAATCTACTGAAGCATACCTCAATAAAGCATGCCTTTATGTATATAATTTACTGTAATTCTGCTATGCATGGGGAAAGAAAAGACCAAAACCTCAACTTAGTTAAAAGAAGTTAGAATTCATAAGTTAAAGGAACCCTAACAATGCTGAGGCTACTCATCCATTGAAGGACAGCACCTGTTACTTCAAAAAAGCCTGCTCTCAGCTCTGAAGACGCCCTCAATTCACAGCTGGTCACGATATGGTCAACAGTCAGATGTGCAGCTCCACAATCACAAAGGGAAGATGTTTTACCCCATTTATATAGTGACTCCTGGCAGATGCCATGAGATGTATGGACACTATTTAGTGTTTTTCTAGCTTCCTATTTAAATTGTTTTTAGTTAATGGAAGACCCATCTGCTTTCAACAGCTGAAGATGTACACCTTTTAAAGCTTATACAGATAAAAGAGGATCTAGACTTGTGATGCTTGGCTACAGAAAAACAGGGATTATCGACATGCTTAATTCTGAGCCCAGATATCAGCTTCTAGAGGTGTGTAGCATACCACACTTGTAAGAATACTACACAGTTTTGTACATCTCAGTGCATGCTGAAGTAGCTCTCCAATCGCATGTTTATTCTCCATGGTTTCACAGACACTACAAGTCATACTTAAATGGAATCTTTTAGCTTAAACAATGTACCAGTCTGCGGAATATGGGGGAATGGCAGACAGAAAGAAAGAGCTGTTACTGTACTCTTTTTGGATTTTCAAAATGTAAGTAGCCTGCATATGGGAAGCAGTAGGCTACGTTATATGGATTTATTTTATTATGTAATTTTTACCCTACTTTTTCCAAGGTAGTTAACTATGTATCTTATCCATGTATCTTTTGCCTTCAAGACCTGGCAAAATACACACCATCCCTGTGCAGCCACTTTACATCTCAGATGACACAACCAGAAGCTGTACTGGGACCCCAATCCTGCTTCCTGTCTGGCAGACACGAAGCTCAATCGCCTGCCAAAAAAAGTGCAGCATTCAAGGGAAACCCGGCTGTAAAAAGCTGCTGATACAACAGCATTTTATTGTGGGAGGTAGAATGCTGTGTTCCTACTGTGGGCACTCAGAGCCCTGAAACGCAGTCCCTTCAACTGCTTTCGTCCATGTCTGGAGGCACTCTGGGTCAGCAATTCTAATTCTGGGTGCAACTGAGTCAGTGATTCTGATTCCAATACTGATTGCGCAGGCAGGTTCTCCCATCCCAATATATCTATGTATCTTATTTTGTGAGATTCCAGATGAAATAAATATTCACAAATATTCAGATATTTGGCTACCCAAATATTATTTTTATAACTGGGCATCTGAAAAGAAGGCAGAAAAGTGTGGGCAGCCAAAAAATCATGGCTGTGCAATCTATCTGGAGGGTCAGGGAAGGGAAAAGTTAGGGACTGAACACAGGAAGGGGATGTCAGTATCATGTGGAAAGCAGATGTGGTCCTGGACTGCTCTTCCAGTTGACATGTGTAAGGCAAAATTGATTTTTAGAAGAAAGGGGTGGTTTAAACGAGAGAGACGTTCTGGATGCTCCCATCCTTGCTCTGTGAGGATCCTTCCCTAATTACACAAAAGTGGAAGAATGAAGGAGCTCAATGTCTAGACAGGTCAATTCATCTTTCACAGCAAGATGCAACTTTAAAATGGAACAGAACAAGAAGTTTAAGGCATAAGGTTAAATGTGTTTTAATGATGGTCAGAATGGAAACACGTGCTCATCTCTCATGCCTTCCCAAAACAAATCAAGTACAGCGGGGAAATACATTCATAATCTAGAATGAAATGCGCTTGCTCACATGCAATGCAATAGTAACTGTTAGGAGAGACTGAGCAAAAGGGCTGCAAAACTGAATTACACATTTTAAAATAAAGACCACAACAGCAGCTGTATCAGTACAGCGGTTGTAGGTAAAACCCACAAGCCACAAAATGAAATCAGAAATACCTTCAGAAATAGGGGAGCCTGTAAAAGATTTTTTTTCAATCATTGGACAAAATGTCAGAAAAATTTCTCAGGCACAGTGTTCCCAAAACATAGGTGTGTCTACTAATAATATACCCAGCAGGGCTTTTGTGTTTTCACAAGGAGACTGATTCTGAATAGAGCACATAATCATTCCAAATTGTGTTGTGGAATGGTTGACAAATTAGAGAAAGTGTACATAACTACCACAAGGTTGCTAGAGAGGATAAACTCTGCAAATCCAATGGCACCTACTCCTTTTTTAGGGCTAAAATTATAAACAATATCTTGTATGTTATAGAACACAAAAACATCTCTGGAAACTTCTCTGCAAAAGTAGCAGGGAATACTTTCCTACTGCAGCACAGAAGCATTTTGTTCAGCACATTTCATCAAAACAAAACAAAAAAGTGTTTCAGAAATATAATTCTGCTTTCCATTGTTCCCACAGCATGGATCTTCAAAAACCTGTACATCTCAAACTTCTTCCTCAGAGGTTAAGCCATCTAACATTCAACCCCACCTTCCCTTCTTTTACCAACTGTATTGCTTGGCTCATAGAAGCACAGAAAGTCACTCGTACAAGGTCATTTGGTAAATTGGGAGCAGAAATATTTTATGTCAGCAACAAGAGGAGTAAAGGAACTCTCACACAAAGTAGATTTTTAGCAACAGCTGGACTAGTTAGAGCACAAACTTTATGCACATCCTCATATATTTTAATGTTATTAATGCAAATACACATTGCTATTCTTTCTAGTTTCACTAGAAGATATGTTCATGCAATGCTGATGACACTTGGCCTATTAATGTTTCAAGTTTCTGGCTGTACTCTTTTGTAGCTCAATTATTGTACCATTGGGTTGTTACTGGGTTCAATAAAATAAGAAAATCCCCAGATTTCTGGAGTTTGTAGACTGCCATAGCCACATAAAAATCTGTAATTGCAGGTTCAGTACCCCACCATGTTGTTTCCAAATCCCCTCCAAGCCCTGAAGAATTTTTAAGCAAAACAGAGGATTAAGGGGAAATTGCATGCATGGGCTATAAAAATTATAACCGACAATAACAGGAAGACACAGAACAAAATAGAAAGGCTATGTCAAGTTACGATTCTTTTCATTTTATAACAACTTCTGATTAACCCAGAAAGATTAAGTGGGAAACAAATTTCCTTCAAACTGCCAGAAAGCTGACCAATACAGTTAGCATACTGCCGGTGTCCCTGACAAAACTCCAACTTTTCTTTAAGTGAAACTCAAGGCTCCCATCCTTTTGTAATTATGTCTTGAAACAGCAGCACAATTAAAGGAATGAAATAATGAATAAATGAGATGTATTGCTGTATAGCCTAACAGCATTAGATTCACTAAGAAATTATCACAACTATTTATGTATCATAAAGGATATATAAATAGTTGGAAATTAATTCCAATAGGTGGCTCTAACTATTTCTATATTGTTTTCTTCTCTCTTTGACCATAACCAAAAGTGATCGAAAAACTCATTTAGTGTACTTTTATGCTAAAACACTGGATTGCTAATCCACGCAATCTGGAAGGCAAATCAACCCTTCTCAAAAACCTAGACCAGAACTATTTCATCTCCACAACCACTCCTCAAAACTGAAATCAGAATGGAACAACTGAGAATATTTTGATTTGTACTTTTGAATAGCAACATACCACACTCTTTGTAATGTGGCAGTAGGGACCCCTCAGAATCTCTGACCCCCCACAGCCAAAATTAAGAGCCTGGAACAGAGGTGAGAAGGGAGGAAAGGGTAGTATGTTAGCATGAGTAAAGGCATTATAAGAACAATCAACCATCCCCAAAGATCCATCTCATACGCTATTGCTTCCTCCCCTTATGCACCACCATCCCATATATGTACCTGTGGCTTCACAGCAAGATACAATTTGACTTTCACAGGTTGAAAGCTGAGACAAATCCTGACTCACAGTAAGCAGACCTTAACTTGCCTGTTTGGCTAAGTAGTTCATTTAAACCAAGACTGGAAATCTCAAAATACTGCGAAGTTCAGATGGCAGTGCATGATTCTAGACATCTTCAAAGTTCAGCTTTGGAATGACAGACGTGTTATTTCATTTTTTAATAAACTTATCCTTTTTAAATGCTCAGGCATCTACCAGTACCCTGCAGACTAGTTCCACAACAACAAGGGGAGAGGGAAAGAATACTCTCTTTGATCTCCCGGCTACATTCTGATCTGCAGTGGATCAAAATATGGGGGAGATCACAGAAGGTTTCTAACTGGAGCTGTATCTTTTTAATGCTTGCATAATCCCCAACAAAAGCTTTTCATTTTAAAGACTGCAAAACAGCAAAAACCAAGACAGAACCTGCTGCTTTTAAGCTGAAACTCATCACAAGTGAACAGAAGCTTGGTACAAGAAAGATTTTCTTAGGAATACCTCTGCAATGCACACTTACCTAGCATGGAACCCTCAATCTGGTCCCGTAGCTGAGGTTAAGACATTTTAAAAAAGATATTTGTAAGAAATTCACCATCACATACACAAGTAAGGAAAGGTTCCTGGAGTAGCTCTTTTAAAGATACTACAAGATAAAAGAAGGCTGCACAAATCTTACAAGGGTATCGGGGCAACATGGAATAAATCCTTATTTAAGTAGAATGAACACATACGAACACACACGTCTCAAAAAAATTAAGGGAGCACACAAATCGCATATTGAATCTCGCTGCTGAAAATCTTTACCAATATAAATTACGTAATTCACTGAGAACAGGTCAAGGGAAACCAAAATCATCAACCCAACTGAGAGCTGGATTCTAGACCATCCTGACAATCAAAGTGACAAACTGAAATCACAGGTGGCCTCAATCTGCATGAATTTCATCACAACTCATATTGTGACTGAGTGGTTTTTATGGCCCACATGTGCCTGTATGCACTCCTGACAATGTTGGGACATGTTCTGAAGAGACAGTGGCTGGTGTCCTAAGGGGTTTTCTCCCAGACGTGGATCTGGGCATCAGTGAGCTCATAGACAGTCTGACACTACTTGGTGGCATTGTATGCACCGATAAAGAAGTTCTCAATTGGATTCTGATTTGGGGAGCATGAAGGCCAGCTAATGGCATCAATGCCTTCATCATCCAGGCACTCTGGTCATATGAGGCTGGAAACTGTCTAGGGCCCACTGCAACCCTAACAGCAGTCAGGGTGCCACTGGTTATCATGTGGAAGTTTTTGAAATCCTCCAAAGATTTGCCTCCCCTGACCATCACTGACTCACCACCAAACTAGTCATGCCAGATGATGTTGCCCCTGACTCTTTCACATCTGTCACATGTGCTCAGTATAAACCTGCTCTATCTGTGAAGAGAACAAGGTACCAATGGCGGACCTAACAATTCTGGTGTTCTCTGGTGAATGAATGCCAACTGAGCTGCACAGCGCTGGGCTGGGAGCACAGGTCCCACTACAGGATGTCAGAACCTCAGGCCATCCCCAGGGAATCTTTTTCCAACCGTTTAGTCAGAAACATGCACACCAGAAGCCTGCTGGAGGTCATTTTATAGGGCTCCTCCTGTTCCTCCCCTCACAAAGAAGTACCAGTTCTGATGCTGTGTTGATGCCTTTCTCCTCCTAAACTAAAGAAGAAGAGCAGGTGAGAAATGCCAAGGGGAAATGATTGTGGCCACCACCTGCAAAGCCATTCCCTATTTGGGGTTGTCTTGCTTTTGTCCCTCCAGTGCACCTGTGGTCATTTTCATTTACACCAAAGCAGGTGAAATGGATTCACATTTCACAATCACTTATGCTTCTTAACTGAACTTATCCCCAAACTTTAAGTTACTTGGGCTTATTGATACTTCAGTGCCCCCTTAATTTTTTCTGAGCAGCATATATTAACATTCAAAACCTATATTGACCTTTTCTCAGATCAACATTTTAATGTTTCTCTTGTTCACCTCACAGAAAGCCTGCCCTTTGAAAGTCTTATAATTCCACAGACCACAGCTAATGTGAATAATTGTGCCGCACATCATAGGCACAGGACATGAGTTGCACGTGACTAGATGTCTCTGACTGGAATTAAGTCAAGGATGCAGTTTTGCATAGAAGAAAAACATTCATTCAGGTCAGTATTTCCAAACGAATGAGACCTTCATTATTTTAATTTCCTCCATGTATAATACTAGTGAACTCTGAAATACAGGACTTACAGCCCAAGAGGAAAAGGAAGTATTTTGGAGAAACTATTGTTTGCTGAGCCAGAATGAACACAATTATCACAGTGTGTGATGCCCCTTGACACCCAAACACTAGTAGTTTACCGAACACAAAAACAGGATTCCAATACTATTTGGATAGCTCTCCAGTATAAACTATCTCTGATTCATTCTCCCTGAAGAGCAAGCAGGTCAAAGGCTGCAGTAAGATCCACTTGTTCAATCATCAAAATGCAGCAGATGATCAATTCAGAAACATTAAACTTCTCCATCCATCCTTGTATTGAGCACTCTACTCAAGTTGGTTGCCTGAATGAGTGCAGATAATTTGTGAAGAAAGTCAGATTCAGAAAGTTTGCTTTAAAAAGAAAGATTAAATACATGACAACTAACAAATTCTAATCAATGATGTACAAAATGTTATGATATACCAATAGAAAGATCTGAGCATCTTTATGAGTGACTATATTTTTATGGAATGTTGCTCTGGTAACCAATGTTTAATGAAGTCTTTCACCCACACTCTATTACTAAGAAACCTGTTGCTATAAAGTATCATGGCCCATAATTGCCCAACAGCTAAAAAGAGACAGCTAGAAATTACCACTGCATTTTATCAACTCAAGATCAAATTGTAGCTGATACTCAGGACAGAGATCAGCACTGTTTACAAAGACAGGCATAGTATTTATGATTCATCTACCACAGACCTGAATAAATATTCAATTTATGTTCCAAACCTGTTCTAATCAGCCAATTCAATCAGGCCAAAGAAAAACTGTGGTTTTGTTCCAGCTGTTTTCTGGGGATTTTTGTGCAGAGGGAAGAAAATTCACAATAGATCAGTATAACACACCCTCCCTCATTTTAGAGGATAAAGCATCAGCATCTTTTCAGATTATACAACTTTACAAAATGGCACCTCATAGTACAAATATATTCAAAAAGTTGCCCATTACTATAGATACGTTACTAGATCAGCTGTATGACTGAATCCAGCAGAAACTATCCTGGAGATCAAATATAAAACACCAGTTTGATGTACAGTATTTACCCAAAGCAGCTGACATTCAAAAGTCAGCAGCTAAGGCAATACAAGAAATGGTTCGCTTTGGGTTGTTCTACCCAACTGAAAGGGACACAGCCATTCCCTAACAGCCCCTGCCAAATATTTCATGGGTTAACTAGTCAAGGACCTCTATCCACCACATGTCCTTCTAACAACCAACGAGGAAAGCAGTTTGCCTTACTTACCTCATACTGTAGGCACCAGCACCCAGCTCTTGTCCAATACCCGAGAGGCTGGCGTCAAAATCCTGGACCAGGCCAGACTCAATGACCTCGTCTGCAAGGGGCAACTTGAGTGCCCAAGCCATCTTCGCCCAGCACCTCAGGGGCTTACTAACCGAAAGGAGCTAGCTGTGCTTTCCACAATACTCAGTGAGACACTAGACTGCTCTTGGCAAGTTTTCAGGCACCATGCTTATCCCAGTGCCAACCCTTCAAAGAAGCCCAGTGCCAGCTAAAGGGGCTGGGAGGGTCGGGGGCACTGGAGGCCACAGAGTGCCAACTACCTCTCTTGCTCCAGATGAGGCAGCCCCCCCCCACTCCCAAATTACTATGTAGGTAAACAGAAATTACAACTCCAGGTAGCCTCCTTGTGCCCAACGCCTGCCTGCCTGCCAGAGGCCCCAATGAAGTTTTAAAAGCCTAATGGGGGGCTAAGCTGTTTCCACGTAGTGGGCGGGCCCGACAAGCCCTCAGAGACCCCCCGCCCCCCAGGCTGGAGATCCCCGACGCCCCGACAAGGAAACTCCTTTCGTCGCCGGGCAGCTGCGCACACCGGAGGAGTCTCTTTCACCCAGCAAGAGGGGGCGCTGCCCGCTAGTCGCCCCGGCTCCTGACACGTGTATCCAAAGCAACACGCCCAAGCAGGGGAGGGCACCGGCCTGTGCTCTACACGGGGCGGCCCGCGCCCGCCCGCTCCCCTAAACAGAGCGACGGGCTCCCCTCGCCCCCCCCCCGGCAAGGCCAAGATGCTGCCCGCAAGCGCCGCCACAGTCCCGCCCGCCAGTCCTCACTTCGGCTCCGTCCCCAGACACGCCTCCAACCCCCCCCCCCAAAAAAAAACTGGGCGCCCTCCAGGGAGCTTCAGCCGGGCCTCTCGGCGCCACCCGTGACCCGTGCGCTCTCCCTTCGCCTCCAGCCCCGAGCCCGCCTCAATATGGAGGCGGCGGCGGTCAAGAAAGCACTCTTCCTGCGCTGCATGCAGCGAGCTCGGCGGCGGCGGCGGCGACTCAGCCGGGTGAAAGGCGCACCATGTCCCGCCCCTTTCCCTTGGCTCCGCGCCGTAGCCAATCGAAGCTCACATTTCCGCCCACTCACCCCCTCCGTTCTACCAATCGGAACGCCAAGGCCGTACCCCCCCTCCCATCCTGCCCCTTTGAGTGAAAAAAACGCAGCCTGCGGGAAAGGGGAGAGGGCGGCAAGGTAAAGGGGCGGGGCTCGGGGGTGCCTTGGATCGCGGGCAGAAGTTGCGAGGGTGAATTGTGTCATTGTTCGAGGCAGAAATAGTGCCATGCGAAGTTGCTGGGCGTGGGCATCCGATGCACGCTGACGTACTGGTTCCTTTTCCCCTTTTCGTTTTATAACCGAGTTTTTAAATTGCACCGCCCTGCGCGGAAAAGTTCATTGCGGTTTTGCTCTGCCTGTGCAGGACATAAAATGAAATCGTCAGGAAGGAGGCGTGACTTAGGTTACTAAGTAAAAAATAAAAATAATCTTCCTTTATGCCTATTTCTGTGACAACTGTGTGAAAACTTCATAACAATAAATTTCATTCTGGGCAAGGGATGCCAGTAGGATTCCGATCAGACACACCAAAAACAAAAAAAGCACTCCGAGCAGACTTAAAGAAGGCTCCGAGGTGGGGTTGTTCACGCACCAGTCTGCCCCCCTCCTCTCTTGGACATTGGGTGTTTTTCCACTTAGCATTAGAGTATCCATTAAGGACCCATTAAGGTCGTTAATGGGTCTTTAATGGGTACTCTAGTGCTAGTGGAAAAAAACCCATTCTGTGATAGGGAAGGTGGATTAGAGAAGGCTCGGGAACACGAGGACCACACATTGTCTGGGGGACCTATGTATTGGTGGTGGGTGACCCACAGAATACTTTCACCAGTGCATTGGGAAAGGAGTAAGACTCTGGTGTGTAGTCACCCTTACATATAACCCAGCAGGACATCTGTCAACTCTAACCAGACCTAGCTACAGGAGGTATGGAATGCCATGGACAATGCTGTCTTTGCCACTGCAGAAATGGCTCACAGTGTGTTGCTCTGCAAAACTATATCTCATACAAATCTGGAGTCCAAAAGAACTGGATATGAAAGTACCAAACTTTCTCCCCCCCCCCCCAACATAGTCCTCATTTAACATCTTTTATTTGAAGTATTTCAGATGGGCAGGATGTGGATTAACACTTTCTGTGTGCTGAAGTCTTTTTAAATTCTTCAATGAAAGCTAAGATTCTGGAGTTCCCTTTTTGGCCCTAGCCAGCGTACAATAGTGTATCTGTTAGCCTTCCTAAGTAAAATAGACCAAATGAATAAATAATCTATAGAGATTTTCAGGCTGAACCCTAATGTCCTTGGGTGTGTTGCATTTTCATCATTTGCAACTGGGCAGCGTATTGGGTAATTAGAAATAAATCCTGAGTTTAACATTAGGACCACAACCTTGATTCTATACTTCCTTTGGAGTAAGTCCCAATGAATTCACAAAAATATACTTCCAAGTATACGTGGGAAAACTAATTGGTTCGAGATTGGGAAAAGCTGTATATTGTCATCCTATTTCTTTAACATACATGTAGAGTACATCATATGAAATGCCAGGCTGGATTAATCAAAAGCCGGAATTAAGATTGCTGGGAGAAATGTCAACAATCTCAGATACACAAAGGATACCACTCAGACAGTAGAATTAAGAAGCCAGTTGATGAGGGTGAAAAAAAGTGCAAAAGCTAGCTTGCAGCTCAACTTTTTTTAAAAAAAACCTTAAGATTGTGGCATCTGGTCCCTTCACTTCTGGCAAACGGGGAAGAAGTGGAAGAAGTGTCAGGTTTTATTTAACAATGCTCAAAGATCACTGTAAATGGCAACTGCTGTCGTGAAATTAAATGACACTCAGGAGGAAAGCTATGACAAACCTGGACAGCATTACCAAAAAAAAAAAAAGCAGAAACATCATGTTGCCAATAAAAATCTGTATAAGTCAAAGCTATGGTTTTCCCAGTCGTAATGGGTGGCTGCAATGGATGCCTACTAGAGAGGAATTTGAACAGAGAATATGTGATTGTCAACCAGACATGTTATACAGCATGTAGTTTGCATCTACTCTTGTAGGTCTTACTGCAAACAATGGACTTATTTGTTTATTCATTACATGTTTTAAACCATGTGTGTATAAGAGACAATAGATAATGCTACTTTTTTTTAAAAAAATTCAATTTTCATCTCTGTAGTATTTTTTTCTTTAATGCAGGGGATCCAAACTTGCCATGTTTCTTTTCACTCCAAAGAAAGAATGGTTTACTTCACACAAATAATTCCCCACAGCATACAAGTTCAGTACTAATAATGACGATTGCTCTGCCGCTTTCATGAAGAAGCAATGTCTTCCTTGCTTATCGCCTTGCAAAAACTGGCAGATGTGGAGACAGCTGGGGGGAAAAGGCTATCTCCAAGACAAGAAACAATCAGCCGAGCTGGGCAGCATTGTGCTTACAGAAAGAAAAAGCCCTGCATCCATCTCCCTGCCTGCTCACTCTCCCATCTTTCTTGTTAGCAAGACCTTAAAAAAGTCTTTTATATGGCTTTATCAATAATTTTCCTATGATCACAGACCCAAAGGCTATATGGTCTTATCGTAAAAAGCAAAGGAAAGTATATCTCTATAGCTATTCATTGGCTGATGAGAAATGTTATCTGTCTATGGCTGCATCCCCATAGGGACTAAAATCCAGACTGGATTCGGACTCGGGAACCAGCGTTCCCATTAAATTCACCAGTTGTCCGAATCTGGGGAGGGCCATTCTCATACCAGTTCTTTTCCCCCAGATTTTCTGCAGAAACCCTGTAGAAATCCAGGGAGAAAAACCACCTAGTGAAATGAGGACTTTCTGATCCAGTCTGGATTTTAGTCCCAGCGAAAGCCGGCAACCGGGGTGAGCGAGTGAAGCGAGGGGGGGGGTGCGGGTTGTTGCAGGATCAGAAGAGGAGGAGGCCAGGATGAGCAGGGGATGTGGAGAGGGAATGTGGCAGCGGTGGACAGTTGTTGCTGGATCGGAGGAGGAGGAAGAGGCCGGGGTGAGTGGGGGATGTGAGGAGGGAATGTGGGGGCAGACAGTTGAGGCTGATGCAAGCGAGTGAGCGTCGGACAGTGGTAGAGGCCAGGACAGGGGCAGGGGCTTCTGTCCTCAAAAACTGCAGCGCCACGCAGTTCGCACGTGTGCTTAAGTGCACCTGCAAGTTCAGTTTGGGAACAGCCCAATGTGCACTCGGTGCTGTTCTTGGCCTCCAATCCTAACCCGCATCAGAACCTGGATTACTCCGAACCAGAGTAATCCAGATTTGAAGTAGGTGGGAACGTGCCCAAAGGCTCTGGGCAAAGATACATAGCTTGCCAGACCACAATCAGGCTGCATCCACACACATTTTTAAAAAACAGCTCAAAGGTGGTAGCATGCAGATGCTAGTGTTCCCATCCCACCTCTAACTGGTTCACTAATCTTGCGATCTGCTTCTGGCCCTTGCTTTATAGAAACTTCCTCTGTCATAAGCCCCTAAAAAAGCAACTTAGAAGTACTTAAGACACCCTAAAGGGCAGGTGTGTGTGTGTAAAAATACCTAACCACAACTGTCATCTGCCTAACAGATGTCTGCACAAATAGGCTACAGAACCAGAACGAGAAGTTATAGAAAACCATGAGAGAAAAAAACAACAAGTGACGAAAGTGCATGAGTAATATCAAAAGTTCATATGATTGGAGAGACGGTTGCATAAATGTGAGCCCAGGGGCTTAAAGCCAGCCCCTTGTGAAGTAAGAAGTACTGTAATTATAATGAACATGCAATGTGTGATGCTGTGTAGAGAAGTGGAGAAATGTTGTCATCTCACATGTGATCAAATGTTAATGTATCAAGTGTGTTGTGTGCACTAGTCTGTGAGAAGCAAAATAGGATAAAAGGCTGATGGGTCAGTAAGACTTTTTGGTGTTTGCTTTGTGGCTTGAGCCCCTTTTGCCCTTTACTGCTGGCAAATAAATATATTTCTACAATTTTGGAGTGAGTGTACGCTGACTGAAAGCACAGGCACTCCAGGTAGTTTATCTTTGGACCAAAGGTTCAGCCACAACATAATCTACATTAAAGGTCAGAGTGCATTTTGGAGGTGCATTTTTACTGTGTATGGATACAGACCCCAGAGTGCATACCTTTTTACAAAACAGATGGTTCTACTTACAGGTTTTCTGACATGCATTAACTGGGAGCAAACTCAGATTTACACTTTGTTCTTTCAAAGAGCAGCTAGGGTAATAACAGCAATAAACACAAAGGTAAATAAGGCAATATGTAAAATGCATGACTACATTTCACATTTCTGTGCTGTTGGCCAAACAGCAAATGCAATATATGCACCTTCAATGGAATCCCAACTGAGCTCCTTCCCCTAATAGTAATGTTCAAAGGAAAGAGGATAAAAACATTATAAGGCCTTAACACAGGAAGTTTAAAACACACACACACCATTGCCTTCTGGTGTATCATAGGCTTAATCTAAATTACTGCTCCCTGAAGGTTTTCCTTTAAAAAAAAAAAGCATGCAGGAGATGCAATCATATGCTTCACATTTCTAATTTAGCCTTCAGGCTTACTGTTTATGGAGATTATCAGTTGAGGGTGCACATAGCTGAAAGCTTTGCCAAATAAATGGACAAAATTTCATTGTAGTTTTCCTGGTTTACCTCCTGTAAAAACAAGGCATTAAGCAGAAGAATACTGAACTAATTTTCTGTTGACATAATCATTTTCTGCTTGCAACCGATTGACTTACCTTTACACTTGTGGGTTAGATTAAGTACAGAGGTAAATATCAGTACAAGATGACCCTGAGCTTCAGGACTAAGCTCGGGTCTGCGCCCGAGTGCAAAAACTAAATTTTTATAAACCAGATGAAGTCGGAAGAAATGTAAATACAATGAAATCATTTGTTGCATAACCTTGTGGTTTGGCTTTTGCCAACCACTGTGTAGTACAAAACTGTTGATACACCAGGCATCTCAACAGTGAGCAGTTTCTAGCACCTGATCAAAATGCATTTGTTCAACTTGGCATTTGATAACTGAGGATGTTTTTATTCATCTTTTTTCTTTTTTAAAATATATTGTTACAAACTGCAGTATGGAGCTCTCTAAGCTGAGTCATCTTTCTGCAGATATTTTACCAACAAGCTAAGTAACATGACTGATGTCTATAAAATAACAAACCCTGTGTTATACAAGTGAGTTGCTACCTGTAGAAGTCTAAGGCAGTGGTTCTCAACCTGTGGGTCGGGACCCCTTTAGGGGTCAATCTACTCTTTCACAGGGGTCGTTATGAAGTAGCAAAGAAAATAATTTTATGGTTGGGAGTTAGGGTTAGGTTGGGGATCACCACAACATGAGGAACTGTATTAAAGGGTCACGGCATTAGGAAGGTTGAGAACCACTGGTTTAAGGGATTAGAGAAATCATGGAAGAATCCCAGCCTCACAGTGTAGGTCTATATAGGCCACCCACCACCTTACTTCATATTCCCAGAAACACATTAAATGAAAGGAAGGAACAAAACCATGGTGTACAATAGCAATGGACTGAGAAGCATGACAAGCTAACAATGCTTGTTTATATGGCACTTTCAAATACTATCTACTTCAAAAATGTGAAAATGCTGATTACATGTTCCTATAACCCTACATGTTCCTGGCAGTTGCTCTACCATGCTGAACCACATTCAATAAGCTTCATGGGTTATTGAACCACAACTGCTATGATGTTATTTGATCTGGTGGGTGGTGCAGATCAGAGACATGCTTGATCAGCAACAGGAGGGCTACATATTATTTAGCCTTCCTTACCTGCAATTTCATAAGGGCTATTTTTATCCTCCTCCCTATAAGTGCAACTAAAAGAGAGGGAGGATGTCTAAGCTAATCTTGCAAGCCCACAGCAATGAGAAGATTAAAAATCAGGTATCTTTCTTTGGTAACTAAATAAACTTAAGTTCAGTCTATTTGCATGCAGAAAGTCCTATGTTCAGTGTCTGGTATCTCAGGAGAGAGCAAAGGCAAACCATTTCCATATTGTTGTTGCCAGGAAAATTGCTTAGGTGTATCTATGTAGTTATCAGGAGTCAAGGTTGTTTCAAGGTCCAGTTCTCTTGAGGACCTGAAATTATTTCACATTCTACAGCTACTTTTCCTGGAATTTCCTTTCAAAATGTAGGGCTGCATTGTAAATGAGCATCTTTTCCTACAACCTTAACAGAATGGCTAAAGCTTGCTGGTCTCTAATGGTTTACACAACGCTGCCATCTACTGAATGTGATTGCCTGGATAGTGAAATCAGAAAAGCAACTGTGTAATGCTTCCTGGGGGACAAATTCATTGAAATATCCAGATTCAGCAGAAGCTTCCAAAACAGAGATCTGCAGGCAGCAAGAATACAGCCCAGATGTTCCTCAGCTTTGTTCAGTTATGAATCATAGTTGTGCTTCATAAAGCTTTTCTGCAGAAGTAAGCAAAACATCTCTTAGACTTCACCAAACTTCTGTGCAAGAATAGCTCCTCCCAGGAGACCTGAAGGAAAGCATGCTGCCACGTGCTTATGTCATTTTTGGATGCAATGACATTTGACTTGAGACAGCAAGGTATCCCAGGAGACTAGAGAAGCCCAGGTAGGCCCAGGTTAGGGTGCTCTTTTTTCCAGGATTGGGGGGGGGAGGGAGCAAGGTATAATACATAGAAGGAGATTGGCTGCTCCAGATAGTTTCTGCCTTTTGCTCTTGACAGGTTATCCTGCCTTGACTCTTTTTGACTGTGGCCATTTTCAGAAATGTCAGATTCAGAACCAAGGGTTGCTCAAAGCTCCTTTTTTGTGCAACTGGGAGTAATTCTGTGTTTCAGTAATATTTCCTAATTTTTTTTTAACCTGGCAGCACCGTGGACAGATCATCTCAGTTGTCTGGGTTTACTTCACAACCAGAAAGAAAAGAGTGAAGCTATGGGGCATGACTGCATAGATGTTAAAGTCATCAGATGTTAGTTCAGATGTTAGTTCATATTCTGACTTAGAGCTCTTACAGTTTTTCTTCCCTCTCTGCTGAAATGGCTCCTTTGAGCTCCTTAAGGGTAAGAGAGAAGCATGCATGCTGTGGAGTGTAGATAAGCCTCCCTTTTCAACTAAAATATCCACAATTTTTTGCTACATGAAGATCTGCCTCTAAAGGTCAGAAACTGATAAGAGATTTTATATAATGTTTCTCCACCTCACAGAACCATGCATGGTTTGGTATTTGAAAGGATAAGATAGATCATGCTTTCTTTGAAGGCAGTAAAATTTATCAGACTCAAAAATGCAATCTTAAACATTATTTCAGTATTTTGGCTTCTCTACACACTCCATTTAGCAAGACATTGACATCACTGGACAGCAGTAGTCCCAAGACTGGCAAATTATGCTAGTCATCTGGTCCTTGAAGTCACTACTATCTCCTCACGTGGCAATTCCTAAATGAATCCCTCCCTTTACTCTTGGGGTTCTGCCAGAATTGCCCATATATCTAAATGTACAAATACCAATGGAATCAGAAACCAATGACTTCAAATTCAAAAATCTGCTGTTTTCCAGGCTCAGATTAATAAATACATGAACTGTGGCACCATAGTGGGCAGAGAGCAAAGAAGGATCATAAATTTTCATTTTTGAATATACAATATTTGGACATGGCTGCAAATCAAACAGTTAAGTTAGAAGTTGGATTGGGTATAAAGTCATTTGATCATAAAGGAATGGTCCTAAAATATATTTTTTTACTCTAATCTTGGAAACTGTTTTCTGGGAGGGGCAAAATAGATGGTCCTTATGTACCTTTTCCAGGAATTTGTGGCTTCGAGGCTCAATGAAGCTAGGTTATTTCATTGCTTCGTTTGTCCTTGTACGTCAGCTGGTGGTTTTTGAATTTCAGATATTGGAGTGTGGCCTTCCTGTTATTCCCATATTTCAACTCCCATGAGCCCTATTAAGTCCTCCCCAATGGCAAGGAGTGATTGGAATGGATACATCTAAAGGGGCTGACTTTGAGCAGGGACGATAATTGATTTTATTATTTTTAAATGACACGTATTTGTTTCAAATTGAAAAAAATTATGTCACCACAATCTCTTTCAGAACCTTTGGTTGTAACCAGATGGCCTTATAAAGGCCATCCCAGTGACTGGATGTAGGGACCTTCCACAGATGAAAAAGTCGTACTGTTTCTGCAGCCAATGCCTTCCAGCTCCCGAAGCTTTGGAGCTGTGTAATGCAAGTTCCCAGCTCTGAGTTTTCCACACAATACGGATTAGTACCAGGCTCAAAATAGGCTCAGAAAGCAGCAATTTACAGTACAACAAATACCTGGCATGAGTGGAAATTACTCTCAGTAATTTGCCACCTTGCCACCATCATTCTACATGATGGAGGTGGAGGTGACTGAGAGTGCAATCCACATTCAGAGTTGTTGTTTTTTTTGCACCCTGAGCCCCTGGGGACAGATTCATGCCTCAGGAGAGGCCTGTGGGCCTGATGCCAATAATGTTTGCCCACTAGGCCCAAAGGATGCTCCAGAAGCACCCATTTTCTGTAATCCTGATGCAACCTTTATATGACTCTGATCTGTTTGGTTTTGTTCCTTTGAAAGGCTTTTGGCCCCTTGGGAAAGGTGTTCAGCTTGGCAATATTAAGTTTCTGGTGTCTGTTCAATCCCTATTGTTCCACACGTTTGCCACTATATTGCAACAATTATTCTATGCCTAGTACCAGCACCGTACATTCCACAAAGCTACCTTTTTGAGTTGGTGACTTTATGGATGCTTCCAAACTTATTTTATATTGCACCATCCAGCTGAAGCTGCTTCCCGTCAGTCAGACATGGCGATCGGAAGCTGTGCTGTCCTGCCAAAGTGGCTTCCTGTCAGTCAGACAGGATGAGCCATTGCCCACAGCAGCGAAGTAAAAAGATCCTGACTAATCAGCATCTTTTTACTTTGCAACCTTTGATTGGATGCTGTGCTGCTGCTGTGGGTAGAAGAAAGTTGTGCTGTTTCCAATCAAGTCTGAACGCAGCCTTTGTGGCATGTCGGGTTTTCCTTGTTGATCCCCTTCTATTCTGGTTCTCTTTGGAGGAGCACCACCTGATTCTCTTTGGGGTCTAAATCTGCTCCACTAAGCAGATGGAGCATTTTGAGAATGCCCCATAGCACCTTGTATTTATTGATATAAAGGAGATGGGGGATCACAACAAAAATAGTTTCCTATAAATAAAGACATTACATTAACATGCAACTATTCTGTGGCATGGTGTGAATGCCATAATTTATATCCTGTCTACAAGAAACTATAACTATAAAGAAGTCAGCAAAAATAGATTTGCTTCTGTCTTTCATACACACACAAATACAGGCTAACGCAGCATTCACACCTAAGTTTTAATCCAAGTTTTGATCGACTTTCAGACTGAGAGAATTCATCAGCAAAGTATCAAGCTGTTTTCTTTCAGCATTATCTAACTCAGAAATTAATTCATAAGAACATAAGAGAAACCCTGCTGGATCAGGCCACAGCCCGTCTAGTCCAGCATCCTGTTGCACACGGTGGCCCACCAAATGCTCATGGGCATCTCAAGCAGAGACAAGGACAAACCCTTTCCTGCTATTGAATCCTAGCAAATGACCCTAGAAGCATCCTGCTCCCCCCCCCCCGGCACCCTGAAAGATGTACCCAGGCATTAATTCTAGTAGCCATCTGTCATCCATAAATTTGTCTAACCCTACCTTGAAGTGATCTAGACTGGTAGCTGTCATCACCTCTTCCTTGAGTTAGATAAAGTGGAAAGAAAATGGCTAGTCATTCTACTGATGTGTTCTGATTCTGAAAGTGGACTAAGAAGGGATTAAAACTTAGGTGCTAATGCAGCCTAAGAAGTTACCTTTGGAAAGTGAAACCCGAGACCTAAAGTACAGTAGATCTCTACACTGAACCTGATCTTAGCTAAAAGGCCAAGAAGTTTCTACCAGCTGGGCCTGCTATGCCCCAACCACAGAGGTCCAGCACATTTGTCACTGGCAGTTGAGATGTTCTGATAGAGGGATATTCTGGGGAAGGAACTCGTGCACACGCAACATGTTTGGACTGGCACTGCCATGTAACATTGCCAAGAAACCTATACCAGCCCATGGTGGTAGTGGTAGCACAGCAGAATCTGGACTGGTCATCAGCCTTGCATAAAATAAAATACCAACCAATGAGTTAAGAGTTAGTAAGGCTAATGATGCCCCCGAGGGGAGTTCAAATATTGGTGACTACATAGAGATTTTTGTTTTTACAACAATACAGAAACAGTGCATCTTAGCATTTTTCCAAAGGAGAGGCTGAGAATTGAACCGGGGACGTCCTGTATGCAAAGCAGATATTCACCATGAAGCTACAATGTAGAAGAGTCTTTCCTTTGCTGAATTTTGTCGATACTAAGTACCTTAGCATACAACCATTGAGCAGGTATCCTAGAATATTTTGCCAGCTATTGAGACACAGTTCCTAGAGCAATTTCTCTCTTCCTTCTGAGCCCTATATTTTAAAGCTGTGGTTCAGGATAGTGGTGTGTCAAAACACTCCCCCATGTAGTGTGGAAGCCATGCGGCTGGTACAACACTTAAGATATCTTATCCTGGCCTTGGTGGGATGGTGGAATGAGCCTATGTGGATCCCCTTTCTCAATCAAATTATTATAGAATAATGGTTTCAGCAACTGATCTGAGTGAAAATAAGTTGTGTAATTGCACTGTTGGACCTCCACCAATGCCAGTGCTGTTTGCAGCTGAAGAACTGCAATTTTGTCTGACTTCCCAACAAGATTATTGAGGGAAGATGCTTATCTGATAGGAAATGGTGGCTTTCAATCATCAATCACACTTAAAACAATGACTGCACAAAACAGAGCCTAAAGGATAAAACATACTAATTTTTCTTCAGTGAATAAAAAGTCTTTTAGTTTAATAGTGCTCTGTATAATAATAATAATAATAATAATTAATAATAATAATATTCACAAGGAAAAGGAAATATAAATTATGCCACTACTCTGCTCAGATGCTGTTAATTGGGCCTGTTACCAGATATGAAGAGACAGAAGTGTTCATGGAAAGTGGTCGAAATGAAACAGGATTTCACATGTTCCAGGAATTTCTGTTGGAGAATATTCTGAAAGAAATTCTTCAAATAGAAAAAAGGGCCAAAAATGTTTGTCCAATGCAAAAGGAAGCGAAATGTATATGTATCCCTAAACCCTTACAGCTCCAGTACAACACTCAGGGAAGAAGGACACATCTGACAAGAACAGTACACAACTGGGTCTTGTGAGAAAAAAGGCCAGGAAACATCAAAACAAGAAGAAATTCCATCACACTTCTTTCACTGCAGTCATCTTTGTAAAAGGGTGGGCAGGTGCAGGGAAATATTCACCACAAAGTGCTCACAGCAGCAACATAGAGTATGTGAGAGGCTCTGTGTTTGCCCCAAATTTCAAGGAATCTGAAATACATTGAGTTTGCTGGTGTTTTTGAGTGTCTGCCGCCGGTTGCAGAACCAGACCCGTACCACTTCCCGGTCATAATTGAGCTCCTTGGCAATCTCCGTGATCTCCTGGCCTGTGGGCAGGGCATTCTTCTCAAAGTAAGCATTAAGGGCCTCAATGGCCTGAGGGGTGAAAGACGTGCGGCGTTTACGCTTTTTGGAGGGCTCACCACCAACAAATTCCATCAGGTTCTGTTGGCCCTCCTGGTTCCGAAGCTCAGCTTCACTTAACCACTTCTCCAATACAGGCTTCAGCTTCTGGGCACTCTTGGGAGTGATGTCCAACTTTTCAAACCTGCAAAGACAACAGGAACTACTGAGAAGAAATGAAAAGCAAGCAAGTTCTCAAGTGTAGAGGGGTCACTGCTCCCATCCTCAGAACAGAATGACACTGCACTCAGGTTTTAGAGCACAAGCATGCCTGTTTATCAACAGGGGATACGTTCCAGCACCTCCTGTGGATAATTAAAACTACGGATAATAGGAATATGTTTACTGTGCTGTATTTTCCCCTGTGGCCGACTGTGGTGGAGGGGATCAGTGGACAGTGAATCAGCGGCTACAGGGACACACTCTTTTATGTTCCCCTGTGGTTGAGTGAATGAGTGGATGGTGAATCAGCAGATGCAGGGGGCACACTTGAGGTAATCCTCCAGTTCTAAGGAGAGTTTAAATAAGTATGTTCTTTCATAGTGGTATCTAATATGCTCTTCAAATCTTCCATCAGCCCAAGCCAACTTGGCCACCAATAAAATATTAGGGCAATATATAACATCAGAAAGGTGCCACAGTGGCTACTGACACTCAATATTTCCAGTCCCCCCCCCCACCAAAATTTAACATGTGGCATTGCAGATGACACAGAATCTGTTTGTTGTGTTTCAATGAACTTTCAAGACTAGTAAATAAAAAGCCAACATATTCATTAAAACAACACATCAGGTTCCATGGCTATATAAGAACCATTCAGATTTAACAGAGGTCCTTTCTGCACAGACCCTTAATGAGGGTTAAGGGCCCATGTAGATGGCTTATGGGTGTCCCATCCGCTTTACATGGAGAGTGATCCTGCTCAGAGTGACCCTAATCAGGATCACCAGTTGTTACAATTCATTGGGAATACCAGGTGGACCAGGACCTCTAATCTCAAAGAAGAAGAAGAGTTAGCTTTTCTACCCAACTTTTCTCACTCATTTAAGGGGACTCAAAGGCCCTGGTGACACATGAGACAGGATGTCCTATTCATAATTCGAACTGAGGTTATATCAGTTCTGTTCATACCTAGATCATTATAGGTCACCCTCAGGCCATCTTAGCTTTATGATGCATAACACACATCTTTCTCCGCGATTGACCCAAGCCTCCACCATGGAACTCTTTGCTCTCCACCCCTTTTCCTGCACCAAATCTATCTCCTTTCTTTCTGGATGCCATTGTGTCACTCAAGGGAGGTGACTGTTTTTTTAAGCCTGCTCCTCTACCTCCACACCACCCTTCCTTTTTATGTGCTTTTTCTTCTCTGTGTGATTGTTTTTAAAAAATAATAAAATTTGTGGAAAAACACTAGATAACCAGACACATAAACTGAGGTGAGAAGGGAGGTGCCTCATGAACTCCGTGCGTGCCGCCCTCCCCTAAACATAGGATGAAAGGAAAGACTGGGCCCCACCCACCCACTATAGCACAGCCTCCTTTAGCCTGTACCCCACGCACACTGAGGAAGAGAAGACGGCCTGGGACACCAGGATGGGGTGAGTCCTCCAGAAAAGAGGACTCCGGTTAAAATGATCTAATGGGGGTAGACCAGCTTGGAAAATGAACTGAAAAAAATCTGAGTAGTGTGCCCTGCAGACAACCTGAAGTCATCCTAAACTAAAGGCGTGACCAGGGTCAAAGTGCCTGACAAAGCTTTCTATTCTTCTTCCCACAACAGAACACCCTGTGAGAGGTCAGAAACAGAGCTGTCACTCACCCATCTGGCTTCATGGAGGAGTGCAGACTCAAACCCTGTATTCCCAGATAAAAGTCTGGCTCCCTAACCACTAGACCAAACTGGCTCACAAACCAAACTAGCTTAAAGCAGGAGATGTGTTGTGCAGAGGCATGCTTCTGTATTTGTGACTACAGGGAAGTAATTTTAGAGGCGCACCCTGAAATATTACTGCTCCCAGAGGCCCCCAAGGGTAGCCTCTAGCCCTCAGTAGCCTTTGTGTCCAGTTTCAAAGGGTACTCATGCTTTGAGGTCATGGCGACATGGTGTGGTTGATCTGCCCCTCCCTTCCTTTGCTTGGAATCAGTGGGCTAGGCTATTCTGAATCCACTGATGCTGAATGAGCGCAGAAAGGGCTGGAGTTCAAAAAGTAATAACCGAAGGAAACCCAGGAGACTTCTCCTTTTCACTTACCTGCATATAGCAGATTGGCTGTAGGCAGGACCTTCAGTAGCTGTCAGTGCCTGTCCCACCTGTGTCTGTGTTAGACCCAGAGACAGGCGTCGAATCTTGAAATTCTTAGCAAATTCTCTAATCTCCTCCAAATTAATTCCATCTTCATCATTTCCACTGTTTGGAGGCTGAGGTTCTAAGGCAAGAGGCACATAAAAAAAATCCTGTTGGACAATGCAATTTGTTATCTGTTATAATATGAAATTAGTAACATGGAAAATCCTGGCCTTGTGCGTCCATAGCTTCTAACGCCACACATCTAATATTTCTTGCTGGGCAGAAGAGGAAGGGTTTGTGCCTTTGACTACCTAACTTCACCTTCCCCCACTCCCACCACAAGATATATCTGAGCAAGTGAACGTGAGAGTGCTCGATAACTATGTTATATGTATTGTGTTTGTGGTGACAATGTGCATGGAAGCGAATGGCCACCGACCCCTTGGTTTCACCCACAGACAATGACTCTCAGACCAGAAAACTTTAGATACACTTGATCTAAAACACCAAGCAGAGCCTAGAAAACCCAGGCTACACCTATGTAAGTGCCTAGGGTCGGATGTAAGGGAGGCAAACTAGGGCACTTGCCCTGGGCAGCAACTTCACTGCACAGCCAAAATTAAAAAGAAATCAAATCAAACTTTCAAATGAGTGGGAAGCCAGCAATAATAGGTCTCTCTCCCCTTTTTCTTTTTGATACCCTGCTGCTAATGCTGTAACAACCATCTGTTTGCACATACAAGCAACATCACAAGATGTATGGGCTGAAACTGCCTTTTGATCAGGTATGGTGTGCACCACTATACAAATCAGGCACCTGGCTTCACTGGTTTGCAGACATAATGGTGGCAGGCATACCCACTCAGGGGGCTATAAGGGAGGATCAAAAACACTTTTCCATTGGGTGGGCTGAGAGCTGCTGAGTGTACCCAACTGGGGGCTTATGCGCCCACCCTCTAGCAGGAAAAGAGTCTCCATAAAAGACCTGCCTGGGCCAAAGGTGCTAGTGAGCATAGAGCTGCTCAGTGGATACACCTGGGGTCTGGGGACTATGTGATGGACCTGCCTGAGTCCTCTGGCTTTTGGCTCCACCCTCCTGCAGGTAAAGAGCTCTGCATAAAAGAACTACCTCAGACTGGGCCTGAAAACTGCCCCACGCTCTGCAAGGAGGAACAGCTGTGCTTGTGTTTGAGAATTTTTTTCTTGTTCTTTTCTGTTTGGATTTTATATTTAAAAGTATTTTATCTTACATTATATATTGTGAAGTGATTGATGTATTTTGCTTTGTATTTTACTTAATGAGCTCTCTATCTCTTGTTAATTGCTGGTAAACCGCCTTGAGCATATTATGAAAAGGCGGCATATGAATTAACTGATGATGATGATTACCTGGCATTTAGCTATAAGTGATCACAGAGATGCTTACTGGAAACCAGCTGGCTGACGGTTGGGGTCTCTGAGCAGGTGATCGGAATGGGAGCTGGAGCTAACTTGGTAGAAGGAGAAGGGCTTGCAATGACCACAGCTGGCTGTGGAAGGGTTGGAGCAGGTTGAATTGGTTGGACCTGATGACAGAGCAAAAGAATGGCATTAAGAATTTTTGTTTCTTGAATTCCAGGTCAAGGATTGAGGAACTAACTGAATGAACAAGGCAGTATGCTGTCACGGAAACTCATGAATTCACACCAAAAGCACGCAGATTGAGTTTGCTGGCATGAGCTCATTTTGTATAGTATTTTGATAGAGAAAACAATGTATGATTTTATATATTTCAGTCACACAAAACTAGAACCAGGGGGCACTCTATGAAGCTGATAGAAGGATTAGGATTGAGAAGGGAAAGTATTTCTTCATCTAGATAGTCATGGAATTTGCTCCAACAAGAGGTGACGATAGTAACCAACCTGGATAGCTTTAAGAAAAGGTTAGACACATTTGTGCAAGACAGGAGTATTAATAGCTACTGGAATGGATGCCTAGGTACTGCCTTCAGGTTGGAGAGACAGGCAGGATAACTCAAAAGGCCGTGCACAGGGATTTGAGAGCAGGTGAAGGTTTTGCTTTTGTCTTCTGGTTGAGAAGGAGACCCAAGATATAGAGTGTGAAGCAGGATGCATGGACTAGATGTTCTGTGGCCTGATCCAGGGGTATTCATTTTCATGTACAGAGCCTGGCATAAAGGTATGGAAACTTCTGAGTTGCCCGGGCATCAGAGATTCTCCTTGTGATCCAATGGAGTGCACACAGGACATTTGGTGCTAGGTCAGCAGAAGGAACTGCTGGAGAGATGACCTGTGCACCACTGAACCACTTCAGGGGCTCTGCTCTGGATTTTCCATCAGGGTTTAGGTCCTTTAGCCTTTTCCTTTCCCAAAACACTCACAAGGCAATGTGGCAATTTTATCCAAAACTGAATAGATCCAATAGGCTTCCTTGAAGAGAGGGGATTAAAATCAAGGGACCTTTTGGTCCTAACCTAACCCTGGATTCGAGCCTAGTGCTCTTAACTGCTGGGCCAGCAGAAGGTCTGCAACTAAAAATCAATAAGCCTATATCAATACACATTAAGCAACTACAAAATACTAAAAAATGCAATGTAACAGCATTCCATGTAATATTTTATGCTTTTGCTTTGGGGTTCATTTTTCCCTACCCTACAGCTCACCTCTGTCTTGGCTGGAGGCTCTGGGGTGCTGGGTTTTCTAACAGGGGCCGCTGTTTGAATTGTGCTGCTGGCCAATGTGGCAATGACCTGTCCCTGGGCATTCAAAAGCAGTTGTGGTGTCACCGCTTGCAGCTGTAGATTCTGTGCTGGCAAAGTAGCAGGAGCAGCATTTGCTGTAGCAATTCCAGCTGGGTTCACCACCCACGGTAGAGTCCCAATAACCTGGAAGAAGGGATGAGGAAAGAGGATGTAACATTGAAAGTCTTTATTCTCTCCTGCCTGGTAGGAGTTAAGAGCAGCAGAGTCAAAGCAAATTTCTAGACACGTGATAATCTATCTGCATAACCATCAACACATGTGCAACGTCTTTGACTCACCTGAGGAAAATGTTGGCTTGTGCAGGGAAGGAGACATCCATTGTAAAAAGTGCCCTTTTTGAGTGAAATGAGGGCACATCTGATGCAGAATGACAAGCCAATTTCCTGAAAGAAAGGCACTTCGTACAATCTGTCTCACCCCTCCCTGCTCAAGCTGTCAATCACCTCCATATGCTTGCTCTGGATCAGGAAGGTAAGTGAAAGGTATTGTCTCCTTTTATCATGATTTTGTCAGGGTCTATTAGGTCTGCATTTGAAGGATAATGCAACCTGCTGTTCATCTACTCCCTACATTCCCTCCCTTCAGGGTATTATCAGAATTGCACTGCTTCAGACTTTCATATTTTGCAGTTCTTGAAAGAGACATGGTAACCACCATTCACAGTGCAGGAATTATGTGAATGATATTGGTCATGACAGTATAAAAGCTGTCAGCATCCTGCAGTTTTACAACAACAGAATTCAAACTAATACTATGAATGAAATTATTGTCCCCAGCAATCACAGCTTCCATTTGTTCGCCAGTAAAGTTTCTAGTCTTTATGACATTCAAAGACTGCCTTGAATGAAGCCACTGGGTAGCAAAATTCAAGTTCTGCAAAACACACATATATATTTTGCAGAGTTTATGCACATCAGCTCCACTCTGCACACCATTTGAGAGAACTGCAACAGCCCAAAATAATCCCATTAATTGAAAAAAACTACCTGAGCCTGCTGAGATCATACAAACTATTTCCAAATGATCTTTTAATTTAAACTGCACACCAATCCAAATAGGAAGTAACAACATGATTTAACACATGCGATGGTAATAATTAAATATCCAACCCAGCAGGCTTCCATGTGTGCTTTTTTCATCCCTGCAAGCTGCCTTGATGCTTAATTAAAAAAAAAAGACAACACTAAAAAAAAATCATTGAAACTGAATGTTTCAGGGCATTTTCCTTTTCTTTAAAAAAAACATGCTAACCCCTCCTTCTCCCGACATTTTCCTGGATTTTTTAAAGTCTTACCTGTCCCTGAGCATTGGTCAGGATCTGCCCTGTAATTCCCTGGACACTGGGAATGGTGTTTGCAATCACTGGGGTGGCAGCCAAGGAGCTGAGGATCTGTGTTTGGGCTCCAAGAGAAGCTGCACTAATCTGCAAGAAGGAAAAGAAAAGAACTAAGGATGAAACATCTAGATCATGGTGTATTAGGGGCAATGGGATTTATTTCTCTGACTCAGCTGCCCCCATTCCTTTCTTCAGGATGGAGTATAAAGAGACAGGCTTCTCTGTAAGGACAGAGATAACGTGCACGCAAAACTTTAGAATAAATGGAGAAGAGGAATACAAACCAAAGACAGAAGGCTACCCTAAGGTACTAGCACATTTAGACTGTGGTCTAGTCATTGGCTCTTTCACTGAAAAGTTTCTCGTATCGTTAGAGAAGTGTAGATTGATAGGGGGAAAACCTGTATGAGTAGCACAAATTTTAATCTCACTCCAATGTATAAGTTTGCAAGTGAAAGTAAGAAAGAATAAATATACTGTGAGAAATAGCAGTCAAGTTTCAGTAGACTTAATCAAAACACTTTTTCTTGGCTTATCAGCTTCTGCAAGACAATACAGTCTCAGGCAGGAGGATCCAGTGTCTGCATGACACCACTGTGCTGTGAAAGAACAGTGTGCTACAGTGGCTTATGAGTTTCCAGACTGGGTGTCCACAAGTGAGGTGTCCAACTTTTAAATTAAAAAAAAAACATTCCCATGGGGCAAAAACATTTTCATAAAACATTCTACCATTTCTTCAAGCGTTTACTGTGCATGTTGAGGTCACTGGATTACTTTTATACTTTTATACTAAAATATTTGGGATCCACTACCAGCCTCCTATTATGACCTCATCAATCTTAGAGGTTATCGTGAGGGATAAGGAAAAGGATCAGAATAATCAAAGCAGTAGTATTGCCTATTGTGATGTACAAAATTCAATATCCAATTCCACTCAGATTCCCTTTAATTTTTCTTTAAAAATCTGGTATGTGCAAATGCTTGCTCTGTTGATGAATGCAGTATGTTGACGTTAATGATGCCATACAGTAAGGAACCAGTTGTTCATGCTGGGTTTAACACCCATCTTCCCAAAGTTTCTTCCTGCTCCTTCTCCATGTCCACAATATAGGCAAGTTAGTGCTCAAAATGTACCTAGCAGGGATGCATACCCTCCCATTTTGCAGAAGAAAAAGTGTTCTTAGAGCTGTTTATTCCGTTCACTGTGCAATGACATTTCCTTCCATCCTGCCCTAAACAGTAAGGTGACAGGAGGGCCTTTTGACATTTGGCCCTATTTTGGAATATATCTCAGGATAGGGGTCTGTTGTCTGCATACTAATGCGGACTACGGCAGGCCTCGCCTAGGGTCTGCCATAGTCTGTACTAGCATACAGACAGCAGACACCTATTCCAAGATATGTTCCATTATGTTACAGAATAAGGCCAAATGCAGAAAGGACCATGGTAGATTACAACTAGAATTCATAAAAGCAAAATTAAAACATAAAACAGAGGTTGAAGAAGGAAGACACAAGTGAAATCATGTGTCTTCCTTCTTCAACCTCTTGAAAATGCGAAGGATGAGTGCCTGATGTACCCCAAAGGATAAAATCTTTAAACTAGTTCATGGGTTAATATCCAATGAAGTAAATTTCTGTCAAATAGCTTTACTTTTAAGATAATTTTATCTGGTCCATTTCCTCCTTATGCCTGGAAATCATTCAACTCTAGGAGTACTGTTTGGTCAATCAGCTCATAGACAGACCTCAAAATTAGCCACATGCAGAAGGGAAGCAAGGTAGGTAAATATCAGGTGTGGTACCTGACAAGGAGATTTTTAAGATGCTTGGAAGAGCATCAGTGCTCATCCTTAAAAGCAGGTATGTTCTAACCAAGCACAATTGTGTATAGAAGTCCCTGGCACCCCAGAAGGACATATGAGTGTTTATTGCTAGTAGATCTGAGGGGAAATTTGCACTTCACTTCCTTGGGATATATGTCATATGCCATATGCAGATAGTTGTTTCTTAACAGTTACCATAATGCAATCCTCTCTTTTTGGCAGCTGTTGGCAGTCTCATGTTTAAGCCTTGCCTCGTGCTCAGGCTGGGGCTACTGCCAACCAAACACGTACTTAACATTACTGTCATTTACTTAAAGAGGTGTCAGGCTGCTGATAATGCCACATGGCAGTCTGAGCAGCATAAAATGGTAGCTAAAAGGCTGGCCACTGAAGCACATGGGATGGCCAGAGACCACCAGTCATTCAACCCACCTCACAGGGTTGATAGGAGGAATGGTGTGCTCTGCCTTGGCCTCTTGCCGTAAGGGTAGGATATAAATGAGAAAAAGAGTTTGGAATCAATGGAATTTCTGTTTTTTCTCGTCAGTCACATCCCCTCCATGTCACCGTTTCTCTATGTAAGGATAGAGGAAACATGAGGCATCTTGTGGGGCCTGGACTCCAGCAAATGGAACCATCACACTGACACCGTTACTTCTACTGAGACAGAACAGGGTTGTTTTCGCACTTCCCTTCTTGTCCGCTGGACGGGAAAGGAGCTCAATTAACCAACTTGGACTAGCCCTCACACTTTGGCTATTCCCTCTCCCTGCGATCAAATACTTGCCTTATTCGATCTGGGGCCGTCTGTCTTTGGGTGCCACCATTTTGGCTGCGACACCCTCCACAACTGTGCATGCATCAGCGCTATTACCTTGACAACAGTGACGCAACGTGCAGTTGTGTCTGTGGTCATCCGAGGTGCCAGAGCACTTGTGTGGTACCTCAGATGATGCTGGACAAAGAGCAAATGTTCGCTGCCCCAGATACTTGAGGTAAGCTTTCGGGCTCCACACCTAACCAACAATTAGTGCACTTCTAGTGAAGAGTATGTAACAGCCTACTCCATGTGAGGATGCTCTTCACCAGAAGTTCACTAATCGTGCACTAGAGGTTGTAGTGTGAATAGGCCTCAGCCAGTGAGAAATTATTCTGGTGTATTGAGATTCCCTTTTCTCCTTGGGTTTCTTTGTGGATTGTTTTTAAATTCTTTATTTTTAAATGGAAGAACCAATTGTTTACCCACCAAACCCTAAAGAACCCTTACTTAATGATAGGTTGCCCTAAGAAATATTTATTGAAGAGTGGATAAATGGATCAATAAAGAAAAATATATTTTACGTGATGTTCCATTTTTTATTGTTATGCTTCACTTCTGATAATTCTAGCAACACTATACAATGGATTTTGGTTTGTCAAGTGAGGTCAGTCCGTGTTGTACTTACCCCAGCCTACAGTTTGAAACCAAAAATTGGCTGTTTTGATCTAAAGTCTGAACTACATAAATGCACAGTCCCTTGTATAACAATGTGGTTTGTTTCTTGCAAAACACTATGTAGAATTATGCAAGTATTTGTAGCATGTGGAAAATCAAGACTTCGATGAACAAAAGAAAGACCTAAAGTCTTTCTGCACTTGATGTTTTGCAGCAGCAGCAGCAGCAAAAAAAAGTTTCATAGCAGCAAGCATATTAAGACCTCTCTTCTGCACATTAGAAGTATAGATCAGAAAGGCCCCACTTTGCATATAGTGTGCTCCACACAGGACACAGCCTAATCAGAGTTAGGAAGGTCCTGATCCATATTGCCAGTGGACCTGATTTATCTAGTCCAGAGGTGTACTAATAGGGCCAAATTCAGATCCTGGAGCTATGCAGAAGGTGCACGCCTCCATGTTCCCATTTACAGGAGGACACATTTCAGCAGTGAGCCTTTATTACAACACCAATGTGGGTCTCTCCGGGGCTTAAAGCTTGCAGAGGCCATCTCTGAAGCTCACACAAACTTCAGGGCCTGTAGAGGCCAAGCAGACAGCATTGTTTCATTCCAGTTGTGGGACAGATTGCACGATCCAGACCACAGGAAGGAAAGGCCCATAGTCTACTAACACATATCACTGGTATACCTAAGTAACTCTATCACTGCAAGTTCTATATTATATTTTGCCAAAACATAGAAAATGGTGTTATAGAAAGGATGGCTTTAACTATTACCATCACTCTGATAGCACAAAGTGATACTAAGTGCGGCCAGCTGCTGGTTATGGCTTCACAATTCCAATATGCTTTGTTCATTAGATAAAAGGTTTTCACAATGATAAAGAAGTCAATAATGCATAGTTTCTAGTGAACTGAAATTTGCATTGCTCATTTGTTAAGTCTGAAAGCTTGCGATAGATATGCTACAATAAGTATAAATTTACCAGGTAAATGGATGTTCTAGAAACTTTTTCATTCATTCGTAGGTTCAAAGTAGTTACTATCACCATCTACCTATTACACTCCTCTATGCTCAAGCAACATCTTGCTGTGGGTAGTCATCCTGCCTCCAGAAGTTCCTCTATATGGGGTTGCATTCATTTGCACAAGAGCAAAAGCTATCTCTTGGTCTGATGTCTGGGCCCTAAAATGTATAATCACTGCCCAGGCAGCACCTGATGGTTTACCAAAATCCGATGGACCACAGCTCTATAGCCACCATTAGAATAACATTTATTTAGTATGTCATGAAATCCTCACATCCTGCAAGCAATTGCTGTATATAATGTAAACATACTGAAGGGCAGATGAGAACACAAGTAATCCTAGGGCAAGCCATACATTTTAAGGGGGACCTCCAGGGAGCTCAAAAAAGGAAACGCATCTCACTGAAAGCTACTCCAACACAACCTCTGCTTCCCAAGCATCTGAGCTAGCTATCAATTCCTCTTCTGTGATGCTGTTCAGCTCCTTACTATTCCAGGGTTAAAGGCAAATCCTGCAGGCTGCACGGTTATCTGAGTCTGAGCTTCCAATGGCTTGGCGACAGGTGCTGCGGAGGCTGTGGCAGGCTGTGGCAAAATGGTCGGCTGAGGCTGGAATGCAGTCTGTGCTTGGGCTGGAGGCCGCGGCTGGACTGTTGGTTGTGCCTGCACAGGCTGGGTTGGAGGCAGAGGGGCTTGTATCGTCGTGTTCAGCACTGCGGCAGCTGTGAGATCAAGATAAAATCAGAGACAATCACTAGTCCCAAAAAGTTCTGCTTTCCTTCTGTCCTGCCAATGGAAATGGTCACATTGCTCCTTAGTTTTGATTCACTAACACTTGTATAGTTTTGACCCATAGCTACACTTGTACATCTAAGGCTGCAGTTCTATGCCTGGAATTTTCACAATGCCCAGATATGGAATTAGCTCTTTGGAAGCGTATCAAAGAATACACAGCTGAAATTAAAACAAGAAAAGCGCCTGGTCTGAACAGATGCAGAGCAAACTGTATAAGGCATGCCCTTAGGGCTTAAAGGCAGGAGAAGATCTATTGCAAAAGATTAACATAAAACATAATACACTTGGTGACTTTTTTTAATTATATCAACATAATGCTGGCATAAGCATGTGAAAGCGTATGAATTAATTGTTAGTTTTCTACAACTTCGTCCCTAAAACTGGGAGTTCGTGGAAACAGGCAGAGGCAACATCAGTACTGAGAAAAGGGCTGAAAGAGAAGAGGCATTCAGAACTGCAGTTAACAGTAGTAAAAATGGTTCCCTTGCCTGGTATAGCTGTAGACCTTAATGTTGTGGTCTACCAGTGAACCAGGGGCAGTATACTCAGTCTTTGAAGCCTAACCGCTGCCTCCAAGGGCTCTTTGGAGACAGTGGCAAGGAATGGAGCAGGAGGAGCCACCTGAATGTGGAAGATGCTGTTTGCTCCAGAGGCAACCCATCCCAGCAAATTGTTTGTTCCAAAATGGGGCAGCCCATCCATCCTGGAACAGCACACAAAAGTGCAGAAAGGGCCAAAGTATCTTCCAGATTTAGTTCTAGGCGCACTGAGGGAAAAGGGCAAGGTGTAAAATATTTCAAAACGAAGCAGATATTAATGTTAACACTAAAACCCACCATACCTCTCCCTTCTTAGCAAATGTAACAGAAAGCTCCTCTGCCCATGACTCTGCTAAATTACCACCCCTGATTCCACATGTGCGCAAACTGATAACTTCTTCTGAAAGCACACAATAATATTTCAGAAATCCCCCACCTACAGCAAAAAGGATTCTGAGTTATGGGTGTACAATGAGCTCCTGTCAACGGTGAAGGCCATTACCTTGCAGATTGGCTATAGGTGATTTGAAAATTCCCCCAGTAGGAGAGGCAGCCGTCAGTCCTGGTAGGGCAGCAACCGTTGCTGCAGGAAATGTCCACACAGCCAGCCCCTGCTGACTTGCCACTTGACCTGCAATACTGATGGGGATAAGAAGAGGTTGAGTAACTGCCCCTGCTGGAACCATTACGCCTGTCACAACTGTTGCTAAGTTTTCCTGAGTCAAGACCTGCAAAAGTAAACAAGATTTAAAAAAGAAAAGGGAAACAAAAATCAACGCCACTGCAGACAGCATCAGCGCAGCAGCCACGTTTTGTGAGCCCACAGGTGGCCCAACCCAGCCAGGAGATGCCTGCCTGGGTTGTGCTATGTGAGGCTTTTTGCCCCGTGCCAGCAGCTGGGCGGATCCAGCTCTTTAGCACTGATATGGGGGCTGGTTGCAAAGTCAACACATGAATCTGGGCCTT
>MTQE01002208.1:12039195-12053100 GCA_014337955.1 Aspidoscelis marmoratus | reverse complement strand
ATACCTAGGCTGCATTTTCCACCAAAACCCATCCCCCACACAACCCTCAAAACCACTAAGCTCTATTGCAACTCATCATCCTTCTATTCCTGAGATATATCTAGGGATCAGGGAGGAATTTATCCAGGCTGGATTGAAGAAGGAGGTGTGACCATGGCCCCAGTGGGCTCACAGTTCCCAAATCAATATGCCAATTCAAAAAGCAAGCATCCTTAGGAATGTGCCTTTCAATTATGTGTGCGATACCCACATAAAAAAAGCATGCACAAAATGCACATTTTAGTGTGTGTGTGTGTGTGTATGGGAAAGCAGACAAAAACATTAGAGAAATTTGCTAGCAAAGACATGCTTTTTCACACACAAAAAAATATATAAGCTGAACTAAGCTTTGGATTGGAAATGTGAAACAAGATTACGGGGAATGAAACTTGTCAGAAATGTTGATCCCTAGATATATCCTGGGAACTGTCTGGAGAGCTGTGACATCTTCAGTGTCACACGGGGTCATACAAGTGGCAGGGACTGTTAGATTTACTTTCAGTTAAAAGTATTCAGCAGACCAGAGGGTTGGGAGTTAGATGCTTACTTGACAAAAGCCACAGTGTTCTGACATAACAGAAGAGGCACCTCAGAGGAGCCTTAGAGAGATAGTGTGTGGCCCTCATGTTCCCAACCCTTCCTGAAGCCACCTTTTCTAGCCCAGAATGTTTAGAAGAGGAGGGAGGGGCAGACTTCTCTTAGCTGTGTCTTTTTGCTGTGTCTGAGCACAGCCTAAGTGGATAGTGTGAACACACCTTGCTCTAAAGTTATTGGCTTCACTTAATTAGCAAAGGATCTCAGCCCCTCTGCCTCAGCTTACTGCCCTGCTATTGACATTTCAGTCTGCAGCATCTGTGCCCAGCCTGGGAACTGTGCTCTGAACAGCCCAAGTGCCTAAAGCTGGCTTCTTGTGCTGGCAATGCATAAGGCCTTTCCGCATAGTCAAAGAAGCACAGTCCAACTGCATTTCATCCTGTGTGTAGTGCTTCCTCCCAGCCTACTGCAGTGCATAGTGTAATATCTTCTCTTGGTAAAATAGATAAAAAGATCGTCCTGCTGTGTAGGTGAAAAGGGACAAAATGGTAGGAAAAGATCAAAAGGTGCCACACAAAGCTCCATTTTATTCTTTCAAAGCAGCTCTACTGGTTTTAAACTTTCAAGTGTACTTCTCAAGGGTACCCTTTCTTTTTCTGAGGTGATGAACTGAAAGGAAAGAAGGAAGGAAGAAACACTTTTTCCTGGAAAGAGGAGTGAAAAAAGCCCTCCTCTTGAATACCCAGGGCAATTTTTGACACTAAAATCACAATTCTATGGAATCTCTGGGTGTTTTCTGCTCAAGCCCTTCATTTTTAGTGCTTGTTTGATCTGAAATATGGATTTATGAATGTCTTGGGTCTCCACAATGAAGCACATGGAGTGGCAGCCTATCTCTAGTTTAAAAGTCTATTAGGCATTCAAGGGAAACCATAAAATGAAATTACTGAAGTATTAACTGGCTCAGTTGAAAACTTCTTGAAAAGAATAAAGAAATCAAAAATAATTTTTGAGAAAGCGGTTTTTTTTTAAGTACTTTGGTATGATTTGTAAAACAAAGGGCTACAAGGGCCAGCACAGAAGAATCAGCCAGCACAGAAGAATCAGCCAGCACAGAAGAACTGCTGCGCGTTGGCCCCGCCGCACCCACCCTCAGACTATAAAGCTGCGCTTGAGAGGGGAGGAGGAGAATCAGCCAGCACAGAAGAACTGCTGCGCATTGGCCCCGCCGCACCCACCCTCAGACTGTAAAACTGGCCTCGGGCTACAGTGGTCTGCTCCCATTGGACTATCTTGGCCATGGATGAGAGGAGGGAGACTCGGCTTTCAATCATTTCGCCTGCTGTGAGGGCTGCGGGAACTTGGCGGCGCCCAGCCCTAACATCACCATGGATAAGTTGAGGGGGACTTAGTGGCCAGCTGTCTTACCTGTTTTATAAGTTTATTGGGTTTTTTTTATTGTTGTTATTATATAATGTATTATTAGTGATAACGTTCAATGTATTTTTGACTTATGTATTTTATTTGACTGACTGTATTTATTTGCCAAATTTCTTTGATTGTATTCCCATTGTATCTTTGTTTTTCCATTTGTTGTAAACCGCCTTGGGCAGAAATTTATTTTTGGAAAGGCGGTATATAAATAAAAATGGAAATGGAAGGGGCCTTTAGACAAGGGGCCTGTTTGCACTTACCTTAACAGAGAGGTTCTAGACACTCCAGGGGAGGTCCATCCACACTCTCTGCCACTGCTGCCATCCTGGATTATCCAAGAGCCCTCTCCAGCTGTTCCAACCTGCAACAGCTGTGGACAAGTAAAAACCTGTCCACTGCTTCACCGAGAGCAGCTGGTGACCTCCTGGTCACAGTGTTCACATTCTCTTCTGGGCATGAACACCACAAGGGGGCAGGACAGCCGCGCAACTGCAAACTGGAGATCAATCACCACAACAGTGGTCCAGTGCGTGGGCTGGATGTTGCTATGGATGTTGCCATGGTGATCTGGCTGGCCCGGGCTGGCCCATCCAAACTTCAAATGCTAGTGATCCAGTCTGGGAGATGCCTCTCTCTGTCACTAATTTTAACCTCAGGGTTAAGTGTGAACAAGGCCTTAGATTATAAGCTTGAGAGCAGGGATTTCTCTAGCTTTATGAATTATAAGTTGTTCAGAGAGCCCTTTTAAACTTAAGGATGAGATAAGAATGTACTGAATGAATGATTAACTAAATAAATATATAATAAATTTTATGAAGGAACTGCCTAATGATGTGGATCAGGGTGGTAGGAAGAACTGTGTAGTGATAACATTGCAGAATGTCCTGACAGCCAATTTTATTTCAGCCACACGTTCCCTTGGGTAGAAAAATATTGCACACTGAGTAGTGCTTCAGCAAGATTACAAGAAAATGTTTATTTGTTTGGAGTGTGACAAAATGATTACATGGAAAGGCCTTTTGCAAGCTTGGAAATGAAAAACATTTTACACTTTTTCTTCAAACAATTTACTTTCAATGACTGTTGCTCCAGTTGAGCTTACTGAGAATAAAATGTGTTTGCTTTTGGACCCAAGTTTTATAAGCATGAAGTTTCTGATTAACAAATATGTTGCTGCAATTCCTTTGTTGTGTAAGACTCCAAAACATTAAAGAAACAAAAAACCAAGTATTTGGTTTTGCTTACTTCCTGCGAAGAGCTGGCCTAGTTACAGTACATATGCATGCTATAAAAAAGCAAAAACACAAGAACCAGATGCCTGCCAACAAACATTGGAAGAGTGCATTTGATTTCTACAAAGTCTTGTTCGAGAAACATTTTAGAAAGAGAAACTTATTTCAAAGCTTTAGATCTCAGTCTTAGCATCTTTACTGCAGAGAAACCCATGCAGACAGAACCCTAAAATTCCAGAACACAGTTTTAGAATTCTGTTCCAGGACCTTAAAATGGCTTTAAAAGGAAGGAATTTCAGCAACTGTTTCTGTTTTTACATGAGTCTTTTGGCTTCTCCATGTCCTTGTTCCCACCTTACTGCCGAAACTGAATGCACTATTTTCCTTTGTTTAGTGGCCAACAGCTTTCTTTATGCTTAATGCTGTGGAACTGTAGGATAGTTACCTGTGGCGCAGCTTGTACTGTGACAGGAGTTAAAGTTTGTGTTTGCTGGCTTGTGACTTGGCTGAATGGGAGAACTCCTGGGGTAGGTGCAGCAGTTGTTTCAGGTAGAGTTTTCACTTCACCTTGAGAAGGAGAAGACAAATAAGTTCTGTTGGTCCATTCATATTTTATCTGTGAAAACCCCTAACTAGGAGGCATGGCATCAAATACCTTCCATAGAAGGAAGGGAATTGGAACCAGGGAAAGGAATCAATTAAGGGTCTTTCTGTACCAAAAGGATCATGGTTGGAATCAGTGGGTCTGGAGCAGGTAGGCGCGCTGATTCCAACCATGGAAAGGTATGGGCTGGAACAGCACCATCAGCATGACAGCTTCAGGCTGGGCCACAAACCCTTCCAGGGCTAGAGGAACAACAATTCCTAACCTTGGAAGCACCAGGGGACACATTCTGGTGGAACTCTTTGGTACATCCCTGAATTATGTCTCGTGCCCCACCCTGGTGAAGGCTTGTTCAGAATCTGGACCCGTGAACACTGGCATTCCCATCATAAGCCCTTCTTCTTGGCTAAGGTTAAGTACAGAAAGAATCACACCATCCCATTTCCTTAAATCCTGGTTGCCATGGGGAGAGTGGGGAGTAGAGACTGCATGCAATCCAAGGCTTCATTATATGGCCTTAATCGTCTGTTCCAGCAGAGTTCCTTCTGTGCAGTTTCTTTCCCTCCTTATATTTCTGAGCTTAAGAAAAAGGAAGGAAGGAAGGAAGGAAGGAAGGAAGGAAGGAAGGAAGGAAGGAAGGAAGGAAGGAAGGAAGGAAGGAAGGTCCCTAGTGGTTTTTTTTGGTCTTTTCTTAACTGAAAGGAGCTCTGATTACTTTGAGGGCTGTGTCCAATAGGTGTGGGCCAGTGTGACACACCTGAGGGTCACATTTGTCCTTGCCTACTCCAGGTCCCAGTGTGCAATGGATTAGGATCCAATTCATGTGGGCATACCCAAGGCTTTTCTCCATGCTGCTGCCCTGCCTCTTCCTCTCTACAGTTCATTTGTAAGCACTTCTCAGCTGAATTTCCCTGACTATCTGTATGGCTTGGGTAGGCAACCGTGGCAAACAGCTGAAGCAAGGCAGCCTTGGGAGTCAGTTCACATTTGCATCTTTACACAGCTACCCCACACTGCTTGACTCCTCATCTAGGGACAGCTACTCTGGGGCTGATATTTTGCCTATTTACAGAGGGCCTGTTTATACTTAACCTGTGGGGACACTCCAGGATGCTCTGTCTGCACAGTGCACCTCCTCCTCTGTCTTAAGAGCATCTGAGAGTGTCCAAATTCTCAGAGCTGTGGAGAAGTAAAAAACTTCTTCACTGCTTGACTGGGAGCATTTAGTATGCTCCTGGTTGGCAGCATTTATACCCACTTTCAGGTATAAAGCTATGAGGAGGTAGTGCGGCTGCGCAAATGCATGCCACATTGCGTTTGCCATGGCAACAGCCAAGCATGCAGTTTAAGTCACAGAGCCATTGCTGTGGCAATTCAGATGGACCATCTGCACTGTGAGCACTAGTAGTTAAGCTGGGAACGGTGCTAGTGCTTGCTGGCCACCATCCCTGAACTTAATTGCACTGGAATGGTATAATTCTACTATTCTATGCACTTAAGTGCAAACAAGGCCAGACTCTGCAATCACTTGCTTGTTTTCTGGATGCAAGGGTCAAGTGAAGGAATTCCTTATGACAGAAACTTTTAGCCAACAGCTTGACCTAATAAAACTATTTACTCTAAGGTTGCTCTGATGTTGCTAACCCAGGAGTTAACCAGTTTTCCAAATCTTCAAACATCCTATACCGGAAAGATCACTCCTCTCTGAATCCTTTTGACTGTTAAATATGCTCCATGTTTCTGGATCAGCTAAGAAAAGAGAAATATTGTTTAATCATACCACCAAGTCAACTGTAGCAGGAGAAGCGGTGCTACTAAAGCCACACTTTTCTCCCTGCACATTAAAAAGAGCAATAGCACTTGTCTTAAATCAGCAGTGTGCAGTTTGCACTTCCCCTGCTGTCCCTGGCTGTCAACACTACAGCCAGGGAACTCACCTAATGGTACCATGTGTGGATCTTACCCAGGTCTAAAGAAAGTAAGTATTCCCATATCAGAATACATGCTGCTGCCAAATGAGGTCTAAAAAAACTCATCAGAAGTTCTCTAGCTGATCTACTTCTTGAACATTCTATTTCTTGGCATGGCCTCCTGGGATAAGATGGACAGAACAAAGGTTTGTTCAAAGACTCTCTTATCACCTGACTCTCCACATGTCTTTTCCGGGTTTTGCTCTTTCCCATCCTTTTCTGTTTCACTGGATTCTGGAGGGCAGTTCAAAGGAACACCTCCCTCTCCTTCTGTTGTTGCTCTTGTTGTTTTCAGAGTTTTCGCCTGGTTTTCCACAGGGTGTGAAGCATCAACCCCCACCTCCAGTACCCTGATGGTTTCATGACCAGACATTACAATCACCTGAAATCGGAAAGCAAAAAAATAAGAGTGATGTGAATGGGTCCCAAGGCAGAGGGTTATGTCTTTAGTTATTTAACTGCCTAAAATGATACAGAGTCATGGAAATTTCCTGAAATATCCCCTGCAAGATGCTGCACTTGTTTATTTATTTGTGTTCAAATATGCATGTCATGTAGAGTCACCTACACACTTGGATGCAATTCTAATTGTCTCTTGTGAACTTAATAAATGTCACCCACTCAGTGACACAGGGGAACATACTAAGATTTTTCATCAATACTCAATGTCAGCCCAAGAATCTTTCATGAATCAATGTGCCTAACCTTTTCATAAAAATATAAAATATATAATCAAGTAGATGAAACTAAAGCCAGTAGTCAAATCTGTCAGCGGTCTGTGTAGTGGAACTGTGTTTTAGTCTATGGCAGATCAAAATACCTCTGTGGTAATATTTCTCCTTAACTTTAAACATGCTGCAATTAATTGGCATTGTTAGGGGATTCCAGTTCACCACTTCTTCCTGAAGCAGAACTCACAATGACTGAAGGAACAGAAAACTGAACATTTCAGGTCCCATTCTGCCAAAAATACACAGAAAATTGACAGTTACCAGTGGTAATTCATGGGAAAATATGGGTATAAAGGCATCCCACCAGTACTTTATAATGCAGAACTTTCATAACTCCAAACATACAAAATTTCAAGGGAAATTTTCAATGGATTTCAAGGGAGTACAGTTTTTCCACCTTATATTCCATAATATTATGCAACCATAACTTCATTGACTTATAATATCCACTGACTTTGCCTGGGTAGACTGGGATTCACTTGTATTACATGCACTTAAATGGGGACTGTCCTTTCTCAGTGCAACTCAATGGAGAAAAACCATCTGGGTTCAAAATGCCAACACAGAATGCAATGTCCCAATGCCACAATGCCATAGCTTTGACCTGCAATACATGCTAGTTAGGATCTATCAATGCCACACATCAAAACCATCACTGAAGGCCTCCAGTACATCCCAATTGCCAGAGGCAGTATCTCCCAAGGAGGGCAATGCCCAGATCAAGACAGGAGATGAACGTCTCCTGCCTTTGACAAACAACCCCCCAACCACACGATATTCTCAAAACTACTTTCTGGCTATAAAAAAGAGAAAATGGTCTCTGGTACAAAAAAACCCTCTTAGGATGCTGTGGGGGTTCCTTTGGGATGCTTTGGTTCCAAAGCTCTTGAATCACATAAGAAGAGGGCCATCACAAATATCTAACCATGTGCATATTAAGAAACTTACCCTATGAGGCAGCTTCTTTGAGGCGTGTGGTGGGAAGTGCCATGACCAGCTGCTCAAAAGCTCCTTGTCTCCATTGAGAGTGGCAAAACTACACCCCTGTAAAACTGCACCTCTAATGGCAATCACACCCACAAATGGGGCAATGTGATCACCATGAGGTATTTTCTGCTGCCACAACTGGAGAGACAGTGTTAGAAACACATTACAGAGCACCTCAGTCTGCACGTCAAGGAATGGCCTGTTTAAAAGGATGGACAACTGTACCGTCCTCACAAACATCCTGCAACTGCACTGTAGGAGATGTTGGTTATCAGGCATCTCTACCATTTCACCCTAGGAAACCTGGCCAAAAATCTGTGGCATCAACATTAGGGCTCAGGAGATTCAAACCTACGTGTCCAGTTTCACATAGCAAGATTGGAGGATTTTTCTAAAAAACATATTTATGAAAGCTTTAAAGATATTACAGAGTAATAAACTTACACATGTTAACTGCACAGCTGTTGTGATTAAATATAGCAATGATGAAAAACTGCATAGAATAATTATTGAATGGAGAGGGGCAGACCACAGTGAAAGGAGCCCATATTTCACACTTAGCTCAGTTGTGCAAGCATGTAGATTATTTCCCATCTGTCTTTAAGTAAGAAGCTTAAGCATTTTTTTGGTATTTTCTGTGATTTTCGTCACTGGCATTGGTTGCTGCTGGGGCAAGATAGGGTTGCCCACATTTGGACAGTCTGACTCACTCCATGTCTACCTGTTGCATCTGGAGAACTCTTGGAGGTTAACAACAAGGCCCTGAAACCTTGGAACAAAAGTCCCTGTCTTCAGAGTTCCTGACCAGGCTATTTTCAGGACAGACTCATTTCCAGCAGTGCTGTCAAAAAGATTTCCCCATATATACTGGACCACAGGGGTTTGCCATCCACATGCCTCCGTGGTCTGGTGTGACGGCCTTCAGAATCAGCTGGCACCAGATTCAGCTGGTTGGGTACCCTAGTCCAATCCAGCTTCGTCCAATGTGCACAAAGCATGTTGGGGTGGGTAGGAGCAGAGCCTGTCATAGTCCACAGCAGTGTGCAGATGGCAGCCCTGTATTATGGAATAAATTTCGGAATAAGGTCCAGTGTAGAAAGTGCCTTAACATACATTTTGTAATCAGCAAGTCAATACTCTTTGAGCACTCCAGTGCAAAAATAAACAAAAACTGCAGTCAGAAAATCAGCCACAGAGCTCAGCCTCACTGGTTGTTCAGAGTCAACAGAAGTCATAGTGTCCACTAATGTTCCTTGTACACAATACTCCCCAATACCCTGCTGTGCCATTTGTAGCTTTCCCCTGCATACCATCTTCAGAAATGGGTGTGGGGAAAGCTCGTACCTGCTCATTCACGGTCAAAGGGGCTTCTGGTGGGGGCACAATTTCAGTATCCATGACAGGAGGCTGGAACAGATGACGGCGGCCTCTGATGGCTCACATACTGCCAAAGTAAGAGATACAAAGGTTATTGAGCCTTTGATTGATAAACTGGGAACACTGTGTCACATAAACCTGCCTGACTATTAAGATTCCAAAAGGAAGCCCCTCTTGTAGTCCTGACTCCTTCAAGTGATGGTGACACAAAGAGAAACTTTTCTTGGTGGCCTCCCAGTGTATGTAAGCCAGGCATCCACCTCATATGGTTTTCAGTGCCTGGATTTCTTCACCCTCGCCTGTTGAAGCAACTACAGGTCCTTGCAGATGTCTTCTGTGATGTACTGCATGAAGATGACCTTTCTCTATCAAGGGCCTCAGCTCACACCTAGCTGCAGCAAAGATAAATTGAGACATGCAGCTTGCAAACCAGTGACAGTTGGTGAAATTGGATAAGCAAGTAAATTTGGAACAGATTTGCTATTTTTCAATACATAGAAAACTGATAGTATACTTAGAATGCAAGCATTAATAGCAGTTTCAGAAGAGTTAAAGTCCCTTCCAGTGATGAAGGGACTATATTACTATTTTATTTATATATAATTTTATATTATTTATTTAATGTATTAGTGTACAAATTTAATGTATGATGTATTACTTTGTATTGTATTTTATATTTTTTTCTTTCTCATGGTTGCTGTAAACCGCCTTGAGTAATTTATTAGAAAGGCGGTATACAAATAAACTGAATGAATGAATGAACTGCTTATAGTGCCAGCACAAAAATCCAACATGAACCAAATAAATTGCCCTCCACCACTCCAGTAGTCAGTAAGAATGTCCTAAGGATTTACTTTACTAATTATTTAAGATCTTGTCTTCATCAGTTGCTTCCTGTCCATGATGCTTAGGAAATCCAAGCTGCTGAAGGAATCCCAGGGCATGACTGTCTACTGTGATCAGGTGCCCTTCAGGAGGTATTGTACTGTATGCCCACAGAACACCACATCAGAAGGCTGCCAGAAAAGGTATGGTTATCTTAAAGAAATCAGTTTTTAAGTCTCCTGGGCAGTAGGGATTGATTGTGTTCAAGGGTTGCACCATTACCACCATCAAGGCTGCATCAAATCATTTTCAAGCTTGCATAATAAAAAGCATGTAAAACATGCTGAAGAAACACCTGTGCTCTTTTTATTTGCACAAACTAGACTCTTTTTATTGGGCTCCCAGAGGGAACCAGAACACTCACTTATGTTCAGCCCTATCCTAGAGATTGCTATCAATGCTTTTATTTATTTATTTAATTAATTTTATAATACAAATATAAAACTTCTAAACTCCCAAAACGAGATATCTCATACATTTATATTGTTGCTTATAATTCACTTCCCCCATTCTTCTGAGTCCTCATTTGGTCTCTCCTCTTTAATGTTCCCCATCACTAATTTTTTCTTCTCCTGGCTGTCCCCTTCGGTATAAAATTAGTCAAATCCAGAGGTTGTAATTCCCAATTTTTATAGAAAATTGATAAAGGGTCTCCAGTCTTATCTTTCGTTCTTTATTTAATTTGTCAAATTACCCATCTCTGCTAGTTCTGTCAATTTAATCAGCCAACTCTCCACTGAGGGAATTCCTTCTTCCTTCCATTTTTGCATGTATAGTAGTCTTGCTGCTGTTATCTTGTCAAGGATCAAAATGTTCACATTATCTATGTTTCCATCTATTATACCTAATAAAAATATTTCTTGTTTGAATGGAACATCAATTTTAAAAATATCTGTTAGTACAGAATGTATCTGTATCCAATTTTTTTTTGCTTTTTTACAAGTTCACCATATGTGATAAAACATTATTTTACATTCCCAACATTTATTTGACATGCTTTGATACACCTTTGCTATTTTATTTGGTGTTAAGCACTATCTATACAACATCTTATATACATTTTCTCTTAACACTATACACATGTAAATTTCATGTCTTTTATCCAGTTTCTCCCACTGAACTATTTAAAAACAGTGGTACCTTGACATACGAGTTTAATTCGTTCCGTAACCTTGCTCTTATGTCAAAGCAATTTTCCCATTAATCCATTCCAGCTCCCAAAACACCACCTCAGTTGTTTTTGTTATGTACTGTACTGTATTTACATACTCGTATCTCAAATCTTGCTCTCATCTCAAAGCAAAATATCACTCGCTCGGTGGCTTGTATCTCAAAACACTTGTATGTCAGGGCACTTGTATGTCGAGGTACCACTGTATATCCAAACTTCCTTCATTTGTTCATGTTCCAAGTCCACCTTTAGCAGAAGCTTATATAACATACCTATTGTTCCTCTTTCTGACATTTTAAATTGTATTTCCCATTTTGGCCTTTCCAATTCAAAATTTAAAATTTTATAGCAGCTTGTATTTCATTATGTTTCTCCAAGTATTCGGCAGTATCTAATACAATTCTTATAGTGTCTTTCACTTGTCGTTTAGGCAGAAAACCAGCCTGATCAGAATGTATAAGTCTTGAGGCCATTATACTTTCAAATATTTTATAATCATTATTCAGCGGTGAAATAGGTCTATAGTTTTTTGTTTGGGTTAAATCTTGTCCTTCCTTCAGGATTAAAGCTATAAAAGCTTTTCCCCATTTTTCTGGTATCTTGTCTCTATTCAAAATATTATTCATTGTCTCTAACAGTGATGAAGTAAGTTCATCAGATTGACCATTTGGTCCTGGAGCTTTTCCTGACTTCATTTTCTTTCTTGCTTTAGTTCTCTTTGAATTATTGGCGCATTTAATGTATCTCTTTGTCACTGTGTAATTTGTGGTAAATTCTGTTCGATTAAATGCCCTTTAATCTCTTCTTCATTAACTTCTTTTTATAGTACCAGCTACTAGTCTGGCATACCATGACCAAGAGTCTGGTACCATTTTGATGGGTACTCAGAAGCTGTGTCAGAGGTGTGCTGCTTATGGGTGTCTGACCAAAATAGCTATGATTGACAACTACAAAGTGGACTAGCACAGAACAGATAGCCCTTGGTGTGGTCATTGGCAGTCTGGCCCATCATGGAACAGACTGTGTGATTCAAACTAGCCCACGCAATGTGGAAAGTCCCTTTCTTCCCAGTCTCCAAGTCTGACTCTGTGCCATGGACACGAGAGGACTGGGAAATGTAGTTTGACATTGATGATGCTGAAGACTTTGTTAGTGACTTGAATGGCTGTTTGGCCAATTCAAGCCTCTCCTACAGGCATGAATGGAATGGGGGAAGTGGGTGGAAAAAAGGCTCACCTGTCCCTTCACAACGAGGCTTCTCTTTACTGGTAACTGTGGTAACAAAGCTAATTTGAAAGCCTCAAACTCCTGCAGACTGAAGTGATTGCAAAAGCCTAAAGACAACCACAGCATGACAACATTAACACAGATATTTATAATTTGCCAAGAAACTCAGATCTCTCCAGTGGGGTAAAGTCAAGCTGAGAGCTATTTTTTTCACTGCTGTACAGAGACCAATTAGCAAGAGAGGCTATTAAAATAGACATTTCATAATGTCAAGCTCTATGCATATTCCATAGCTTGCAAGTAGGCTGGATCTCATTTAGTAGACATTCCTTTGGCTTGTAGTAGCGTTTTTGTTTTGCTTCTTCACACATTTTTGCAATTAATGGGACAAATAATTTTGCCCAGATGGTAATGTAAAGCATGCACTGTAAAAAGAGAAGGAGGGGGAACAACACCAGCCATTTCACAGCAGATGGTGACAAACAAATTAAATGCATAAAATAGCAAAAAATAAAAGAAAAAGATTTGCAACACTCCAAGTCTCACATTGCGAACAGAATCGCCAAATTTAATTACATGTCCCAGCAAGTTAGAAATATAACTGCCCTAGATACTATTCTGCAGGGAGTCTTTATCTTGAACATGCCACAGGTAAGCTGCTCTTTGCTTGCTGAGTTGCTGTCACATCTTCAGCAAATCTTGCAGGATTTCAGCAGTGCCCCAGATCCCTGGTTTAAATTCCAAGTAAAGAGGCCATTTTCTGCAAGCAGGCTGCAGACCAGTACTTATGAAAAAAATGCTTGCATGAGATGGCTTTCAAGAGAACTCAAAAAGGTGCAAGAGAAGCATTTCCTCGACATATACCAATACATCTCTGGGGGCAGGGGAAGCAAGTCAGAGAGTTTAGGAGCCAACAGAAAACCTACAAAGCCAATTAAAAATAAACGACACATACACACAGTAATGCTTCCTTCAAACCTCCTTCAGCTATCCATAAGTACAGCATTTCCAGCCAAAGAATCATGTTGTGCCTTAGCTACTCTGTGACTGAGAAAAGTGTGACTGTTACAGTATTCCCCCCCCCCCCCACAAAAAACCATTTCTACTATATGAGAAAGGAATGTAACAGGTGGAGGAAACTAACTTTTACCATCACAGAGCTGAATAAGGTCCTTTTGTGTGTGTCACACCTCTACCTTTTTTACCTTTCGAGAATAACAGACAAAGCTGATTCTCATGTTTTAAGTTCACAGGTGATCCTGAACTCAGCTGCTAGTAGGGATGTGAATTTGCACTATTCAGTTCTGACCAAGAGAGAACACTGTAGAATGGCCAGCCATCCAGCAATGAAATCAGTCAGGTAGTAAGGGTTTATCCTTGTAAGATGGTTTCTTTCCATTCAGTTTTCTGAATATGTTTTCCTTCTGGTAGGAGTACCAAGGAGATTTTTCTTCCTTCGGTGTAACAATTATGCCCCTTCAGTGCTCAGCAGAAGTCAGATCTGCCACTGATTGAACATGGTATTCCATGTCCAATCAGACAGATAACTCCAGTAATTTCAAGCTGTCCAAAACCCACGCCAACTGCATTTGATTCTGTGAGATGGTCTTAAAAGTGGATTTCTTACCTGAAGAACACTAGTTATGAAGCAAGTACCCACTATTAGAATTGGAAGCGTGGGAAGAACAGAGAATGTGGAATAAATACTTATATA
>MTQE01002208.1:11985304-12024604 GCA_014337955.1 Aspidoscelis marmoratus | reverse complement strand
AAATTATGCTAATTAAGACCATTGCATATTCACCGAACCGGGTCCCCCCCGCCCCCCCAGTCCACGCCACACCGGCGGCCCCCACTCACCACTTCGAGAGGGACCCGCTCGCCCCCTGCCCGGGCTGGGGCTCCTCCGAGGCGATCTTTTTCCTTCCCCCTTTTTTTCCCGGGGAATAATTAAAAATTCATCTCACAGCAGCGGCGGCAGCAGCAGCAGCAGCAACGAACAAGGTTGCTGCACACACAAAAGGGGGGGGCAGAAAGCGGGAGTCTCAGCACAGAGCCCCAGCGACCCAGTTGGGCTCGAGCCCTTGCAGAACCACCGAGCTCTCCACCCCCCCCCCGATTTGCTACTAGGCATACACTCCCCCCCCCGCGTTTCAGTCACCCAAGCCCCTGCAGGGGGGAGAACAAGGGGGGTAGATTTTGAGACTTGGGTCTGGATTTTTTTAGCTGCTGCGTCATGAACATAATTTATGCAAAGGCCTTTGCCGCATCTTGCAGAGCCCGGAGGAAGCCAGTAGGGGGAGCAGCGACACCCCCCCTCCCTCCTTCTCCTCCCCTCCCCTCCTTCCCCTAATTTCAAGCTCTTTCCCTCTCCATCCGCCCGGCTCATCATTCTCCACCCTTACAAGTACGAAGTGAATCTGGTTTGTGGCCTCATGTCCTTTGCCTTGGTCGATGCAATAATTAGGAGGGAAATTATAAACCCAGACTCTGAAGAACAGCAGGGTGGCGAGGTGTTGTCTTGAATACGTAATTGGTTTCAAGAAACAGGGTTTTTTTTAAATGCTTCTAGGCAGGTTTAATTTCCACTGCCTGCAAAATGACTCGAAGAATGTTTGTAGTTGGAGAACGGTAAAGACACATTCTAAAAGTTCATTTGATGGCAGGCTAGATCTAAGTAATAAAGTCTGTAACCCTGTGAGACTAAGAAATTAAAGGTACATAACTTAAAGGTACTTCTGACTCTTGGCCACCACAAGGACGCATCTTGATGTACTTCAAAATGGACATAGTTCACCACTTTTTCTAGGATACATCGGAGCCTTCCAGTTTATAGTTTGTATCGCTTGTGATAGGGAAAGGGTTAAGGAGTGGTTGACAAAAAGGCCTGATAAGACAGATGTAAAGGCAGGATGTACCCAGAGGAGTCAAAGTTGTAAATTCCAAGAGGCCTAGAGAGAGGTAAGAAAGTTGCAATAACTTTGTTACCTAGATAATGTAGCTGGTAGAAGCGCATGCTTAATAGTTTCATGAATATTAACTTAAGTGCCTTGGGAGGAATAAAGCTTGTAGTTAATAAACATGAGATGTATGTAACGGAGAGGGGGAACATATTAAGGAGTAAGTATAGTAGGCATGACGGGAAGATTGTAGTACTTCCTCTGACCGTGACTAGCTCAGTCAGTGAGAAAAAAAGAAGGGAATGTTCAGCCCGGTGAGGAAATAAATATGTTGCTTTAATTTGCATTCAGAGAGAGGATTCTCTGAGCTGTACCTTGGGAAGTGTTCTCTCCTTATTCAGTTCAAATAAAGATAGTTGCTACTGCTTCAACCTTTGCCTCTTAGGTTTTATCTAAGCAATAGCAGAATTTTGCTTTCACTTGGGATTCTCAGATGGTTTCCTGTCCAAGGATATACCAACCAGGGCCATCTCTTGTCCTCTGAAATCTGAAGATCACTTAAGGATAGCCTAAATGTTGAGGAAATTTCATAAAAGCATAATATAATATGGTACAGATGCATTATCTGAGATTTTTGGATAGGATATTTTGCTTCATCCTCATTGTAATTACAGCATAGATTTTGATTGTGAGTTGATAAGGAATGCAGGACAGATTATTTGTGTCTTGTATATTGAGGAGAAGGAAGAAGAGATTGTCATTGATAAATAGATAATTCATGAATATATTCCCAGGGAAACAACCAACTTGTTACAGAAATTCCTCTGAGGTTGAATGTAAGCATTTATGCACCTTGGAAAGAATAGGAAATTTGGGGGACTTTAAGCAACACTCACTTTATGGACACAGTGCAGCAGGTGTAGGTTAGATTAGGAAGCACCAGGCAGCATTGTGTAGAAAAACCTGACTCAATTTCAGTCACAATGAGAGGTTTTGAAAGGTGGGAGGCTACTTGGATTAAACAGATATTATTAAATTTGCAAAAATAAAAATAAAATTGCAGAGCAGTAAAGCTGCAACAGGAAATCCTTAGGAGTTTGCTGCCTGAGTTTGATGTTTGTAACACACACCAAATTGTGCTTTGATACCATGTGGAAGGAAACACTTCCATACTGGATAAAAATGTGATTTGCCATGAGTTACAAACATCAAAAGCAAGAGGCAAGCTTCTGCTTTTCTGTTGTCCCCTTTGACAGCTTCTGCTGCAGCTAAGTCTCTAGACAGTGTGGATAGCCATGACCTTCATGCTTTCCACTCTCCCAGGGGCTTCCAAGCATGGAAATCTTAGGCAGTTTTGTTGGTCCTTTTCTGCCTTACCCTCTTAGGAAAGAGTGAAAAGAAGTCTGCAGGTAACGCTCACCTAAACCAGCCCAGGCTAGATGGAATAAATTGGTAACTCAGGGCTGATCCAAGGAATTATGGGGACTTATTGGTCCCAGTTGGTGTAATTAGTCTAAGGTCACCAGCCTTCAGTAGATTCAAATCAGCTGTATGTTTGGAAAGTCACTCCTTGGGCAGCATACTCTGGGGCAGAGAATCCATGTCACCCTGGATTGCCGTATGTTGAAAGAAAGAGTTGTCTCTGAAAGAAGACATGCTAATGTGTCACCCTATGGCTGCCTCCAGACAGCAAAAGGCAATACGGGATTTGCCTGATGCAAGGAGCAGTCCCAGACTTACTTTTGTATCTGCTTGATCATTTTGGAAGGAGGTCACTTGGTGCCACTGGAAGCCAGCCAAGTGCCTGCCTGCACACTGCCTTTTGCTGTTTTCCCCGTGGTTACCTGGCTTCTGATAGCCCCCAGTGACCTCATTCTGAAACAGATTTGTCAGACACGAAGGTAAGCATTGCTATTATGGGAAATCTGGCCCTGGGACCTTTGGATGAAGGATGTAAAAGAAATGTTATAAACAAACTGACAAACAAATTCTCCATATAGTGTTTGGAGGCACCTTATATTTGGCAGAGGAAAAGAAATCCTGGCCAGAGAGACATGAAACTAGCAAGCAAGAAGTTTCCAAAAGGCATTGTCAAAATCAGAGTTTTTAATAGAGCATATTCAGCAATGGGTGGTTTGAAACTGGCATGATGGTGGGGCTGGCCTCAGGCAGGCTTTTAAACTCAAGGCAAAAGCTAAATAAACGGTGGTGGTCTTTAATTTGAGTTTCTGTTCTTCATACGTAATCCTATCTTCCTTGTAATTTGTTTTCCAAGTTACTTTTAATTGGATCGTCTCTGCACCGGCAAAACCCAGGCTTATTTGCAAAATCCCGTAAGATCCTCTTGAAATCACTTATGCAAAGAAGGGTGAGAAAGAATGTGACTATGATGTGCCTTTGGTTTTGTTCTCTTCCAAACTTCCATCAGACTGCCAAAACCAATCTCTCCATGCATTTGACCTCATCGATGTTAATGAAAATAAGGTGGAAGAAAGGATTCAGGGAACTCATTCATTACACTTTTTAAAAGTAAGTACAAATTACAATCCTCTAAGAAAAGACAGACTCTGAGTAGCTTAACAAATTTGTCAGCAAATCAGTTTACTCACAGAGGCTAGAAAAATTAAACGCTGTCTTTATTGTACAAGAGAGTTATAAGAAACCTGGAAGAGGATTGTCTTCATACTGCACAGAAGAATTATGATTTGAACAAAGAGGTTTCCCACAAAGAAGCTGCTGGGAAACTAGGGATTTTATCTCCTTAACAGCCTCCAGACAAAGGAAAGATTTTACAGTACCAGAATATCTAGCTGAGGGGGTGTTTTGAAAAACAAGTGGGTTTTTTGTATTTCATTGTATTATCAAAAAACAGTAACACACATTTTATCTCCAGGCCAATGAACCAGGCATTTCCTTGAGATTTAGCCTCGTGTCCCTGGAAAATGTTCTGTTCAGAATCAGATTAAAGAGCCACCTGGTGAATATAAGGACTGACTTGGCTCTCTTTAGTTTAAGAATCTTCCTCCTCTCGTTCTTAGATGCAGCAGAGACTATTACAAACATTTAGCCTGCAAAATGTAGGCTCCACCAGTTATGATCCACAAACTTCCAAAAAATACTGAGATACAAACTGCTCTCCAGGTGTATATATTGTTCCATTATCCATTGCTTTGTAGATGCACTTAGGTTTAAATCCATGGTGGGCTTCTAAATGCAGGTAGGCTTCTTTCTATAGCTACTTTTGCTATAAGGCCACCTCCAGAGGGCAGCTGAATACTTTGCCAGCAAGGGATAATGCTGGATATTGATATCCCGCCATTATCCCTTGTTAGCTAGCCATGGCTAGCCATGGCTCTCTCCTCATGCATTTTTAATTATGCGCACATCAGGGCATCCAGAATGCCCGGATGTGCTTGCTGTCACCCCTGCACATGCATGAATGCTTGTTTCAGCCTCCACACGTGCACACTGGATGGAGCAATTGTGGCAGTTTGGTGCAAAAGATAAGTAGGTAGCCTAAAAAAGCTCCATTGATGGAAAACCTGCTATCAGTGCAGGGCTTTCCAGCAATAGTTTTTTTTCAGGGGAGTGGGGAGTGGGATTTCCTCCGCTACATGGGGCAACCACAAAATAGTAGTGCCAAAACGGCAGCCTAAGTGTAAATTCAAATGTAACTTTGTCACTTAAGCATATGATTTAATAACTGATCAAAGAAAGATGCTTGTGGGAAAAGCGTTTCAAGAAGCAAATGTTATATTATTCCTGTTTTCTGCACGTTCTCAAATAGGTGCCCACCTAGCATTGTCAACATTTTAATTAACAGCTGCACCCATTCTAATAAAATTTCTCTGCAGTGGGTAAAGCTGCTTTTTGAAACATGGTGCTGCAGTTTGAATGAGAACCTAGTTTGCATATGCTGCATAGTGATTATGAATATTTAAATACTTCCATCTTGTTGAATTTCAGCTTCATTTACATATATTGGCATACCATTATTATAATAGATTCAGGAAAATGGAGCACATTAATTTTTTAACTTGACTCAGAGGTCAGCAGAATTCTTTTAACGACACCACTAGATTTCCCTTCCTTAGCAAATAGCTTGAGGGGGAGGAGAAAGGGAGAAGAATTATCCTAAATTAATAGCTGAAAGAAATAACACTCTCTGTCTTTCAGATTGCTGAAATATTTTCTCTTGACATTCTTTGCTGGCCTTATTAATGCTTTGCTGATAAATCTGTCTTCCAGTTTTTAAATCTCCTCTTTGTTTTCCAAAGATGAAATACATCCCTTCTGATCATTAGGCCCACCTTTGTATAATTTTTCCATGCAGTCTTTGACAGATGCCATTCTTTACAACAGTAATTTCTCTCTCATAACAAACGTGATTTTCAGCCTCCCAATCAAGGTGCATAGCTAGAATGGAACGGACACCAGGTTAAGGGGATAACTGCACACATCTTTATCCCTTGCCTTGCATTAGGCTCTGTCCAGATACCGGGAATATAGCACCACTATGGTGGCACTATGGTGGTGTTGCTGCATCTATCTGGAAAAAACAGCGTTGGCTCTCTCCTCTGTAGCATCACAGATTTACGCTGAGTTTCCATGGCTCCTCGAAGCCCCAGTGTTCCATAGCCCAATGATTAACATTACACGGTTGAACACCACATTGAGAGGAAGAGTTTGTGTCTTTACAAAATAAGGCTTTTATATGTGTCTATATGCCATCTATAAGCTTTTATAAAATTAAACTATGGAGGAAAAATTAACACTCCTAAAGACACTGGACTATAAAAATGCTGTGCCTGGACATCACATGAGCCCAAAGAAAGCTACCTCATCAAGAATCTGGAGGGGGGGGGGTCTGTATCATTTCTTGTTTAATGAGTTGATAGACTTAAATGCTTTTTGGGCTATGCTGTACCAAGTACAAATAGGCAGTTATAACTGGGAGTCTATATTGGGTGTCTCTCTCTCCAAGGGTTGACAGCTTTAATCTTTTGAGAAGTGTTGGTCTCTGGTATCCAGCTTGAAGCTGCCTCCATGAGACATTATCATATATTATCACTAGGGAAGCATGACAGGTTGAAGTAATGTTGTTACTTAGTAGATATGTGAAGTATATGTAAACACATTCCTAGATAGAAATATATATTTAGAGATAAGTTTTGTGAAGTTTGCATCAATCATTCCCAATAATGAGCCTCATGCATATTAATTGACACACCTATGGGAGGCATAAGGCAGGAATAAATGAACTCATGTTGTATGTTAGGGGAGAGGGTCATATCAAGGAGGGCATGAAGTAGGCGGACCGAGTAGATTGTGACTTCATAGTACCCAAAGCCAATGGGGAACAGAAGAAGGGACCATGCAGACGGGAATTAGGGATAAAAGAGAGGGTTGCTTTCCTCACAACTTTGAGTCTCACCTGGGAGTGAAAAAATTCCTCTTTATATAAAGATAATTTTAAAAAAACGTTCTCTGTCTCTGCCTGACTTTATTAAGAGGTAAATGCTAAGTGTCTGTTATGGGGCATTCTTTACAACATGGTGATTTATGGGAACCAAACCATAGCATTTTGGATGAGAGGATGTGTAATACACAGGGTGCGTCTCCATGGAAAGTAAAATCTGAATTTAAGCTTGTTTGCTTCGGAACGTCTCCATTGCAGAGCTTTACTCCCGGCTACCAGAGCCACAAAGGAGGAAAATCCGCGGCAGAAAAACTCCCGTTTCAACAGTTCTACAACCTGTTCCTTCTGAGAACTCTTAGGGCAAGGAAAGTACTATAACCAGACACAGACAAAGATTTTGTTCTTTGAATTCCACTGTTCACTGGTACTGCTTAAGATAAACATTCTTCAGTTGTTTCAGTTACTTGGGTTGTTCTAAAATAAGCTGTCCATTTTGTAACACCAAAGAAACTAAAAGTTTTGGGAATGAGAAGAATGCTGCTTCAGGAAAGAGGGGTGTCGCTAGTCCATAAGGCAGCGGTTCTCAACCTGGGAGTGGGAATACCCTTTCAGAGGGGTCTTGACAAGTCTCCCACCTTCCTGCCCCATCCTCACCCGAGCTGCCCCGCCCTCATGCTTGGGGATCTCCACAACATGAGAAACTGCCTTAAGGGGTTGCAGCATTAAGAAGGTTGAGAACCTTAAGGTATTTCGGACAGCAGAAATGGCTGCAAGTTTGATGGTGCTGCCTTGTCAAAACGTTATATGCTTGACTTTTCGCTTGTGCCCCTGCTTGTCCACCTCCTTATTCCCTTCCCTGATTTTGACCATGTCTCTGCTTCAGCACAGAACAACCTGGAAGACAGGTGTCTTGGTGAAAATGCTTCATCTGCTGCAACATTTGCTGCCTCCACAATTTCATTTTGGAGCACTGCCTTTGACTAACATTGGAAACTAAGAAGATTTGACCTGGTTAGTCCTTGAATAGGAATATTCAAAGTAAAGAGAATAGGAAAATTCCAGCAATAAAAAATGAACAGAAGAATTGGAATTGAAGACCTCACGTGCTTGCTTTTTGCTGTACCCTCCCACACCTTTTTCCTTTTGCATCTTGTCTCTTTAGATTGTAAGCCTGAGGGCAGGGACCTGACTAAGATTAATATATTATTGTAACCCACCCTGAGACCTTGGGGTATAGGGCGGAGTAGAAATACAAACAGATATATGGCATGGGCTACACTGTGAAGTCAAAAATATCCCAGAAGAAAGCAATGGCAAGTGTTTTCCTACCACACAAATTGCCTATATTTCCCATTGCAGTAATTCGGAACCAATCTTGATGCAGGGATTCATTAACATTTATTTATGGTCAAGGATGTGAAGTCACCAAGTCATTCCCATCCCATATAGTCTCTACAGTCACATAGTTATCAGTCAGTCACTATAATATGATGGTAAACTGCTAATGGTGGAACTCAGAGGTGAGCTTCTTAACCTATGCCACATATACCAAGTAAGCCACTGCCTAGAGAGCGAATTGGATATGTCAATTAGGAATCAGCATGTACGGGTCCTACTGAAGCACTTGGAACCCTACAATAGCCCCAGGTACTGATGTGACTAGCTGGCACATGAAACTCAAACCAAACTGAACCACATGACATGCTTACATAAGCCAGCTGAACACTCCTATTTCTTTAAACAGGTTTGAGTTTGAATCAGTGTCCCTCAAACTGGGTCAAGCCTGTCTGATGTTGCTTCAGTTTGAACCAATAAGCTGTTTCTATATTTCTGCACATCTCTAGCCCCAAGGGTGGCAAGTGTTCCAACATTAGATTAGTTGTTTCCCATATTATTCTTGGTTGTTCCTTTGCCATCCTGGGAGATATTGCTGGATGCTTGCCTCTGATTTTCAAGGGCGGGGGGAGCATTACTGATTTTTTCTGTAATCTTGGCTTCACTCTAAATTTACCAAGATCATCTTCCTGTGTTTTAACATGGAAGGTGAAGAATGTGTTACAGTCATGAATTATTCAAGTCTCATGCTTGCATAATAATCTGATATCCATATTTAGCTGTACTTGTATATGCTAGCAAGATGTGGACTTTGAAATCTGCCATTTTATTTTTATTTCTCTTATAGTCTGATTTCCTTGTAAGGAACTCTGGGACTGTAAATGACAAGCAGTGACTGCTCTGCCACTGAGAGTGCTTCCTAGCTGGCTGTAGTCTCTCAAGCCCCTTTAGAACATAAGAACATAAGAGGAGCCCTGCTGGATCAGGTCACAGCCCATCTGGCATCCTGACTCACACAGTGGCCCACCAATTGCTTCTGATCATTCTCAAGCAGAAGACAAAGGCAAAACTTCCACTTGCTCTCAAATCTCTGCAAATGCCTGTCTATCCAACCTGGAGATGGTACCTAGGCAATCATTCTAGTAGCCATTGATACCCCTGTCCTCCATGACTTAATCTAATTCTATCCCATTCCATTACTCTAGGCACTACATTATACTGCTCTCAAGATGACTAAAGCCAATGTGGCCTAGCTTGAGAAAGATGTTTCTACTGATAGGCATCACTCTTTGATGTCTATTTTGAGATAGTTGCATACAATGATCCAAACTGGTGTCCCTTCTATGTCACTGTGGTTTGATTCCTACAAATTACCATGTAATGCAAAAGAGGGTTATGAGAGTAATAGCTAAGGATATCGTATGGAAAAGAAGATAGAAATCCTGCACCTTTACTAGTTGTGCAAAAGTAGATGATGTCCACAAGCAATACCTGCTGAAGTTTCTTCTTCTGCACAACTATTAAAGGAGCAAGAATCCTCTCCTCTTTTCTCTATGGTAACCCTTTTGTGGAGAACCACATGTAAAGTGAACTGCAGAAGCCCAGTTAAGAGATGGGAGGAGGCAACTGTGTGCTCCGACCCCATCTGCTGCTTTCTTTTGTGACTGTTCTTTTGCAAATACCTGAATGTCAGCCAGGAGCTCACTCACTTCCTTTTGGGTTTCTTTGTCTGTATGCTTGGCTGACTTCCAGATGACTGCAAGAATAAAACCCAAAAGGAACCAGCAGATGGAGGTACATGATCACTATTACGGGAAACCCAGTATTGTAGCTGGATTTCCTGTAATAGCAATATCCCAAATATTGCTTCCAAGTTATAGGACTATATTGGGTATACCACAATTAACTGTGGCATTCCCAGTATAATTTATTTATTATTTATATTTCTATCCTGTCCTATACCCGGAGGTCTCAGGGGTAACAACATCTAAAATCCAATACATTAAAACAATAAACAATCTATATTAAAACAATGGTGCTTATAAATAACTACTAGTGGTTGCAAGTGGTAAGGGAAAAGGTGTCTCCATTTAGCCAAAGGCCAGGCCAAAGAGGTGCGTCTTCACTGCCGTCCTAAATGTATACAGTGAAGGAGCCTGACGCACCTCAAGGGGGAGATTATTCCATAGCCTGGGGGCCACCACTGAGAAGGCTCTCTCCTGAGTGCCCATCCATTTTACTGCTGAAAGTGGTGGGACAACCAGGAGAGCCTCCTCCCCAGATCTTAAGGCACAGGCAGGTCAATATGGGAGAAGGCATTCCTTCAGATATTTGGGGCCCAAGTCAATGGGGCCCACTAAGCTTGGGAGAATAGTGAGTTTTAGCTCATGCTAAAACAGACACCCTCAGTGTAAGTCAGTGGCACTACAAAGATCAAACTGCATTATTTCAAGCCTCCTGGATTGCATTAAACAGGAGAAATTGCGTCCTGCTGATGGTGTTATGTGAGCAGTAAATAACATGCTACAAACAGCAGAGGTAGGTATGTATACATAAAAAAACACACCTTGAACTCAATTCTAACTAAGGAAAAGCATGCAAATAGATACAACCGAGGTACAAATTGTTTAGATTAACTTCTGCTTCATACTTGTCTCTTAGCTTACACACAGGGTTCTTTTTTGCAGTAAATTTAGTCATCTCCTTAGTATGGGACAAGCAAATATCAAATCAACACACTTAGTTGTTCTCTTTACACCCAAGACGGCCAACATATGTCTCCCCAAACCCTGCTGAGCTATATTTCTCATAATGCGAGAACAAAAGGAGGGAAAGGCATAGCTGTCAGCATTAACATTCTAAAATCTTAGAAACTGCAGACAGGTGCAGTTCAGGCAGGGAACCAGAGGAAGAAAACAGTGGTTAGGAAAGGCACCTTGCTCATATCTAGTTAGGAGTAGCCTTCATTGATGCAAGATCTCCCCTAATCAGTTGTCCCTGCCTACCTGTAATTGATGATGTAATTGTTTTAAAGGTACAGTGATTTTATGTATCTGCTTTTCAAGTACATGTGGGCATGCCTGGCAGAGTCATAAATTTAACAAGAAAATAAAAATGAATCATTACTGTTAGGGAGGTATCTTGTTGGGATAAGCACTACTGAAAGGCGCTTATTCTAAGAAACAGACAGGATTGATGCCTAAGGTAGGTAAAATCCTAACGTAGCCATCCATATGCTGAAAATTGTTGTGGAATAGCGTTGTACTTGACTCTTGCCAAGCATTCATGAGGAGCACATTCCATATGTTGCTTGACAGCAATGCCCCATCACTACCCACTTGATATCAGATTGCAAGGAGCCAGGTAAAGATCTCCTGTGAAGTCAGGTATTTTAGTAGGATCATATGTCCCAAATCTGTCAAGGGCATAAGCACTGGCAATATGGATTGTGATGGTAGAATGTAGGCTTTCACAGCTGGTTACAGTCTCACTTGTTGCAGTTTTGAGGTTGTTATGCCGCGTTCCATAGTTCTTCTGTGAACCTAAGCTTTTGGATATAGCTACATCTTTTTAAAATCAGCTAGACTGTGGCCCTTTCTGCATTGGTCCTTATTCTAGATTATACCTCAGAATAGGGTCCTGCCATCATCCACACTAGCATGTGAATGGCAGGTCCCTATGCCGAGATATAATCCAGAATAAGGCCCAGTGCAGAAAGAGTCCTTCTGGCAAAGCCTTTAAAGACAGCACTGCAATAGTCTAAACCTCTGATCTCTAAGAAGGAAAATGGATCGTATGTTCAAGAGCTCACTCCATCAATGACTCTTCTATTTACACCTGTTTCTGCATTACTTCACTGTTATAACAAGAGCAAGGATCCAGGGTTTAACCCATGTTCTGTGCTAACAAATTTGCAAGCACCAGAGCTTGGAAAACTCAGTATTGCCATCTACTGGATGATAGACACCAAATGTGAGTATCTTTTCTGTGCCCTTTGAAGGTCCATCTTTTTTCTCTCAGGCCTTATATGGCCAACTTTTATTAAGTGTAGTGCTGATGCAGGATTTCCTGTATAGTTTATGATTTAGTAACTATTTTGGTCAGCTCAGTGACCTGTGAGACTGTTCTGTCATGTTCCACGAGGTTCTGTATTTACATAAAACAGTGGGAAGAAATCATTATTTATTTAAACGTCAGCAGCATGCTAAGGACCATAGTTCTATGTTTCTTTTCTGGCTACTCATATCATAGCAGCTGCTGAAGTTCTGAACCAAGGCTTGGAAACCAAAGCTTGGAAATTGCTCAGAGTTTATATATAATCCCAGACCAGGAGACATGATAAAATACATATAGTGTGATCAAAACTAGTAATCTTAAAGACATGGAACAGTTTTACACAATTTGGTCTCCATTTATGAACTATAGCATGCCCACTCAAACTCTGGATGCGATCTGGAAATCTAATCAAGAGAATGTACTTGACAAAACAGTATAAAAAGTAATGGCTATCAATATTATAAGACCCACCATTATTTTACTGGTATATATACATGTTGATGTTACTTGGATGATTTTACTTTTTGTTATGTTGAATTAATGAATTAAAATAAAGTTTTAATAATAAAAATGATAATAGAATTATACACAAGAAATTATGTTGAAATTTCTGCATATATTAGGCTGCACTATAGATAAAAGGCACTTGGGGCATAGATCACCACACTGTTTCCTGCTGTGAGAACATCCAAGAGGAAAGGTTTTAAAATAACTAACATAACCTAAAGCTGATGCTGAAATAACTAACAAAGTATTAGTTTGATGCTAATGAGGAGAACTCTCCTGACTGGTACAAGTTTAATAGCCTTAAGGCTTAATTACACTTAAAAGATATTTGCAAGTTATCTGTTTCTTCCATTGATCTCTTATGCATGAATTTGGATCCTTTCTCAGTAAAACCGCTCACAGAGGCGCCTAACTGCAGGGAGATTAAAAATGGTTCCCTGACTCATTTGAAGAGTCTGTTGAGAATGCTCATTTAGTTTTATGAAATGCCTATTTTTAGTGAAATCTTTGCACGAGGGTGGGAAGGTGCTATTGCAAAAAATCAGTTGAAACTAGTTGACATTAAACAATGGATCCAAAATATCACATTATAGAACTTACAACCCAAGGGCCACATTTGCTTATTTAAATCATTTCTGCTTCTTTCCTCAGCTATTAAGGCTGCCGGAGTGATTTATGTGAGGTTAATAAAAGGCACAAGATCTTCTGTTTGTGAGTTTATAAGCCGCAGCAGTAAAGGAGATGTGAATGAGAAATGAGGAGGAATAAAAGCAAACCCAGGCATCAGTTTAGGAAGTGTCCACAATAGTTGAATGTTCAGCTTAGATAAAAGTAGCAAGATCTAGTCCAGTGATGGCCAACCTATGACACGCGTGTCACAGGAGACACACCAAGCCCTTTTGGGTGACACACATGGTCACCCTGGCACCTGGGCATGTACTGCTTGCTTGTTCTTGAAGTGTATGAAATACCAACTTTCAATTGAATATTAGCAAACAAAATTCAGCAACAAAAGTAATTAATGTAAATACTTATTTGTTTTTGCTTTTAATAAAATACATATATCAAAAATATAACTTTTTTACTAGAGCTACAACTATCACAAAATTATGGATATTTCTAGATGTGACACAGCACCCAAGTTAAGCTACCGGTAGGTTTTCTTGCAAATTTTGACACACCGAGCTCAAAAGTTTCGCCATCACTGATCTAGTCACTAGATTCAGCTTGCCTTCTCCTCTTGTAGCTTGATCAAATGTGTGGTGCAAGAACAACAGAGGGGGGAGTTTCTGATAGAGCTAGCATTCCTGCAGAGGAAAAGCAAAAACCTTGCTGTCCTTTCTCTTTCTGCTTTGCGTGTCTGGGCTGGCTTCCATATTTACTGTATACTAACTTAAGCATAGGTTGTAATCTGTAACACACTTGCCTTAAGTCCCACTAAACAATTCTGAGCTTCCTTCTGAAGACATGCTTACATTTACATTATTTATATTATCATTATGTATAATATTTGCATCCTGTCCTTCCCACCCACCGTGGCAGGACTACATTCAGAGGAACTAAGAATCAAAGGCCTGAGTGAAAAGGTATGTTCTCATGAGGCACCAAAAACCATATAAAGATGGCACCCTGGTGTACCTTCCCTGGGTACCAGTGCCCTTAGCTACCACTGCCCTTAGCACCTCTGAACGTAGCAGAATTAAAGAACGTCCAACTTTTCTATGCATCTTTAACTGGGAACAAACTCTACAGAAGGGACTAACTTCTGAGGAAATAGGGAAGAATGTGCTGAAGACTGCATTGCAAGGTGTGTGTTTTTCTTTCTATCTTACACATATTTCTTTTGTACATTTTGGAATTGGTTTTTGCATTTTTAGAGTGCATGTTTGGTTGAATGTGAAGTGCATTAATATGTAATGTGACAAATAATGCAAAATGGCTCCTCATTCTATTATAGCTACTGCATTAAAAGGAGCCACAATGCATACCTTTCTGCCATCACTTCCACAGAAGAAAAAGAACTAGAAAGAAGAACCAGAAACATTATTATACTTTTTTAAAAACACAGTGAGGACTGATACTTGAGGCTACATCTTGCCTCCATAGGTGATGGTCGCACTGAAATTTCTTCTTTGGTAATCTTGTTGCGCATCTTGGAGAGTTAATTTCAACCCAAACTTTTTGTTGGCCTCCAAGTGCATAATACCAGGCATTTCTGCGCCGTCTTCCAGTATAGCAACAGGTGCGGGTTACAGATAGATAGGACATCCAAATTTTGGAACACCAAATCCATCATAAACTTACCCGGCACTTCACCATGTGCTAGGTAAGAGTGATTGCTGCCTTGCTGTGGCAAGGGGCGTGTGTGCTGGCCGGTGCCACAAAGACAAGGTGATGCTGCATGCGACTGCGGCTGTGTCACCCCAGCCCACCCTTCACCCAGAAGAGGTGTTAATGGTGCGTGCTGGAGTATTGTAGTCACGTTCCAGATGTGGCTAGTCTAGCTGTGGAACTTTTTATTGCCCCACTGCTCTCCGCCCAGGGAGATGGTCCAGCAAGCTTGGATTCCAGCTCCCACAGGGCAGATGCTCCATGTTGGAGCATCCCAGGACTTCTCCTGTAGGCCCAGTGAAAAAAGGTCCACTTTCTCCTTAGGAACTAGAGTTCCTTTCAAATTTCTGTCCAGCTATGTGAGCAGACTAATTATCCTAAAAGGTAGCCATAGAGAAAACACATATGCAATGCCATCAGTCTTGGCAAGCAGAACCACCACAGCCTCCAAGCACTGTGATAAACGCAGAGCAGGACATCACGTTTCACTTGCAAGTCCTTTAGTGATGGATCCTCTCCTTGCTTAGGAGACCCTCCCGCACCCTCCACGCTCCCCGCCATTCCGACACCTTCTCCTCCTGCAGCAGGCAAGAAGCCACGCCCCCAATGCTATGGCCACGCCCCAATGCTGTGGCCACGCCCCCGGGCCCTCCCGTTCATTCTCCTTCGCTTTTCGCGGCGGCCAACGCTGCGGCGTGACGTCACGCGGCGCAACGTAACCCCTCTTCATCAGGGCGCTGCGGCGACAACAACAAGGAAGTGATTGAGTGAGGAGAGTTGCTGCTTCCTGCTCTTCCCCCCTCCAGCGACGCCTTCAGTCGGCGAGACCTTCCGCGGCCGAGCGCACCGTCCTCCCCGTCGCTGCCGCCATAATGAACAGTAAAGGTAAGGAGGGGGGGCTGATTTCTTCTCCCCCGCCAACCCCACCCCACCCCACCCAGTCGCCGCCGCTCCTCGGGGGTCGTTGTTCCTTTAAGGCTGCCGCCGCAGTCCCGTTATCTGCGGGCCCAGTCGGTAACTGGCGGGAGCTTTGGCCAATGGGAGAGCTCCAAAAGTCGGGGTGTAGAGATGGGGGAAGGGCGGATGTTAGGTTGCTATGACGCAACCCTCCTGGCCGGGAAGTTAACCCTTCCGCCGCCGCCACGGAAGAGGTGCCGCTGGTGGCCGGTGGTGGCCTAAAACGTCCCCTTCGCGCTCCACTCTGCAGGCGGGGGAGTCATGAGGCGCCTCGGCTGCAAAAGCGGAGGCGCGGCGAGGCTCCCTTGGGCCCCACTCCGTGTCCTCAGATGAGCGTCTCCCTGCAAGTCAATTGCAGTTGAGGTGTGGGGGAGGATCCCCGCGTGTTAATCTCGTGGGAGGTGGGCACCTGGATGCGAGCTTCCCTTCCGCATCGAGAACGAAGGGCTGCGGGGTGGGTGGCGGTCTCTGCCCTCCTCCCCAGCCCCAAAGGTTAGGTCACACTCTGCTATTCCAAAGCTCCTTCTGCTGCCTCCTCTTGTCACGGCCACCGATCTTATTTACCTATGCATTTACAGCTGGGCTTCCTGCAGAACAGGTCAAGGTGATGGACGTTATTTCTACTCCTCCGTTTCCTCCTGGGAACAATCCCTAGTGATACCTTGGGCTGAGAGGCAGCGACTGCCCCCCACCCCCCACCCCCGATCCTTCATCCAGTCATCAGTCAGGGCCAGATCGGGGGTGGAAATCTGGTTTCCCAGCTGCAGCCTGGGACCCTGCTTTTGGAATAGCTGCTTTGCAAAAGAACAGTAAAATGTGCTGGAATTTGCAAATATTATTTCTCCTGCATATTGGTATGTGCCTCTGTGCATGTGCCAGTGTTCATCGCATTTCCCAGTCTGCCTCTGGTCTCTAAAAAAAAAAAAAAAAAGCCGTGGTCCTAAAAGGTTGTGATGTATAATCTTTCCTCTTTTCTCCTCTAAATGTTAAGATCATAAACATGAATGGTAATAGAACAGCACATGTACCTGATCTTCAGGCAGAAGGGAGCACTGGCTGTGCCCTGTGATGTTGTCCTGTGTTTGCAGTACTGTGTGCTTCCTGTATGATGGGTGTTAAGCAAGCAGAGCCTGTTTTGATTGGACTGATGGGGCATATTCTGAAAAAGCAATTAAAAGGGTGCAAAACTGGGGAAGATGAAGACTGCCCACATTGGGTCAAGGATGTGGATGCAGAGGGGGGTGACATTAATGGTGGCTGGGTGCTGAGTAAATACGGGTACACTGTACCCCTTGTGAAATGATTGTGATGAGTGAGCAAATACTACTGTAAATAGGGTGTTCGTTACTATATTTGGAATTTTCTTTTAAAAGTCCTATCCCTTGGAGAATGAATCAACAAGATTTGAAATCTATTATTTATGGTACTAATATCCTTTCATCTTAGTAAGATGAAAGGATATCGAATTAAATTCAATCTCTTATATAATTTTATGGCATGGTTTCCATAAACCATTATGTAGTGTGAAACTGTGAAGCCCAGTCTACAGATAAGTCAATGTGGAGGGGAGGTCTTGACTATAAATAAGTCAGTGGAAATGCAGAAGGAAAATCCATTCCCAACAGCATGTTGGTGTTGCTTTGGATGGCCCAGGCTACTGATATAAATAAGTGGTGTCTGAGACACTGAATAACATTACTGAAAGTTTCTGGGATTGCATTAAACAGATTAGCTCACATTTGACTGACTGTGTAAAGGCAAGGCCATATTTATAAAACAAACCCATGTTGTGCAAGGGAAGTCACATTTTTCAAGTCAAAAGCAAAATTGAACTATAGAAGGAATGACAGAACAACAGTGAATATAGGAGACTGATCTGGGGGTGATAGCTCCCCAAAAGGTTTTCAGTTACCTCTTGGAATACTGGAAGAGGACACATGCTAATTGAATTATTTTAGTGGCCTTAGAAACTGGGATACTTTCTTTTTGGTGTGCCTTCCAGAGTTATCCAAAACATCATACTTAGAGGCTGTGTTGATCTAAAATAGCTAGAGAACTTAGATAATAAGAAATCTACATCTGTAGGCCATCACTTTGAACCTACAAGATACTTTAACTGGCTTGGGAACTTCCTCCAACTTGATCCACCTGTCACCTGTAAGAAACTGAAGTCTAGCTTCTTATATTGAAACAGGATAAAGTTACTCTAGATGCATTTAAATGGGCTCAGATTAGGATTGGACACTTGATAAGAGTGTGTCATTGAGTTGCTCTTTTCATAGGATGCTTGACAGGACTGGCCCTTTCAAATCTCCAAAGTAATATTTTGGAGATGCGAGAACTTCAAGCAAATATCCCTCACAGACTTACTTCTCAGTCAGAAAATAGCAAATAGAAATTGGTTTGGTGTCTGACTGTAGCAATGCTGATTAAGCAATCATTATCTTGCCAACTTCTGAAAGATGTGTATGCTTCCAACACGATGGCACTGTCTGTTTTCAAATAAAGCATATTTATTGATTACCTTTATTCCTGAGCTTGGTGGGAGAGCAAATTTCAATATCAGCTAAGCCTTTCGCTGAGCTTCCTGAAGAGGCAGAGGAGCTGTATGGTGTCTTTGGGCCTCTAATTTCTTTTTTTCAGATAAGACTCCTGCAGGTTAAAATAAAAGCTTGATTGAATTGAGATAAGACTCCCTGAGGAGGGAGGTTCCCTGACCTCACATACTTCCAGTCTGCTTGTAGCAAGGACCATTGTGCTAACAGTGATTAATTTCTCCTCTTAGGCCAGTATCCTACACAGCCTTCTTACCCAGTTCAACCTCCTGGTAATCCATCAGTGTTTCCACAGACTATACCACTTCCTCAGGCTCCACCTTACACCGAGGCCCCTCCTGCTTATTCTGAAGTATGTACCTTATTCTGCTCCTGTTGTAATAACATATGCCAAACCTTGTTGGTTAAGACCAAAGGTCCTTTTTCTTTCTCTACTTGATATGATAACAGGGATTAATAATGATAATTACAGGTTGGTTTCAGTGGTATATTATCAAAGTCTCACCTTATTTTTTTTATTTGTCCAAAAATGCATTTCCAACCTTATTAGTACTGTAAATATTTTTCAGTTTTGAGAAATGACTACAGCCATGCTCAGGACGTCTGTGTGTTTAGATGTGTCCTTGTGATCCTGGCACTTTTATGGCTACAAAGCCATCTTGTTTGTGCTGGTGCCATTTGATTCATTAGGGGCAGAGGTGGTGATTGGTTTTGAAGGGGTTCATTTGGGGGCATCATTTTGGCTGATATATATGGCCAGTTCAGCAGCCACAAAACACCTTTCATTTTCTCATGATGGGAAACACAGTGGTAAATATGGTCCCTAATGGTACATTGTGCCTGTATAAAATGCCATCATATTAATACAGATTTGAAAAAGAAGGAGAAAAGATAGTCTGTTAGCTTTATTTTGGTTTTCTGTTGTTTTTTTGGGTACATTTCAGATTTTCTTTTCTCTTTTTAAATGAATCATTAATCCAACTTCCTAAGAATTAGTTATATTCTTCACCTGTCCTAGATTTACCCTCCATGTGTCAATACAGCTGCTTGATAAGGGAATAGGTATAGATGGACCTTGACAGATTTAGCACTTGTCTTGGAAATTCCCTGGATACCGAACATAAGCATCTTTGGAAAATATTTGTGTGGTGGCAGGAAGTAGCCACAGTTACTAACAGCCAGGATTAGTAATATAGCATGGGGCCATTTCTGTTTGCTGTAGGTCCATATATACCTTGGCTGACTATAGATATTCTCAGACTCACATACCTAGTGTGATATTCACAGGCAGGACACATTGAACTTCACCACTAACTTAAGCCTGGCAAATAATAGTAGTTTTTACTTGGTTATGTTTTTGAGAATAAAGAGGAAGCAGTTATCATTTCAGAGTGTCAAGCTGTGGTACCCTGTTGTCTGTATGACAGAGTGCACTGATGACCTTTTTCAACGTGGAATCCTAGTCATGACTGTCAGTCACTTAGAAAGTAATTTATGCCTCCATATGGTTTTATGTAGGAGCTTTCTCCTAAAGATGAGAGGAGACATATGGAGCTGAGAGCAGATCATTTACTGGTCCCACTTAAAATCCTTAAGGATCCTCAGTGCATGAATGAGGCAAATGTTGGGAGGAGGGATTTAGATTTGTTAGGGACTGGGGAACATTTTGGGACAAGCCAAACCTGTACAAGAGGGATGGGTTACACTTGAACCAAGATCGAACTAGGTTGCTGGCGCTTAACATTAAAAAGGTTGCAGAGCAGCTTTTAAACTGATCCCTAGGCAAAAACCGACAGGAGCTGGACAGCATCCAATTCAGGAGAGTGCACCCTTGAGTGAGGAGGCCTAGAAATATGCACATAATACTGAGTAAAGTGGGGGATGCAAGCAAAATGATGCAAGGGGCAGTATAAGGATTCACATGTTGCTAGACAGTAGAATTTGGACCAGAAGAGTGAATACAAATGTATATATGCAAACACCAGAAGCCTTTGAGCTAAAATAGGGGAGCTAGAAAGCTTAGTGATGGATAAAAGATTGATATTATTGGTATAACTGAAACCTGGTAGACCAGTGAAAACCAATGGGATACAGTCATCCCAGGTTACAAACTGTACAGGAAAGACAGGGAAGGGCGACATAGAGGTGGTGTAGTCTTGTATATTAAGGAAGAGATAGAATCTTACGAACTGGAATGTCTAGGTGAGTCTGACTCTTCCACAGAAGCAGTGTGGGTAAAAGTACCAAGCCAGAAAGGAAGCCTAGCAATAGGGACATTTTATCGTCCTTCCAACCAAATGTCCGAAGGAGATCAACAAATGGAAAATGTTGTAAAGGAGGTATCCCAAAAAGATAGGGTAGTTATAATGGGGGACTTCAATTATCCTCACATAGACTGGGTGAAATGACTGTTCCATGGAGCAAATGGTCATGGAATCAACCAGGGGAAAGGCAGTCCTGGACTTGATCCTAAGTAATTCTCAGGATCTGGTAAAGGATGTCGCTGTGGCTGTTCCAATTGGGAACAGTGACCACAATGTAATAACCTTCAGCTTAAATACAGGGAGTAAGTTCTAATAAAGTCTAACACAGAGACCTTAAACTTTCATAAGGGAAACTTCCCCCAAATGAGGAAACTAGTAAAAAGGAAATTGAAAGGGAAAGAAGAGTTCAATCACTTCAAAACGCATGGAGATTACTTAAAAACACAATAATGGAAGTGCAACTAGAATGCATACTTAACGGAAGAGAGGGGACTTCTAGATCCAAGAAGAAACCAATGTGGCTCATAAGTGCAGTAGATGAAGTAATTAAAAACAAGAATTCATTTAGAAAATGGAAGGCTTGTCCAAATGAGGAGAACAGGAGAGAGCATAGACACTGGCAACACAAATGCAAGATGACCATTTGGAAGGCTAAGAAAGGTTTTGAGGAGCATGTTGCTAAAAACATCAAAAGAGATACCAAAAACTTCTATAAGTATATCAGAAGTAGGAATCCAACCAGGAAAGCAGTTGGACCATTAGATGGTAAAGGACAGAAAGGGATAATTAAAGACACGGAGATTGCAATGAGACTAAACTAATTCTTTGCCTCCATATTCATGGAGGAAAATAGAGGATACATGCCAGTAGCTGAGCCTGTATTTTCTGAAGAATTAAACTGGACAGAGATAACCAAGGAAGAGGTCATGCCTTAATAAACTAAATGTTAACAAGTCACCGGGACCAGATGGTATTCATCCAAGAGTCCTTAAGGAACTCAAATGTGAAATTGCCGACCTTCTAGCAAAAATATATAATCTTTCCCTAACATCCCTAACCTGAGGACTGGAGGGTAGCAAATGTTAACACCAATCTTCAAAAAGGGATCCAGGGGGGATCCAAGCAATTACAGACCAGTTAGCTTAACGTCAATTCCATGTAAGGTGATGGAAACCATAATTAAAGACAAAATTAGTGTGCACATGAAGGAGCAAGCATTGCTGAACAAAAGCCAGCATGGCTTCTGCAAAGGTAAATAATGCCTTACAGACTTGTTGGAATTCTTGTGAGAGTGTCAACAAACACGTGGATAAAGGTGAACCAGTAGACATTGTCTATGAACTTTCAGAAGGCTTTTGACAAAAGTCCCACATCAAAGGCTACTGAGTAAACTCATCAGCCATGGAATAAATGGAGGTTCTGTCCTGGCTTTGTGACTGGCTTAAGGATAGGTAGCAGAGAGTAGACATAAATGACCAATTCTCAGGGTGGAAAGAGGTAAAAAGATGTATCAATGGCTACTAGAATGAATCTAGGTACAACTTTCAGGCTGGGGGGGGGAGCAGGGCACTTCTAAGGCCATTTGCTGGGATTTGAGAGCAGGAAAAAGTTTGCCGTTGTCTCTGCTTGAGATGCCCATGAGCATTTGGTGGGCCACCATATGTGATGGGATGCTGGACTAGATGGGCTGTGGCCTGATCCAGCAGGGCTTCTCTCATGTTCTTAGTGTGCTCTCAACTTTAAAAGGTCTGGGACACCTTTGGCTTGACATTCTAAAGAGCTGTTGCCAGTGTGATTTAGACCTTTAAATTTTATCAACATCCTTTAAGCTCTGCCAGGCCAAAAGCATTATGGGTAGGAACACTAGACGGTAAAGCAAACAACAGAAAGCTATCAGTGTTGTATCTTAAGTTCATATAGTTTTAAGGATCATCTAGTTAACTGCTGTTGGCAATAAGATGATGAACTAAATTATCCATTTTATTAAGTCAGGTTGAGTCTATCATTATTGACAGTAATTTAGAGGGCAAAGTTTTAAAATTGGAATTTGGTTTATTGAGGTAATAATGATCTCCACCTCCTTTATTCTTTCCTTTCAGCTCTACCGCCCAAGTTTTGTGCACCCTGGAGCTGCAACGGTGCCCACCATGTCCGCAGCTTATCCTGGTGCTTCATTGTACCTTCCTATGGCGCAGTCAGTTGCTATGGGACCAATGGGTTCTTCAGTTCCAGTTGCTTTTTACCCTGTGGGTCCTGTCTATCCACCTGGATCCACTGTTCTTGTTGATGGTGGCTTTGATGCTGGAGCACGATATGCCCCTGGTGCCCCTGCTAATATTCCTGTAAGTAGCAGTCTTAAAAAAAAAAAGTGAGAGATAATAGAAATGATTCTGCTTGAAAAGATGCTTAAGTGCTTGTTTTTTGCTGTGTATAAAAATAATCAGGTAATCATATCCCAACTTTCCTGCTTGATTGCTTGATTGCATCTAGTCCTAACCGACTTCTGATGACCATTTGGATTTTCCTTTTGAGACTGACTAGTTCTCTACATTTTTTCTTAAGTTAACACTTTAACTGATTCTTCCTCCACTGTGTGTAAGACTTTTGTTGCAATTCCATTGACTCCTGCAGCCAGTCTTCCTGAGAACAACTTCATTGTATCTCTTATCTTCAGATTTCATGATCATTGGTTCATGTACATAATCAGCCTCATCCGGAGTATCCTGAACATTACTATCTGTTCTATACAAACTTTCGGTATAGTCCTTCCATCTTTGCCTAATTTTGTTACCATCATTTGTCATCTGTCCAGCTGCATCTTTAAGAAGATCCATTTTCTCTTCAGCAATCTAACCTTTTAAATCACAGATCTATTTTTTCCTCTTTTGGCCTCTTCCATTTCTTTGCAGATATCATTATAGTACTGTTTCTCATCTCTTCTAACGTATCTCTGAAATTATTTAATTCTTTGAATACAAAATCAGACTGCAACAGTTAGGCCTCTTCAGCCTGGAAAGATGGTGTCTAAGTGGGGACCTGCATGGTATAGAAAAGGTGGATAGGGAAAATTTATTTTCTCTATCACCCAACACTAGAACCAGGGAGAATTCTATGAAGCTAATGGGTATGAGAGTCAGATCAGACAAGGGGAAATATTTCTTCACCCAGAGGGCCATCAATCTATGGAATTTGCTACCAGAAGAAGTGGTAATAGCTACTAGCCTTAGATGGCTTTAAGGAAGAGTTAGACAAATTTATGGATGACAGATGTATCAGTGGCTACTAGAATGGATGCCTAAGTACATCTTTCAGGCTGTGGGGACGAGCATTTGTTGGGATTCGAGAGCAGGAGATTTGCCCTTGTCTCTGCTTGAGATGCCCATGGACAGTTGGTGGGCCACTGTGTGAAACAGGATGCTGGACTAGATGGACTGTGGCCTGATCTAGCAGGGCTCCTTTTATGTTCTTATGTAATTCATATGTTGTCTACTGGCCTGGCATTTTGCCACTCTTCTCTTGACAGCTAATTGCCTTTTATCAGTTTAGCTTTCTTTTCTGTTTCACCATCTTTCGTTGTTTCACAGACTCCTTGTTTATCTCTTCTTGCCACAGTTTGTCTGGTTTTCTGTCAGTTAGACTAAGTGTCTTAAAACAGTTCATAACACAATCTTTAAAACTAGTTTGAGTATCTTCTTGATCCAATTTTGGTAGCACCATGACTTTAACTTCATTAGTATCTTAGACATGGGGCATTTATGATCCATCCGACAGTATGCTCCTGGTCGAGTTTTCACAGTCAGAAGAGAGCTCTTCCGTCTCTTCTTACCAGTGATGTAATCTACCTGATTCCTGTAAAGTCCATCTGGTGATTTCCAAGTGTACAGCTGCTGCCTGTGGTAATTCTAAAATGTATATCCTATAAAGAATCATTGGACTCACAAAAATCAATGCATTCTTCTCCAGTGTCATTCTTGCTGCCAAGGCCGTGAGGCCTGACTGCCTTCCTTTTTCAGCCATTTCCCACTTTGGCATTTCAGTCTCCAATCTCCAACAGTATATCCTGCCTACAGATCATATCTATTTCACTCAGGACCTGATCATAGAACTTACTAATTTCACCATCTGCTGCTTCTTTTTGTGGGCCAAGGGAGCGGGCATGTATCTGAAAAATAGTTAAGAGGAAAAGATTGTCTTCAGACTATCTGAAATTATTCAGTCACTCACTGCCTTATAACCAATATGTCCTGGCAGTCTTGCGTTTTACTATTGTGGCAATACAGTTTCTCAATTTTTCATTTCCTGAATAATAGATACTGTATGTTTTTCTGACTGGAATGTCCAGTGCCTATCCAGTTCAGTTTGCTCACACCCAAAATATCAAAATTCAAATGATTCATTCTCTCCTTATTGTTTCTAATTTTCCTTCATGCTTTCCACATTCATTTGGTGAAGTTTCTTTATGGCTTTGTATATTTTCCTTTCTGGGAACATCTGTGGCTGGGCTTCTGTGAGGCTTTGGTGTCATAAACATCAGTGGTACTTGAAATCATCCTCAGCTCTTCCTCACTAGTATTATACGTGCCTTCTGACCTTAAGGGCTTATCTTCTGGCACTATCTTCAGGAAAGTATTAACTGCTTCTTCAAGGTGTGTGTGTGTGTGTGTGTGTGTGTTACACCTTCTTTTCCTAGAAAGTCTTTCTTAGCAGCAGTAAGTTCTGGAAAATCATCAGGGAGGTCAGCAAAGACCATGAGCTGAACTGACCAGAGTTTTGGGAAGTTTATTGCCTTTATGAGAGTCCATGGAGTGATTTCACTCCATTCAACTTTCCTGCCTCACTCTTTCTAGGCTAGGCTTTTGTGAATTGTATTCATCAAGTTGCTGATATTTTTGGTCTGTCAGTGGATGGTCTGTGGCTATTCCCCCCCTTTTTTCAGTTGAATATTTTTAGACAGCTGAAGAAGACAGTAAGCCTATCTTCCTGACATGTTCCTATCAAGTATAGGAGCAGATTCAAAGATTGGCAGTTTAGTAGAAGGTTCTGGAAGGTCCTTCTGCACTGGGTCTTATTTTGGATTATTTCCTGAAATAGGGGTCTGCCATCCACATGCTGATGCAGACTATGGCAGGGCCTGACATAGTGTTCACTTGCACTAGCACATGGATAACAGGCCCCTATTCTGGGATATAATCCGGAATAAGGCCCAGTGCAGGGTGGGCCTTTGGCTGTAAAGAATCAATAATCCATCTTGGTAGAAAGGCACTTTTAGAGGTTTGGTTGAGTAGGAAAGTTTCTATGGTTCACTGTCATTCACAGCATGTTGCTGGCAAATATTATTTTGCCGTAAGTGAAGCCTTTTATACACACAGACTGACAGCTTCCAGATCTCACATATCATCTATGTAGCACAGCCCCTAAATACTCATTAAATTCAGTTTTTGCTGACAAGCGGGATTGCCCATTGGGAGCCATGTATCAAGCATCCTTCTAACAGGCTGTTCTTATTGTCTTCCAGCCCCCTCCTCCTGGCTGTCCTCCCAACGCAGCCCAGCTTGCCGTTATGCAAGGTGCCAACGTGTTAGTGACGCAACGGAAGGGCAACTTCTTCATGGGGGGATCTGATGGCGGCTATACTATCTGGTGAAGGAAGGGGGTCTACATTGGTGTAAAGGAACGACATCACATACTGTCAGCACTTCTCACAATGTAACCGCTTTAGTCGTATTAACCTGGAGTTGCAGTTTAGACACATGACGATGCGGGGTGTCTTCCTGGTGCCCTGACCCTTCAGGCACTTTTTCTTTTAGAAATAAAAAGGCAAACTTTTCAAAAACAAACAAACAAAAAACATGCAGTGGTAGGAGTGCCTCTCTTAAACCTTGGGGGTTAAATTGTGAAATGAACGTGAGCTAAGCTGCCCCACGGATTTCCCTCTAATTTCACTGGAGAGTGCTTTCAGTGCAGCACTCTCTCTTTTGTTGGCTTTTATTAATCAACTATATATAAAAACTGGTGGTGGGAGGTGGGGAGGGGGTGAGAAAGGGCCAAGGGAGGGGACTGAAATGGACGTTTGGAAGAAAGCCTGGCTTCTAAATATTAAATACAAAGGTTGCAGATATGCCTGTTGTCAGTGAATAGGATTAAAGAAATTCATCTTCTTTCCTCTTCAGTAGAATCAACAGTGCTGGGGAGTCAGAAATAATTGGGGGGGGAGTGTCCATACAAGATCCCTATTAGAGGAGCAGGGCTGGGGGGGCGTCTCATTTTTTGCTATTAGAACCCCTCAACTGGTTTCTTCTACTCACCTTTGCTCTCTGTTCCCTCGCTTGGAAGGTATGCAGCTAAAGTGTTGGCCTGGGGTGTTCTTTTTATACACTCTTAAAGTGATCTTGGGACTCCTTTGCACATTAAGAATCTGAAGCCATGTTTTGGTGCCAGAAACACAACATTTCATTAAATGCTTCCTGTATTTAAAATAAAACGAGAGCTTACAAATGAAACCATTTTTTAAGGGGGTGGGGAAAGCAACCCGGTGTCTTGTTAACAAAACTCTGTATGGAATGTTATTTGGGCGTGAGAGACAAGAACGCCTGGTGGATGTCAATCAGCATGCAAGTTTGCTGAGTTGGTGTTTTGTTTCCTTTTTTAGATGCAAACTTTTAAAAAGTGACTTGGGTACAATGAAGTCTTATTAGGTTTAAGAAGAATATTTCAGGGATCTTCAGTCTTTTTTTGTTGTTTTGTTTTTATGAATTAAAAATTATCAGATTTGGTGAATATATTTTATCTTAATTTTCTGTGTGTTGTATGTATCATGGTCAACCATACAGCTGACTGTTAATGAAAGGTTGGGATTCTAGGTCTCTCTGTAAACACTGTGGTGCACTTAACTTGTGGACTTTTTATACTAAAAACAAGTAGAATAAAGGCTATTTTGAAAATTTGAATAAAGTGACAAAGTTGAACTTGTCCTCTCAAATTCATCTGCATCGTAATACTTTATGCTTTAACATTTGTTCTGTCTTTCCTGTTTTGTTTGGTATGCTTGCTAGTTGAAATATAGGTTATGTAAGAAGTGGCAATGAACCCATAAGAAGGAAATCTCAAAATTAATAGTAAATGGGAGATTATTTTTATCAGGTAGGCAGGAGATGGAGCAGTTTAATCTTTTTTGCCCTTCTTCCACTATGGCCCCTTCACCCCAACCGGCTTTACCTTCCAATACAATCTCAGTAGGTAGGTTTTCATCCAAACTGTGGTGAGGATAACAGAATTTCTCCCAATCTACTCTGTGCCCAGTGGAACTTTGGTCCCTTAGTGATGGGTGCATGTAGTGTCACTTCTGGGTTGGACTTTTAATTCTAAAACATGTATGTGGACCTTTGCACTGATTTCATTCTATTCACCCTCAATGTTTCAGTTATGGTTTTCTTCCCCACCTCCACCCTCAGTCCTGTTCAAGCTTGCCCAAGCTGCTACAGAAGTTATGAGTCAATCAACCAAGATGCCATTCCATGTACCAAAGACTTCCCCACTTTTCCATGAAGGATGGTCTTTTCATAAAGGGTGGTTTACTTCATGTACTGATGTACGTGGGAAAGTTTTTCTCTTCTGATGCTCAAAGCAATATAAAATAGATGGAAATAAAATGATGTAGATAAAAATGGTCTATTTAAAGCACTGAAGTCAAGAATTTATACATTTCCTTGTTAATGCCCAGTCAGGGGTGCGATAAGGCAAAAGCAGGGATAATTTAACAAGACAAGAGTATTTCTTAGTAAGAGGGAGTTTTTCAGTAGCACTGCTGTTATCTGCTACAAAAATATGTATCCTCAAGATACTGTAATATGGCCCAAATCATAGCAGAAGCAGAAAAGTTATCCATTACAAAAACCTTGCTCTATGAATTTCAGATAGAGGGAAGGGAGGTGCTTTATCACTGTTCTCTTTAGAACCGCCCCCTCCTCAGCAATCAAAGACAAAATTTCATTTGATTGCCTTCATATGTGACAATTTTAAGCAGAGAAGTTTATTTAAAGCATGAGCTTGACAGAAAAATGTTACCAAAGACATAAATTATACCAGGATGCTAATCGGAGAACCAAAGCTCTCAGGTGGGCGGACAGACTGTTGCTTGGCTTTTTTTAGGGCAATTTCATCTGACACTAAGCCTTGAGGTCTCACATGTATAAGTGATTATCCCTGAAGAATGCAGAGCTGTAGAGAGGTACACAAATATGCTAGACATTCCAAGTTCTGTGCATTTTCACTTTATTGCTTTACAAACCTGGGAAAGAGAAAATGGCTAGCTATCATTTTAAATACATTCTCTTCCTTGTGTTTCCCTATTCGGAGGAATCTGCGTATAAAAAGTTCAGTTCTTTTGAAAGCAGGATGAAGAAAAGTTATCAGTACACAGATTTTTATTTTCTTGCACTTACATTTATGTTTGCTTACTGTAGTCCCAGATAAACAGAAACAAGGGGATTTAGGTGGTCTTTGTCTTACAGTCTGATTCTAAACATAACAGGGCCTGCACATTTCCAGTTTGCGAATGCAGAAACTCTAATAAGTTAACACCAGTTTCATCGCACAGCTTAGCCTTGATTTCCTGAAGTATCCTATCAAATGAAAATAAATAATACTGCTTCCATTCCTTGCTGGAAAGGCTACCAAAAGTAACAACTATTTCCTTAACCTTTCAGTGTCCAGAATGTTTTTGTAGCTTCACATCCTTTATATAAAATATTCTTCCTTTTCCCTTTTACAAGGAAGGTCCTCCATTTGGACTGATCCCTCTGGATCTGGTTCAGGTTGTTCATAGGTGCGGTAGGTACCTTTGTTCTTGTACAGATAAATGACAATCAACATGATGACTGAGAGGAGAGTGATGAAAACGACAGCAATAACAGCTTTAAAAAAAAACAAAAGGAAACCATTAGGTCAGGGAGCGCTGAAACAGATACTACCCTCATTTCAGGAGAAGGCTACCAGATGCATCTATAATGCAACTTCCATCTCTCTTCTAATTTTCCTTTTTAAAAACAGCATTAATAATGTCTTTACTGATACCAACTTTAGGTAGGCCTTTTAGCTAGAGTCTGAAGTTAGGGTTTGAAGCTGACTTGTTACACTTGTCACTTGGCTATATTAGAATTAATATATTGAAGGATAGTAGTTAACATATACAGTCTTACCACTGATGCATATACAGGATTTAACAGATATTAAAAAGGAATAAATGCTAACTAGATGCAGGAGAACAGCACACAACATGTACTGTGGCAGCTCATTCCTCAGAACTTTTATTCCAGTGGTGCTAAGGGAAGCATTAGGCATATGTTAAGTTTCAAGACAAGCATCCTTTATATACCCTGAATCTCACTAATGCTGTGTTGACATGTATGTTCATTACGTTCTCCTTTCATCTACTGTTGGGAAGATAGCAGTGTTGTATTTTATAAATTGTTACTAATACAGCTTTGGCCTGCACAAATCAATATCTTCCAAGCCGCACACAATCTGTAATGCCTCTTTAAGGCTGCCTCTAGATGGCAGGAAACAACACAGGATCTTGCTGCCCTTTACCAGATGTGAGGAGCAACCCTGGGTTATCTTGACATCTACTGGCAGCTTTTGCAATGGAGTTGATGTGGGATTACCAGAAGCCAGGCAAATCAATGCTCACTTCCTTTGTTGTTTTTCAAGGGCTACAGGTAGCCCCAGTTAATCCCGTTGTTGAAGCTGCTGGGTCCGATAAACCTTGAGGTAAGCACCACTATTACAGGAAACCCGGCATCATTAGTGTAATAGTGATATTACAGGGGTTTGATTAGCTAAATTGGGACTATACTGGGAATGCCTCAGGTTCCAAGACCATCATGGGTTTTACCACATTTTTGGAGGCACCCCTTGAGAGGGCTCAATGGTAATTCTGAGCATCACTACTGAAGGTAGCTGAAATTGGCCCCTCCAGCAGTGTCCCATTTCCAAATTAAAAGTTTCTAGCCACTGAGTTTGGGAAAACATATTGCTATAATCTTTGGTGATCCAATGGATGGTGATTGGAAAAGCAGCTCCCTATGGTTGAATATCTTGTTCAGAATTGTCCACTGCCTCCTCTCTACTGGAATAAACATTTTAAGCGAGTCACAAGCATACAATGTGTGATTCACAACTGCAAGAAATTTTAATTAGAGTAACACTTCAGAGGCAGGCTCTGAACAAGATATGCAAGAAGCAGAGCACATTTTCTTAGACAGATTATTGCCATTTGCTATATACATTGCTAAGCAAATGCAGAGTTTGAAAAGGTGTATGTTGTGCTTGCTTGTTTTAATGCAGGGTAGGGTTGTTAAACATGTGGCTTTCCCACCATTCTTAGTTGGTTATGGCAGTTGAGGCTAATAGGAGTTATGGCTCACCTTCTGGCTTGCAAGGCATTACCACAGTGCCATCACCAGTTTAGCATATACATGTTTCACAGCTAGGCAAGTGGCCATGATCTGATTTAAAACATAATGGGTGTATAGGCTTTTCTACTGCCTGCAGTGTGTCTTGGCATCACCTTAGTCTACTGCTATAGCTAAACTGGGGTTTACTGATCTTCTAGGTCTACAATGATATTGTGAACAATACCTCCAATAACAGCCATATTGACATCTTCTTGTGAAGTCGGTGTGTTCATTTTCTTCATAAATGGGCTGGTCAATACTTCTTTGAAGATAAGAGAAAGAGAGAGGGGGCAAGATATCTAAAGTCACTATAATGCAAGAAGATCAACTGGATTTGGACCATGAGATCAACATTCAAAATGTTAATTCAGTCATAGCATGCATGGAGCTACGCGTATCTTTGATTAGCAACCTCTTTCAGCCCAGTTAAAGTGTTCAGTTTGTCTTTCTAAGTAATGACCTTCTAAGGTGGCTGACAACACCTATTACAGGAAAACAACAGTACAACGACTGCTCCACCTCACCTCATCTCTAAACTGGAAAGTCAAGTAACACAAAATAATTTCAGCAACCATTTTGGACTTTTTATCCACTATCCAAATCAGCCCTAATCAGAAAGGGCCACCTTTGGCATTATAGGTGTTACTAGAAACTGATTTCTGCTATCTCTTGAGACTTCACAGTAAGCAACAAATTCAGAATTCCCAAACTAAAGCCTTGCTCTTTCAAAATGCCAGGTTATCTTAGGCAATCTATAAACTGCCTTTCAGGGCTGGCCAATTCACAACCTGCAGCATGTCTGCCTTGCCCTGCCTTATCCTAGGTTTGTTTGTTTTCATTCACCCCCAAACTGAAACTAACACCAGATTAAAATTTCAAATGTGTCCTGGGCTTGTGCCAAAATAGAATAACAATGTGAACAACATGAGCTTCTCAAAGGATGGGAGTGATTAAAATGAAATAACTGGGTTGACCAGGAAATGACACTCAGCAGTCACACCTTGCACGCTCCGTAACACTAGCTGTGGATCAAGTTTTCTGCCTGTACTTCTGTGTGGATGCACAAAGCTGAGGGGGACAGGGAACGGCAGTATACCTCTGGCTGCAGGCCAGGTTTTCCCCACATGATCCTTGAGGTGTTTTTGGTACTGTCCAAGACTCAACTGCCCCTGTGGCTGCTCAAAGGCCTCTTGCCCCAAGGGGGTAGTGGTGTACATAGTGTCCTAGAATCGGTTTGGGACACGATTTATAGTAATAGGAGGGAAAATCCAGAGTAGGCTGCCACCTTCATTAAAATAATTACGGCCAAGCAGTCTTGATGAAAAAAACTGGCACTTCAGGCCAAAATGCTGGTTTAGAAAAAGAACTGTGGAAGCCAATGAGAAATGTGCTCAATTAAAAACTTTAACATTTCTCTTGGCTTATAAAGGGCAGGAACTGGACTAACAGTATCATTTCATAGCATTTTTCAGACTTAGGTAATCAGGCTCTCTGTGAACATCTCATTATGAACAACCGAAGAGTTGCCAACAGGAACAAATGTTCTGCCAGAAACTCATTTCTAAAGGCTTCCAAAACTTGCCAGTATCACACTTATCCTTCTGGGGCCAGTATGACATCACAGAAGCACTTGTGGGCATCTACGCTGACCCAAGATATTCCAAGAAGTGAGATTTCTTCCTGACTGCTTCTCTTTCCTTCCTTTCTTCCTCTTCATCATTTGTTCTTCCTTGAATGCTGTAGACAATGTTTATATCCTGACCATCCTAGCTGAATGATTCATAACAGCTAACAATAATAGCAATTTATATATGTCTGACAATTGTAAATCAATACATGGATTTCTAGTTTAACTACAGACTGCCCTATTAGCTTCCCAGTATGGGCCTGATTTCTCAGCCAGTTTGCCCAGCATCTTTACTGCCATACTGGTTACTGTCAACACTATGTTTGTTTGTTTGTTTAAAGAATTTATATCCTGCCCTTTACCAAATGCTCCCACGGCGGGTTACAATAAGAATAAAACATATCAAAATATAGCTGCTGTTGTTTCTAGACCCTGGGATAAGTTTATTTCCCAGAAAACAGAAATTTCCCCTCACTGAACATGTACTCTTGCCAACTTCTGTTGCTAAGAATTTTACTCTTAACCTATTAGAATGATTACCAGTATTTTGTTGTTGTTGTTGTTAGATTATAGCAGCTCAGCCAATTACCAGTGGCGAGGGAAGGCCACACAATAGCTTTATAGAAGATATGCATTTCATTTATCAGAAGGACTCTCAATCTAAGCTACACAAATTCGTAAGGGACAAAAAACAAAAAAATGAGACTACAGCAAACTTTTAGTTTGAATCAGTGAATTATTTGCTTTCTAACATTTGCAAGTTGTTATTCTGGGTTTCCACAAGAGGAGAGGAGAAACAAGTTCTGGAAACAATCTTTAATCACAGAGCATAGCTAGGCTCAAATGGGCCCCTGGCAACAAAAGCACGATGGAACCTCCAAATGATGCCAACTGAGACTAAACACATTCACAAAGTGCTATAATAAATAATAATAAACACCAAGCTCAGCAGCCACCTGGTGGCAAGAAAGCAACCACAGATCTGCTGAACTGGCTCCTGTGGTCACAGTGTTTAACAGCAGAATTGTATGAGGGTCTCTTCATTCAGAACACACAGCCTCATCCATTGGCTAGAGAGGGACAGCTGACTCCCAGCCTGCTAGTCTAGGGAAGAAGCTGCCCAAGTGCTGCCTGGCCCAAAGCCCAGCAGTCTCTGGGCCCAGTTCTCCCCCAACAACTGGTGCCTTTGCCCACAATGGCTTCCAAGGAGCTTCCTACTACTGTGCAGCGGGACTCGCTCTTGGGCACCTCACCCTACACCAGAATTCCCTGTGAGGCATCCCAACATTTATGCTTCAGCATCTGCCCACTGCCTAGCACTACCCAATCACCACCCAACGGCCTGCAGAAAGGAAGCAGCAGTGGAATCTCCTTTTCTTTTGTAATTGAAAAAATATAATTCCCTTCCCGATCGGAGTTGATCCAATCTTTTTGCTAAGTCAGACACACTCAGCCCAGGTCAGTACAGCGGAGTCCAGCATGTGTCCTACCAACACCTCCATCTGGGAAAACTACCAAACTGTTTTCTTGTCCTGCCAAGGCATCTTTGCTTCCTGGGTCCCAGGTCCCCAATGGCCCCAAGCCCTGTGGATCCCCCAGCTGTTCTGCCTATGGTCTACACGTCAAATAGATGATAGTCCTGCAAGTGATAAGATGGGAAACCACTGGTGAGCCTCTCCTAGCTAAATGTGTGCATTTCAGCATTCTGAAAGTTTCAAATGAACTCTCAAAATCATATTAGGGTCTGTAATTTAGGTACAGTACTGTGCTTTTCTTAGGTCCCTGAAAGTAAGTTAGAGTGGTTATCTGTCCATGCCTGATATTTGTCACCAATTGTCATAATAATTATGGACCCCCTTTGGACATGTCTCACCACCAACTATGGACAGCTCCGTTTGTTGCACTCATAGAGGTTTGTGGAGTCTTTGCTAGAGGGAGGAATCTAATATAGGCCTGTTGCCATGTGTTCTAACATCATCAAGCTGCAACATAATGTTTCCAGCAATAATTGTGCTTTGTCAGTGTTGCTTTTGCTGGCTTCATTTGGATAATTACAGTTTCTATGGTAAATTTTAGGGTTTTTTTTTTAATATACCATCTCTTGGTCCTTCTGACACCTTCTGATTTCGAGATCAAATCTATAGTAAACTAGTTTCTATTTTTATTGTTTTGAAGAGATCAACTCTCTTAAATTTCCCTCTTACTCTTGAGAGTACTCACGTGTGGGTGCTGGTGGTGTCTGGAAATCTTCCATGGCATCACCTTTTTCTCCTTGAGCACTTTTACTTTTAAAACTTCAGGGTCCTTCTGAGCTGGGAATAAAAGTAAAACAATCATGCTGTAAATGAGAATCTATCAGCTCCCTTAATGCTGACTTGTATGATTGGAAATACTGCTCCCCACTCCCCAAATATGCACTGTATTAATGTGATACATCAAACACAGGCAGGTAACTCAAATCAGACTTACCAAGGAGTAAACAACCACTACGGTACTTGTACCAGGAAGTCCATAATGTTACACTCACTTCTCTAAGAGCAATACCCACACCACCTGAGATCTAAGGTAAAGATCAGAGTGCCATGAAGCTGAATCAAACTCCTGATGGTTCTTTTCTTCTGGGATTCTTTCAGTCTTCTCAGCCTAGGCTACAGCACCTGATATTTCCAGGCATTCTTCCACCCAACTACTAACCAGGCCTGACCCTGCTCAGCTTCTGCTTGCAGGCAAGGTCATGTATAGGCATGCGCTATGATTCTCTGCCTATTTTATAGAAAAGATATTGCATACAATTACCTCCTTTTGATCGTGACAACTGAGACGGTGACAGCAGCTCTAAGAAGCAGGATAAGAATGTCAGTGAAATCAGTTTAAAAAGGCGGACGGAGGTTAAATCAGGAAGTAGAAGAAGAGACACCACGAGGCAGCTGAGTCATCACTGTGTAGCATGAATGTGAAACCCCAAACAGAAGAAGGAGAAAAGTCAAATATCAGTGCCCTCAACTCAAGCTTAGGGTTTGCTGCTACTCCAAGGCAGCACAATAACATCAACAGAGAGTGTGAAACAAAGGTATATAAGTGAAACTTGTAAGAAACAAACAAACAAAGTGCCATATGAATTGCTTCTATAATGTTTTTATTTTTACATTCACCCTTTCCCATGCACTTCAGTCAGCATTCCAGAGCTGCTGGGCAACCTCTGTCCTCATTTCGTTAATTTGGAATTCTAAACACAGGTCTTTCCCCACTAAACCCTGTTCTCTTAAAGTTATTTATTTATAATATTTATTTTATTTCATTTATGGCATTTATATTAACATAAGAACATAAGAACATAAGAGAAGCCTTGCTGGATCAGGCCACAGCCCATCTAGTCCAGCATCCTGTCGCACACAGTGGCCCACCAAATGCTCATGGGCATCTCAAGCAGAGACAAGGACAAACCTTCTCCTGCTCTCAAGTCCCAGCAGATGGCCTTTGAAGCGCCCCAGTTCCTCCCCCCCCCCCATTCTGACTTTTCTCCAAAATGATCTTTCTACATTTACCCTCATTCTGGAATGTGGCCCTCTTTTGTCTGCATGTTGGTGGCTGCAGACTAAGGGGGCCATGCCTCCTCTAGTTTGCTTGATCTGCATGAGATGGAGTGCATTCCAGACCAGGAAGCCCCCAACAGCCTCCTGTTCTGCTACTGGGCCAAAACACCAGTAGACCTCAGGAATAAGGTCTTCTGGCATACCAGGGACACAGGCAACCCAATTCAGTAGTGCTTCTTGTTGTGTTGTTGAAAAGGTATATCTACAAAATTTGTAGAAAAAAAATGTGGTAGTAGTGGGCAAATCAAAGATTATTTCCAGGACATGCAGTCATTGTGCCCTTGATCTGGGAATCTATAAAAAGGGCACTGGTGAAAGAGTGGGATGGAAAGCTTGAGGGGGTACTTATGGTATTGTTAGGAAAATTCCAGACCACTATGAAAACAAGTTGCCGCTCTATCAGCAAATGCTATTCATATTAGTTTCTTAATAAGCAGATGGGTCAGAGAGAAAAAGATTCCGTTTTATTTTTGTATGCTGCAGCATAGGAAGCTCTCTTTCCATAACCCCATCAAGACAAACTTCGAACCTCCCACATTCCAGAACACAATTTATACCCTGAAACCACGGCCGGTGATTATAATATTCCCGTAACGCCTATATAGGAAAAAAACCATACATATTAGATTTCTCTGACATGCGCAGTAAAAACTAAGTCCATATCTGACTGGTTTAGACCAGTTACTCTTTGAAGACATCTTATCACGTCTCTTGGCAAACACACTGTCCTTGAAAATATATCATGTCTCTTGGCAAACACACTATGAAAATATTCCTCACAACAATTTGCAACTAAAACCAATATTTGAACATATTCTAAGATATATATATGACTCAACAGTATGGAACACTCGGATGGCGGAGTGACAACCTTGTAGGCAGCCAACCAATCATTGTTGTAACACCAAGGAACAGGTCCAGAGAAGAAGGGAAAGTGAACAAGGCAGAAGGGAGAAAGGAGCTGGCAAGCAGAATGGATGAGGCTGCATGGAGGTGCCTTGTCTTGGGCATACGTTTGGCAGTGCAGTTCAAGGAGCATAAAAAAAGGGGTGGTTGGACAAGATGACACATTTCGATTTGATATCCAGCTGGATACAGCCAAAGACATAGCCCTCCTTTGTTATGATTTTTTTTTGGGGGGGGGGGAGGATGAGATATTTTGGATATTTTGTGCCTTATTTCAGTGGGGCAACAATGCCAAAAACTGAGTTCCACACAAAAAGTCTTTTCACTATTGGAGGCCATAAAGATCTTTACAAATAGTTAGGTAGGTACACAACCAAGAAAATACATTTAGCAGATGCCAAATACTGTAGGAGATCTATATGGAAACTAAAGTTCCTTCATGTCTTTGCTTTTTAAAAAGAAATCAGATGTTTCTTCCTAACTCCACAGGTAGTGCTATTTTAGATACTTAAGCAATAATGTTCAAGCCTAAATGCCACAAATAAATGGAAGTATTGGTTAGCACTTGAAGGCAAAGCAATATTTGGGATAGAAGTATATGAAGGAATAACAGGAATCAAAAAGGCTATATCTGAGGCACCCTAATACAGTGGTACCTTGACATACGAGTTTAATTCGTTCCGTAACCTTGCTCTTAAGTCAAATCGCTCGTATCTCAAAGCAATTTCCCCATTAATCCATTCCAGCTCCCAAAACACCACCTCAGTTTTTTTGTTATGTACTGTACTGTATTTACTTACTCGTATCTCAATCTTGCTCTCATCTCAAAGCAAAATATCACTCGCTCGGTGGCTTGTATCTCAAAACACTTGTATGTCAGGGCACTTGTATGTCGAGGTACCACTGTACCACAAACATTAGCCTTTGGTGTGTGAGAAAAACAGATTAACTGTGGCCATAAATGGTACTCTGTATACTGTATGTGAGTATATGACATGGCAGACATTTTTAGCTGCAGGAAGGAGGGAAGATGGAAGTGGGGCAGAAGAAAGGGCCGAAAGAAGATTCTTCTAAAGCTGCTAGCTGCAGTGTTACCCCACATAGATATGCCAGCAACATTTAAGCAGGAAGGACTCGGAGACGAGAGAGGGAATGTATTAAGAAGAACTGCTTTCTGGAGGAGGAAGCATCAGTTCCAGAGGTTGACAGAAAAGGAGAAGAATTGATAACAGAAGGAGAAAGGCCTGGGAGATTAGTGGCTGGCAAAATACCTCCAAGCAAAGGACTATGACTAAAGTGAAGTCCCACAAAAAAGAGGAAGGAGGGGAAAAGGAACTCCTGTGCATGTGAAAGCAGGCAATGGTCATACCTTAGGCCTGGCGCCCAGACACATCATGTAGGCCTCTGCACTGTCAGGGTGGTGGGTAGGGCAAGCAGAGCAATGACAGACCTCTGGAAGCCTTGAGGGGTAATGGCTGAAGCCCCTCTCACCTGGTAATCTTGCTGCTTTCTCCTGTGGAAGGCAGCTCTGTCTTTGGGCCCCCGACAGTCAAATAACCGCACACCCTTTATGGCCTTTCCAGGCCTAGCAGTTTGTGGAGCCTATAAGCCACACCTCCTAAGCCTAGAGGCCTTTTTGTACTACATCCGGAACGGATGTAGTGCGCGTGGGCTAAGTCACTTCGGGACGCTTCACTATTCACACACAGGCAGGCAGGAACGTGTGTAAACGCGTTCCTGCTTTCCTGTGTGCGAATGGGTGAAGCCTTCCGAAGTGACTTAGCCAGGAAAGGCCGGCCAGGGGCGGGGACGCGTCCTGCAAGGCTGCCTGCCATTGGGTGCGAGCACCCAAGGGCGGGCAGCACTGTCAGGCCGCTTCCCCGGTTCCTGCCGGCTGTACAGGGCAGAAAGCCACCAGGCACCCACCCACCCACCCCGGGGCCCAGGGCCAGCTGCCTATGGGGCAGGGGCTGAGGAGCCCCTTGGTAGACTGTACCGTGTTGTTTCAGTCAGCCAAGGCTCCCCTCCCGCCCGACTGTGACCCTCTACCGGGAGCTTGCAAACCGCACGCGCTCCCGGTAGACAGGGCCTGCGAGTCGGTGGGTCCCTGTGCCGTCTACCAGGGTCGGGGCACCTGTGCAATTGCAACCCCCCCCCCCCGGTAAGG
>MTQE01002208.1:11971866-11985294 GCA_014337955.1 Aspidoscelis marmoratus | reverse complement strand
ACCCCCCCCCCCCGGCAAGGTAGGTAATTAGCTCGGCCCCCGTCAGCTGTTCGGCCAATTTTCAGCCAATGGTGGCAGGGGGTGGGGGTGTACCTGTGGCTGCCAGGGAGGGAAGTGTGTGTGAATGCTTCCCTCCCCAAATGGCCTGGGACGCTTCGTACGCGCGGGAACGGATGTAGAGCACTTTTAAGTGCTCTACATCTGGAACGTGTGGAAAACACTCCGGAACGGGCTGGGACGCAAACCCAGCCCTGGTAGTGCATATGCCGCATTCCGGAGTGTTTTCCATGCATTCAGAAACCATGTGTGCGAAAAGGCCTCAGGTCTGGCAATTACAAAAACAGACCAGTATGACATGTACCCCCTACAAATAAAAAATAATGTAATAGGGGAGGAAAATCCTATTTAGGGCTGAGATCTCCAAGATAATATCCAATACATGACGTATTTATTATGTGTAGGAATACGAGCAGCACGGAACAAACTTTGCAGGATAATAATAGTATTTCAAGATTGGAGAAGGAGCTGTATTGTATTTTAATGATATATTATGGAATTGCAAGCTCAGTTGCCACCAAGGTATCCATTTTCCTTAACATTCATACTGGAGAAGCATGTGAACAATTTTTTAAATGGCTGTGATTTGTTTTTCATTAGAAACAGAATCCCAATGTAAGCTCCCACAGTTTCTATTTTATTGGGGTTTTCATGATTCCTTTGATGTTTTTTTCTGATTAGGAGCCAACCAATCCAGTTTAGGCAGAGACTTGGGGAAAAGGAAGTGATCTGGGGTTCTACTTCCACTTCCTCTCTCTCACAAACTTGGACTGGACTGTGCAAATGTTTACTGCATGGGAGCTGAGAGGGAAAGGGAAAAATAAACCAAGTTGTCCTAAGCTTATTTCCTGAGCTGGTTCCCTAATTGGAATGGGACTTACTCTATAGTTTATATAGTTTGCCATCTAGGAGAAAATTCATTTGACGAATGTGTATGTTAGAGCTTCCTTGCTCCCTGCATGAATTATTTTCCCTCACTGATTCCCACAAAAGATCTATCGGTGCAGAGAAGCATTTTAGTTTGCTAGTGAGTGGTTGTGAGGATAAGCGTATAAGGGCCATTTTTAAATGTTTGCATTATAGGTTTGAGCAAGTAGGTTGGTCCAACAGCTGCATAGTGAACCAGCCCGTGCTGCCAAAAGTGCTGCTCTTGAGCTGTAAGCTGACCATCCCCAAGCATTTCTGAGGTTGACATGGCAATCTGCCTTCCCCCTTTTCTGAACATTCTGCTAAAAAAATGAATCAGAGAAGTTTTGAAGGTGGGATTGTTCACAGTCCAGGCTGCTGCACCTCCCCTCTCTCCTGAATATTCTGCGCTAGAAAAGGTGCATGAGAAGGGTGAGGGTTGGAACATAGGGGCACCCTTCTCTAAGGCACCCTTTTGTTTTGTCTGAATACAGCCTGATAAGCAGATTTGGTTCCCAGGAGCAGGCCAAGTGCTGGCGATATAGAAACACCTGTACATTATTGCACTTCTAGCATAGGATGTCATGCATTTGTTACACACCAGGGTCCCTTTGGGCCATGCAGTTCTTGCCCTAAAAACCTGTCCTCTGTTTCCCAGAAGTAAGTGCTACTTTCAAATATCTTACAGTCAGTATTGTTTTGTTAGATGGAATTTTACTCTGCTAGCTTCTCAGTTGCTTACTACCAAGCATAACAAAGTTTTTACCAATTCATTTATTTGCTTTGTTGAAAATGACCTGTGCTCGCACTCAGATACTTGACAATCTAAAAATAAATGTACCAATTATGCTGGAAAATATTTAGCTCAATTCAGCTACACAGAATAAATTTGAGCATTAAATGGAGTTGCCCAGGCGATAGGGATGGAAAATGTACTTTTCTGTCTTCCCAAGGGGCCAGCACTTGATTATGATAACATAAAATGCTCACTGAATCATTCTTTCCTCATTGGTAAATGTACTGACAGTGACCATCAGACTTTAGTGATATAACTGTGACACAACTATTAACGAAAGGGGTAAGAAGCTGTCCCTATCAGATATGAAATCAGAAAGTAAATTCAAAATAATATGGACAAACCACCTGAAAATGTATTTGACTAAGCCAAGACTTAAGACAATTATAGGAACCCTCTTTAAGGGTCCACGATTCAGCTATATAATGACATTTCTTCCATTCCCAAAGTGCTAGAGCAAAAACAAATTACCCAAGACACATTAAATCGGAGGATGTTCCGACATGCACAGAGCTGTTTCTGGTAAACCAATGGCTCCATACAGTGCAGACACTCCATGCTGGAGGATCTCCTGCACTTACCATGCACATAAGTGCCAAAAGGCTCTCTGTCCCTGTAATGATGGGAGATAGCAAGTTGAACACGTTCTCTTGGTTTGTGATTTCTATGCTGGAGCCCATCAAGAGTTGCTTTGACCTGGTTGTTCCAATACCACTTTGGATGGACTTCTAGGGCATTTCTGTATTTGACGGAGCTAGACAACTCCAACTAGTTTGTTCCTACTGGAATGGTTCCTGGCTGGAGCAGTCCAGCTGTCCCAAAACAAGGCCATCCCATCCATACTTGGGATGGCTTTTTGGGATAGCCTTAGAGCTTCCAGGGGAGACATTTCAGTGGCACAATTTTGTGTACTGTTAAAATAGTTCCTCCTGGTTTATGGAAGTGCGTGCCCTTCTACATGACTTCTAAACACTTTGCCCAATGCAGACAGAGCATGCTAGCAGAGGACATGGTCTCTCTGTTCCACCCCAGAATGCAGGAGAGGCCCAGATTTCCTTTAAAAAAAAAAAAAAAAGCTGGAAATGTGCAGTTCTGCAGTTCTGACTCATCTGCCACTGGGGGGCTCCTCTGTCTGCAACATGCAGACACCCTAATAGCTAGAGAGTTTATCCTTTGTTGGAATTTGTCAAGACATGTCTTTGGATCAAGCAGGGTGTGAAAGTAGCTGTTTAATCACTTTTTAGGTTGAGAAGCGATTCAAATTCTGAACATTTGTCTTGTTAATCAAACCCAGCTGGAACGATGTATGTGCCATGTCTGGAAGGGCCCTGCAGCTTCTTTGCTGTCTCGATAACGGCTGTGTGTTTCATCATCCAGACTGGGGCAGAGGGGAATGCTGCTTTGAGTGCAAACTTGCTTTGCTCTCATGCTATCAAAGGCCAGATGGTCGTGGTAGCAGACTCCTCAATAAGTGCAGGTTCAGCCCTGTCCAACAGCAGCACAAACATCAAGCCATTGGCCTGCTTCCATCTTATATATGTCTTAAGGATGAAGATCCTGCTCCACCCCTGCCCTTGTGGGTGGCTAGTGTACCTTGCCTGCCTCAAGTGCTGTACATTGTGCGATTGCCACACCACATGCTGCCTAGGCATTGTAGCTATGCCCATTCACAGTCAAAGTAGTGTTCCCCTTCATTCCCCTGCCTTGTCCTTTCTAAATGATTTTCTTTAGTGGTGGGTTGTTCCCTGATCAGCAGAAATATCCCTGTGCTGCTCCTGTCCCACAGTCCTCCTTTCCTCTCTTCAGTATATTATGCAGTAAAAGGCACATCCTACTTCCCTTCCATGGCATTCATGGCATCATCTTGTCCCCCCCTAAGAATATGCGGAATTCAGTATAATCCAAAAAAGGGGGAAAAGAAGTAGAGTGGGAAGAAGGGTGGGGACAGAGGGAGGTAGCCTTATGCTCTCCTGAGAAGCCAAAATTTGACTGGTAGGAGTGCATCCAATCACAGGAGTTGCAGGGAAGAGAAGAATGTGAGGCTGGAGAGGAAGAAGGTAGCTTGTGACTAGCTTGGGGCTGGGGAGACTGAAAACTGTGGACAAAGAAAAATGAACTGAGTCAACAATAAATTTGGTGGGTGTGATCAGAAAAAAAACGTGGTAAGTTCCCGTTGTATCCCAAGTCGGACTAATGTGTTGTGGTGTAACCGCAGGCCAGATGTTGAAATACTGTCAGCATTCCAAGAGGGTCTGTCATGCTGGATGCTTTGCAACACCTTTCCTGCTGCTTTTCCTGGAAACTATAGTTTATAGAAGAGGGAGTTTCTTAAAAGCTTTAGTGGCATGGTTTGCATTGAGACAGCATTGGATCAATGTTTGGGTATTTTCTGTAGTGCAAAAACAACAAAGGGAGAAAGGGAACCGTTCCCAGATGATTGATCAGAGCAACTCACGGACTCATGGACAAATTGTGTCCATCTGACAGTCTCCTTTGTACTCTGTCGCTTGCAGGGAAAAAGCTGAAGTTTCTCCTTGGCATCTGACTCCCCAAAATTCCTTTTTGGAAAATCCCATTAACATTCACCCACCAAACATCCCGGTTCTGAAAGAGCTACTCTTCAGTGGAAATACTTCCTGATTTTCATATAATTGCTCACCTGCTTGTATTCAATTTTTCAATATTAAGTACCCTTTATCTGGAGTGCATCTACTGTGCATACACTACAGTTGTGGCTGCGACAAGTATTGTATAAAGAAGGAAGAATCTGCTGTAACACAGTAGACAATTGTTACTCCATCAGCACCATAAAAACAGTTCTGCAGGTTAAATATTGAAGGCATACGCCTGTTCTTCAACAGACAGTACTCCTTCACCTAAGCAACAGGCCAGTGGCATACAATAAGAACTGATTGTAGAACTGGAGGCAGAACAATAAGAACTGATGATCCACCACCAAAATAAATAGGATTTGATTCCAGGTTTTTAAGTTGCAGTATTTTTGTACTGATCTACCAACTTTCTTCTAGGTTAGAAGCCCTCCCTTTTACATTTACGCTCCTCTTCATTTTATTCTCACAGAAATTTTCTGAGGTAAGTTAGATTGAGATTGTGATCAGACAGAGGAAAAAAATATCACTGAAGTGCCTCTGAGGTGGATCAGTGGGATTATTTACATGCCAGTCTGCCCCTCCCTCCTCTCATGAACATCCTGTGCTAGAAAAGGTGGATTAGAGAAGACCTGGGAACATGAGGGCCACTCACTGGGCTTTTCTTTACTTTCTTTTGGTTCAGAAACAGGAAGAACTGGGATGGATTGTGTGTCCGCATTTTGGAACACCCTATTCATCCCAGACTTATCCAGCGCTTCACTACGTGGTGGGGAGAGCAATCTCCGCCGTACTAATGGCAACTGCCTTGCTGTGGCAATGAACATGCATGCTAGTAGTTGCCACAGGGACTGGACAACACAGTGCACAATTGTGACTGTGCCACCCCATCTCATGAACCCTTCACCCAGAAGAGGTATGAAGGATGCGTGCCAGAGTATACTAGCTACATCCCACCTGCTTCCCAGATGTGGCTAATATAGCTACGAAATGCGTTTAGGTACTCCACCACTATCTGGCTGGGGGACAGTCTGGCAGATATGGTCCAAATGTTCCATGCAGGAGCATCCTGGGCCCATTGTCTCTCTGAGGTGCCCCTTTTGTTATGTATGAATATAGCTTAAGAGTTATTGACTGATTGGCCCAAAGTCACCAGTGCAGTTCATTGTCAAATGGACATTGTTTGAATACTGGATTTCCTGGGCCTAGTCTGACACTGTGTACGTTTTTGTACACAGAGTAATGCAAACCCTGATTGGTGCAGCCTGGGCCTCTCAAATTCAAAATGAGTCGTTTTCACTATAAACAGAACAGATTTGGCAGACAATAATCAACTCCTTGCAGGTTGCAAAAAAGCCTTCTGAGGGCCACACCTTGGACACAGTTGCTCTAAACATTTGATCACATGGGACAAGCAGAACAAGGGGAAAGATGCTAAGCCTCACACTCTTTTCTAACCACACTAGCTGCTTACTGTTTCCACTATTTTATTTTCAGTTAATCTGTTCATTAGTGTGATGTTTATAAACATATCTATCATTGGACCCACCCTGATTTTTATCCCCACTTTTTAATTTTTAACTAACTTAATTTTAACTTTTTAACTAACTATGCTGTTTAATACTGTTTAATGGGGTATGTATTTAATGTTTTGTTGTAAATGGGCTTTTATAAGAACATAAGAGAAGCCCTGCTGGATCAGGCCACAACCCATCTAGTCCAGCATCCCATCACATGCAGTAGCCCACCAAATGCCCATGGGCATCTCAAGAAAAGACAAGGACAAACCTTTTCCTGCTCTCAAATCCCAGCAAATGGCCTTAGATTGCTTAGAAGCATCCTGCTTGATTCCCCAGCCTGAAAGATGTACTTAGACATCCATTCTAGTAGCCATTGAACATTTGTTGTCCATAAATTTGTCTAACCCTTCCTTAAAGCCATCTAGGCTGGTAGCTGTTACCACCTCTTCTGGTAGCAAATTCCATAGACCGATGACCCTCTGCTTTTTTTACACTTTGCTATGAGAATAAGGATAGAGAGGAAAAGGTGGAAAAGGGGGGAGGTATTAGTACTTGTCCTGAAAGTTTCCAATAAGTTAATTGCAGTTTCCGGTCCTAGTATTACAAAACACCCAACTGAAGCACCGGGACCTTTTCATGTGGAGCAGGAAAGCCATGGCAAAAGGCAAAAGTAAAACCCGTCCCGTGGCTTGATAGTGTTTTCATCAGTTCTTCTGGCTTCCCAAGGAATGCAGAAACTTCAACGGAGGTTCTTCTTACAAGGTGACATGGGTGGGAACTTGACGAAACTAAAGCAAACCTTGATTAAACGATTGGATACTGAACTTCTAGACTGAGTGATGGATTCCTGAACACAACCATGGGGAATCTGCCCTTTCTTTGTATCTTTTCAAAAATTATGTCTACCTGTTAAGTAGGAGTGTTTTAATGATAGCCTTCAGATGACAGGCTAGTAGAACTACTCATTGTGAACAGTTTGGCTTCCTGCTTTGGAAATTTTGAACTTATCAAGGCAATCTTGATGGGCCTTACCTTGGAATAAGCACTTGATGACCTTCTGTGATTGCTCTGGCTATGTAAATTGAGACAGCCTGCAGCAACTATGCCCACACTGGCATATTGACTGAACACAGCAGGATCTGCTAGATAATGGTTATCTTTCCCACCTCTGTTCTTTTGTTACTGAAAGTCTGGGCAGCTTGTGCAAATACTGTATTTTAGAGAACTCTCAGGCAGCACAGCAGGTGATGGGAGGAAGGAATGGAACTTTTCCGGCTGTGTTATCTTAAGCCCTAAAGCATTCCATTCTGTTGAGACAATAGAGCTACATAAGTTAAATGGCCAGCCTGAACTCTCCTCAGATAGCCTGATTCTTCAGATTACATGGAAGATGCTAGGCTCTCACCACTGTTGAAGAACTTTAAGAAAAAAATAAAAGAAAAAAATGCTAGCAGGTATTTGATCACTGATCCAATAAGCTTTGGTACACTGTTTAAAAAGATGTTAGACAAGGAACAACTATAAACTAGGGTGCCTCCAGATATGGCTAAAACCCATGTTTGACTTGGCATTGTATTAGGAATGCCATATATATTCATGACACTCCCAGTATAGTCCCTAGTTATTGAACTGAAAACCAGTAATATTGCTATTGCGGGAAATCTGGCAATGATGCTGGATTTCCTATTACAGCAATGCTTACCTTTGAGTCTATTGAAATCATCCTGCTTGTGGCTACCAGAAGTGGCCCCAAGCAAGCTGATTATGAAAGTTGTCAACAGACCAAAAGGTAAGCCTCTGACTGCTTTTCCTGTCTGGCAGGAGATGGAAAAGACAATTGTGAGATATTGAACTCTGTCTTGCCATCTTTATGAAGCCTTAGTGAGGCCTAATTCTAAAACGTTATTTGACGTGTGTGTGTGTTTCTACTTTTCCTCCAAGATACTCAAGGGTTGAGTATAGTTCCCCCCAACTCCCCTCCTCTCCCTTCCCCCTCCTCCCATTTTACTCCCACGCGACCACCTAGAAAGAAACATAGCTGTACGTTATCATTTGGCTTATCCAATCCAAATACTCAGCTGTCCCAAACATCTTTACTACAGGTTTGTGTCTGGGGATGGATGAAATAACCTGTTTCGTTTACATAGGTTTACATTGGTAGATCTTTTCTATCCTTATTTTGTGTCACACATTATAGATTTCTTTTTCTGTATGCAACTGCCTGCAAGATAGTGTTGATCCCTGGCATTTCCCTGGAAGAAAGTAATAGCAAATACTTCCTTATCTGTCAATAGAACTTTCATGCAATCCCCAGCATCTGAACCCAGTTCAATGGTACTTAATCCCAATGGCTGTTTCTGTACTGCAGCAAAGTGTATAGTCAGAACCTTACAAACACTGACCAACATGTTTGTATATACAGTAGATGAGAATGAATTCAGAATGAATGAAATGATATTCCCAACACCCATTGCAGGAGTGGGTGAGCTTGAGCTAAGAACTAAAAAGGGCATAAGCTCTTTTCATACCCGCTTTCAATGGTCCTTTCCCAAAAATGACTTCTCAAGGAAGAAGACTTTAAAAGGCTTTAGATTTGTGGCATATCAATCGTGCATAATCTAAATAATTGTTAGTAAAAAAAGCTGTAGGGGTGAGAAGTACGATTTGATACATTTGCATTCCTTGGGAATGCATTCTAGGATTGTATGTGTGTTAGGATGGAGAAGATGAAAATTGTGCGCTCAGCAAATAAAGAACCCCTCTCCCCTTTGTAGTTTCACATGTTAATAAGAGATCCTGCAGACAAAACCATCATTCTTACACTCAGCTTTATCATCTTCTTCTCTATATACTTTAATTCACACAGATTAACTGAGGACTTGGAGCTTCCCAGATATGAAGAAAGGAGGCAAACTGACACATCTCATTTTTTTTTAGAACCCCATTTCTAATATTGCAGGGGGGGGAGTTGTAAATCTGACTTTTTATTTCTTTAAAATATCTTTCTTGTTTGAAAGCTTTTTGTTCATCTCTTAGTACAATAAAAGTTCTTGTGAACTTTTAAGAAAGCCCCTTTGCAAATGTTTTCAAATCAATGCAGAGTGCAATGGGAATATATGGGCTAGTACTACTAGAGTTGCTCTGGTACATCACTGGCCCCATTATTACTTTTAGATCTGGACCCAGATGATCACATATAATATAAAACAGTCCTCAGTTAAACCCTGAGTAGGAAACTGGCTTCGCTCCCATCATCTTACCTGTTAAGAAGGCACCAGGGCAAAAAATAATTCCAACCCTGTCGTTGGCCAAATATCTTTCACAGCTCCAGCAACCCTGGGTGGCTCTCCGAGGTCTGGCTCCCTTCTGCAGCTGCCTAGCCTTCTGGTGAGTAGGCAAAGGCGTTGCCTTCTCACCTCACCTTTCCAGTTTTACTACACTGATAAAAAGCGGCAGAGTCATCAGAACATTGACTTCTCCTTAACTCTTTGTAAAACCGGCAAAAAGCTGGCAGAACCTGTGGTCTTGTAGAGTGATCATGCAAGGCAACTGAGTTCAGAGCTTGTTTTATTAAAAGCCGTTGGCTGGATAAAATAAAATTTATGGGGTGGTGACAAAAGACATTGCATAGGAGAGCCCCCCCCCCCAGTGTCTTGGACAAGGAGAAGAAGAAGGAGAAGAAGTGTTGGCTTTTCTACCCCGCTTTTCTCACCCATTTAAGAGGACTCAGAGAGGCTGACAAAGCTTTCTGTTTTACCTACAACAGAATACTGCATGAGGTAGATGGGGTTGCAAGAGCTCAGAAGAGAGCTATGACTAGCCCAAGGTGGCTTTGTGGGGGAGGGCAGAATCAAACCCGGTATTCCCAGATAAGAGTCCAGCTCCCTAACCATTAGACCGAACTGGCTCACAACTGATGCCAGGAACTGTAGATACTACTGAACTAGGTCTGTGATTGCTGATATAAGTGAGGTTCTTGAGTTCAGAGCAAGCAAATACTATTTATGTGTTCCTAAACAATACTTTTCCAGGTCTTATCTAATCTGGGTCAGTGTGACAACTTAGAGTAAGAATAAGTGATCTTGGACTCATTTGGAATCTTGAGAAGATGGCTTTAGCCATTTCCTTTTTAGTTGCTTGCCTCTTCCTCAGCTAACAACTTGAAACTTCAAAATTACATAGAACTAAAAACTAGTGTCCTTCCTAAATTTAACTACTTTTTACAGGGTACAGGGGGAGGGGATAACTGTGCCCCCCCCCCAACAAAGAAGATAGGGACTGGGAGTTTAGAGACTTTGCAGGCACCAGGAAATGGTGGAGTGGTGGCACATTGGCATTCACAGATATCAAACTGCCAACTGTGCTCTAGTGATTTGCCAAGCTCTGAAGCAAGCTGTGAGGCAACCCCATATATTACTACACAGAAAACCACTTCTGGAAATAGTTTCATGAAAGTTTCCATTATGTGGGTGAAAGCATGTACCCATGTATTTTGTTGAATGTAGGTGCAAATGTATATGCAAGATAAAGTTATGGCTAATTATGGTTTTATGTTATATATATATATAGAGAGAGAGAAAGAAAATGTACAGATATTGTAAAAAGGGAGAGGAATATACATACATGCCAAGAGTATGTGATTTTTCCCATCGGCAGTCTGAAATGTTGTAGTCCAGCAATTATGATTTCATTCTTATGTTTTCCATATGGTGAAAACTTACTTGCTTTTGGACTAAGATCACGCCCCTTATTTTATATTTAAATAGAGGTCATCCTAAGTCCAGGGGGTCAGACGTGAAAATCTGTTTCCAATTTTTCTGCAGACTTTATTTCCCTCGTTGGAACCTATCCACCTATGTGAATCATCCCAGCTCTGAGTCTGTTTCTGCTGCAAGGAGTGAAGGGATGCAAGGAAAGCAATGCAAGTGAAGGGCTACAAGGAAAGAAGTCTGACCCATACTGGAGCAGGAAGATCCCCATCCATGTCAGTGCTACCTCCATGTTGAGCCTTGGTGGGTTTCCTTACCTGGTAAAAGGTAAGTTTTAGTGGTGGTGGGGAGGGCACCTCCACCGCCCTGAAGTTTATGTTTTACCAGGCAAAAGGGATCCATGAAGACTCATCACGGGGGCAGTGGTGACAGGGAGCAGTGCTGGTATGGTACGGATGATGAGTTCTCTGTCCATCCTTGAAATGGATTATCCTTTTAAAGTGTGACTGTGGTCCAAATGTAGTATCTGGTTTAGATTTAGTAGGTATCTCTGACACAACTCCTCTGAGATTATGGTATAAGGATAGTGAATTGTGGCCTCCAGTATTTATCTTGCAAAATATTGTGTCAGTCAGTTCTTGTTACAATAACTCTGTAGCCAGATGTCACCTCTAACAAGACTTGAATGGCCAAGCAGAAAACTTTAGAGTTTTGGATTTGGCTGTTGACCTCTAATACTGAGAACATCAGATCATTTAGATGTATATATGGGTACACATGGGTCAGGGAAGTATTGACTAGAAACTTTGGAGAACCAGCGTTTGGACTCGAGGACTTCCCTCTTCACTGAGCTTTCCCTTCATCCTGCTGCTGCCCGTGTTTTGACTGTGGAACAGACTTGATGAAATCTTGGGGGAAAATGCCCTTCAGGAGTACATCCTGGTTCGCCACCCAGTCTCTCTCTTTTATACCCATCAGGAATCCTTTCTCCTAGAAAAGAAAAGAAATGAAGAGGAGGGGGAATAAAATCTGTCAAGCAAAGTCTTCACAGTGCCTCTCATGCATTTAGAAGATAGGTTATTCAAGGATGTCTGCACTAGAAAATGCCACAAATAGCTCTGAATATTGAAAATTGCACAATATGACACGCAGAGTAGAATCCGGCTTTCATTATTTCCAGCAATGAGCACAGCATTCAGATTTTTCCAGCCCTACTCTGGGACGGAGGCAGCACTGTGCTGTGCAGATGTACTGTCCCGGTTCATCCTGGGCTGTCCTTATTGCCTAAGAACAAACAAGTCCAGAAACAATCTGGAAGAGACAAGTTTTCAAATTTCTCCCTAAGGTATGGTTCTATTCTTATTGATAAAGGGAGGGCATTCAAAGGCTGAAAGCACACTTTGCAAAGTGCTCATCAGTCATATTTCTCTTGCTAATGGCACACAGTGGAGGGCTTCTTGTGTTGATTATGTGTTGGGAGCAGTACCAGAGTACCGTGAGGGAACTCTGACAGCCTTGTTTTGCACCATCTGAATGGGTTGCAGTAGTCTAACTATGATATGACTACAGCATGAGTCACTAATGCTAAGTCGGACATCCACAGAAAGGTATGCAAAGGAACTCCTGGTCACAGCTGCTACCTGGTCATCCTAGAGCAAAGCTGAGTCCAGGAGAACCCCCAAGCTGTGAACCTGTACTTCCACAGGGAATGCCACCCAATCCAGAGCAGACTGAGTCCCCAATCCAGAGCAGACTGACTCCCCAATTTGTTAGCATTCCTCCTGACAAATATATCCATAATCATGGAAATCATTTTAGTTAATACTGCAGTTGGTCTTCCCTTGGTAGTGGGAGGGAAGGAAGAATTATGAACTATATCTCCTCATATTCTAGAGGAGAGATGGGAGAACTGTCAGCTTTTCAGACATTACTGAACTCAATTTCCATTTGTCTGTAGACCAACAACCACAGTCAGGATTTTTGCATTTTAAATATTGCTTTGCACTGTGGATGTTTTAATTCTTCATTTGTTCATTCATCTGTGACATCTAGTGCCTAGTCAATTCAAAATGCTGTGACAGTGCATCAAGCAGGATTGCTATTGAACTGGATTGTTTCTCTGTACTGTATTGCATGCCCTGTGAGAATGAACTAAATGAAATGATATGTCCCTGGACTGACTTAAAAGCTACAAACTGGAAAAATGCCAGCCTGGCTCCGTGACTGCCACTTGCTGAAACTCAGTCTTACCAGGGAACATTGCCTGAGTTCTGGCCAGAGGACCAACAGCTCTTTATTCCATATCCTGCTCTGTGACCCACACAGCCAAGGGGCAGTGACTACTTTGAAGCTGCTGTGAAACAGTAAACAAACCCTTCATACCCACATTTCTCATTCCAACCAGTTTGAATTGTTGTGAACATTTATTCAATGCACCTGGAGTCCTTAGAACAAGGTGAAATAAGAATGCATAGTAGTTATAGGCTGTGATGAGATACAGCAGACAAAAAAGAAGAGTCTCTAAGGTGGCTTCAAGGTGGAATTGTTCAATTGTTCACACACCGGTCTCCCCCTCCCCATTTGAACACATGGGGCGCGTTCCCACCAACTCTGTTCCCAGATTATTCTGGTCTGCGTTCTGGCACGGGTTTGAGTTTCCGGCCAGGAACAGCAGCAAACGTGCATCAGGCTGTTTCCATAACTGGACCTGCAAGTGCGCAGAAGTACACGAGCATTCTTTAAAAATGGTGTGGCGTGGCAGGAGCCGCCACTTCTGCTGCCACTGACACTGCCAGGATCAATGTTGCCTGGCGCCCCCCCCCCCCCCCCCC
>MTQE01002208.1:11959888-11971853 GCA_014337955.1 Aspidoscelis marmoratus | reverse complement strand
CCCCCCCCCCCAGCCAAGCCACCACTACCTCTTCCGGGCTCGTTGCCTGGCGCCCCCCTCTACTTGGCTGAGCTGCCACTTCGGCTACCGCGCTCGGTAGCAGTGAGCCCAGCCCCCCTTTCCTCCTTCTCCTCTTCGTCCACCCAAGCCAAAGGCTGATTGCGAAGGCAGTTAGGCTTTAATTCACTTACCAGGATGAAAAGTCCTGTTTCAACTGTTTTATTCCCCCTGGATTTCTGCAGGGGTTTCTGCAGAAAATCTGGGGGAAAAGAAGTGGAATGGGAGCGGGGCTTGCCGGATCCAGATTACTGGCCAATATAATGGGAACCCTGGATGCCGAGTCCCATTCCAGTTTGGATTCTAGTCCCTAAGGGAATGCACCCTTAGTGTTAAAAAAGGGGATATGAGGGCTGTATACTACCCTTGAGGAGCACCTCTGAACACAATCATTGGCCCTTTCTGCATCTACTTGTTAATCCAGATCAAGGAGTCACTTGGTACCCATCATCTGTATGGTACTAGTGTTAATCTGGATCAGATCTGTGCTAAGGGCTCACTAGTCCATATTAGTTGTACACCTGATAGGTGTAGTCTACATCCGTGCTAGCACCCTCTGATCCAGGTCATGGAAGGTGCATCTACATGTAGAAGAGATCTCGGAAGGATATGAACATGATGTCCAGTGGCATGCAGTATTACAACATGACCGTGAAGACACTGATGGAAATGGTGTGTTTACGGTGCTGTGAAGACACCTGGCATTGGCAGCTAAGGTGTCTTCACATTGCTTTCAAATGCACTCCCCCCCCCTCCACTACCTGGGTACAGCATTTGATCAATAGCAATGTAGGCCAATTGTATCAGGTGCTGGAGATGCTGTGGACCAATTGCATAACAGTTTTGGAGGTGCTTACAGTGGTAATTCACATCCACTGATGAGGAATCGGATTTAGGAATCTGCATTACATCACTCTTTAGCACACATTTGCTGCTCTAAAGCCCACTCAATGCAGATGCCTCTGCCTGCCGTTGATCCAAATCTAGCTAATCTGGATTGACTAATACGGATCTGGCAAGGTAAGGGCAGAAAGAGCTATAGAGTGCTTCAGGGGGTTCAAATGATTTACGTTTATTGTCTTGATAAATTTCAACAGTCTTGTTAGGTAATTTATCTTGCAAAGTTATGTTCTCTTATATAGAAATGCTTATCAACCTCCAATACTTGAAAATGAGGATGACATTAAGTTGCATTGCTTCCAATCATATAGCATTTCCCCATGTATTTAATTATAGGCAGAGGTTTGGGGTGGTGTTCACAGCAAATGGAAGAGCCTGTCTCTCATCGTGATGGGATCACACAAAATTTGAGAGCTGAACAAAGAATTTCTTGATTCATGGTGTAAGCTTCTTTAATGCCAAACACATATCAGGGATTGCTAATGTGGCTCTTGAGGGTAAAATGATACTCCATGGCCAAGTTCCGACTAGGCATTTTAATCTGGGTTTTAATCTGGATTTATTTAATCAGCAGGCAGGTCAGTTTTTTGGTGGTTCCCATCCCTAGCTTATAATGCGGACTGGCAGGGAAGAAACCCTCACCCCTCCCTCCTCCCCTCCTCCCAGTCATACCCTGATGTCATTGGGGTGGGTGTTCCCTTGCAGAGCAGACCCTCCTCCTTTACCCCTTCACTCAGTCCCTCACCTCCCTGACACCATTGATTAATTTTTATTAATGTTTTAATTCACAAACAGGAGTGGGGGGGAGACAAGAGTGAGGTGGAGGGTGAGAGAGCAAAGGAAAACAAAACCCGACCGTATGGAGTCTTTTGTCTTCTTCAGGGGTGGAGGAAGGATGGAGGGAAATGGAGGCTTACAAGCCAACAATTGCACTGCTCTGGATGCAAAATCCTGGGGATGCAGGCAAAAGGTGTGAATGGAAGGAGGGAGGGACAATTTTTACATTAAGCTCATTATAAATGTTACAACTCTCCCCTGCCTCCGATCTCATGGCGGACAGCCAGAGGAAGAGAGGGGAAATCCTATTGGCTCAGGGGGAACTGAAGAGAACACCCCCAAAGCACGGTTCCTCTTCAAAAACAAACAAACCCGGTTGTGTTCCTAAATAAAGAGGATTATTTATAGATCCAGAAGCAAGTCCTATTATAATCCAAATAGGGATTCTCTGTGTTTTGGGACCTTCAGTCCGCAGCAATGGGGAATCCCTTGCAAAGTGTCGGAACAGGAAGAGCTTGAGCCGAATTCAAGCCGGACTATATTTTGTGTCAGAACGCACGAGCTCCCTTGTTACATACACAATTTCTGAGCTCTTTTCACTGATTCCTGCATGGAGAAAGAAAACAGAGAATATGGTGCCCATAGCAGGCTCCAAAATTTCAAATCCTCACACAGCTTCAATAAAGGATGGAGCCACCTAACATACATTTAAAATCAATTATCCAGGATACAGTGTGTGGCATGCTAGTTTGCGTTTAAGTTTTCTGTCTCCCATAAAAACTAAGCAGTGTGGTTCAAGTGGAGAGGATAATGCAAAGGTGTGTGTTAATGATTGACAGAAAGGAGTTGGTGTACTTAAAACAAACAAATCAATATGCCTTGCATAAGGGAGGAAAAAGTCTGCTTGCAGTTCCTGAGTGCTGATTTTTATGAAGTAACAGGATCATGTGCTATAACTTACTAAAAATCCAACAAAGGCAAATAGTTTTTCCGTGATTTGTTTTGAAACAAGACACTTTTCATGCACATTTAAATACTTTAGGTGTAGCACCCAAAAGAAAGATAAAATCAAAACAAAAAATTGAAACAAAAATTTCAGCACAAGAATCCCAAATTTTGTACAAGAAAAGCTGAATTGTGCACATGAATTATAGATCTGATACACAGTGTGACTTACTTTGTCAGGGAATTCCCAGGACCCCCCCCCCACACACACCTTGCTTAGTATTAAGTGCTGTAGCAATTCACTTCGCAGGGTGCAATGGCTTTTTCAAGTCATTCCTTTAGAAAAAACTGTCCAATTTGTCAGACACATAATAAAAGTGCCTTTCACATAGATGTTCTTATGTGCAGCCGAAAAGAAAAATTATTTTCCTACACTGCACATCAGGGCACAGCTTCTGTGATTGGCCACTGGTTTGTCCACATTTCCCTCTCTGTATCTAACCAAACACTCCTAGGAATGGTTTCTATTCTCTGATTGGCTACATTTCCTTCCACTTGCTGTTATTTTCTGTCTCAGATTTCTGGAAATCTGGTGTTCTGTAAATGAAAATATGAATATATATGTGGTCCTTTCTGCACTGAGCCTTATTCCAGATTATAGGGACTTATTATCCATGTGCTCATACAAGATAACGGCAGGCCCCACCCAGGGTCAGCCACAGTCAGTTCTAGCATTCTAGCAGGTCCATATTACAGGATATAATCCAGAATAAGAACCAGTTTGGAAAGGATCTGTGATTTCTCATTTTCCCAATTGCTATTTTATTTTTTAACTACTCACTCTCATACTTCAGCTCCCCTATACCATGGTCCTCCAAGTTTGCAGATGACCTTTTCCGTTGTTTCCTCCCACAGGAAGAACAGGGGGATTCCATATTTTTGGAAATAAGGAAGTTTGGATATTTTAATGTATGAATAGGCAGGCTACATCACTGCCATCTTCCTCTCTGGGTGGGAACTTTCTGCCTGTTGACGGTGCACTTTTCCAGCCAAACAGAAGACCAGCACAGCTTGAAAAAAGAGAAGACCCCTTCCAACACTGGGCTGGCCCTCCTGAGGCTTCAAGATCCAAGAGGTCTCATGATGAAGTTTGATGTCTGCCAGAAGACATCTCTTTAACAGTGTCTGATTGAACCCACAGTGTGTTGCTTCTTGTAACTATCTTTGCTTTATTGTTGGGAATGTTTCATCTTGGTGACTTGATCAGCTCAAAATAAAGTGCCATTCTTTTTTTCCTGGATTGACTTGATTGGGAATGGATGTATTTATTTTAGAATTTATATCCTGCCCCTCATCAAAAGGTCCCAAGGAGGGCTCAACAGGAATAATTCTTTGTATTCTATTGCCTTTATGAATTGTGGAAAGTGTGTTGCTTGACGTTAATTTCAAAAACCCTAACACAACAAAAGCTCAGTGGACCAGGCATGGTTAGAATTCTATGAGTCTAAATAGCAGGTATCTGATTTTGGTAAGTCAGTAGCTGAAGCCAGATGTAATGCAGAGAGGCAGCTCTTGATGAAATTGAATAGGTCATGTGCAGGCTCAACTGCAACAAACTTTTCTGGGCTGTTTCTGAAGTTCATTGTTAACTGTTAAGAATGTGACTTTGCACACCCACTAAGAATGACTCTAGGGGCCTTTCTGCACGTGCCGCCGAAAACGGATCTATAGGATCCGTTTTCAGGCAGAACATTTTAAAAAGGGAATCTGACCCAAATAGGTTCAGATTGAGGCCCCGCGCATCCTAAGACGCGCGGGGCAGCGGCGGCAGGTCTGGATGGGGAAACAGATTGGGGTGGGTGCTGTGCGGACGCTGGGAACTGCTGGGAATTGGGCCAATGGTGACAAGGTAAGGTGGCTGGTGCGAGCGCAGGACCCTCGGCGGGGTGGGGGTGGGGATAGGACTCGCCTTCCCCTGGCCAGAGAAGGTACAATCGCTCCTTCTCTGGCCAAGGGGAAGGCAGGGAAGCCGGCCGCCAGACTCACCCACCTGTCAGAGAAGCAGGGCATGCACTCTGCCTCTGTGGCAGCTGGGCATGAGCCGGCAATCCGGGTTTTTCCCCGCCAGCGCAGAAGCATTCTCTTCCGAACCGGTTTGAGGGGAAAAGCCAGATGTAAGACCTGATTTTTCAGCTCTTACATCTGGGTCGGATTTCGGCAACAAAACCGGTTTAAGCAACCGGTTTTGCGCGCCAATGTGTGGACGTGGCGTCCTCAAAGGGACCCTAATTCCGGTCCCTGTGCAAATCCTTCCTACATCTGGCTCTAAATCGTTTTTTTGAGCCTGTGTGGAAAGGCCCTAGATGGCAAGAGGCAATGTGGGATCTAAACAAGATCCTATGCTTGCCTCTTGCTGCCCCCTACCAGATGCAAAGAGCAATTGCAAGCTTACCTTGATGTCCGGTGAGCACCTTCTGGGCTCAGCTATAGAGGGACTACTGGAGGGTGCTCACCAGATGGCAAAGGTAAACATTGCTGACTTTCCTGTAACAATGATATTACAGGGTTTTGGCCTCTTAGGATGCCTCTAGGCACAGGCTAAAAGCTGCAGTTTTCCCAGGAATGGTGTTACCTTGGCTTGAACATCTGACAGAACCAGAATGATCTCGCCTTCCTCAAACTGAAGGTTCTTTGCATCTTCGGAGGCATGAGCTTGGATTGCTTGAGCCTGAAATATGAAGCACGACACCTGTAAAGAAACGTTTCTAGAACAGATGATAAACTTGTACGTAAGATCCCAGTGTCATAGCTTACTACCAGGGCTGTAATCCAGCTTCAGTCCACTTGTGGAGTGAGAGAATACATCAGCAAAATGACAATCTGTTTTCTTTCAGTGTTAAATAACTCAGGAAATTCACCTTTGGGATCGATAATGTGGAAAGAAAAGTCCTGGGCACTTTGCTGATATGTTCTCATGCTCTGAAGGTGGATTGAAACTGCATCAAACCTTAGGTGTGACCACAGCTCAGAAGTGGCAACCAGCCTAGATAGCTTTAACAAAGTATTATACAAATTCATGGAGGACAGGTGCATCAATGGCTATTATAATGGAAGTCTAAATACTACCTCTGGATTCGAGAGACAGACAGGATGCTTCTGAAGGTCATCTGTAGGGAGATGAGAGCAGGTTTTGCCCTTGTCTTCTGCTTGAGAATGCCAGAGGTAATTGGTGGGCCACTGCCCCAAGTATTCATGATTTATATTTTATTTATTTTCTTACAGCAGTAGTAGCTTATCATTAAGTGATAAGTGAGGAAAAATTACAGTAATAATAAAAATTATGATGATGAAAATAGCATAAACAATAATTACACAAGGGTTTCTATTCTAGTATTTCAACAGTTGATTAAACCTGAATATTCTAAATTCTGCCAGCATTTCCCCAAATGTTTATGTTGTCAATTAGTTATGAAACACAGTTCATCAGTTGTTGTTTTTCCTTTAAGTCAGGTTTGATATGGTGAGTTGTACAAGTTATTCTCATACCTTGAACAGGAATCCTGGAGGCAATGAACCATGCTTTTCTTTTTCATCACTTGAGAAAAAGCTAGAGACAATCTGAAATAGAGGAAACTTTCAGTATTTAGTAAAAAACACTCATATACATAATCCAGCATGAGATTTAAAATATCATGTACTTATTGTTGAAGCCCATTTATTGAAGCCTGCCCTAAGAACTTTGGACATAGGACAGAATAGAAACCAACCAACAAATAAATGCTTATGGAGATTTCCCGAGACAAAATGCTTCCCAGAAGTGAGGAATGGTGATGAGAAAATTAAACATTCTTGAGTGAAAGACCCATTTGTTTTGAAACATTAGAAGACAAGGTGTTATCATTTTCCTTTTTTTCTGGCTGGCTGGTTTGTAGTTTTAGCCAGGCTAAGAACTGCAGACGGAGCAATACCAATGGGACAGAACTGCCTTGATCCACATCAGCATGTGGATGGGGAGGCCCAGAATTTGGATTAAGTGGAAGCCTTATTCCAGATCAAAAATAAGTACAGAAAGGACCCAAAATACTATGGAATATACCAGCAGACCAGCAGGCATACTTCCAAAGGCTAATGCTTTCCTTTCTCTACGTGCTCTGTCTGACTTCTGTAAAGAACTGAGAAATTGTTGGTCACTGCAAACCAAATCTTCTGCCAGTTATTACAGACATGATGGCAGAGTGTGGCTGGTTGGGTAGGTGTACCTGTAAAAGCACCTGTTCTCGGTGTTTGTGACCTAAATGGAATTCTTCCATTCTCCTTACCCTATCATTCTTTGACGAAAACTGTCTAATTTCTAGAATAAGGGCTCTGAACCAGTGATGTCTGGTTTCTAATAAAGATTAGCTAATTTAAAATTAAAGCCCTTTAGGCCAGGATTCTGACTTTTTATTAATTATTCTATGAAGTAGTTTGCACATAAATGAAATGATGCATGTATAAAAAACTATGGTCTCAGATTTTGTTGTTTTTCTACAATTATGCATCTTAGGTGCATTTTACTGTGCAGACGAGCAATAGCTTTCTCCCAATTTCCTCTGTTCCTCCTTCCCTGCCTCACACATATATTTATTTTTTAATCAAGCCTGTACTGTTGAAAATATTACTTTTTATTAAAACACAAGAATACCAGAGGAGTTTTCCTACAATAGTAATGCAATTTCTTTTCTTGTCTGTTGTAAGAGCTAGGCTACAGTAATATTTTCTAACGAATTCTACATTGAGGGTGTGCAAGACAGGCTTCCAATTTAAAAAACTCTATAAAATTACAAATTCTTTTTGTTCTGAAGGAGAAACAGGAGCAGCTGGTTCTCAGTTTAGCTGGAGAATCAAGCACTCTGTGGAATTTGCGGTTTCTACAGGTTCCATAAAAGAATGTGTACTATGGTACTTGTTTTCCACCTTTCTCTTCAATACGTGAACATTTGCTGTTCCTTTTAACCATAGCCACTATTAAACCACCTCATAGATCCCTAACAATTAAAGGGTGTGTTAGGTAACAGGGGGCAGTATTGTTATGCCTTTTACCTGAGTGTTAGTGGCCTTTGGGGAAACATCTATTTCTTCCAGACTTCCATCACTGTCACTGCCACCATCAGCATTCTTGCCATCTGGACATGCTGATTCTGCTGCCTCTGAGTGATGCTGGATGCTCCCTGTTTCCAGAACCCTAGAAGTGAGGCAGCTGTTGGTGGCTCTGGTTGTTTTTTCTTGGATTGGACGACCCTGGAAATTGTTTTCAGCACCAGCTGATCTGTCATCTGGCAGCACACTGTTCTCCTCAGGGTGTAGTTCCTCGATTTGAGCACCATCTTGGGTGTTTTGATGGAGCTCCACTTCCTGTTTCAAGGGCTGTGTGGTGTCTTCTGAGTCTTTGGGGACATTCTGACCTTTGCCAGCAGCCTCAAGCAGTACCTCAGATAAAATCTCTTTTGCAATATTGGTTGCAACCTCCTCGACATTTTGAAGGGTGCCAATGGAAACAGTGACGGGCTCCTCCAGTTGGTCACTCTGCCTGTCCTCTTTGCTTTTGCTAGCAGTTGAGAGCTCTGACTCTGACTCAGGCTCATTAGCTGCTCCATTTTGGAATTTGGTGTGCAAAGATTCAGGGGCATCTTCCTCTGCGCTGCTGGCATGACCAGATATGGAAGCTGTTTTGTTTGCTGAAGGAGAATTTTCTTCTTGATACAATGGAATGTCAGGAGGGGAGACTGGGATCTCACTTATGCTATTCCTTATAGGCACAAAAGCAGGGCTAGTTGGACTTACTGGAGATGAGATGACCAATGAACCTCTGTTACTGCATAAGGGAATATAATAAGAGAATATTTGACTGTTACATAGCCTGTTATGTTTTTTTTAAGAATAACTTTATTATATATAACTTTGACAACATATAAATAACACCCCCAAAAAACTCCCAAGAGGAATATGAGGTTGCTTCTATGCAAAAACTAGCTTCAAAATAGCTAACAAAACCATATTCTATGTCAACAATAGCTTGAGAGTTACATTAAGTGATGCATGAATGATAGAAGAAAGGGCTCCCAAGCATCAACGAAAGAACTCTTCAGCTGCTGTCCACATATTAGACCCAATTATACCTGTTTAATTATGATAGCAACAGGGAGTGTCCATGTTCAGGAACAGCTTTTTTGTTGCATACCAAATAAAAACCTTATTTTTATGTCTTGAAAAGATCTACTCACACTGCTACACCTATTTGTTTGTTTATTTGTATTTCTATTCTGCCCCATATCCTAAAATCTCAAGATGAATTACCATAACTTACACTGTCTGGGATGGGAGGGCAGCTGTCTCTTGCACCAACAGCTGAGGAAAGAGATACATCTTTACCGTATATCTAATAGGATTCAGGGATGGGGCTGATGACAACCCATTAAAAAAAGTGGTGGTTGTACATGCAGTGGGGGCGGGGGAGAGGAAAAATCAGGCAATTTTTGCATGGTGTACATTGACCTGTGATGTATAAGGCCAATTATGGGCTGGATCAAATGATCTGGCCAGAGGTTGGAAGGGTGCTGGAGGCACAGGCTGAGGGCCATCCACATTGTATTGGTCCAGCCTGGCCAGCAACATCTGTTCCCACCTTCTAAAGTTGCTGGCATGCACTGTTTTAGCAAGTTCCCAGAAGCAGCAGTTTTGGAGCTGCTTCTGCGAACCCGATGAGATGGCACCAGGCCCCACTGAAAAGGTTCCCAGTCATTCTGTGGCCGCTGTACAGGAAATTTGTGTGAGTCCACTTCAAAGCAATCTCCTGTTGGCATCATTTTCTCACCAGGACCTGTTCTGATGCCATGTCCCATGTGGATGTGGCATTTTCACAAGAGGTATGGCCTCCTGGTAGACTGGTCTGCAAAGTGGATGAGGCATTTCCTGAATCCTGCATTTTCTGCCCTATTTTCTCCAAGCAGCCTTACTCAGATGTCAGTATCAGCCTGCATAATGTTCAGCGAATGACATGTGCCAAAAGGACCCTGTCAGTCTATATAGAGCCTTAGCACCAAATTCAACTCCTCTGTGTGAGCTGCTAATCATTTAACAACTAAAGCTGTTATAACTGTATGGGTGACCATAGATACAATCAGGTGGCTGGGGCAATATAATGTAATAGTTTCAATGTAACTTATTCTGAGACCTTTGGGTGAAGGCAAGTTATAAATTTAAATAAATAAATATTTCAGCGTGCTTGTTCTGGACACTGATGGCCCAGCTGGACCTGGCCTCTCACTCTTAGAACATTGGTCCACTTCTACTGGATATGGATCCCAAACCTCATCCTTCACCTGTGTTTAGACTAAATCTAGATAAATTATTGCAAAATGTAGGGCACTTTAAGTTTCTCCAAGGGCCATGCATTAGGTTGGTAGCGGGTATAGGATATGTTTTCGTGTGGTAATCTCAAAAGCATGGAACACTGTTTAACAACTTGGTTGTTTACACAAGTTTTGGAATATTTGTTCCTTTGGAAGTTTTTTTTTTTTTAATGTCTCACGCATTTCAGAATAGTTTGTTTCCATTTTTAAAGAAAATCAGTCATGGAAATTTTATCTGTGTTATATCTCAAATTGTTTTGTACCTTCCTGCTGAAAGATTGTAAACCTTCAGATTACTGTGCTGTCTTGAATGTAGGCCTCACTTATTTTGAAAAGTCTGCCTTCTATACTGTGAGCAGCCGGGCCTAAAGATGGACTGAAGAAAGTTTAAAGTGAAAGTGTGACCACGGCCTAAAAGTAGCACTAGGCAACAGTGGTGGTTTAGGAATTGAAGAGTGAGGCACTGATTGGATATTGGTTTTTTGTCCATCTAAATTGGCAGAGGTCAGAGGCCACAACTCCATGCACCTAAAATAGGAGTCCAATCACCACTTTGCTCTTTCTGCTACTCCACAGGTATTTACAGTGCTATAATTTGAAATGATGGACTATTTTTGAATGCTGGCATGATGACATTGTTTTCATGAGATCTAGAACAATTTTGTCAGGAGAGAGGCTTGTTGTTGTTGCTGTTTACCTTGATAGCCCTTTAACAATGAAGACTTTAGTGGAGTGCTGCTTTTCCAATTTGCTCATTACATCATACAGATCATGATTCAGCTGGAATCAACAAGAAATGAGAAATTTAAGCATCATATCCAGGAACCAAAAGGAACAGTGATCTAATTTTTGTTACAGAAAATAAGGAGGAAAAGAAGTGGGTGTGAGGAGAGGGGGGGATGGGATGGGTATCTCTACAAGCTCAAAAACAACTGTAGCACCAATAGCGATTGGTGCCCTTGCTACAAGAACCTCAGCATGAAAGAAATTGATAGAATTACCACTCATGATTTGCCAAATTGTCAGGCATCCTCTTTCCCTCTGCCCCCTTTTCAGTCTGAATTGCAAGTTCAGAGGGAGTCACAAGAAAATCCACAAGTACACATAAGTGCACATCTTCTGCTCTCTCTCTGCTTCTCTTTGTGTCCATCTCTCTCATGTTCTCAATTGTAACAAAAGAAGAAAAGAGGCATGGGTGAGAGTATGTGGACAGAGATATTGGCCTCACCTTCCCCTAAGAAGTCAAATTTGACTGTTATCGCATCCAATCACAGAGGGCACAGAGAGGAGAAAGATGGGAGAGGAAAATGTTCTCCGTTGCCAGGCTGAAGCCAAAGAGGCTGAAAAGTGTGGAGAAAAAAAAAAGACAAACTGAGTGAACACTTAGTAAGAAGGGTGTGATCTGGCCAAAAGCAATATGGGTGTCCTAAAATGGAATAACCTGTTGTGGCAAGACCAAGCCCTTGGTATGTTCTTTTTGAATGAAAAGAAAGAAGTGAAAGAGATTACTGCAGAGCTGGAAACCTTCATCCTCTCCTGGGAATTCCCCCTCCAGGCAGAGATAAACCAGGGACACAGAGAGGGAATAGCTGGGAACAGAATAAAATCCACTCCATGGCAAGGAGGTCTGACTGAGGTACTGAACAATCAGTTTTGGGGTGTTGTTCCACTGTCACTAGAAGTACCCATTAAGTACCCATCAATGGGTACTTAATAGGTACTTCTAGTGACAGTGAAAAAACACCCTTGGTGTGACCTCTGCTAACTGTAGCCTCTTTAAGCCCACATTAAATCATTAATGTGACCACCAAGGACTTCTGAAACACCATATGGGGATACAAACAGCCTAAGGGCGCATCTTCATGGCATGTGTTATTTCAGTTTAAAGAATTCGA
>MTQE01002208.1:11932018-11952693 GCA_014337955.1 Aspidoscelis marmoratus | reverse complement strand
AAATTTGAATGTATTCACATTCAATTCAAATGAAATACATTTGAATCTATCTGCATTAATTTTCAATTCGTATCAAGTTATGAATGTCGACACCATGTGTCTGTACGCATCCTGTGTTTATTCCATATGCATCCTGTTTTTTATTATTTATTTAACTTTGAAAGTGCATAAAACATAAACATCTTAACAAGTGCAAACAATAAGAACAATAAAATCTAATTAACCTCCTAAACCTACTAATAGGACCGGACAGGTTTTTTGACCGTTATTTACTTCACCATGTACATTCAAAGATTGTAGTTTGTCCTTAAGAAATTGAAGAGAATGTAAGTCTGCCATCCTGTATTCCGGAGATTCTTTTGCTCTTTTGATGAATGGTTCCCATTTGCCAATAAATTTGCTTTGAGATTTAAATGCTTGCATCTTGTCTCTTTGTGCCGTGATCAGTTCGTTAGTGAGTAGAGTCCACGTTCTTGTAATCCAATTGCCTATGGGTAATCCTATATGCTCTGGGTGTTTCCAAAAGAGGGCCACTTATGCTTTGGCTGCAGTGATCAAAGTTCTTAATAAATCTCTGTGATGGGCAGGGGCTCCTGGTTCTTAAAAATACAGCAGGAATACCATGGCCGGGGACAGGTCGAATGGCTGGGATGTTATGTTGTTTAGGGCTTGTTCAATTAATCCCCCAAACGCTCGTGTTATTGGATAACTCCACCATAAGCGAAAGTAGGAGCCTCTCTCAGTACATCTGTTCCAGCATTGTGGTGAAAATTTAGTGTTAATTCTATGAATGATCAAAGGTGTTCTATACCACCTGTATAAAACTTTAAGCGATTGTTCTCGTTCAGATTGGGACTTGAACAATGAGAACATCTTGCTTAAAAATTTTAACCATGTGTTCTCCTCCAAAATAATATTACATTCGGACTCCCACATAGTTTTCAGACCCGATAAGTTGCTTATATTGTGTTCAAGAATTCTATCTAGGATCGAGGATATACCTTTTTCTTTGTATCCGTCATTGTCTATAATATGTTCAAATGCCATTAAGTTCCTTTTACCTATTTCTTCCCTCTGTAATTTTAAAATTATCTTTTGTACCGCAAGGGGGATAAACCAGTTCTTAGACCCTGAGCTTAACATTTCTTTGATAGTACGGGAGGGTAATGAGGTAAAGTTTTATGCATCCTATTTTGGTCCCATACATATCTGTCCATATGTATCCGTACACATACAAATGTCCGAATAATTTGTACAAATGATTCAAAAGATTTGAAAATTCATTTGAATGTTAAATTTGAATTTAGAGGCATTCGATTTGAATTCAAATGTCTTAATTCAATTGAATTCTATTGAATTTTGAATGTTTCGAATATCTGTGCACATTCCAGCTCAAGAGAATCCTATCAAAATCAAGGGCACTCGGGACTGACCTTGTTTGGAGAAGAGACAGCTGAACCTTAAGGAGTTCAAACTGATAATTAGTATCATCTATGGGAAGGGAGAAGCATTGCTGTAATCCAGCTGCATTCTAGGGTGTTTTTCCACTGTCACTAAAAGTACCCATTAAGTACCCATTAATGGGTACATAATGGCATTTTTGTAACCATTAATGGGTACTTAATGGGTACTTTTAGTGACAGTGGAAAAACACCCTTAGACAGCCTTGACAGTCTTGGGCAAAGGGATTAAAGTAGCTTCTTCTCTGAGCTCAGTTTTGATTTTCTAATGACATAATGCGGGGCAAAGAGAACAAAGCTGGGGAAAATTTACAATGACAATGTGTTAAGGGAGCAGAGAAGCCAGCAGGTTCTGTTTATTTACATAACTGCTGCATATTTATAGAATAAAGTCTGTGCTTTTATTACAGGTTATTTGGGGAAAATTTAAAATCACTTGAACAATGACATCCACACATTTGATATCAACCCAGTTCATATCTCAAGAGATGGGAGGTCATTTGTATCTAGACAAAACTGGCTGCCAGCAGCTTAAAGCTACAGTCCCTGATTGATCAGAGTTGCAGTTTGGACTGGGTGTGTTCTGAATTCAGCCCTTATACCTTTGCAATTTTGGCTTCATCTTTTTTCTTGGCATTCTGCAGGGCTTCCAGGTGATGTCTGCTGCTATCATAATCCACTAGTTTTCGTCCCCTCTTAGCAATCCGCTCCTAAGTAGAAAGGGAAAATGGAAGAGATAAATAGGAGCCAGAAATTCATATTTTGTTATCTGTTAGAAACAAGAACCTTTATCATTCTGGTGAGATAAGCAGGGGCGACGTTCAAAATTTTGTGAAGAATGAGGTGATGATTTCTTTACTCAAACCCTTTCAAGCTAGAGAAACCTCAGTGAAAGTGTTTTTTAATTGTAAAACAGTAAACAAAAAAGGACCATTTTACTTATGGCTTCTTTATAAGAATTATGTGCATTTTCTTCTGTCCACAGGCCAAAGGACCATTTATTTTTAGGTGCTTTTGATTATGAAAGGCAGTAATCGTGATTTATTTTTTGAAGTTTTAATCATGTGTTCACACTGCGAATGTACACACAAACCAATTTATTTTTATTTGCATAGTTTCTAGTATTCATTTAACACTTTATCATTGGTGCCTGGTGGCCATTATGGTTATTGGGATAAAGGACAAGGTAGATGAATAGAAGTGGTACCAAAATCAGAACAGGTGGAGATAAGGGTAGGTGAGACATTGTTATGGTGACAATTTTGTACAAACCTACTTGAAAATTCATCTCACTGATTATGCACACATCAGCTAATCCTGGGCTGAAACAAACATGAAGGAGAAAGGGAATGTGGACTCGAGTTCTGAACTATTAGGTGTGGTAGACCTCTAATGACATATTAATGAAGGCTTTGGACTTAAAAATGTAGAGGTCCTGATTCATATCAGGCTATTTGCATTATTTAATGAATGGCCTTCAAATCATCATAAATGGAATTATGCAACAGGGCCATGGTCATACCTTCGCTTTGAACCTTCTTCAACTCATCTTCCAATTGCAATACTCATGCCTTTTCATTTCTATCCATTTTATTTGTGGGCTTTCCATTCCCATTTGGACTTTCCAGGGTGGAGAGTCCACAAATTAAATGGATAGAAATGAAAAGGTGCGAGAGTTGTGATGAAAAGATGAAGATTTAAAGTGAAGGTGGGCCCTGGAGATCAATCTCTGATAATGGATCCTGAGGGTTTCCAGAGGGCTCTTGGAGCTTTTCAGAGCAATCTTGCATGCAGCAGTGTCTCCATCCTTGTTGTGACATGGAACGTCTTAGTCATGGTGGCACTGGATACTGTTGCCCGTAAGCAGCCTTTCAAGATTTATGGATCCCAAGGAGCCCTGTGTTTTTCCAAGGACCTTCAGGAGATGAAGCTATTGAAGCAGTGCCTAGAGTACTGCTGGAGGAAAATTGGAATTGAGCAAGATTACTAGCTCAATTTTGGAAAATTTTCATGGCACTGAAAACAGCAAAGTGAAGTTACTTCTCTGTCTTCATTGCATCTGCTGAGTCTTGTCCAGTAGCCATTGTGTGACTTGATCTATTTTGTGGAAATGTTTTGTTGAAGACCTCCTCATTGGTTGCTGTGATGCTTTTGCTAGATTCTGTGCAAGTGAAGTTGCTCAGTTTTGGTCTGAGTTGGACTCCAACTCTGCAGAGTCTACCAAGATGATGGGAGCAGTGCCTTGTGATTCTAATTGGGATGGGCTTCAGTTGGTAAAGGCTAAGGAAGTAGACAGGGCATCCTGGAACATGAATATGGTGGGTAGTATTTTAGATTCCTCTGTGCCTTGGCTGATTTGAGGTAATGTGAACTCAGTCTGGATTCAGGCCACAGCACAGAAATTGTATTTGTGATCCTGTTTAATGATTTTCTCAGAGACTTCTTGGTCCTGTTAGATCTCTTAGAAGTTTTTGATAACATTGACCATGATACCCTTCTGGAAAAGCTCTATTATCAGTTGATGTTTGTGAAATGAGGCCAATCCAGCCCATGGTTATTTCTTGCATGGTTCCAAAGGGATTGTTTCTCTTTCCTTTTTTATTTAACATATACATGAAACCACTGGGAAAACTCATTCATAACCTTGGGGCTAGGAACTATCAGTATGCTGATGGTAATTATATATTCTCAATTCCAGGCCATAGTGGAGATGGAGTGGAAGTGTCTGGAGCCTGGGAGACCTTTGAAAGGTCAAAATAAAACTCAGACTAAATCCCTCCAAGCCAGAGCTGCTGCTTTTGAAATCTTGATCTGGCCATTATCTGGTCCCAAATGTGTCTCTTAATGGGACTGCACTATCTCTGAAAGAGCAGGTCCATAATTTGGGAATCCTGCTAGCCTCACAGCTCCTGCCAGAACAGCAAGTGACAGTTGTGTTTAGAGGAGCTTCTGTGCTGCTTGGTTGGCGAAAGTGTTGCAGTTCTACCTTGCCCATCAGCCCTTGGTTACAGTGGCTGACATTCTTATAATATTGGACTATTGCAATGAGCCTTATCTGGGGCTATCCTTGAAGATGACTCAGAAATTGCAACTGATGCAGAATGCAGCAGCTTGGATACTTTTTAGTGGTTGAAAATATATAACACTTCTCTTGCACTTGCTGACCTGGTTTCCAGTCTGTTTCCAGATCCAATTCAAGGTGTTGGTAATGGCTTTTAAGCCCTTCAGGGCTTAGCATCCATCTACCTTTAAGACCATCTATGTCAACTAAATAAGACCTGACACACAAGGAGTTCACAATGAGGCCTCTTGCAAGTCCCTTGACCACACCTAATAAAAGGATCATGAGCCAGGAAGGAAACCTTTTCAGCTATGGCCCCTGCACTGTGAAATGAGTTGCCACCTGACTTACAAGTGATAACATCATGACCACAGTTTAAGAAGCAACTTAATACCATCTGGCCTGTCTACCCTTAATTTAAATACTCACATCTGTCTATTGTTATTTTGTTTTTGATTCATATCTGTTCTTTTTCTCATTCTTTTTCATGATTTTGTTGACCCTTGAGTCAATATGAAGTAGATAAAATAAAAACATATGAATTAACAAACAAACTACTAAGGCAGAAGTTTGAAGGTACAATGAACATTTGCCAGATGTTTCATAGAAGATTCCATGGTTGCCTCCAGGCAACAGGTTAAAAATGGCGAGCTTACCTTTAGTTTTCAGTAAAGTTGTTCCACAGGGAAAACTGCTTGTTCTCACAGTCTTCAATACTCCATTGCAGCAGGGAAGTTCCTTCCATCCAGATGGTCAGCCCCCACCCTCTGATAGATCTGCTTCTTGGCTGAGAGTGAGCTCTCACAGGTTCTGGTGCAGTTTGCTCAAACACTCAGGAAAATGCAGAAAGGAATACTCCACAGCTGAAGCTCATGTAAGTGGAGTTTTTTTTTACTATGAAGCATCAGGCTTTAATACATGGATACTGAGAGCATCGTAAAACTGGTTGGAGGGTTGAAAGCTGCTCCACAGTACCTGCAAAGTTTTAATTCTATCTGGACACAGTCTACATTGCTTTACAGACACATGGTGGTGGTGTGGGGAATTGGAGTAACAAACAGTCAAGATGAAGAGAGATTTTCAAAGAAGATATGAAAGGTGGGTGGTGAGCTTCTCAGGGACCCTCATGCTAGTGTAGATGCTGAATATTGTGTGGTCAGCTCTGAAATGCATACCTTAATTTCATTGAACTGACTCAAGTAATTCTCCATGGTCCTGATTGCCTGATCTGCCAGTTTCTCCTCATAGTCTTCCCACAGAAGGTGATTGCTCTGCAGGAACAACAACAAAAGACTCTTCAAAGATGATGTTTAAGACCTTCTACTTCACCCTATTTTTCCCTACAGCCTCAGCATTTTAGGGACTTATTTTTAAGCTGTAGCTCCCCTGCCTGTGTAAATACTGGGGAAGAAAAACAGGAAACACTGAGTTTGTGCATATTCTACTTACATCATTTAAAACTGCGTCTGATTTCCCCTGTTGTTAAATAGAATAATGGGGAAGATTAATTTAATCTGAATGTGCAGTTCTCATATAAGAATGGGATATGAGTCATAGTGAATAATCATAGAAAAAGTAGGTGAACATATCAACTGGTTAGCATCTGTCTGCCATCTCCTTCAGACAGAGCCACTAATACTGTGCTTTTATATAAATACACAATTTGGGGCTGGGTGATTGTGAAATCAAGACATGCCTTCAGTGTGTAAAATATTTACTTTGAGAAGAATTCAGAGACACAGTGGAACTTAATATCTGTGGCTAAACAGACAGGATAGGAAAGATATGTCAGGAAAACCAGAAGGTTGTTCTCTGATCTATAGATTAATATTCCTAAAGAATGTGGCCTTCTCTACATCTGACAGCCAGAGAACTTGTATATAGGATAGGATGGTGGTGGTTCCTATAAGTAAAAGCCTTAAGTCACCCTATGTCCAACCATATGAAACATTCCTTGCAATTTGTATTAAGAATAAAAGTATCTCCTGACTGAGCAGTTTTAAGCCATTAGGTTTTAACTGATCTATTTAAATAATTAATTGGCTAACCTCTGCAATTGCACTTTAAGAAGCTGATCTAAACAAACTCATGGTAGTGTAGTGGGAGATATTCAGTCTCTTTCTTTCTTTGCTGTTTCCCCCAGGTCCCATCTTCCAGGTCACAGGAAGATGGGCAAGGAGAAACAGATAGAGACTTGGTCTCCTAATGCTGCCATAAAGGTTGGAAGATCAGCAACATGGGTGCCTAAGTACTGCAGCTGGCTATTCCACTTAACAGGATTTATAAGGAAAGTATTTGTTTCACCCTGAGGGTTATTGAACTTTGGGATTTACTGCCAGAAGCAGTGGTGAGAGCAACCAGCCTGGGTTTCCTCTGATGTTCTAGGAAAGATAGCTCACATGCTGAACTACTTTGAACTACAATGTGGGCAGGTTCAGAATCTCTCCAAGAGCAAAGTCTCTCCAAGAATCTCTCCAAGAGCAAAGTCTACTTAACTTAAAGTGTAGACTTAATGTCTACACTTATGCTGAGCTCCCAGAGTAGTCTGCAGATCAAAAACATATGACAGTGAGCAGACTCATTCTGTTGGCATAAGGAAGAGACCCCAGTCCACTGGCTCTTCTCCAGTCCCCTCAGGTGTGGAATTAGGGGAGGAGGGGATCAGGATCTAGGGGTGTGCAGAATTCATTTCATATATTTGAAAACCATTTAGAAGGCTGGCATGGCCATTTGGGAAGCCCCAACAGGCTCTCAAATGCATGTTAGTGCATGATGGCATTATTATCTGTTGTTTTGTCCCAGGCTTTGAGGAGGCCAGGAGATGCAAAGCAGAAGCAAGTGAATGATGGTCACTCTCTCATACAGTCCCTTGCTCATTTTGCTAACCAGTAGAAGATCTCAGTATAGATGATACCTCCTGTATTCTGAACTCATCCAATACTGACACAGACCCTGTTTAACACATCTAGGTGATACTGATATAAAAATTAATTGTATACATATGAACGTGTGTCATAAATGTCTATTTTTCTTATTGCCCAAAATCCCTCCAAAAGTGGGGCAGGATTGGGGTAATAGATTTGTGACACTCACCTGTACAATGTTTTGCAAGTCTGTGTATCCATCCCACTCCTCACTGTAAATTTCTTGTAGAGTTTCGGAAACTTTCTTGGAGCTTTCATGCATCACTGCCAAAGGCAAAACAGAAGCAGCTAACTGAAATGTCCTCTCAGTTGTTGACTTGGAGAAAAATCAACCTCCCTACTAAGGTGGGCTGTTTGAAATGTTTGTCTTTTGAGCAAGATGACTATTTCACTGGGAAGGCTGCAAGTATATGTGCCTTCTCTGTGACTAAGTGGTTGTTTTAAACCAAGTATAATGGAGCTTCCCTTTCCTTTGAAAGTCTGAACATTGTATGATAAAAAGAATTCCTACCCTTTTTACAATGTAAATATATTGTGATAGTAACAGAATTTCAGAGAACAATAACCCAATATTCTCTGCCTTCCAAATGCCTTATTGCCTACAGATTAAAAAACAGAATTTTCAGGGAAAAGGGCATGGTTTATGCTGTAAGAGTTCTTTCAGGAGATGACCAGAGTGATATAGCACAGCTTCAGGGAATGAAGTAAATCAGAAAGAGAAAAAAGAAAAGAAAAAGAAAAGAAATCCTCCGGATGTTCTGCCAATGACAAGGAATGGAGGATTTGTAGTTCAACTATATCAGAGGGGCCACAGTTTAGTTACTCTGATGTAGATGTAGGTCCTTTCTGCACTGACTTCTGGTGTGTCCAGGAAAGGCTCCAAGGAGCTTGGCTTCTGCACTTTATTGTGGGATAGTACAGACCCAGAATATTCCATCTGCACAGGATGGAGCATAGAGCAGAATAGGGTACCCAAAGTGGTCTCTAATTTGCATCACTCCGTTGGTAGATCTTGACATCAGAAGATCTTGATGATCCACTGATGGGTCTTGACAGTGGACCAGTGTGCCCAAGAGGAACCCTTTTTGGTGGCGATCCAGAAAGCACCACCTGAAGTGGCACCAGAAGTAGCATGCTGCTGAAAAGGGCCCTCCTGGAAACTTCAAAGGCTGCAGCTTGAGCCCGAAAGGCTGTTTTAGCCTTTGGAGTTAGCAACTAGGGCTGGGCCATCCAGCATGGGATGAGCTGATGTCTCAGAATGGAGCATCGCATCCCATTCCAGAGCCCTTTCTGTACTTGGTCTTATTCTGGAATGTATCTTGGGATAGTGGTCTGCTGGCCATGAGCTAATGGACTATGGCAAGCCTCACCTAGGGCCTTCCATAATCTGCACTAGCATGCAGACAGCAGATCCGTCTTCTGGGATATATTCCAGGGTAAGGCCAAGTGCAGAAAGGCCCCAGGATCCAGGGGTGGGGTGGGGACAGTGCAGAAGAGATCATACATTTAAATCCCTTCTCAGCCACAAAGTACACTGAATATATGTGGGCATGTCACTATCAGCTTAATTTGCCATGTGAGGTTACTGAGTAAAGAGAATGAGCTCCTGAGAAGAATGGTGGGAATCTGTAACTTTTTCTACTTTTTAAATAATCTTTTAGAAGAAAGGCAACAAGAAGCTCCTTTCTGTCCTTGGTCTCCTGTTGAACTACAGTACAATAAAGGGATGGCCTGGGTGAAAGTATGGGAAATTAAGGAAGTTGGCTTTCTGTACCTTTCACAGCATTGAGGAAGACCTTAAGATCTTTGTAGAGTTTATGGCCTTCAAGCTGGAAAATAGTAAAGATAAAAAGCAGAGTTTCATTGCATCAAATATATCCCCTGTACCTTTTCTCATTAACTTTCCTAACTGTTTTAACCAGGAAGGAGCAGAGAAAGATAAAGCCCATCTGTCCAGATACTGTAGGGAAATTGAAGAGGCAAGACTTTAGTTTAACAAAAGCATTGCGAAATTAACTGAAATCATACACATATATCACTCAAAGCTTAAGGTCAAGAGCATGATCAGCTGTTCCACCAGCATCCAGGTTTGAGAACACCGACACTTTAATTCTCTTGCCTATGCAGCCATAGGCAGGTAAGGATGAGCAATGGGTTGTATAGGGAGGAGCGAGCCAAGGCACTTTTCTGTTAGTCAGTGAAGATCAGGTCCAATCTGCTTTGCTGGCTGCTCACAACTCTCCATGAAAATAATCATTCACTACCACCTGCCTAGACTCTTAAGTAATTAAGTGAATTAAAGTGATCATACTGTCCTGCCTGAATGATGCTGGAAGTATTCAAGATGCATTACACTGTTCCTCATTTTGCACATAGAAGGTAATCTACATGATTGTTCAATCCTACCTCCACCCCAGAATATGATAGTCTTTCCTACTACATTTGAGAGCAGTCCAGCTCAGGCACCAGTCACTTGAGCTGGCCACTTCATTCTCCCTAATACTATAACTGCAACTCATTATGGGTTCCTTCCCCCCCCCCCATTGTACAGTATACGCTAGAAACACTAGGGAAGATTCATAAACAGTACATCCCACCCCCATATTTCTGGGAGGTGGAGAGACTTGTATTCTCTTCTGTCATGTACAACCTGTTGCTGATGGAAATTATATGCACTTAGTTCAAACTGTTCATCTTTCGTTTCAACAGTTTTCCCCAGTTTCTGTAAAACCTGTAGGAGCAGGAAAAGAAAGACATTTAGATGATGGAGCATTAAAATACGGCCTGCCAAATAGGTACATCTCTCATTATTCACGGCTTTAATATTTGTGAACTTTGTGTATCTAAGGGTGAATTCCCATTCAAGGAATAACACACAATATACAAGCTATTTACTTCGCAATTTACATTGATATGTAAAGCGCGTTAAAAGGAAGCAAAGGAGCATCTGGCAATCAGATTCAATCCTGATTTTGTGTCTCCACTCTTAAACACTTAAAATGCTTCCAAAAACGGATTGGGGAAAGTGATTCTTTCCCCTCCTCAGCCTTTTCCTACCCCTCTCTCCCCAATGCCCAGGGTGCATGGTGGCTGCTGCAACTCAAGCCCTATTCAGCCACTCATCTTCACACCCACCATCCCCAACAGGGGTTCCCCCCAAAAAGCACTCTGGCTGGCTGGCTTGTCAGGGGAGAGAGAGGAAGGAGGGAGGGATGCCCGCTCACTTCACTGGATCCATTAGCCGATTAGAAAGACTGAGTGGAGGCTGGGTGACCTCCTCCTCCTCCGTGCCCGGGTGAGGCAAGGTGAGGCTCCCCCTGGATCAATGCAACACTCGCTTTGCTGCCGCCACCTGCGCGCACGCACGCACGCACGCACGCATGCACGCACGCATGCACGCACGCACACACACACACACTCCCCCCCCCATGGGAGCTGTTCAAGTGAGCGAGCAAGCAGTGCTGCCACCACAGCAGCCAGATGAGAGGGAGAGATGGACTAAGAGCTGCCAGAAGTAAACTTTTAATGTAACCCAGTTTTCCACATGTGCAACCTCTAAGGGTGGGAAAGGAAACATTGTTACAATGAAACCGGCTGCTGTACAGGGGAAACCTGGCATTTTAACTGACAAGGGGCTGTCCTGCAGGGTGAAAGCCCACCCGTTTCTTGACGTATTTACCCAAATACTGCTCTAGCATTCCCACAGCAATAAGGAAGAAGTGTTTTAAAAGCCAAACCCGGAAAAAAACACCTGAAAAATCAGGTGTTTATTTATTCCATTTTAAAGCCAAATAATCCTCAAAATACCCCTGAAACTGATTGGGAATGGGGACAAAGAGGATCCAAACTGTTTTGAAACCATTTTAATAGATTGGGGTGGGAATGATGAGGATCCAAACCATTTTGAAACCATTTTAAAGTGGTAATGGGAACTCTCCCTAAGACTTCACAAGGATTTTGGTTTCTGCAACTCTCACATTTACACATTAATACCATGGACTTGCACTTTCCCACATTTTTCTTAGCTGAGAGAAATTCATAACTGCTAACTTTGGTCAGTTCAGAGTTTTGATACTTTATAAAATTCTGATTTCAGGTACTTCTGAGATTGTAGGACTGCTGATTTTGGTCCTTGAGAGACAGACTGAGACACATGGAAGTCAGTTCCTTCCCTTTGACAGCTCCTGTGATCCTGGGAGGCATTAGAAGCAAACTTCATCCTTTTCTCACTTTCTTCCTATAGAGTTTTCAGAAGTGACCCACCCTTAATTTTCCCATAGACCCAATGATTCAATATTCGCAAATTTGAAATTCACATGTTTGCTGGGAACGTAACCCTAGTAAATAATGGACACATAAAGACAAACTACTTCCATACCTCTGCCAAGAGAACTGTATAGAGGAGCCCATACGGTCAACTAGAAGTCGGCCACCACTTAGTGGTACCCAGAAGCAGCAGCAGCAGCAGCAGCAAAGAGGTAGAAAAATGTGTGAGCACGGTCAGACTGAAGGTGGACAGAAGAAGGTTTAAAGGGAAGGTGTGACCATTGCCACAGAGTGTAGACTCTACCAGCTGCTTGTTTGGTGCACCACCGAGTGCTGAGGCAATGGTCATTTCTGCACTGGGCCTTATTCTGGGTTATATTCCAGAATAGGAGCCTGCCATTTGCATGACGGCGCACGCTGTGCTTCACCCAGGGCCTGCTGTAGTCATTACTATCATGTGGCTGGCAGGCCGCTAGTATGGAACGCAATCGGAAATAGGGGCCAGTGCAGAAAGGGCCACAGTCTACTTGGAAAAAAAACTGCTTTTTTTGTTTTTTGTTTAATTACTCTTTTAGGACTGCCTTAGGTGCTGAAGTAAAGTCCATATTTTCAGAGCTGGAAATGGCCTAGTATAGCAAAGATTGTATTTTCTATTCTAGCAAGCATCTGTATACCCTGTGTTAGTGAAATATCCTCTGCCCACAGTAACATCCCATTTTTGTGGTTTCCTCCCCTAGCTGGTATTTTCAACAATGGTTACCCAGAAACAAAACAAAACAAAACAAAACAAAACCTTCCTAAAGCTAAAAGGAGTTCCTTATAGGATTCAAATGAGTGTCTATTGCTTTGACCCATTCCAGTTTTAATTTTATTTTTAATACTTGGTTCTTTTTATCCATTTTTAGTCTTGCTTATAGATTTATACTGTAAACTGCTTTGAGATTTTTTTTAGATGATGAAGTGATATATGAACGAACGAACGAACGAACTAACGAACGAACTAACGAACGAACGAACGAACGAACGAACGAACGAACGAGCGAGCAGATTGGCTAGTGATGACCAAAACATGAGCCTCCCTTGGTTTTCTACTGTCACAGCAATCAGCAGAATCTTACAGGCCAATTTATTTCAGAATTTATCTTAGCGTGCCAACCATGTTTCTGTATGCTCACAAACCACAAAGCCTGTGGCCTTGCTTCTGACCCTAGGACCTCACCTTCCCCAGTATAATATTTCACCATACTGATTTCCTCCCTCTCAGCATTTGCTAATATAGTTGATGGTGGGGCAGTAGAGATAAAGGCTGTGGTCACACCATCACTTTAAAATTCCCTCAGTCTATCTTCTGTTCACAAGGTTCACAGCTTTTCATTTCTGTCCATTTTACTTGAAAGTCCACAAATAAAACAGAAATGAAAAGGGGCGAGTCTTGCAATCAGAAGATGACTGAAGAAAGTTTAAAGTGAAGGTGTGACCATGGTCAAAGTGTCTGTTTTCATTTAACTTCAATGGGATGGTGTTTTCACTATGAACACTGGCACCCTCCCCTAACTCACCTCTGGCTGCTTGCAGTACAGATGATCTGCTCTGGACCATTCAAATTGCCATAACAATAACTGCAGCAACTTCTGCTGCACACCTGGGCATTGCCATGGCAAGTACGATGTGACACACCTTTTAGCTATGGGATAGCTAAAAAAAATTCCAGGTGTTAGGCAGATGTTTACTACTTTTCACACTTGGGCCCCATCCAGATGGGGCCAATATAGAACTTTTATTGCACTGCTATGGTGGGGGCACCTCACTTATCATAGGCAACCCCACCACAGCCCTGCTTTTTTGCCCCTGAAAAGCCCTTTTAAATGTTGCTGGAAAATCCAGTGCTGGTTGTGGGTTTTCTAGCAAAAGCACTTTAACCTACCAAGTGGATCATTGCTTTATCTACCATGCATGTGTGGAGGCTGAAGTAGCCAAACACACACGTGCAGAGGTGGCAATGTGTAGATCCAGGAATTTGATGGCCGCTGAATAACCCAGATTGTGCACTACAAAAACATGCCATGACAGCACTGTGGCCAGTGCTCTATAGGTAGGAAGTAATAATGATTTCTCCTACTATATCCAGCTGCTGTCTGGAGGCACCTATTTGAAGTCTCCTCCAATTAAGCTTTTATTATTATCTTTCAAAGCTTCACCTCTTGTTAATTATCAGAGCAAGTTAATGCTTTCCTATATCTTTTAGGTTTCTACCACAAAACTAAATGCATGTGTCTCTAAATTAAAGGTTTTGGGTGAATAGAACTATTCTGGTTAGTTGCAGGCCATTTCTTGAACTTTTACTTCCTATAATCAAGAGGGCAATGTTTGCACCTCTCTCTTAAGGCTGATTTTGAAATTATTTTTTCAAGATTTGTAAATCTGGTGCAAAAATCCACCCTATGAATGAAAAATCACCATCTATTTGGATAATTTTAATGTAGCTGGTTTTGCAAATAAACAAAGGCTTATGCACCAAGTATGAGAAAAACTGGTCTTCTCCATAATGAAGCTTGTGCAAGGGCTATTTTATTTTGGTGCTAGAATTAGGATTGCTTCTAGGCAGAGAGGGGCAATGCTGGATCTTGCAGGAATGCTGGCATCGCCCCTCCAAGTGGTCTGCCAGATTTGTGCAGAGCTTCTCCAATGTTCCTTTGACTTACTGGATGTCTGGGTGGGACTTCAGCAATGAACTGGTAGCAACCTCCCAGAGCTCATGGCACAGTTCTCTCTTCTTGTGCACTTGGTGAGCTTCCAGAAGTTGCTATTTTGACCCAATGTTGGAGCAAGCTTAGAAATGTTTGATAAGTTGAAAACATGCTAGATATCCCATACTTTATTTACTTTGAATTAATTGACTGATAGATCCCTGGAGTCCATTTGCATTGGAGCTGCCTGGTGGTTCAGCATCATGCTAAAACAGCCATTATTTGTAGGAAGGATATTAGGCTGGTGGTATGGAATGTAGCAGACAGTGCAGGGGGATCGTGGCTTCTTTAAGGGATAGTGTTATTTTACAACCGGAGGGGGGCCGGGGAAGCAGTGCCAGGCCTGCATTGGCAGAGCTGTCCTGGGAACTCACTACACTGGTCTCTTTTAGTTTTCAGGCAAATTCCCAGAAATGCAGTCCATCATTGTGCTGATGCAGGGATGCTAAGGTGACAACCTTACCATGGGGATTTTTGTGTTATCTTCAGTCCAGTCTTCAGGGGCTATATGCTGGCAGTGGCCCAATGTGGCATAAAGCTTGTCTGATGGCTCCCGCTGGGGTGCCAGAAGGGTGCTAATATTTTGTTGGTGTCTGGATACACCCTATATTTTACAGTCCACAAAATTTAGCTTTAATATCCCTGAAAGGGAGATATGCCAGTACAGTCTCCTTTTCCTTCAACTTGCTTGGGTTTTTTTTCATACTTAAAAAAGTAAACAGTATTTCAAAACTAATGGGGTAGGAACTGCAGAAAATGTTCCATTGCCGTTAGACGGGAGTGAAGCTGCGATAACTGTTGCTGTTTTGCAATATTTAACATTTCAGCAGAGGCCTCTGTGTTCTAGAACTTAAATACTCAGTTTGAAACTGCACAACAGGGCAGACCTTTTACTTTAGAGTCCTAAAGAACTGTCCCCTGCTTTGGGGACTGAGAATAAAACAAGTAGCTTTCTGTAGTTTCTCCAAATATCCAAATGGGTATGGGGTGGGATAAAAATGCAATAAACAAACAAATGAATAAAATGAATAAAATGTGGTATCCCCAATATAGTTCTAGGAGAATCATGAGTTTTAATCTATGTCTGGAGGCACTGGGGTAACCAGAGGCCTTTTCACACAAGGGGTTTTTAACGCGTGTAGAACGCATTGGGACAGAGCATTCACTCCTGTGGGCCGGTGGCTCCGTTCTGGGCCACCCTGGCCCTTCCCAATGCATCTGGCGTGTTCCCAGCTGTACCAGAGGGAAAGCATTTGCACGCTCTCCCTCTGTGACAGTTGGGCCTCTCCCCCAGGCTGCCCCCATTGGCTGCTATGGAGCCATGGATCGGCAGCCCTGGCACCTCCCTTCCCTGTGGTCATGTGCACTCCCCGGGGTGAGATTGGCTTCCTGGTGCTGGCAGGACCCCAATGCAACACCCCCCAACCCACCCCAGGGGTGCACACACATGAATGGGGCTTACCTGTTTGGCGCGGGGCAGCAAGTGGGGTGAGGAGGCCGGCAGCATTCTGCGCCTGCACATGGGGTGGTCCCTGATTCGCCAGGCACCCACCTGGCTTCAACTGGCCATCTGCACAGGCTCAGGTGCCTGGCAAATCAGGGACCACCCCATGAGCAGGCGCAGAACGCGGCCGGCCTCCTTGCCCCATTTGCTGCCCCACATCTGGGGTGGATTGGGGCGTGTTGTGTGGGGGTCCTGCCGGTGCTGGGAAACCAATATGGCCCTGGGGAGTGTGCGCAACCACAGGGAAGGGAGGCACCACAGCTGTCCACCCCTGGCTCCACAGCAGCCAATGGGGGGGCTGGGGGTGGGACTTGTGAGTCCCAGGATGGCTGTTCGGCCTGAATGTATCTAAGACAGTTTTCCATCTGCACGTAGGTAGGTAAAAGATGTGTTTGCAATGTGTCCTTGACCTGCCAGTGCAGATGGGAAAGTGTCTTAGACGCTTTCGAGCCGAAACATTCTGCAGTATTTTAGCTGTAGTGCAAAGAGTCCTCAGGAGTGGCTAGTGAGTTAGATGGAGTGCAGTAATGAAGGAAGGTAGGAAGTGCAGAAGCAAGTGCACTGAAGTGAAAGGTCTGGAGGTTTCTCCACACATGTGGTATGTGGTAGTGCCCCTTTGCAGTGGCTTGCGGTCCATCAGATGGGATGCTCCATTGCCTGCGGTATCAGTGGAGAATTCTAAGGTAAGAGTGAAGTAAAAAGATGCTGTTCAGTTAGCATCTTTTTACTTTGCTAGAATGCTTCATCACCGCTGTGGTTCTGAAAAAAGCTGCGCGCAGGCAATGCAGCATACCACATGTTTGGAGGCACCCTGGATCCCCTATTCAGTTGTCCCTCCTTATATTGCATCATGGCGTAGTTTGTTTTACAATGGAAGCATATAGAGCAATGACTGCAGTGTAAAACCAAGGGATTAGGAACCTGTGACTGAAACGCCACTCATTATTATTTTTGTATCTTTGATAGGGATGTGCACGAATAGTTGAAGACATTTGCAATTTGATCGAATTTATCTGAATTTTGACATTTGAATTTGAATCGAATGTCCATAAGTTTGAATTTAAACATTCAAATGGATTTTGAATTTTCAAATCTATTTGTTAAAATTATTCAACATTCATATGTGTATGGGTTCATACACGATGTGTACTTGCATGTATACATCTTTCCCGCATCTCTATGCATTTGTATGGATCTGTATGGGATGAATACACATCGCATATGGGATAACTACAGGATGCATACAGATGTGTGCCAATGCATATGGATACGTATGGGATGTGTAATGACGCATCTGGGCACATACAAATGTTGTTGACATTCATCAGTGCAAATTTGAATGGAAAATTTGAATGAATAAATTCAAATTTTCTTAATTTGAATAAAATTTGGGTAAATATGCATTTTAAAGATTCAAATTGAATTGAATTTTTGGATATTTGGTTCAAATAAAATTGAATCTTGAAAATTGTATTTGGGCGCACCCTAATCTTTTACAAACTGGAAATTTAAAATAGTCTTTCTCTAGAAGCCCTGTGTCAGCCAACTCTGCTATAAGCAAAATGGTATAAAATATTACTCTTTGGTTTGCCTTCTGGAATAAGCTGCAATTTTGTTGCATTTGCAGGCAATGTCACACTGACAATGTACTCATTCTGGCCGTTCTGTTGGTAGTGAAGAGAGTAGCTGGACTTTAATCAGGCCCAACATGACCTGCCCCTAACTTTAGGTTTGCCTTACATTATTAATGCAAAAAAGGTCTTATTTTAAAATGAATACACTATCTAATATTTGAAAAAAACCACACATACAAATATTTACTGATGCCTTTCTAAGGGCCCATCCAGATGGGGGGATTATAGTACCATTACGGTGCTACTATGGCACATACCTCAGGCAACCCTGCCATAGCCCTCCTATTTCCTCCCTAAAAAGAGCTAGAAATTGTTGCTGGTTGCAGGTTTTCCAGCAATAGTGCTTTTTACTTACTTTCTGCACAAAGCCACCATCATAGCTCAATCCACCAAACATACGTGGAGGCCAAAAAAGATGTTGACACATATGTGGAGGTGCTAAAGCACACATCCGGGCATTTGGGATGCCCAGATATCCAGATGTGGATGTCAGTAATATGTGTGAAGATAACACTGGCCATGGTAATGTCTAGCTAGGAGGGACCACTGGAGGTATGCTAAACCAAAAAGGTTTGGCAATCAATTTAAAGCTCACATGAAAGACCTGGCCAAATCAGCATTTAAGTTGCTGATACTCTTGCTCATTATTTTGGTTACAAAGTGGCTAGAAGCTGAATCTGCCTGTTCTGTAGCTTGAGAACTGAGAAATCAAGTTTTATATTAAAAGTTACATCTGTATGGAGTGTTCTACAAGTGGGGTCAGAAGTAAGTTCATCCATATGGACCGTTCTACAAGGGGTCCAGTTCCTCTGCAGGGTTTAATTTGAATTTAAAGGAGTTTCCAGACATGTTAAAAACTCTAGCAGCTCGTTGGCATTGTGGCAAGACCAGCAGACCCATTTTGGGACACTGCCAGTCTATTGCCCTCATAACCCAAAGTAAAGATAGCAAAGGAAGCCTTGTATTATCTCTGCTATTCCACGTTCAGCACTGTGTCAGAAGAGTCCCAGGAACCTGTCATGCATGGGAAACAAACAAAAACATCTGGTTGTGGTAAACCTCTAGATGTCGTTTCCAACATAATATTAAAAGAGCCCATGTGCATGTAGTAGGCTACATTTTGGAGAAATGCCAGCATCGGTAAAGATCAGACTTTCCCTTGCTGTCTGGAGGATCTCTAAGTCAGCCATAGCCTTTTGTTCTATATTTTCCCTTCCAGTCTTTCTGGCTGTTTATTTCGCTATTTATTTTGCCAACAGGTTGCATTCACACCTAAGTTTTAATCTGGCTTCAGGCCACTTTCAGAGTGAGAGAACACATGAGCAAAGTGACAAGCTGATTTCTTTCAGCGTTATTTAACTTAGAAAATACACCTTTGGGTTAAATAATGTGGAAGGAAAATGACTGTTCTCTTTGCTGAGGTGCTCTGCTGCTCTGAAGGTGGGGCAGCCTGGGGGAGGGTGTGTGAATGCTTTCCCTCCGGTACAGCTGTGAATGGCACAGGATGGGCTGAATGGGTGGAGAACACATTTTTGTGCTCTGAAAACCGAACGCGTCTATGGGTGTTTTTCCACTGTCACTAAAAGTACCCATTAAGTACCCATTAATGGGTACATAATGGTATTTTTGTACCCATTAATGGGTACTTAATGGGTATATCTAGTGACAGTGGAAAAACACCCTATGATGCATTGGGATGGCCGGGGCGGGTCAGAACCCAACCGCCCGCCCCAGAGGAGCGAATGCTCTGCCTGGTGTGTCAAAGATGCATTCCAAAAGGCCTAATGCAAAAAGGCCTCAGGATTCAAATGTTTTCTGTTGCATAATATGGTTTCAGTATGTACATGACTCATGACTCTATGATAATCTATAGCTCTGATAATGAAGCAACCATGGTCCTTCAACCAAACAAGAACTGGATTGATTGATTGCTCAACCACAATCTGCCAGACTAAGCCGAAACCGGCTTCAGGAGGAAGAGCCAGTCAGGGGAGGAAACTGACAGAGGAAGAAGTTATGTGGGTTTTGCTTGCAAGATATACAAGAGCTCACCTCCTGCCCTTTCAGCGGTGGCAGGCTGAGCTCCAGGCTGTGGGACAATCAGGCAGGACAAGGGCATCTCTGAAACTCTCACTTTCACACTTGTCCTGGTTTGGGTGGACAAAATGCAGCTGTCAGCTGTTCCTGCTGCCTTTTAAAGGTCATAATTTTGTGAAAGTGAATGCATAAGGCAGGCTATTCAGTTCACTTTCAGAGATTCCCCTTGTTACTGTTTATTCTGCATTCGGTTAATTTTGTTACATCAGTTCCTCTGTAGTTTGTTAACATTAACTGAAACATAATCTTCTGTGACCTTTTTGTATTGCTAGCATTTGCTGTGCTGAGGGTTCTCCTCCCCAAGTAAAGGAAGAGGAATGAGGGAGGAAGTTAATACAGGTACATTTTTTTCTTTGCCTATAGCTAACTGAAGCTTTGAGAAGCCTAAAAACAGAAGGGGTGGACTTAGTAAAGCACTGTGGGGAGAGCCATATATACACCACTGCAGCCTGTATTTATCCATAAACGATCTCAAGTGAACTGTGGTTGGATTTCCAATATGAATTTGACCTTAAGTACTGAAGTGTGACACAGTAATTGTCAGGATGGTTGTTACAAATGTTTGGCAAATATTAGATGCTAAGGACTTGGAGGAAACCATTGACAACTAGCACTCAATTCACACAAACTTGTCCCAAATTCTGTTTTCACTATCTTCTTGCATCTTTCCCACAAAATTGACGTTACTCTTTTAGGAATGGAACCTACTTAAGTGGTGGGACATACAATGTGTGACACACAGGTTTCAGTCACACCTTTAGTTTAAGGTGACTTCAGGTTGTCTTCTGGTCATGTTACTCACATTATTTTTATTCAGTTCATTTCCCAAGCTGACTTATCCTCATCAGATTGTTTTAACTGGAGTCCTCTTTTCCAGCGGACTCAGCCCATCTTGGCATGCCAGGCCGTGTTCTCTTCCTCAGTGTGAGTGGGGGGAAGGGCTAAAGGAGGCTGAACTGTGCTGTGGTGGGTGGGTCCAGTC
>MTQE01002208.1:11895764-11909893 GCA_014337955.1 Aspidoscelis marmoratus | reverse complement strand
CAGCTACTGGCATGTGTCTTCTGTCTTCCTCCGTGAATACAGAAGCAAAAGGAAATGTACATTAATTTATTTATTTGCATTTTACCATAAAGACTCATATTATGGCAGCATAGTTAAATTGCACATAGAATCATCAAGTCCAACCTTCTGCCCAATGCAGGAGCCGCAGTCTAGCTCTGCAGCTGAAATCCAGGGGCCCTGGAAAGTAGAGGGGAGCAGCTGAGGTGCTGCTGAATTTGAGGTAGGCAGTCAACCTGGAATCCCTGAACTCTGAGGTCCACCACATGTTTAATGGTGGACCTGATCAGCTGGAAAATGGTAAATGACCAGGCTGGAGGCAGAGTACAGGCAAAAAGACCAAGACTTTTAATTTTCCTGGGTATATATACCGTAGCCAACAAGGGTGTGGAGGAAACAACATCAAGACAACATCAGGGGAGGTGATTGAAGGAAAAGCTGCTGTCTTCAGGGGCAGAGATCCTTCTGATGTCACATCCTGTGATAGGAGGCTGGGAAAATCCTCTAACAGGAAAAGTTGTCCTTTTAAAGCCCTGTGCTTTGCAGATGCCATAATGCCCAAGGGCAGTTGCAGATTGAAAAGAATTCAGCACCCTAGTGGCGATGAGTGTGTAGTACAAGTCTATGGAAACAGGAAAATTGTTGCTCCTTTTACTCTCGGAGCTTGAGAATTGGCAGGAAAGAAAAGGAAGCCATAGGAAAAGCTATGTAGGTCCAACCTCTGCTTGAAGACCTCCAGTGAAGGAGAGCCAACCTCCTCCCATGGCAACCTATTCCACTGACTGATCACCTTCACTGTCAGGAAGTCTTTCCTAATATTTAATATCTAATCTGCATTGACTCTCTTGACATTTCATCCTGTTGTTTTTAGTCCTCCCATCTTGTGCAAGTGAGAATAGGGATGATCCCTCTGCACTGTGACAGCCCTTCAGATACTTGAAGACTGTGATCATGTCTCCCCTCAGTCTTCTCTTCTGTAGGCTAAACATTCCTAGATCCTTCAACTGTTCCTCATAAGACATACCTTCTAGACCACTAACTATTTTGGTAGCTCTCCTTTGGACCTGCTCTAGTTTGTCAATGTCCTTTTAAAACTGGGGTGCCCAGAACTCGACACAGTATTCTAGATGAGATCTGACCACTGTAAAGAATAGGGGAGGGGAATCTCTCATTATATCCTCCCTTTCTTCTTATCCTTTGCAGTCTTAATGCTATTTAATAACCAAGTCCTCCAAACTAATAATGTTTATTTCTAGTGCCCATTTCACCAAAGGGCAGTACAAAAGTATAAACAAAAGTTTAAGCATAAAACATAATAACCTTATTACATAAGCATTTAAAATGAACTGAAATGAGTTCTTTCTTTTAATTTAAAATCTCCTTTCCGTTTTTTAAGAACGTAAGAACATGACAGGAACCCTGCTGGATTAGGTCACAGTCCATCTAGTCCACTCACACAGTGGCCCACCCATTGCTTCTGGGCATCTCAAGCAGAAAACAAAGGCAAAAGCTTCACTTGTTCTCAGTTCTCCTGCCTGTCTCTCCAACCTGGAGGCAGTTACCTAAGCATCCCTTCTGATAGCCATTGATGCACCTGTCCTCCATGAATTTCTAATTCTTCTGGTAGTAATTTCCATAGACTGATGACCCTCTGGGTGAAAAAATACCTCCTCTTCTTATTCCTTATCATGTCAAATAAGATTCTGCTTGTGGAAAGTTCCATTCTGATTTTCCCACCAACCCCATCAATTTAAAGAAAACAAAGGCAACCATTCACGTGGTGAGACTTAGTGACAGAGAACAAGATGAACAAATAGCTTGATGTGGTTTACAATACTAGAGAAAGCCCTCAAGAACATCATTGCAGCGTGATACACCATACTGGTCATCCTACCTGTGGACACTGGGACAGTAGTGCAGGGAGGAACAGATGGCCAAAGTTTGTGGTTTGAACTGATGTACCTGCCACCCTCTTTTTTCTGCTGCCACCCCCCCCCCCACATCTGGACTGCTAGCGTGCTAAGACAGCCAGAGATGTACTTCCACATTGAATAGGAAGTGAGCTAGGCGGGAGAGAGGGTATGGACAAATTACAGAGTGAGCAAAGGGGAGTCAAGGCAAGCTGCAAGGAGTTGGGCATGTCTGTAGGAAGAATGGAGGACAATGGCAGTGATGGAGGGCAGGGAAGATGGGTGGCAGTTGTGCTCCAGGGACTAAGTTAATTGGCAGCAGAATAGGACATCAAGGCCTAATCCCAGGGTTTGCACCAAGCTTTTCATATGTCTTCTCCCATATATGAACACAGGCCCTTTCTGCACCTGGCCTTATTCTGGAATATATCTCGGATTGGAATCTGTTGTCCACATACTAATGCAGACGATGGCAGGCCTTGCCTGGGACCTGCCATTGTCTCCATGAGCATGCAGACAGCAGGTCCCTATCCCAGTATATATTCCAGAATAAGACCAAGTAGAGAAATTGTTGGAAATACAGCATTTCATATGTGTGTGTGTGAGAGAGAGAAGTCAGCCTAACCTGCTAAAGGGGGGAGGCGGAGCTTGTTTGTTTAGTTCTTCCTATTAAGATGGCTGAGAACAGATCAGTCTGTACCATGTTGTTCCTGTTGTATTTTAAGTAAAGTTAACTTTTATTTCCACTAGTCTTTTGAGTGGTGCATTTTTGGGATCACTGCAGAGTCTTACACTGGAAACTCTGGGAAAATCAAACAAGCCTGATTTTCCAACAGAAATGACCAAGTTTTCTTCATGCCTTATTTGATGGAGCTCCTGAAAACCAGAGCAAGGCAGGCATGGAATGCATCCCAGTACTCTTGTGCTGTTAAAAAGATCTACCACTGAAAAGCAATTCAAAGGATTGATAGAGACAGACAAAATTCTATTGTAAAATGGAACTCAAGCTTTATTGTTTCAAATTGGGGTTACCAGGGAAGGCTCTTTTCTTTCATTACCAAAATCCTTTCACAGTTTTGTCAAGCAAAAGTTTGTACCTTTGCACTTTCCTCATTGAATCACTGTTCTTCAAATGTTGCTAAAAATGTAAAAGAAACTAGCTATGTGTTTTAAAGAGAGAAAATAGGAGGAACTTCCTAAGGGCAGGAGAATCTGCTTGTTCTAGCCATTAATCAGCTCTCAAAGTGTAATGTGCCCATAAACACCTAGCCTATATTTTCCCTTCAAACGCACCAGTGCTTTACACTAAACTGCTGGTGCATCTAACGTGTGACAGGTAAGATAAGATCTGAAAGGATTTCTGTCAGTCCCAAAGAAGCTGCTTTTTCATGGGCAAACAGCCACTCAGCAGTATATTAAAACGGATACCCTCCCCCCAAAATAAAAAAACAAAGACTATCTAACTAGTTTTCTTAATAATGTACAACACAGATCAAAATTTCCTCCAGCAAGAAGTGAAATAGTGCCATCCAGTGTCAATTTACTCTAGGTAGTCCTTCAAGCAGGCCTTCTTGTAGAATCCAGAGAGACACCCATCCTATTTGGTTCTGCATTATTCCTAACTGACGCACACAAGTTCATGATTTTGCAAGTTCATACCGTACCTGTTTGTTCAATGGACAAAACTTTCTGTGGTACTCTATTTTTTTAAAAAGGCACATTAGCAGCTTTTCTTGCTCTTAACAGTTCAGTGCATGAGTGAGGTCACAGAAAAAAAAAGTACCTTCTTCTCATTTCCAATGCAGGGAATAGAATACTGCTGGCAACATAATCTGTGCCAATTTTTGCAGGTCACAAAGAAACTAAATCGGGTTGAAACTCTTTGTACTTGTGACCTGCAGGATTCTGGAGCAACCTACCTTTGCACCCAATGCTCATAAGGAGGCACCCAGAAAAATAATCAACATATAGTAATTCCTTTCCATGAATTTCAACAGCTGATCTCCCCTCCCTCATTTCAGTCTTTGGCAGAAGGGACAAGCAGCCAAAAGAATGTTTTTGTTTTTTTAAAGTAAATACACAAGGTCCACTCTTTGCAGTGAGCTGCTGAGAATTTCCAAAGTGTGAAGCAAGGCACAAGTTGCAGGTCAAGCAGAGAGATGAGGTGTTTGGCAACACAGCAATATAGGTCACGATCCAGAACAGGCATTCAGCCACACAGCAATGCAGGCCAAGATTCAGCTCAAGCCTGTTGTAGTGTGCTTTTCATCACTGGTACAGTTGCTGATGCCACATATGTCTCACAAGGCCTTTATGATGTTGGCTCACTTATGAATCCCAGGAATGTCAAAAGATGTATTTCCTATGTAACAGGAATTAAAGTCGGTCTTTGGTATCAGGTATCTAATGGATCCTATGAAGAAATTATTCCTTAGGACAGACCTTTTTCCAAGGTCATACTTCCCGCATTGCTCACAGCATACACATTGGGGAGGACGGAATCACATTTTGCAAATAGCTGCTTTTGAAAAAAAAAACTACAGTAAGATAAAGTCATTGTTGTTGTCCATTTCACAATATGCAGCTTTGATTAACTAAACTTGTAAGTACTCTAAGGATGAAAACGTACCAGTTTATACCCTTTCCTTTAAAAACAAAAAACATTTTTCCATATCTGCTGTGTCTCTTTGGCCATTCCATTCAAAAAGGTACAAAAATATTAAGAGTCCATTGTGTGATTCTGCAGCATATTTGAATGGGTTCCTTCCTTTTTTCCTTGAACCAGTCTCCTTTTAAGAAAGGAAAAAGAAGGAAATGGAAGCCTTCATGCAAGGTCACTAGTGAAAGAGACCTTGTTTGGATGGTTTTGATTCCTGGCTAGGTAGCTTAGCTGAAGTACCAAAGTTGATGGGGATCTGCAGGATTGCAGGAAACCATAGAGGGATGTTCACCTCTTGCTGTCAGGCACTTATTGGATGCTATATTTTTAAGTAGGTGATCCTAGAAAAGAAAAGACAGACAAATTGCTATGCATCTAACCAAAGAATCTGCCTCCAAAAGCAGTCATACAGGTGGCTCTGGGAAACTTTCAAAGAGGGCACGAACTATTTCTGTCTTAATCTGCTCACATACATACACAGACACACACAGACACAGCAATTTTACAAATGTAGGAGGTGAATTTAAGGGTACCTTCCAGATGGTGAGAGAAAATTGCAGGGTTTTGCTTGGATCCCATGATCACCTAGCAGCAACAGGCAATCCTAGGGCAATCCCAGGCCCTTACTTCATCTGTTGTTTCTTTGTGGGATCACTACTCTCGCAAAAGTACCTGCATGATAGGAAGTGCCTGCCCACTTCCTCCCCCCCCCATATATTTCCTGCACATGAGTATCTTTGGAAGAGCAGTACTTCTGTGATAAAGCAGCAGACAAGGCAAGCAATCTGGTGACCTGGCATCAGAGCTAGATTTCTATAATGCCTATATAGTGCATTTTTGATGGACTATCCCAGGAGTATATTGAGATTGCCACAGGCATGTGTGGCAATCACAACACAGTCCCAGGAAAACTGCAGTTTTTAAATTGCATCTGGAGGCACCTTTACTCTCCTGGAATTTCCAATCTGTGCTGTGCTTGGAGCTGTCCAGGGTACCTCTGTTCTGCCTCTGCTGAGACCATCACTCAAAGCTGAACCTTTATGTCCAGAAAAAAATGCCAGCTGGAAACACATTTATACCAAATCAAGACAGGCTTTCACCTTTGTCAATTCCCATTCTTCATTTTCTGGTACCCGGGAATGTTTTCCTGTATAGTGACAATCTCCCAGCTCCACAGGCCCCATCTTAGAGCGAAGGCATAGCTGCTTGCCAATGTTGTGACGTAGGTCTCGCTGGGATGTGTATTCAAAATACTGGGAGCCAAAAACAGAGAACATGTAACAGTAAGCTGGGAAGGCCTTTCTCATTTAGTGCTAAAAAAGAGAAGTCTCCTTTGTCAGTTTGTTTCAGACGGCAGTTTTTTTTAAATGTGCTGTATTGAAAGAAACATGGGTGTAATAAATAACATGACAGTTTTCCTCATTATGACTGTAAAATGATCATATTTTTAAATAAAATCAGAATCTCCCCACAAAAGAGATGCATTACTTGTGCTAGGAATCTCGCACACCATCTGAAAAAAACCAGGTTTTTCTCTTGACTCATGCAAGAACTGAAGAAGAACAGCTTTTCTACCTCACTTTTCCTCATCCATTTAAGGGGACTCAAAGTGGCTGACAAATCTTTCTACTCTTCTCTACACAATAGACACCCTGTGAGGTAGGTGGGGCTGTGAGAGCTCAGAAGAGAGCTGTGACTAGCCCAAGGTCACCCAGCTAGCTTCAAAGAGGACGGTGGAATCAAACCCGGTATTCTCAAATAAGAGTCCAGCTCCCTAACCACTAGACCAAACTGGCTCAGTGAGGCACAGCAATGCGGTAGCCACCAAAATGATCAGGGATAGCTGATGGAGTACAATATTGGGCCCTTTCTGTATTGGCTCTTACTCTAGATTATATCCAGGAATAGGGACCTGCTTCTGCATGCTAGTGCAGATTAGGACAGTCCCTGCCCAGGGCCAGCTGTAGTCTGCACTAGCCTGTGGACAGCTGGTCCCTATTCCAGGATATAGTCTGGAATAAGACGCTGTACAGGAAGGGCCTTCATTTGATGGGCTAGGGAGAGAGATAAATTTTGAGGTTTGTTCACTGAGATTAGCCTTTGGCTTATTTGATATTCAGAAGCCAGTTATGCATATGCATGAGGAGAGTTAGAAAACTATAACATCATGATCGCCATACCTGATTACCTCCCATCCCATGGCAGGGGTACATAATCAGTGGCTTTCCTCCATGGTTGTTCTCTCCAACATCTAAGCAGCGTTTGGCACCTTCATTTCTTATCTGCAAGCAAGTCAATACCACACAGTGAGGAATACTCCTCTGATCAATAATAGAACCCAGACAGAAATTCTACCACTGGAGACATAGTTCTTCCTCCTTTGTATTCTTTTGCAAAGAATGCACCATTTTGCATTTTCCCTTCTGACTTTGCATGCATTGACAGTGTCCAGCTGGAGTTCCCTTTCAGCATTTGGAATGCTATGAACATTCTGTTGGGAACTTCCATGTGCCATGTTTTAAAGCTTCTTCTGCTTTGAATTTGTTTTAGGTGGCCTAAGTTTTTAATGCTATTTGTATGCTTCTGGTTATCATATCCAGAAACATCTTATATGTATTCTTGTTTTTGGAGCAGCTTATAAATATTTTAATCAATCAGGGTGAGCAGTTATTGTCTCAAAGGTCACATTTCAGCTAAACACTTTCAGAAGTCATCTTTTATTTTTCACCATTTTAATAACCATGAGTTCCAGGTATTCATGATTGCAGAATTATATAGATTTTTCATATCCATGACTCATATTTTTAAGTTATTTACAGTGTCTGAGACCTTTGGGTATAGGGTGGGATATATATATATATATACTGAACTATAGGACATCCCCATCATAGATTGGAGCATATACCTTTTGCTCCACAGCCATGCCAACATTTGTTGGAGATCTGATGGGAGGAATGAGTCAACCAGACTCGAGTAGCATACTATCCCACCTTTTCAAAGCAAAATAATGCTCAATAAAAAAAATATTTTAGAGGACAGGAGAATAGCTGTCCTTCCTGTACAAGATCTCTGGTTCAGGTTAATAACCTCAGAGCAAGAGTCCTTCAATTTGTGTTAGGGGTCATATCCTTAGTTCAGTTCAGCAGTGGGCTCTGGCAGACAGCAAGCTACCTTTCCACAAGTAATATTTCCACTGAGCCATTTCCTGCTGTGTTAGCACCAGAGACTGGCCCTTTCCTACGTTTATTTTTATTTTTAGGTGGAGGGTTGATGAGTAAAGGGCTATGGCACTTTTTACAGTTCTGATATGGTTTACTTTGGTCAGCACTGCTAATTTTGGCCTTTTACACAATTTGAGACACCTGGAAATAACCTGCATCTACCTTCTACTGCTCTTGGAGAACACTGGGGGTATGCTGCATCTTTTTTCCTGTGGAATTTTTCGAAGTTATTCCCCCAATCCTTATTTTCTTATAGGCATCATATAATATAATGCAAATTCAGAATATTCACAAAATTTCCTGGCAAATGTACATATACTGTCCAAAGATATGTTCTCCTTTCTACCTCAGTGCTTGATCTTTGGAGGAACCCATGCTGACTCCTAGTATAAATTCTCCCTTTTTTTGCGGGGGATAAAATTCTATTGTTGGAGTCAACAGTGTGACACAGTCTACTTACTCCCTTGTGGTTAATCTAAGAGGATATTATTACATTTGTGGAAAAGCAATGAACTCGCCATCAAACACTGGCACTTACAGCTCCATAGAAAGCTGGAGTAAGGTCAGGGATGAAGATCTCAGGATAAACAGTTTGTAGATACCACGTGAAGTTCTTGCAATGTAACCGCTCCTTCAAATCAAGACGTTCACTGATGTCTCCATATGTTTTCTGACATAGATTTTTCAGAAAAAGAAGTCACAAAAAGTAGATAACAGTTCCTTCAAACGGTAACTATACAGAATTGTTTGAAATCACTTTTCTGATTACAGGTAATTTAATTTGCAGATTACACCCCGGTCCAATCTTGCCAGAATTTAGCCTCTGAAACTGGCTACCAGAAACAGAACCACAGATGTCCTTGAACCTTAGATGCTCCTTCCTAGAATATTCTCATTATTTCCATATAACTTGACAAAACTCTACCTTGACTAAGACTGTGATTAGGTAGGCATTTTAGTGGCAATACGGTTTAGAAATTCTTGGACAGATGAGTTTTTCTTCTTCTTGGTGAACTAACCTACACGTTAGGTTCTACTTTTATGTATAGCAAAAGTAAATAATGCATTATCTTCTAGATGTAGCTGGATTGTAATTTCTATTAGTCCCAGCTGTTACGGTCAGCAGTAAGAAAAGTTATAGTTTGGCTGCCCCAAAACAGAAATAAAAATACATTATATGAAGAATCCAAGTTTTCCTTTTCTAGTCCATTGCAAGATGTTGCTTGAATGCAGTTTTTATCAGTCTTGACTATCTGGACCAGCTAGAGTCCAAAGCATTCAGGAGAACACTCAACTGGGAATGACTTGTATCACACTTCTAAAATAAGAAAGGATGTTTTCACTCTTAAAAGGCATAGCTCTCAGAAAAAAAAAATGGTTTAATACCTCTCTAGCCATCTGAGAAGCCTGTTGGTTCCTTCTGTAGAAGATTTCCTTGTAGTCATCCATCCAGACTTCTGCCAGGCGTACCTGATTCCGGGAGATTACCTGAGTTCCTTTTGGGAAGGTGTGGGGACTCTTGGAACGGAACACATGGCCAACCACTGAACAGGGAATGATCTCAAGCTGACCCCCACACTGCCAAACCTGCAGAAAGAGAAATGAATCAGCAGAGCAGAAAATAAATGGGCAGTTGAATTTGACAGTTTTTTCCTTTAAAAGCAGAATGAGGAAGAAGCCATCAAAAACTCCTTTCTTTCCTCCAAAACATAATCTCCCCCAAAGGCACAGCAGTCAGGAAAATACAAGCTCTTTTTAAGGATGAGTCTCCAGGACTCAAGGACAGGATATTTTTCTTTAGGCTTATCAAAGTGATCTTGTTATAGCCTCTCTTCTTAAAAATAAAACAGCTACATTTTGTATTTCATGCCTCATTTAGTTTGGGTAAATTTAAATGTTGATGTGGCCTCTAGAGAACCTTTATCCTAGAGCATTATCTATGACCACAGAGATTAGGACATTGTCATATATGCCATGGTACACAATACACAAATTATTATCTCAGTGGTTTGCACTGGGGTAGGAACTCCTCCTGAAAGAACAGCATTTTGTTCTTTATGGCAATCAGCGAGGATTAAAGTTTGTTTGCGGCAGAAGAGCAGGGCAACAGAAACAACCACACGGCACCAAAGGACCCAAGTGAGTTCTAGCTTTTATTGTCATAGCAATGTTCATATAGTTACTATTATAGCTCCTTTGGAACACACTCTGGCTGCTACTTGCTTGACCGTTCTCCTATTAAGAGGCCCGGATAATATATACCCTCTAGCTGACCAGGCATTGATGAAAGACTGCATCTGCAGTCCTGAATGGGGGACGCTGGAGTTGACACCACTCCTCTTTCTTGCCAGATGGTGGCACTCGCCATTAAGAAAGGTTACTTTTCTTACTGGCTTTTAAAAAATCCCCATTCAAAATAATGTTACTGCCACCTACAGAGTGCAGTTCCATAACGTGCTTTAAATGGCTTTAAATTTAAATTAATATCTATCACCCAACTCCAGTGTAAGGATTTTAATCGATTCTGCTTTGTTTTCTGTTTTTAATAAATTTTTAAAAACTTTTCTTGATAACATTTTGGAGGTCAAGTTACCAGTGTGACAAACAAGTACATAAATAAAACACAAAAGCTATTCCCTCCTCATTAATTCTTTCAGTTCCTTCTTCCACAAGTTTCTATCTGACTTGTTAATTTCACTAGAGTTTCAGTCTCTGAAATGTTCTCTTGCAAAAATCAGTGGTGGCCTGTACAGCACTTCTGTGAGGGTTTGCCAAGAGTCTTTTTCTCACCCTCACCCAATGATGGGATCTGCCATGGTCAAGTTTTAAAGCAGAATTGTACCTACTATGTAGCTTACATGCTCCAGAAATATTCCTTTTTTTTAACTGCAGAAAGATGAGTAAAAAATAAGCTTCTTATTATATACCGTATTTTCCGGCGTATAAGACGACTGGGCGTATAAGATGACCCCCAACTTTCCAGTTAAAATATAGAGTTTGGGATATACTTGCCGTATAAGCAGACAACACCTGGCGTATGAGATGACCCCCGACTTTTGAGAAGATTTTCCTGGGTTAAAAAGTAGTCTTATATGCCAGAAAATACAGTATGTGGCATAGTTTACCACTGCAAGAATAAATTTACAGGTTTATCAATAGCTATTAGAATAGATCCCTAGGTACATATTCCAGGCTGGGTGGGTGGGTGGGGGGACAGGTAGGATGCCTCTAAGGCCATTTGCTGGGATTTGAGAGCAGGTGGAAGTTTGCCCTTGTCTTCTGCTTGTGATGCCCATGAGCAACTGGTGGGTCACTGTGTAGGACAGGATGCTGGATTAGACGGGCCGTGGCCTGATCCAGCAGAGCTCCCCTTATGTTCTTAAACAACCCTCCCCAGTTCTTGCTTTTTCTTGAATATGAACAAAGGACATCTCAGTGCTTTGGCTTTTATTCTTCATAAATCACACCTTATTCTGTGGAACTCTGCTTAATTTTAACACTACTGATTTGAAACAAGCCAATCTCATGCTGCCCTCCATATACCAATTTATGGTTATTAATGAAGTTCTGTCATAGCAGTCCTTCTGGTTGGACCCCAATCTGCTGAACTCCATCTCACAGTACCCATGAGAACAACGTTCTCTGTGGGAAAGTTTGCTAGGGAATCATTTGCCCTCTAAAATAAAAACAAGCATTGACAAGGATCCTGAGCTTTTCAGTGCCTGTTGAAAACTTGTTTCCCAAGCTCTCAGTGCCTTCTAGGATTTCTTCTGTTTTAAACCAAATGTAACTATCACTGCTATATTGTTTGTATATGCTATTGCAAAATATTTTTTTAAAAAAATATCTTCAGGAAGATGCACATCCATTTTAAATAAGTCAGTGGTAACCCACAGACATATCAGTCATTGTTTTGAGTTTTGATACAAAGCCAAGCTCTAGTCAGCTGAAACCAGTTGCAAAAGCAAGGACAGTTGTCCAAATGCAGCCGTAGTGTCTTCATGTTGGTGTTAGTCACTGCAGCTGCACACACAGACTTCCCACTTAGGTGGAAAGTCACATAACAGATCCAATAGTAGATCAATGAAGAATCCCAACATGGAAACTATTAGTTATCCTGAAAGACCTGCAACTATTCCCTGGTGCATTATTTATCTCTTCGCTGCTGAACCCTGTTCAAGGTACTGATATTAACATATAAAGCCCTAAATGACTTGGGTCCTGGTTATCTGAAGGAGCAGCTTCTTCCATATGCCCATGAGCTTGCCCATATTTTGGACCACAAATCTTACCATACTATTTGAGCTGATGGGAATTGTAGTCTGAAGCAACCAGGAAGAGAGATTTTGGCAAAGAGTGGAATACTGTGCCGCGAGCCACTTTCAGAGATATCAGATTTACCTCAAAGCACTCTGGGTAACTTTGTCTCCATTGAGAAGATACTGCATACAAGGTTTTTCCTCCTTACTATGGTGTTCATAACAACTCTCAGAAGAGTTTTCCCTCCCTCCATTTCATATTTATAAAAACCCTATGAAACAGATTGGAGAGGCAGTGGTCTATGTTTAAACGGTGATCTTAGTCTTCCCGGGTTCTGACACACTGGTCACCACACTATACTAGCTCATCATATAATCTGTGCTGAAGTCTTTAGAGAAAATGTGGAAGAACAGTGCAATTAATAAAAATAAAACAATCCTGGATCCTAAAAAGCACCTTGCAAATATCAGTGGGAAATGAGGTGCAATTGTTTTTGCCCAAATGTTTTATATATATATATATTTCACTTTTTATCCAGATTCTATTGTTCTGTTTTGATTGCTCTCCAGGGCCAATTCCCCTGGCTCAATATAGACCAATGAATCCTCCCAAACCAAACTCCAAGCCTTCTCAAAGCACATGACAAATTCTTACGGATTCAAGGGTGAGAGGTGTATCAATGGCTACTAGCATTGGAGGCCTAGGTACTTCCTCCAGGCTGGGGAGACAGGCAAGAGCCTTCTAAAGACCGTTTGCAGGGCTTCAAGAGGAGGTAAAGATTTTGCCTTGTTTTCTTCTTGAGCAATTGGTGGGCAAATGTGTGAGACAGGATGCTGGACTACATGAGCTGCAGCCTGTTCCAGCAGAGCTCATTTCCTTATGACATACTCTCTTTTAACATACTGTGATTATTACTCCACTCTAGGTTATTCTATTGTACCTTCTTACCCGAAATGACATCTCCACGTTCTCCCCTCCCCAGATCTCCATCTGGTCATCATATGAGCCGATGTGCTCAAAATAGGACTTGGAAATAGCGAACAGCCCACCAGCAAATGTGGGAGTCCTGCAAAGAACAAGAACCACACATTATGCAAATCCTAGCAAGACAGATCTTTATTGAATTGGAGAATGAAGAAGATTGTAGTAACCTCTAGGCTGCACAGCTTTCCCCCTGGCTTCCTTTTCTTCAGCCCTCCATTTTACAAGCCTCAGAGTAAAAGGAGCCAGAGATTTTCCTTTCCATAGACTTGCAGTACATGCTTGGTGCCACCAGGGTGCTGAATTCTTTCCACTCTGGGTAGCTGCTCTTAGGCAATAATGGAGTTTCTCAGCCATGTGGAGAGAAAAACAACAACTGCCCTTCTCTTCCTGCTGACCAGAGGATGTGACATCACCAGGACCTACAAAGCACCAGCTTTCATCCAATCACCACCCCAGATGTTGCATCAATGTCATTTCCCCCACACCCCTTTCTTTGATTGTATAAACCTCCCTGGCACAGATTAAAAAGATCTTTTTTCCAGATGACTCTGACTCCAGCTCTTTATTCACCTTCCCCATTTTTCTAGCCTAATTGGATCAACCAGCCATGTGGTTTATTTCCGGGACCTGTGCCCGTCGGGAGCCCGGGATTTATCTATCATAATGCCTGGCATATCAGAACAGCTCCCCAGCTGCTACCCAGAGCCTTTGGTTCGGTTGCGTCTTCCAGAGCTCAACAGAAGATGGTTTCACTCTCAGTGGCCACTTTGAAATCCTAAACAGTTTGGTCTATATAAGACAGATCTACTTAAGCTTAGGACACCTCTCTTCGTCTTGGAACAGGGTACAGAGTCACTCCCAACTGAATCAGCAAAAACAAATGATTTGCTATACCATTAAGAGAGCCAAAGCTGTCCTACAATATTTCTACTACTATGAAGGATAATTTACACAATTCTGCAAGCTTTTAAGCATGCTTTTCTGAATGTCACCCACATATACTGTACTCCTTTTGTAATTCATTAAAATATATATCTATATCTATATCTATATCTATATCTATATCTATATCTATAT
>MTQE01002208.1:11840755-11895586 GCA_014337955.1 Aspidoscelis marmoratus | reverse complement strand
ATATATATATATATATATGTATAGATTCCCAGTCAGGCATATAACTGCAGGGTTCCAGGCTCCTTGACCATTCAACAGGTCTCTGGAAATTATGTTTTGAGTTTTAGAATAGCATGGAATAAGAAAGCCAAAAATGAATGAGACTGGAAGATGCCTTAGAACATCACCAGGATTAAGAGAACATCTAGGATCTAGGAGGGCAGGAATGGCAAGTTATCCAGTTCTCCAAGAGGTGGCATTCTTGCCTCAAAGATGAAAGCATTGCAGATGGGGTTATTTGGTTATATAGTCACTACAGAGGTTTTTCCTCTGTCACAACCAACCAGAAACAATAGTATGCTTGCTTTCTATTTTGTAAGGAAGATAAAGGACTGTAAATATTATAAACAACCAACCAAAGCAGGTACACTCACAAATACCCACATCCTCACTACACTAAAACTTGGTAATCATTGTTCCTTTCAAATATTTCTGACCTATGGCTTCTATCAGTATCAGCTGACCTTTTCTCTGTCAAGGACTGATAGGAACTGTCATCCAGCAATATATATGGGGGGCCACATGGACCAGGGCTTCCAGATGTTGCTTGCATACATCTCCCAGCAGCCCAAGTCCCAGCAGCAAAAGCAAGGGGTGATGGGAAGTGTTGTGGAAATGGGTAATGGAAGCTTAAGCTCTTGAATCCTGCCTGTCTCTCCAACCTAAGGGCATCCATCCTAGTAACCACTGATGCCTGTGAAACATTTGAACCATTTTCTTACATTGCCTACACAAAAAAGTAAACAGAAGGTGGTTCCCACAATGTGTCCTCAAAATTCAAAATGTACTCCCATGCCTCCAAAGTCTGGCAATTTCTGGCCTACCTATCTTGACTTGCATCAGCAGTTCTCCAAAAAGTACCACAGCTACCTAAACTGGAGAAGTTGAGGCTTGAACTTGGGCTCTTGTTCATGAAAGCTGAGCTCCAACCCTTGCCCATTGATCATTGTGCAAATCATAACTGGGAATAAACTCTGAGGTGTTTATTATGCTTCATAAGGTTAGTTCTCAAATCATGTGTCGTCTCTTTCTCTTCCTCCTTCCCACCCAGCTGTCTTCAATACCAGGCCCCTGTGGCTGGGAGATAGCTAGATCTGTTACCTGAAACAAGATAAGCAACCAGCACCAGAATTGCTACCTGGGAGGAGGTAGAGGAGGCTGTTAAAGAGAAGCCGTGGAAGAGAATCCAAAGCAAGCCTTGCCTGATTGCACAGAAGGCAAAAGAAACAGAACACTTATGACAAATCTTATTCATTAGGAGGTTTAGGAAGAGCTGAAGCAGACAGGGCCTTTGTTCAACCTTAGGTATCATTACTGTAAATGCATATTGGCAAGCCAGGAATAAGAGCACTTGGAGACAGAACTTCTCAATTTGCTCTGCTTCAAGGTCCCCCACTCCTCCCTTGGTTTCGAGAGGAGATTGGAACTGAAAACCTTTTTCAACAAGCTTGTTCTTTCTTTTTCTTGAAATACCGCTCTGTTCTTACCGAAGGGCCCAGTAGAGATTATGAGCTGCTGACAGGCCAAGTTGCCAGCCTCTCCCTGTCTCTCTCAGAATAAGCAACAAAGAGGAATCCCCGAGCCCCTTTCACTGGGTCTGACCTCCACACAAAGAGGAGCTGTACTTGAGGCCAGAGGAAAAGGATTTTGTCTTGCAATTGCAATGACAAGGGCCAAAAGGACCAGTATTAAATGTCTTTCACTTTATAAATTCAAGGTCATTTCAAGCTTTAAGAGGTTGGGATACTGGTTACTTTAATGACTCTGCCGCTGCCCACTGCCAAACACAGACAAGAAGCTGGCAGGGTTTGAAAGGGACAGGAACAAACTCAGGTTCTTTCATGTCACGGCCCTCATTATCCTGCTTTTGTATAGCAAAAACAAACATCATCCCATGGCATCTCCTAAGAACTTGGGCGCACCAAGTGGTTGACAATCCTTATCATTCTATCACGAAAATGGATTGGGGGCACTGGGGGCCAATCATCAGAAGTCCTATTTTGCTGATATTGGAGAGGAAGGAAGAAGTAAGGAACTAAGGCTGAGTCCAGACAGGATTAAAACTTTGCAGGGACTGCATAGCTGCTTTCAACCTGCAAGACAGGTTTTACAATATTTTGCAGTACATGATTTTCTGAAGTAAAAAAATAGCATTTCAAGGGTATTTGCTGCGGAGTATTCCATTCCTCTGCATGTTCAAGGGTATTTAGGTGAACTTTGTGAGAACTCACCTTTGTCCAAGAAACAGCAGACCTATTAGAGAGGGAGGGGTTGAGCACTTGAATGGAAGAAACCTTGCTGCTGCTGCAGAGTATCGGAGAATGTGGGGACAAAGAATTTGGACTGTTTTTCCCCAAGGAAGGACTTTACTTCGCAGTAAAGGTAAACTCCACATTTTTAATGTGCTATTTTGAGGTACCTTAAAGGAATTATTCAAACCACTTTTCTAGCTTCTTTGACACTGCTCTACAAAGGATTTTAAGAACTCTAGTATCAGCCTATAGATTGGGATTACAAAAGCAGTGGAGGAGGAGGTACCCTAAACCACATTTTGATCCACTTTGGTTCAGAATGCAGGTCAGGGAGAGAGTAAAGGAACTGTTCACTCCCCCCTCACCTTACATAAGTGTTCCATGGAAGATAATGAGATATTGAGAAACCTCTTTCTCGTATTGATTAAATTATGAAATGCAGATGGACTTTATATTTTTCTGTCAGTGGTGCTGCCTAGAGACCTGCATATTTTCAGTACTGGATGCTACACTGGAGCTGCTGAACCCTCTCGTACCTGTCACTCATAGGTGACAATGCTATGAAGGCGTAACTGGCTTGGGTGAACAGGATTAATACTTAAATAGTTTAAGTGGGCTCTCTTGAGCCTCTAGCCTTCTGAGTTCACATGCAGTAAGGAAAGGCTCCTCTGTGGCAGCTTAGAGATGGTTCACAGGTGGGATCATTCATAAGCAGATCTCTCTCTCGAGAACATTTTGGACTGGAAAAGGTGAATTAGAAGCAGTATGAGAACACAAGGGCCACATGGTACCATTGCCAAGGTACTTTTGAGATACTTCTTTTACTACAGGTGACCACAGCCTAAGACCCAACAACTAAGCACAAAGAAATCAGATTATGCCAATGTTCTCCCACGTTTGTTTCATCAGTTAAAAACATTACTAAAACAGAACAGCATATTAACTAGCTGAGAAGCTATTCAGTTCACAATGATTCTTTTCCCACTTTGTGATAATAATGCACAAGTTTCTTACAATGTAACCTGTTTTTTGGCTGTAGCTAGGAAGAAATGAACGTATGATACGTAATGTAATAAAGTCTTAGCCTTTCTGGATCTGCTTTTATCCAGATAAGATTCAGCAGTTCTCTTATTGGCATACTTTTCACCTTTTACATTGCAACTTTTGATGGCCATTGGTTCTATAGAAGACATATTTACCTTCCCACCTATGCAACTCAGTCTGGTTTCATCTTTTAGAAACACTATGGAATACAGGGTAGGGATGTCAAAGTAGAAGTAAGCAATAGCACAGTCAAGTCAAATGCTTCACTTTTATACTCCTGAGTTGGACAAGCAACAGATTAACACAGTTTAGGAAGGCAAAAATCACCCAGCTATTATCCTGCCTGTGCTGCTCAATGGTCCAGGTTCAGGGAGCTCTTGCTAGCAACAACCCCCCCCCCCCATTTTGCAGACCTGTATTTGGTAGGCAAAGCACCTGTTGGGCCACCAAACAAGGGCCTGCTATGTCCTCCTCAGTCATTTCACTAATGTCACAATGTAAACTGAATTGAGGGACTGATTCATGGGCTGCTGCTGAATTTCTTTGACCGTATAAATTTGCCCCTCTTGTTTCATTACCAAACTTTTAATTGCTACACTGCTTGGGCCCACCTGTGGCATTCAGCTGTCCCAGTCCTAGAGCCACTTTCTTCCCTTTTTCACCTCAGAGTCTGAGGATCAAGAAAGGAAAGGCAGATGGTGATACTTGTGCATTAAGACTGTGGGCCACTGGGAAGCCATGCTTTGAATGACTTTCTATTCCACTTTCTGGAAACATCCCCTCCCAGCCTCCAAACTGAGGCTTTTGGTTATGGAATGGAAGCATCAGGCACCTTTGGCGAAGGATGATGGGAGGAGGGATGCAGAAGTGGGGAGGAAAGGAAAATGGTGGGTCAGCCAAACAGATGTAGAGAAAGAGAGACAGAAAAGAAAAAAGTTAATAGATTTTCCATTAAACAGCTCGAGGTCCTCCCTAATCTACTCAGTTAAATGAAGGTTTATTATATGAGGCAGAATAGGCCATTTCCCTGCCCGCTCCTGTCAAGAAACCATTTGGTCCTCTACCACTATTTTAAGCTATTCACAAAGCTGCTCTTGCCCATTTCCATGTACTCTATCAGAAACAGCCCACTGTTTCCAGTGACACTTAGGCTGCAATACACGGATGACAGGAAGGACTGAAAACCGCCAATTTCCCCACACCTGCGTCTTCTCTTTTGGCTCCGCTGCTATTTTTTACTCTAAACTCAGATGTGCCAGATGATATCAAAAAGATTTTTTTAAAAATATTTTTTTTAAAATCAAAATATGACAGCTCTGTATGTTTAAATTTCATTTCCTTGACTGTTTTATTTTTAAAAGTCTGAGTATTTCACCAGATTAGCTAGGTAGATCCTTGCCATGGGGGCAGCACATGAAATAATTTCTCTCCTAGGTACTGGGCAGCTTACGGGCTCCCCATATTAGGCTAAAAAGTTACAGTTTCATACTGCTACATTGCCAGAAGCCAATTAGAGTGAAGTATTAAAACCTCCATTAAAACACAGACTACTTTCTCTCCAGGAAGTACTGAGAAGAGAGGTGCATTCCATTTTGTCATTACAAGTTAATTATTGGGTAGTGACTGGATGCAGGGTTTTGGGCATTTCAAAGTAGCTAAATTGTCTTCTAGATTCTCTCAACACAGGATGCAAAAAGAAAATGTTTCTGAATGAGAGAGCACAGATGAACATGGGAAAGGATTAATATGGGAGAAGTCATACATGAGCATCAGGCCTCTTCCTTGCCCTCAGTGAAGTGCTCACAGGAAACAAAACAATTCAAGAACATAAGCGAATGCAAAAGCTCTAGACAACGTTTTAGGATTGATGGGACAGCTAAGGTAAAATGGGTAACACACCACCACCCTGATAGCTTTAGCTCAAGTTTAATCTCCATTTTTCCTTCATACAAGTACCAGTTTAGGGTTGGCTAATGTACACTATATTTACAGGGGCAAATTTTCATGAGGTGGGATTGAACAGAATTGCATCCTTACAGTGTCCCACTTGGCTTTTAAGATTTTTATTTCTTACGTTTTATACAGTGTATAATACTGTATAGCTCAGCAATGTTTGAGCAGAGTGATTACATTAACTTTCTGAGAAGAAAGGAGGAACAGAGATCACTGTGCTCCCCACATTCTTCTAACCAATGTGGGCTATTCAGTGAAAGGTTAAGTGACTATAATACTTCCTGTTAATTTTAAAACACAATACATCAGTAGCGTCCATGTACGATTTAGTTCAACCTTCCCCTGATCTAAAAACTTGGACATAGTAAGTTTTTTGATGCAATGAAGTACCATAATTCTATATGTAAATCAGAAACCTTCCAGCCTTGTGCCACAAGCCACTAGCATCTGTATTACAAAATTACTACTCCTGTTTTAGTGTCTGGTCTGCAAATACTTCTGGCTTGCAAATACTGAAAGTAAACAGATTTTTCAGATTGGTTGGCCTGTAGCTTCCTCTATAATCCTTACTTAAAATCTTTTTAGCATTGGATACTCCCAACAAAGATGCCAGAAAGTACCTACAGCCTGACAACCATGCCATCATCTTTTGTTGTAGTTGCCATTAGAGATTTAAGTTTACTTGTGGACAATTTTAGGAAAGTTGTCCCTTACAGTGGTAGAAATATTATAATTGACTTATTGTGCTAAATTTGTTTCCACTGAAATTGAAACTTAGCACTCTGACTTCTGGTACCATCTCTTTTTAGCTGTCTTGTCTTCTGTTCCACCAGCCAGAGTGAACACCAGCCACTACTGGGGGCAGAAGAGATGCTGGCAGAGCTACCATTAGGCAGAAAGATGTGGCAGATTTTGGGAGGGCAGTGGCAGCAGGAATGACTTGTCCTGCCACTGCTGCACATACCATTGCCTCCGGTGATGGAGATGTTATCCTACATCACTAGTGTTGAAGGGAGTGTGATCAGCTTCTTAGCAGGAAATATGACTGATATATTTCTTCTTGTTTTATCTAATACTTCTTTTAATACTATGCCTATAATTTCCAGTGGTGGCTTGTGCCCATTGCAGCTGAGATGTGGTGGTGGCTGAATGAAAAGCACCCAAGGGAACAGGGGTCAGAACATGTGGATCACCTGTCGGTGAGGCATTGTAAGGCTGCAGTTCTGTACAAACCTGCATGAAAATTGACAGCAAAACACACAGAGGATTCTGCAGGCATTGGCTAACTCTGAAAAATGACGGGCTGGAGAAAGAGTGGGGGTCAAAATCATAAGCTACTGGGTGTGATTAGGCTCCACTCATGGAGCAACTCATGGACCAGCTGCCTCTGGTCATTTCTGTGAACAAAAAAGGCAGAGTAAAAAACACATGTGATCACGAGGGTACAACTGAAGTCAAGATTCAAGCCCTTTTTGTTTCCAAGCTATCAGTACTGCAGTGAAGTTGCAGGAAAATGAAAAAATCAAAAGCCCAGTTCTTCATTAGTGCTAAATTAATCACAACCCTAAACTAACTAAAACCCTCCTGAAGTCAGATGCAAGAAGGAATGCAGGTTCATCTAAAAACAAAAGCAAAGGTTTCCCATCTAGTCACTGTGACCAAGCTACAGGAGGAAAGGAAAACATCAGAGTTTAAGGTTTGTTGCTGCTTGTACATCAATGCTCAGCCACAATGCAGTCTCAATTGGAGCCCAGGTGAACACTTGTTGCTCCCCCTTAGGTTTCCTAGTGCACCACAGGAAGAAGTCTTCTCTGCAACATTTTGAAACAGAAAGTTCAACCCATTTTTTCTTTTTAAAAAGAAACAAAACATATTCAGTATACACCAAGATTGCTAAATATCAGTTAGAGTGCAAAAGATGAAAGGAGACAATTGACTTCTTAATGAGAAGCTTCACTTAAGGAGCGTGACCTGTCTGGAGCCTGAGGAGATTTAACAACTCCTTTCATTTGCAACAGTGACATTCATAATGAGCCCTCTATGCTCAAAACCGAAGGAGGTTACATTCCTCCAGCATCTCTTTTTCGCTTCCTGTCTCAATAGCCTGTCTTAGCTGCAGAAAGGTGTGTTTAACCAAAGGAGGCCAGACTTTGAGTGAGGACAACAAATTTAGAAGATCTGGATTGTAAGAACAACGCTTGAGAATAAGACTGGCCATTTGCCATTAAAATGGAGCTACTGAAATTATTTGTGGAGTTAAAAAAGAGAGCATGTATTAGAGTATTTTGCATGAACAGCAATCTGTTTACAATGGGGATGGGCAAAATGTGGTCTTGAATGTTTTTTGAAACATTCAAAGACAGTGTTGCTCCTCAGCATGAGGGCTGAGTTAGGAGCAACCCCTAGCAAACTGGCCCTAGGAACAATGTGAGCACTGCCCTAAGCTCACTGTGTTCCTTCATTGCTTCACCTGGCCTTCTGGACACCTGAGGGGGCAGCACCAAGCATCACTGTATTGAGCCAGGTAATGATGTCAGAGCTACATGGCAATTTTGGACCTAAAAGGGAACATTAAAGAAGCATCTCCTAACCTAACCTCTGACAGCAACTTATGGTTGATATCATACTGAAGGCTACTAAGAATCACTGGAGAACGCAAGAAGTTATTGTCAGCATAAAAAGTCAAAAGTTCAGACTTTAGGAAAGCTGAAATACAGAAGGGACTTCAAGAAAACAATCAGAGCTGTACAATGAGTGCAGGCAGTTGAACTTGAGTCTTTTGTTATTTTATAAAAATACATGTAACATCTTTTAGGTTAACCCAGCCACTTCTCGCTCAACTCATCCCACATTTCTGGAGAAAATTAAGTGAGGCAAGAAACACAGGTATGTTGAAGGACTTTCATCATGCACCTACTTGATAGGGTAAGTCTCATCTTTCCTTCTCTGTTTCTCATGTTGAGGGATGGACTCCCATCCAAAGGTCAAGCTCCAATCAAAGTTACCCCGACTGTGTTGCTTCCCATATTGAATTGGCTTGGAAAACTCAAAGGTGTTTAGGTCAATGGTGGTGATATCTGGACTGACCACAGCAGTGGGCTCCTCAGCAATACGTGATAAGAGAGGCTCTAGCCAACCATGGAAACATTCACCTACGAAGAGCAGAATGGACACATCACTGGGGGTGGCTCACTGAGCAGGATTCATGCTTATTTGTTGACATTTTTATGAGAAGGGACGTAGAAATCTTTTAAATAGTCTTGAAGCAGTTTACAAAACATGAAAAGTAATAATTAAGTTCATAAAAGTTATATAAATACATGAGTTGAATTAAGTAGGTGTGAAAAAAACACTTTGATAAAAAGATAAGGCTTCAAAGCACAGCCTAAAAACCAGAAGTGTAGCCATCCCATGAATATCAAAGAAGAGGTTCTTCCAGAAAGGGTTGTAGTACCCTTGTGATGCCTACAAGTGTTGCTCCCATCTCTTTCATCGTCAGGTGATGGTGACCATGTTACCCAAGAGACAGACATAGAAACTCTTTCATTGTGGCTGCTCTTAAAATACTCCATATCTGTCAGTGTTCTGTAACAGATCACTATAACAGACCACTTGAACTGCCAGGTTCTGAAGGAGTGTATCCTCAAACCCGAACTCCATTCATATTTTTTCAGTTTTAAAACCGGATAAAACCTGGACACAGTGATGAATGCAGGTCAATCAAGAATCATTGTTAAGATGCATGATGCAAAGACACGGTGGCCTCTAATGGTGATTTTGAGAAAGCAACTACTGAATGTTCGTTCTGTTGCCTTTATTGCAGAGTCATTCTGGGTTAACTGTTTACCATGACTTGCCATTTTTAAAAACCAACAAAGACACCAGCAAAAATCAGAATCAAATAACAATTCTGTAAGTAGGTATTTGAAGCTGCTTGCTTCCCAAGGGCCAGTACCACTAGCAAGCTCTATACGCTGTAGAAAGCCTAATGATTTTGGCTTCCAGTTTTTCTTTGTTTCAAAAATCCTCTCTTACTGCTTGCCAAAGGTAGGCATGGCCAAACACTGTACAAAACTGTGTCAAAATATGCACCTCTAAAAAAAATCGAAACAGATCTGAAACTTTCAAAATTTAGGGAATACCCAGTTACAATTCTCTGCAGTGAGAGTCCTCTCTGAATTGAAAATTCTGATTTCCAGAAAAAGGGAAATGATGTTGGCAGCACAGCTAGGCATCCCTCAGGTTTTTTTTAATTTATGAAGCATTCTTGACACCAAGGGCTCTATAAAGTGATAATATAAGTGCCTGGTGAACCTTTAGAGGGAGGTTATTCCAGGGTCTGAGGGCCATCACCCTGCCCTTTGGACCTCTGGGAGAGGAACCACAACAAGACGGATCTCCTTGAGATCTCAATACCTGGGCAGGTCTATATAGAAAAAGGCACTCCTTCAATGGAGTTTGTTCACATATTCAGATGACACATGCTGTTCTCTATTTCACTCATGGCTACTGAACCAGCTGAGACGCTACATTCAAATTTTTTGTAACATTAAATCTATTATTGCCCACTCATGCATCCTGTCACCAGATGTCATTAAGCAATGACAATTTGTGCAAGGTACAGTATGAGTGGTATATCAGTCAAGAACTGCAGGCATGTGTGTGAACTCGCTTTGTACATCAACAAAAAAAGAGCAACATTCTAGAACCTATATAAAGGCTTAGCCTCCTCAAGAGAGGGAGTTGGTACTTACAGTGAGCATCCAGAAAAGTGAGCACATCACCTGTAGCCACACTAGCACCAAGCAACCGGGCAGTTATTAAGCCCTTTCTCTCCAGCTGCCGGACCACCTTCACTATTTGCAATTGCTTCACATAATTGTCCAACTCATCTTTCAAGTAATCTGAAACAGAACATATCATTATCAGAGGAGCATAATACTCCAGAGTCTGAAAGATGCCCTCACCATCTGTCCACTTTTATCACCTTCCCTCATGCTTTTTCTAAAAAAAAAAAAAAGTATCTCACTTTTTTTAAAAAATGGACTATAATAAAAACAGATGTATCACATCTGGTCACATCTAACTTTTCATCCGGCTTTAGTCTACTTTCGGTAGGAAAGAACCCATAAGCAAAGTGGCAAGCTGTTAGCTGCTTTCTTTCCATATTATCTAACCCCGCAAAATCCATCTTTGGGTTTTTGAAAGTGGACTGAAGCCGGGTCAAAACATAGGTGTGAAGGCAGTCATTTAAGAATACATGAAACAAGCTGTGTCCCAGTACCACTTCTTTCCTTTTACACGGGTGTTATCTGGAATACAGTATCTTGGCTAACTCAAGTGTCCTTGAACTTAGAAGCTGTAATTGCTTATCCATTAACCTTGGGACTGTATCTGAAGATAAAGCAACAATGGAAGTGAGTGCATTGAAACATCGCTTGATCTGTAAACACAACACAGCTATTCTACTCTTCAGAAAATACGCCAGGAGCCTCTAACTTTATCAGCACTAGTATCTACTGAGCAAAGCTTTACTCCTCCCCTGCAGATTATGGCAGGCTTCCAAAGAAGACAATACAAGAGATCTTTATATAATTCTTCAGAGGCTCTCCAGCCTCTGAGTCATGACTGTTAGGTTCACGATCAAAAAAGAAGCTCTGACTTCAAGCATTTGATGAGGGAACATATTTTGAGAGGTTTTCTTTGCATAAGTATAGTCCTCTTATCAGTTCTGGCATTTTTCTTACAGGCCAACGTAGCTGGCATCACACACTCCAGAATTACAGCTACAATTCTGTGCATGCTAGGACTAATTTTAAAATCTTCTGATATTAAGAAACCCTGATGTTTCCTCAGTTTCTAAAATGCCCGTAATGACAGGAGAAAGGATTAGGAAGGAAAAGAGGCCACAGAGTTAAAAAAGGTCCCATGAATAGAAGCATAATGAAACTCAACACATTTCACTTTCCCTCCTGGCTAACAAGGGGGGTACTTAATGGGTACTTCTAGTGCTGGTGGAAAAAACCCCAAGGTCTGGATTCAAGGCTACACTGATTCCCCTCCCCCTCTTTGCTGGATTTTTCTTCTTTTTTACTTAAAGGGTAAGGTGTATAGTGTTATTACTGAATACCATCAAGCTGTGGCTCACGGCTGGTTGTCTGTGTAGGCACCACTATGCAGATTTCTTAGCAGGGACACAAATGTGGTTTGCCACAGGGTGTGCACAAATATTTGTAGGCATTTGAAATTTGACCGAATGTGCCAAATTTTGACATTCGAACTCAAATAGAATGTCCCAAAATTCAAATGTAAATATTCAAATCGAATTTTGAAATTGGGATCTATTTGTTTGAATTTGTATGTGTATGGGTTTGTACACGATGCGTACTTGAAGATCTGCATCTTTCCTACCCGGGATGAAAACAGGTTGCACACGGGAAAGCTACGGGATGCATATGGATGTGCACGGATGTGTACAGGTGTGTACGGATGTCAGGAAGATGTGTATGGGCACATACAAATGTTGTCGGCATTCATATATGCAGATTTGAATCAAAAATTCAAATAGATTTGAATTTGGCAAAAATGAACTGAATCTTATTAAATTCAAAATTCGATTCAAATGGAATGTCAAAAAACATTTCTGCACATCCTTAGCTTTCCATTGCCTACTTCTGGAGAAAGGCTGAGGGATGAGTCCAAAGCCCTCTGCTCTCCAGACAGTTTGCTCTACTGCTGAGCTACAGCCCCGCCTCAAGTTCCATAATAACCAGCATTAACATGAAACATGCTTAAGAGCCTATCTTCAATTTCAAGGGAGGAGAGGGGGCTCCCACCATTCTTTCCCCATCTTTTTCTGGCCAGGATGTTTGCCTACTTACCTAGGAGTGTGGAGATTCCAAACCTGCTGGGTCACAATTGTTTTTGACTTAGTATTGGCTGCAGCTGTCAAGGGTCAGAACACGGTCGAAGTGGAGAGGTCTAGATAAGCAATGGTTGCTGGAAGATGCTTCATTGGCCAGATCTGATCAGATGTTTATTTAGTATAGTATTGCTTATAAGGAGGACAAGGAATAGGTGTGTGATACATTCCTGGATTACGGAGTGCAGCTGCTGGCATTGCAGACATCCAGAGTGACACTGTCTAGCTCAGTCTGCAATGACTCATCTTTCCCCGATTCCTTCTCTGAACACCCAAGTTCCCTCATGATCTGTCTAGCCTGGTGTTCTTTTTGCTTTGCTGGAGGGATGACTCACTGTGTGCAAGTGAGCCAGAGGCAGATGCTGGTTGCATTGTGAGTAGTAGTAGTAAATTATCCTTCTCCTCTTCCTCCTCCTTCTCCTGTTCTGTCATGCCTAAATTCTCATGATGCCATGAACCATAACACATAAAGCCTCTCTGTCCTCCACTGTCTCCCGTAGTCTTCCCAAGCTCATGTTCACTGCTTCCATGACACTAATCCATTTCATCCTCTGGAATCCCCTTCTCCCCTTGCCTTCAATCTTTCCCAGCATCCAGTGAGTTCTGTCTTCTCTTTATGTGACCAAATATTTGAGGTTCAGCTTCAGTATTTTTGCCTTCCAATGAGCAGGCAGCGTTGAATCCATTTACTGTTGACTGATTTGATCTCCTTACAGTCTAAAGGACTCTCAGGGCATGTCCCCATGCATGTTTGGTCCTGATCCGTAATTGGGTTCAGGAGGTGCTGTCCCCATGTAGTTTTTATTTGTTCTAATTTTCTCGGACCAAATCACCCAAACCCGTACCGGAAAAAACAAGTCTGGGCACAGTTTGGGCGATTTGGCCTGAGCCAAGCCTGTGCATGGGGGCAGCCTCGGGCTTGGTTTTACTCCCTTTTCCAGGCAAGCAATAGGAGTAAACCCAAGCCTGTCAGCCGGAACCGTGAACAGAGGGTTCACGATCCTAGGAGAGGCTTGTGTTTACTCCCTTTTCCAGGCAAGCCACTGGTTTTGGTGTGGTTTTGCATGGGGATGGCTAAATCTGCCCCCAGCCTGCATTGCCGGAATGGCATGCGAATGGCCAAGATTCAATCTTGGCCCCACACCCGATCCCATGCGAGCCCAGTCGGTGCCAATCGGTGCCTCAGAAGTCTCCTCCAGGACCACAATTCAAAAATGCTGATTCTTCAGCACTTGGCCTTCCTTATGGTCCAACTCTCACAGTTAAATGTCCCTACTGGGAAAGCCATAGCTTTGACTACATGGGCTTCTGTCCCTGCTTTATAGTATGCCGTCCAAGACTGCCATAACTTTTCTCCAAAAGAGCAAGTGTCTTAAGTTCATGGCTGCAGACACCATCCGCAGTGATCTTTGAGCTCAGCTAAATAAAATCTCACATTTCTTCCATTATTTCTCCTTTTCTTCGCCAGAAAGTGATGGGACAAGATGCCATGATCTTGGGGTTTTTCTTTATCATTAAATTTCAATCCAGCTTTTGCACTCACCTCTTTCACACCCGTCAACAAGCTTCTTCAGTTTCTACTTTCAGGGTGGTATTGTATCTGGACTCATTGATACAACTTGTATCTTAATTCCAGTTTTTTATTCATCCAGACTGTCAGTAACTTGTATGAAAGTTAAATAAACAGGGAGACAATCTACAACCTTATTGATTTCCTCTTCCAATCTCAAATCAATCAGTTGTCCCATGTTCAGTTCTGTTTCTTCTTGGCCTACATAGAGGTTCCTCAGGAGACAGGTAGGTTGGTCTGGTACTCTCATCTCTTCAAGAATCTGCCAGAATTTGCTGTGACTCAGCAGTACTCAATGAAGCAAAACTAGATTTTTTAACTCCCTTGCTTCTTCCACGATCAAGTGAATGGTGGGTGATCTGATCTCTAAAACCAGCTTGCATTTCTCCTAGTTCTCAGCTTACATGCTGCTAAAACCGAGCTTGCAGAATCTTGGGCATAATCATGCTAGTGTATGAAATGAGCACAATTGTTTAGTAGTTTGAACATTCTTTGGCATTGCCCTTCTTTGCAACTGGAATGCAACCTGACCTTTTTCAGTCCAGTGGCTACTGTTGAGTTTTCCAAATTTGCTGGCATGTGGAACGTTAACACTTTAACAGCATCTTTTAGGATTTTAAATAGTTCCACTGGAATTCCATTACTTCCACCAGTTGTTAACAGTTCTTCCTTTTGATTTCCCTCTCCAGGATGCTTCTCAGTGATGTTAAGGCCTTTCTTGTATAGCTCTATGTATTCCTACCACCTCTACTTATTCTCCTCTACTTCTGTTAGGTCACTGTCATTTTTGTATTTTTATCACATTCATTTCTGCATGAAAAGTTCTCCTGCTATCTCCATTGTTTTAAAGAGATCACTTGTCTTTCTGATTCTATTATTTTCTTTTATTTCTTTGCATTGCTCATTTAAAAAGGCCTCTCATTGCTATTCTCCTTTCTTTTGCCCCCCCCCCCAATTCCTCAGCCACTTGTAAAGTCTCATCAGGCAACCATTTTGTTTTCTGCTCTTTTTCTTTGGGGTGTTTTTTGTCACTGCTTCCTGTACCTTGTTACAAAGCTCTGTAGCTCTTCAGGCACTCTGTCTACTAAGCCTAATCCCTTCAATCTATTCATTACCCCCACTGCATATTCATAAGATATATGACTGAGGTCATACCTGCATGATCTAGTAAGATGCTGCCTAGTGCTGGCCAAAGATCAGGGCAGGATCTGGCATCAGTATGCTTTTAATAGGGCAACCTTTTTGTTGCATAACCTGTTACATTGAATGTTAGTGCTCCCATAAAATCAGTATGGCGCAAAGTTATTAATTGCATTGCTGGCTCAGAACTGTGTATCTTTGAAAGCAGTCAGAATATAGGCAATGCCAGCCACACTAGTGGACCTAATCCAGAATTGAGATATACATGACAAAACCCTGCCCTGACTATAAGGAGCTCTTGCTCTGTGCACAGATAGACATCTCTAGTGTCAGTGTGCCCCTGAGCATAGGCAAGACTTGGCCACTAAAATCTCTGTGCACAAGATGGCAATGGTTGGCAAAACATATTTTTTAAATACCAATGGAATGTGGACTCCTAAAAAAATTCTTTATTCACCATTTTAAGTTATATTTCTATCCCGCTCTGTACCTGAAGGTCTCAGGGCAGGTCACACTAAAATGATTTGTTGAATTTTATTTCACTGTTTTTGCTTTATTTTGTTTTTAAATAAGTTGTACTGGTTTTAATGGTAACTTTAACATTTGAAGAACTTACAGAGATGCTTGCTACTAAAGCTCATTTACTAAGAAGTGTGCAAAAGGGTATACACATTCCTGTCTGATCCTTTTTTAGCTTCCATGGTCTCCCTTCAACAACACGAGTAGAGTAGAGATACAGGTCTTAGATCCACCTGCTGGCTGGATGAGACTTGCCTTTTCTAAACTTTATAATCCTCTCTCTCTTTAAAAAGCCTGACTTATTTCAGGAAGGATGCTATAAACTCATTTTTCCACTCTTTTTGTGTGATGCAATATGAGAAGGTGTGTTGGCTTTAAAAAAAATAAACCTAATTTGAGCACAGACGTTGTTCTTTTCATTTGCGAGCAAGGCTAGAGATATGAAGGCATTGCAGAATTTCTGGACCCATGCAAATTTATTTATTTTTGCCTGACGGCAGCTTAAGATGCTTGCAAAACTGCTTGTACCACTTTCACTGGATTTCACAAGTTAGGGCAAAAATGTTACCTTTACTAGTAAATACAAGATGACAACCTGCCTGCATCCCATCCTATGCATTCAATCAGGTGAACAACTCTGATTGCTGTTCAGGAACACAGACAAGATACTATTCATTTCTCACTCCTCTACCTCAGCATTTCCTTGCCTCTGAACAGAGTGCTCTTGTTTAGCCAATGTGGCCCACATGGTGACCACACAGTTTACTACGAGGTGCAATACATGACAGGAAGCGGTTCAAGTCACCGAGCTTAGCTAGGAGCCTAAAGGGTGTTTATACAGAAAAGGCTACTGGAGACCAAACTCACAGGAAGAGCTAGAAATTCAGTTCTCAAGAAAATGACAATGATAAACACAGGACAGTCTCTACCTAATGGGTGTTACTATTGCAGGAACAAATTTTCCCAGTAACTGTTTGGTAACATTTGATAAGATCTAACCATTTTAATTGGCTGCAAGCTTGCTTGCAAAATAACTGCCTGCTTTATCAAAAACAGCACTGCTTCATGAGAAACAGCATTACTTCACGAGGCTTAACAGTAGGAAAAATGACAGAGCTAAACATAAGCTCCCTGTAGGGTGTTATTTTCTGACACTTACCCAGCAGCTATGTGAACCAGGCTTGTGGTGGACAGGTGTTTGAACCAGTTCAGAGAGATGTAAATGGGCCTAGGACTGCTAACCAAAGCAGTTAGCAATCCCGGCACCATGGAGATATTAAGGAACAGGAGATTGCCATGGAAACTACAAGGTGACTCACCCCTTACCAGCCCAGATGCCACCGTTTTTTCCTGCCTCTATAGATGGTGGTGGGGTGATCGCACATGCACAGAATTCATGGCATCCAGTCCATTAGGCCCAGACATCAGTGCCTGTGCAAACACAATGCTACCCAGTGTGCAAGGGTGGAGGAGATGGCTGTGTCCATACCAGTAAGGAACAGGTGAGTTCTTTTCTGATTTTCATCACTGGGGAGTGCTAGGTAGACACACCTTTTTGCTCTGGCCTTTGGCTAAATATGGCACAGTTTCCCCCTACTGCGGACATTATTGTTTTATGCTGTTTTATACATATGGTTTTATCTTAAATATGTCTGATTTTTTTTTTAAAATATGCTGTTACCTGCCCTGAGACCTTAGGGTATAGGGCGGGATATAAATGTAAATATAAATAAAAAATAAAAATAGGTGCTTCACTTAGCAGTCCCGGGTCCCTCTGCACTCCTCTGGACTGGTCTGAATGCTGGTTTGCACAAGCATAATGTGAATACATGCCTATACCAATGATGAGCAGAAAGGGTCAACCTAAGCAGCCCACAGTTTCATGGCACCTGCTCCTTCATATAACAGTTGGGTGCACTGCCAAACCCTGTTGAAAGAGAGTTTGCAGCCTCAGTTAGACCAACCATTGGACACAACTAGCATATTCAACAGGGGCCTCAAAATGAAGTCCTCCAATGTTTCTGGAGTACAGCTGTGCCAGCATACTGGAAGTCAGACACTGGGATGTACAGTGAGATGGAAGAGAAATGAAAGGATAAATACAGCATTCTTTCTACTAAAGTAAGGCAAAAGAGTAAAGAGTTCCTTTGAAACCGGCACACAAATATCATTCGTCATCAGTCTTCTTCATAGGTTCCTGCATTTCACCTTCCAGTTATGTCCTCAGTGATGGTATGGATGATCTTTAAGCTTTCTAGGAGATCAGATTTGTAATTCAGGCTGCCTCCAGATGGCAGTCCAATGTTCCAGTAGAAAGCAATAGTGAGGGGCATTGTTCTTCTGTTATTATTGCTTTCCATCTCAATATTCCACATTTTGAGCATCGCGCAATCCGGGTAATTCATCTAGCTCAAATTTCCGGATGTGCACATGACCACCTTCATGCATATGTGGTTGGCTGTTTCAGCTTCCACATATGCATGCTGGATGGAGCTCTGATTGCTGCTCCACCCAGAAAAGGAAGTCTGACACTAATACCACTTTTGCAGGAAAACCAGCAACCAGTGCTGGTTTTAGGGATGAAAAAGTGGGATTGTGGTGGGGTTGCCTATGATATCTCGGGCAACTCCACCACAGCAGTGCAGTAATGGCACTATTTTGGTCCCATCTGGATACACACACATTCAGGGAGAAAAGATCATGGGTGACAAATCTGAGATCTGGGAACTCAGTGTCGCTCTTCAAAACCTATTTTTCCATCCCTCAGAGCTATTCCTAGAGGGTGATTCTCCTAGGTCATATTCTCACACCCTCCTTTGAGCACTCTTGCTTGGGAATGAAGTTTCTTTAAGCTCAAATGTCTTTTTCTTGCCAGAATAGAGATACGAGAGGTGTACTCAAGCATTTGAGAATCTGCAGGGCTGGAATGTAGGTTACCATATAAAGGAAAAGTTCCTTTTCCTGGCATAGCCCTCCCCAACAAGTAGCCCCAGAATACTGCCCACAGGAGAATCTATCCTTTATGCTGAATACGGATTGTCATTCCAGTACGGAATGAAAACAAATAGAAGCTGAAAACTTCTCAGGCAGAGAAAGAATGAACAGAAGCAAAACAGGGAGAAGGAATATGAAAGAGAAAACTGGAAGAATGTACAAAGGTGAGATAGTATATATTAACTGGGATTTTAATTGTCAAACTAAGTTTTTGGGAGGTAATCAAAATAACTATCCCTTCCCCCACAGACTGATTTCAAGAGTCTTTTGAGAGCTTTGAGTAACTTCAGGGAAGCAGACATGCCCACCTCCAGGAAACCCCAGTGTCAAACTGTATCATTATTTTAACCTCGGGCACGACCAATTTAAATTACTAAATGACAGGCTGTGGTTGCTAAACTTGTCTAAGTGAGCAATTTATGCCTAGATGGAGGCTAAATATGACTTGCTGCATCTGCAGATCATGGGAAAAATGCATCTCCATCCTTGTCTTTGAAGCAAGTATATTCAAAGGCCGGGATTATAAACACAAACAAAAATCCAGATAAAAAAGAATCTCATAGCCAACAACCAACAACAAAATGATTAAATCTGCTTCACTTTTGGTAGGATGTCTCTTAAAAGCTATATATCCAAATAGTTTTCAAGTGTTTTTATGTGTTTTGTTGTTTTAATATATATTGATTTGTAAATTGCCGTTTTAAAAGTTGTCACCTGCCCTGATACCTTCAGGTATCGGGCGGGATATAAGTATAAATAATAAATAAATATTTACTTCCTTGGGAATTCAAACTTCATTATAACTTGTCACTACTAATGTAAGTAGTATTTGCCCTTTTGGTCAGGTAAGTCTTTCAAAATTACATGTAAAGAAATGCTACATAATCCTCCTGAGATAGAGTTACGGACTAAAAAATTGCTGAAGAAGATGCAGACAAAGGGAAAGTTAGTCACAAATTGGGTAGATGTCTACACAAAATCAACATTTTACTTATCTATGGAGCCCTGGGTACTCTCCTTTACACATAGTATGTATTACTAACACTTTTATTCAAAGGAGTTTACATTTTAAAGTTTAGCTAGAGTAAATGTAAAGGAAGAGGAAAAAGACAACTAATAAGAAAACAGGAGCATATTGGATTCTTCGTTATTACTAGAGATGTGAACAAAAATAAAATAAAATAACTTTTGTTTCACTATTGACTCAAACATCCAGAAATTCATTTCATTGCAGATTCATTAAATCAAACATCCAGATTTTTGCATTTGCACTTGAATGTTTTCATGAAGTTTTTGCAACTTTTTTCCTATTGGAAAAGCCATTTTTCATGACCAAAATACAGCGAAATGTGAATATTTGATAGACGTTTTCATATTCGCAAGCAAGAAACTTTGTTTTGATCAAATCTTTGGACTTACAAACGTAGACTTTCAACTCGATGTACATGTTTGTGAATTTGAAATATGTGATCAAATTTGTGAATGCAAATATCGTTTGGCACACAGCTCGTTTTTACCTTCCAGAGTGCACAACATTAAGGTGAATATGGACCACTCAGGATGGTAGTGTAAAAGCCTCATGAAATCTTTCACTATATAGAATGACAGCACCATGAACTGGTGACCAGGATAAAGACTATCCAATGCCCAGGTTGAATATAAATACTAGGAATCTGCTGCTACTTCAGACAAGAGAACCTGTATCTTCATAGCGGAACAGGGAATTGCTTCTTATTGGCCTAATCTTGCTCTGCTAGGGGAAGGGAAATGTAGTTAAATGTGATGAAGTTCCCCCAAGCAATACAAGTTTAACACAAAACTCATATTTTAATAGCCAGACAGTCATTCCACCTTCAGTGCAGATTCTGCCAACAAAGCTCCAAAGAAGCTCAACTTACCATCTGTACTGGCATCATCCACGAGAATAATTTCTTTCAGGAGTATAGCTGGGGAGGAATACAGAACACTATATACTGTGCGGAGCAAGGTTGACCAAGCCTCATTATGGAAGACAATGACAACACTGGTGGTAGGGAGGGGCGGGCACCGTTTGAACTTCTGATCGATGCACCTATAAAAAGAAATATTCAGCTAAAGATGTGTGGAAAAGAGAAGTACTCCTCTGCCCCCATTAGCTATGAGAATACACAGGTGTCCACATAAATCAGTTAAGTGACTGAAGCCAGGCTCCTGCTTGAACAGCTAAACTAACTAGCTAACAAAGATGGGATTTTAGCAGGACATGACTTTGCAGGAGCTGCTATCCACTGCTTCAAAATAATCTCCTCTCCATACATTTTAAAGGAACTGGACATTTCAGGAGGAACATTTTCTTAGTCATTCCAGGAAATGTCCTCCTTTATCTCTTCAGCTCTAGGCCACAAGATGAAGTTACAGCCTCAAGCAACAGGCCACAAAAATAATACACTATTCAGTTTTCTTCCTTAGATGCACCTATATTTTTCCAAATAGGAATCCTTTTTGCATATGGTATTACAGCAGCAGCAGCAAGGAGGAAGAACTGAATAAGACCACAGAATACCAAGTTCTCCAAACTTAAAGGGAAAGAAAGACCGCAGTAGTTCCAGTAGCTTTTAGCATGCAGGGAAAAATACCAAAGAAACTCAGTAAATATTCAGAGGGCACAAGACTAGGTAAAAGAATAGCTCTACAACTGCAAAAAGCAACACTATGCACAATTAGCCACCTTTTCCAAAGATACCTTGTAGATTCTCAAATCTTTAATCAGGATTCAAATTAATAGTCGGTAAAAACTTCCATGATTACATTTGGTTGTTATTAGCACCACCAGCACCACTACGACCCTTCTGGAGTCTGGGGGATAGGATAGCATTGTCTTTTAGCCTTGTTTACAATGCCAAGTTGCTTGAGTTGAGAGAACACAAATAACCTTTTGTTTCATGCATGGGCACATTCCTTTTAGATGGCTCAAAGTTTCCACTAAAGAAAATTCCACTTATGGCAATCCCGAGCTCATCAAGTCTATCATATTTACGCAAACCAACTTCTCTTGTCAAAATACCAAGTTTGTGGCAGGATTAGGGCACAACACTTAACCATTTTGTTGCCTGAGTTGGGAAATCTGTGAATTGCCAAGCTCTGTTATATGTCAGACATAATCACCTCAGCAGACCTGGTCAACAATGAGAGATGCTGGGAATAAGAAGCTAAAACTCAAAGAACACAGACTGTTCAGTGAGTGAACCTCAGGCTCCCATATCTCCCAACCTGAGAGCTGGAAGAGGTAGCAAATATCTGCTTCCTCTGTAGGGCAGACGGTGGTTACTTTAACGCACAGTCAGCCTGATGCCTTCTAAGTGATTCCTGTACTACTGGCAATTGTAGGCCTGTACTTCTACCCCCAGTCCATTTCTCTTTATCAACACTGACCAAAAGTACCTCTCTTGAGTTTCAGGCAGGAATCTCCCCTTGCAGTATTCAGAAATGCCAGGGATTGAACCTGGGACCTTCTGTCACAGAATGGTGGTCAAATATTGATGATAATCTAGTGCATCTCAGATATGGGAATCTCTGGCTGGACTTGCATCATGCCGGTCTTAAAGGATCTGCATTGGTTACCCATTTGCTGCCAAGCTCAATTCAAGGTGTTGACAGTAACGTATAAAGCCCTAAACTGCTTGGGCCCTGGGTTTCTGCCTTCTCCCATATCCTGAGATCTCAGGGAGAGGGCCTTCTTGTAGTCCCTTCCCTTTCAGAGGTACTAGGCACAGGGACTTGCAGGAGGGCCTTTTCTGTTGTGGGCCCTAGACTCTGGAACAGCCTCCCTCATAATGCTCATCAAGTGTCTACATTGTATAGTTTTTGGTGCCTAGTGAAAACACATCTTTTTTACCCAGGCTTTTGCTTCCTCAGGGTGCTGTCCTATTAGAGAGGGAGGGTTGGGGTGAGAGGAAGGGGGTTATATTCTTAATTAAGTTTTACTATTCAATATGTTTTAATTTCATTGTAACCCGTCCTAGGACCATTCAGTGAGGGACGGGATATACATTTTCTAAATAAATAAACAAATGGTCAAACAGCTTTTTATAGTTGCTCAGCCGGCACTGGCGTACGGGTGGAGAGATATAACTAAGTGCATTTTACAAAAATGGTATTATATAATTGAGCAAATTAAGTTTGATTTTCTTAGGCAACGAAGACTGCTTTACACAGGATGTAAATACAGCCCAGTTGTGGAAGAGGGAAAGAGCATGTTTTTGGAATTTATCAGATGGTGTACCCAGAGAGACAAAAGATGAAATTATAAGCCTCTTTTAGTTATTTGGGAAAAGTCTGTAAAGGGATGAGGTTTTTTGTTTTTGTTTTGTTGCAATGTTGCAATTTTGTTATAGATGTAATATATATATGATATGAAACTTCTCTCAATAAAGAGACTTGCAAAAATAACAAGATCCAGCAGTGTGTCATAATATGAGTGGCCCTCAAATGTCCTGAACAGATGGAAACAGCAGTCCAAAACTGTTTTGAGGGCAGGTGTTTTTTTGTCACCAGTGGACAAAACTGGTCTATACTCAAAAGCACATTTTTTTTTTAACGAATGAAAAATATTGATTGGAAAGCTTGATGTGTTTAATAAAGACGTTTGTGTCCCTGACCCACCCACTCTCTGAGCCCCAACCAGTTCTGTCAAGGGTCAGGAATGACTGGTGCTGGAATCCAGGAACCACAGTGGTTTCCTACCTTTGGCCTCTAAGGTCTTGATACACAAGTGAAAACAAATTTCTGTCTTCATCACAGAACCAAGCGAAGTATGTCGCTTCCATTAACTGCAGGGCTGCCAGTTAGATCACTAAGCAGCTTACAGAACAATTTTCACTTTTGTGGAACAAGTGGTTTCCTTAGCATTTATGTTTCACACATTTCTTCTGGAGCCGATAAGGCAGAAACAGCTCGTTAGGAAGCCTGCTAGTGGGAACAGAAGGATTTGAATCATTTTTGGTCCAACCTTCCCACCACTCTTTTGATTTTCACTGTCCATATCCCTTTCTGAACTTTCCAACAGGAAAGCAAACGGGTCCTTTACAGGCCGCATACCTCCAGGGCACATCAAAAGGGGAAAAACGTTCCACATGGGAGATCAGGTTTTTCTTCTGCTTCCCTCTGCCCTCCCCCAAAGTACTCAACAATAAAAGTTTCATTCAGAGGCTCCCTCCATCTGAGCCAATTTCCCCAGCTCTCCGATTTATGGTTTTGGTTCTGGGAGGGCTTTACACTTTTAATTTAAAGTGGTTTATGCCTCTTTGGTTGACTGAATAACATTCTTGTGCTCCCTGCCTAGAACACAGCATTCTCCTATTGTGACATCTACACCTGCTAGGCAGAAATAATCAGCTGTTGAGGGGGTGGGAGTGAGTAGAAGAGAAGGACCCCCGTCTGCAAGGCCGGCCTAGTTTGGAGCCATTATTCAGGCAGCTTTTGTTACCTCCCATCTTCCCACCCAGCCCAAGGCCTTGACTGACCGATCTCATCTATGAAAAGCTGCGGCCAGCTCAGAAAGCTCCCGGGGATCACAATGAAGGGGAGGGAAAGGAGGGACAGGGGTCACATTTCACTCCTTCGCTTGCCCTCCTGCTGTACTGTAAGCCATGTCTGTTCCACTTGGTGAGCAAAGTGAAAAAAAATTGAAGGGGGGGTAAGAGAGCTCTTAGAAGCAGGAAGAAGCGGACCAAAACCAAGGGCGGGCAACGGATGGAATAAGAAAGTTTTTGAACTTGGACAGAGGGAAAGCGGGTACACACGTAAAATTTTGCTGCTTCATCAATGGGGCGCTACTAGGGTAGAAAGAAGAAGGAACCAGTATGTAATTAAAAAGCAGAAATGCACTCTAGGTCTTTTCTTTTCAACAGATGAAAGAAAACCAGAAAGATTTTGTCCTTGGAAGAGGGAATTTTTGCAGCCCGCCCTCCACCCCCCTTGAATTGATGGTGCCCAGTAAGCTGTACAAAAGCAGCTAGAATCAAAAACCTTTGACTCATCTCCTCCTAGACCAACAGCTCTGAAGGTATTTTAACCTGCAAGATGTGGCCAATGCAGGCAGAAGGTTGTTGTTTCTAACTTTGATGTTCCCCATTTTGAACATTATTGAATTTTCCTTTGAATTCCCCAAATCTAAAAGCTCCAGGCTTGCTGCAAAATATCAGTTAAAAAAACCCAGAGAGGTCCCATAGCAAATCTCACAATATGTGAGCTACAAAAGATTTACTATGGTTTTCTCCATCCCATTGTTAGGAACGTATGGGCAAAGTGTCCAGAAGCCTATCTTTACAGTAGCAAACCAGATCTTCTCCACACTCACATACCTCACAGACTAATAACAGAACTCACAATACTCACACAGCTCATCAGTGAACAATCCAGAAAAATATCACAATTATACATTTAAATACCATTTAAAACCTGCCTTCTGTGAATATGCCCAACTTGCTTTTGAAGTCATCCAGGTTTATGCCATGACAGCATCTTCTCTTAACAGATTTCAGGGTCTGTGAGTCATGCAAAGAAACATAGGTATCCCTTTTGTAGCATGCTTTTGACCTTACACACTAGGTAAAAGAAGGCTTTGTTGTTTCACATAATTTTAGCTTTTAATAATATAGTTTCAACTTGAGTTGCCACTGGCTTGTCATGCACTAGTGAACTGGGCAATCTCTACTGACACACTGATAGCTTCTGCAGCACTGATGACTTACCCTGGTTGACTAGGCCTCCATGGTTCCTCAAACTGCCAGTTTTCCATAAGTGGCAAATACTTGCCTAGCACAATTTTCTAGTGCAGCATAGTTTTGGGGAATTAAATCACCATGCTATATAAGGGATGACTATATTCAATTATGAAAGTTCTAGTATTTTGCAAGAGGGAGAAAAATATCTTTGTCCATGCTATGAAAATAGATGTGCTTCTACTATATCCACTCCTCCTACCCCCAGATTTTCATTTTTGCTAAAAGGATACCAAGGAATTCAAACTTATGTGAACAGCATTCCTGTTTCAGAATGGCGGAATTAGAAAAGTGTAGTGGGTTAGTAAGCCACTTTCAGACTACCACACATGGATGTTGTAAGGATAAAATGAAAGGGAAAAGAACAGTGTGTGCCAAAGAACTCATCGCAAAAAAAAGAAAGAATGCAGTTGTACTTCCCCCCAGATGCTACTCTACTTTGCCTGCTGCCAATCTGTTTCTAATTCCACAAATAAAGAATAGTGTTGGCTGCGATATGAAGTACATTCCTAGTTCAGAGTATGAAGGGGTGGTCAGACAGTGTCCTGTAGAAATAAAATATGCTTACCTAGCAACTTGAGAGGCTTCATAGGAGAGATGTAGCCATGCCCTATTCCCTACTAAGGAAGAGGTCAGGTGGTACACCCCATGGTTCATGTAGAATTTGAAGACAAGTGCCCCAATCAAAGCATATCATGCTTGCCATTCCACAACTCTTAGCTATTTCGAATACAAAAGCCATCATGCTGGTATCCATGCACACAGTAAGAACACCACAGAGCAGAGATTTTTCCTTGGGCTTTCACACAATGAAATCTTGGATCTTTCCAGCTATGACTGCACAACTAAAGACCACGTCTCCACAACAAACACATCATGTCAACACCAGCAATCCAAATGGCTTTAAGGAGGATTATGCCTGTCTTCCAGGGATTTGTCTATCAGCAGCTCATAGCAAGGAGAGCTCAATGTTAATACTCATATATGTCAACTTTCTCTCTGCTCATTTTCCTAATAAATAAGCGGTATGGTCTTTTGTGGACATGTGCAGCCAATCACAGAAAACTTCCCTGCATCAGGTCAGATTAAACCCATCAATCGAGGCAGGCGCTGACCTGCTCCGACTGGCAAAACCTCTCAGGGTTCCAGGATGGGTCTCTAGATTTATTTCTCAATCTTCTTGACTAAACAATAGGGTTGAACCAGGATCCTTCTAGAGACAGGACAAATGCTCTTCCATTGATCTCTCATCTCAGCCTTTTGCTGCCATTACCTCTTTAGGATTGCCAGGCCACGAAGTTGCAGTAATAAAGGGTAGGGCAGGCCAAGTTCTCCTTTCTATATAATTATCAAGAGGCACATCAGTGCTTTGAGGGGTAGACCTGCTGGGCTATTCATCCTAACTTACAACTGCCAATTTTGATCCTCAAGCATGTGCTCTAGTGCCCTTCTGTCACTTTCTGCTCACCTACTGTGGCCTTTTGTTTCATATTTCATCTTCAAGGCGACCTGACTATTAAGGCCCACTTTGTGTTCTCTTCCCAGACAGGTTTGCAGCCTTCACCCTTTCCCACAGAACCTCCACTGACTACCAATCCTAGCCTAGACCCCACTCTTTCCAACAGGAGCTGGACTAGGAACAGGTTGCTGTGACCAGGTGCTCAACCATTAAGCATCCTCAAATGCTTCATTAACATAAAGGTCACATGCTGCCACTGGCTCACTCCAGTAGTCATGTAAATGCAGCCACTGATAGTTTCCAACCACAAAGAAAACACTGGAAATTGTTTGGTCTAGTGGTTAAGGAGATGGACTCTTATCTGGGAATACCAGGTTTGATTTTGCCCTCCCCCACGAAGCCAGCTGGGTGACCTTGGGCTAGTCACAGCTCTCTTCTGAGCTCTCACAGCCCCACCTACCTGACAAGGTGCCTGTTGTGGGGAGAAGAATAGAAAGCTTTGTCAGCCGCTTTGAGTCCCCTTAAATGGGTGAGAAAAGCAGGGTAGAAAGCCAACTCTTCTTCTTCTTCTAGCAAAAATTGTTTTGAGGGCAAATTCAGGATAAAACAGTTTTTTCAGAGCTAGTAATAAAGAAGGAAAAGCTTACTCTGGAGGCCTACTATCAGGTCCCAGGGCTCTCTGAAGAGATATTCGGTCACTGGCGTAGGCGTTGAAGCAGTGCTTCTCATATCCACGTTCTTTCTCCTTCGTTTCTTCTTGTGTCCACTGGTCCTTCTTGAAAGCTTTGCCATCAGCGCCAGGGCTATTGGGATCCTGTGGAGGGCGCTCCATGAAGGTCTTCAGCTCTGCTGGTGTGTAATAGCCAGGCAGGCAGGATTTGCTGTCCTGAACGGGCGCTTCTTGCTGAACTGGTGCTCTGATCTGCAGCTTTGGCATAGAGTCCCGGATGTTGTTAACTGCTCCCATCATTATGTCAATCATTTGATCTTTCCTGTCCACAATGTTTTTTAGCCAAGGCTCCTCATGTTGATCCCCACTGCCCACATCTTTTTGCATGATAAAGAGAAAGATTACAAAGACAACTCCAACTATGGCCAGCTTGAGTGGGCCGTAGTGTCTTCGGAGCAGCCTCATGATGGACAATGTTCTGGCAATTGCTCCAGTATCAGGGATGCACAGCTTTGAAGGTTCATCTGTGGAATCTCACCATCTTCCTCTAGGCCTAAGAAACATAAGAAAATTGATAAGAACAGAAGGGGAACCTGCTGGACCAGGCCACAGATCATCTGGTCCAGCATCCTGTCTCACACAGTGGCCTACCCATTGCTTCCGGGCTTCTCAAGGAGAAGTTGAAGACAAAACCATCTGTTCTCAAATGCCCGTAAAAGGCTTTTAGAGGTATCCTGTGTGTCTCCAACCTGGAGGCAGTACCTAGGCTTCTATTCTGGTAGCCATCAATAAAACTCAGGAGAAATTACAAAGATGAAATATTTGTCCTATTTTACTTCCACCCAAGCAAAGAAGAAGGGAGCTTGTATCCTATTTAAAGGCATGTGGTTTTCTGGCATTTTTCTCTTCTTTGTGTTATATGCTCATCCACCACCACATGGTTCAGGTTGAAAAGAGGATAGCAAATCAAAGAAAGAGTGGGGGAAATAATGATTCTGCAACTATTATTGTTTTATTTTGTTTTTTGTATTTTAAATATAATAATAATAATGAAAAGATGAACCAGATCCACCAGTATCTTCAAATCCCCCCCCCCCAAATCCCAACAGGAGTTGTAAAATAGCTTGTATAATGGGCTTTTGAAATTCATTCATGTGACTTAGATTTACATGTGACAAAGAGATGTGAACCTCATATATGGTGTATTTAGAGATCACGTAGCATAAATCACAGCTCTCAAAATCAGTAAGTTAGTATCATAGGAATGGAATTAGCATGCTCTAAAGAAGTAGTTTCCAAGTAGGCATGCAGTGATTTAGGCCCTGTCCCCAAGCACTTTTGGTGTGCTGCCAAGTGCCCATTTGGCGCTGGGCATCCGTATGGGCTTAGGATTTGGCATGTGAAAAGCGTACTGGGTCCCCTCAAACAGCGCTAACTGGGTGCCAAATTTGGTACCTCAAAAAAGAAGTTTGTGGAGCCGGCGTGCATTACTCAGCGAGCCAGGATTGCACATGGGGACACTTGCGGGCTAATGGGGAGGAGATCTGCACACACGTCATTGGGCCGGTGGAGTGTGCTTGCTGTCCCATCTATTGAAGATCACAGCCAGAGTTTTAAAAATGCCAGTTGTAAAGGCAGGCTGGAGAACGGCTATTTTTAAAATTTTCTGCAGCTTCAGCAGAAGTAATTCCAACCATGTTTCAGAATGCCAAGGCAGGTTGCATAATGGCTTGATTTTTGGTGCACTTGCAGCCGCCATTATCCAATCGTGAAGGCAATAATAAAAAGAGTCTTGATTTTAAAATTGACAGGTGCTCCCGTGGTCCCAGGTGGAGCAAAGGTGCGCAAAAGTGTTCAAGCGCCTACTGCCGCTGGCGGCATCCATCTGTCTTTTATGAATAGGCTTTGTCAATGGAGCTTTATTTAATGAATGGGGAGTTATTTTATGAATGAAAGTGTAGTTATTTTTACGAATGAAGCTTGTTTCCATGCCTCCCACCCCAGTCCTGGCTGTCCGTGCCACTAAGGGAGGGGGTGAGATGGAACAGGGGTGAGCTGATGACAGTCTGGCTGCAGCCAATGAGAATCTGGCTGCCAATGAGGAGAGAGGGGGCAGAGAGGAGGTGGCACAGCTCCCCCTTACCAGGGTTTGGCACACTTTGCATGGGGACACCACCATCAGTGCCAAACCAGTGCCTGTCCCACATTGCCGGAATTACATGCGGACGTATGGAACCCGTGCCCAGTACCGCGCCCAGCCCTTCAGTGCCCAAACAGCACCCAAAGGGTGCTAACTGGCTACCACGGGGACACGGCCTTAGAGTTCTGGGTTGCATAGTACTAGCCCTCTGGTGTATTTTTCCACACAAAAAAACCTTCAGTTAATATATATTAATCTGTTCGTAAAGAGTTGTCAGGGCAGCATCTGCATGCAACACAGAGCATGAAGTTTGATTTAATTAGCAACACTATGCAAACACAAAAAACAAAGCAAAGCAAACATCCTGTACTGCTTTCCTTTACCCTGTAGAGTGGAGCCAAACAGCCTGGCATCAACAGTAGTTCTAAATTTATAGGAGTAGGGTCTCTCTCCCATTCCATTTTTAAAGGTGCACCGATCAGAACACAAGAATGATATCACACATGTGATTTGCATACAGGAAGCCATCATTTCCCTTACCAGTCGGTCACTGCAGTCTATGCATATAAAAGTCCTAATGGCCTCGGTTTGGCTTAACCACCTCATCAGTCTACGTGCATTTAGAACCACTGCAGACCTAGGTAAAATCAGAAAGCTGGGAGGTGGATTTGATTTATACCATAATTCACTTCTTCGAAGGAGTTAATTTTAATGATTTAAAACCCTAAAGAGGAGCCTCTAACCAGCACTCTTTAAGAAGACAGAACCAAGAAGACAAATACAGGAGTTCCTAACGAGAGGCAAGCAAGATGAGATAGTGAAATTTCAGAGCTGTTGGCTTTGGAGGTTGATTTGTTGATTTGGAGGTTGATTTGACCTGCTGGAATTTTGAGAAACCTTCCATAATTAAGAAGTAAAGGAGAAAGGAATCGCCCCCAAAGTCAGAGATTAGAAATGCAAATGAAACGGAGAGGGAGAGGATGAAACATCTAAAGGAGTCACCCTAGCTTACATGGAGTACTTTACAGCAGTAGACGTTTAGGTTGCCCACTCAATGTATTACCTTCAGCATTTACACTGTGGGTTTGTGTGCTCAAGTACAAACATGTACTCAGAACTGATTCACCTATGTTGCAGAATGCTAATAGAATTGGGACAACTAACATATGCTGACTTGAAAAATTCATTACTTACTGAATATTTGACGATCACTATACCAAGCAGCTTTTGAGGTTATATATGCTGAAATGAAAAGAAGCACAGTTTATTCAAGCAGCACCCAATACTGAATATTAGCATTTCTGTAGTGCCCTTGCTGTTTTCCCTATCTGATTGGCATGGGGATGCTGGCAACATACTTCAGAGTGCCTCAGTAGGCGAGCAGATCAAACAGATACACAGCTGGCATAATAAAGCTCCATAGAGTCTTCTGAGGTTTCAATGAGGGCATATGGCAGCCATGCCACAGTGTCAGGTTTTACCTAGTTGGATGTCACTTGCTGTAAGATCTAAGATCTATAAATACACCTGCAGTGCAAAAACACACTAAAAACTACTTCAAGAATAGCAGTCCACAGGTTTGATCTCTGGCATCTTCCCCAGAAGAAAGTATGCCAAACCACTTTCATATTCTGGCAAAGGAAAACGCATAGATTGGCCCATGATGCCAGCCAATCATTGCTTTCAAGGACAGTGAAAGTTTCCTTTCATTTCCTGCCATTGCAGCACTATCCTGAAGTACCTTCAGCCCAATTGCTTTCCCTGTGCCTGCTGCCCTTGATGCTGGTTGCAAAGGCTGGACACGGGGCAGCTGTCTTTCTACATGTTTAAATATGACACACTTGGAAGCATTGTTCATTAGAGCACAGGGGGCAGTATTAGGAAAGAGCATGGATACAAGTGCCAGTTTGGTACTTACAAGAGTTCTATTCAGACATCAAGACAAGAATACTCTGCTAAATTGCTATTTTAAGGCAGATGACCTCAAATCCTAAACATACTGTTCTGGTAGACTTTGGGAGAGTACAACTTTATGCTTCCAACTTATATTACACTGGCTTGGTTCATGGGACAAGACAAATGGACATGAATCTGACACATGTTTCATGTGTGGAGAGGACAGTCCTTCTTGGAAGACATTCTCACCCAGACCAAGTTCAGTTTAAGATAATGAACTGTAATACTCCAAGGCCATGTTCCCTAGTCTACCCAGAATGCCTCAGCGGCACAATGGAGTGGTATTATGAAGAGCCCAACCCTCCCATTAGGTCACTGTCTCCAGAGGATGAGGCATCAAAACAGGCTACAGTGTGAAAATGGGACCGCACCTCACTCCAAGCATACTTCTTACAAATGGTCCAGGTTGGTATACTGCACCAGTAGCCTTTGTGCACATGGTCCAGTATAGCAACCTTTTAGCCTTTTCACTGGTCACCTGGAAGCACTGTTTGGGCAAAATAGTCCCTGCCAACAGTTTTGGAGGCCAGAAACATTTGTTCCCACAATACAATTGGCTCTTGGCATTGGCTTGATTGCTTTATTCATGCCCATGTAGCCTGTACTGTACAGAAAGGTCCTTGGAGTCTTGCTTGACCATCAACTGTTAGCATCCGTTTAGCAAACACACAGTCACACAGTAACACCTTTGCTGGCTATGGTTAGGTGGACATTTACTCTTTGAACAATTTTGTGTAGCTTTGTCTAGTAGTTTCGGTCTTCAGTAATCAGCAAAAACAAAAGAGGATTTCTTTCATTTTATGTGATCCTCAAAACTTTCCTTCTACAGTTTTCCATAGCTAACATTTATTTACATAACACAATTTTGCACTACATGATGGTTTGCAGGAACTAGACTACAGCATCATATAAAGTACCGCTTCACTTTTTCCAGTCATAATCAGTTCTAAATTAGTATCTACAAAATCAATGCATATTCTCTGTCCTCCTGTTTGGTGACACTTTTTACTGCGTAAGGGAGAACCATAACTTTTCTTGTATAAATAAATAACTTTTCTTGTATTTTTAAAACTGCATTTTAAAATTTGTTTTGTTTTTGATACTGTTTTTATACGTCTGTTTTTAAATGCTGTGAGCCGCCCAGAGACCCTCGGGTATGGGGCGGCATATAAATTTAAATATAAATAAATATAAATTTGGTTACTCAACTCTCAATATTTTGCTAAACAAATTCTGGCATCAAGTTTTTCTTGTAGAATAACTGCTAAGTATTTACACCTATGCTGGAACATAAGAGTTTACAATGCCTATATTTTGAAGATCAGCCTACTTTATTATGTTCCCAATGTAACTTCACCTCACTTCATCCTGCTGCAATGCCTTCTTTAGAAGAAGAAGAGTTGGCTTTTCTACCCCGCTATTCTCACCCATTTAAGGGGACTCAAAGTGACTGACAAAGCTTTCTCTTCTTCTCCGCAAAACAGAACACCCTGTGAGGTGGGTGGGGCTGTGAGAGCTCAGGAGAGAGCTGTGACTAGCCAAGGTCACCCAGCTGGCTTCATGGAGGAGAGGGGAATCAAACCCGGTGTTTCCAGATAAGAGTCCAGCTCCCTAACCACTAGACCAAATTGGCTCACATAGCTGGCTGCATGGAGTGCCCCTTACTAGTGCTAGATGAATAGCATCCAGATTTCACTGTTGTGGAAATGGTGCACTAAGGCAGGCTCAGAGCAATTACAGAAAAATATTGTTGCATTGTAGGAGTTCCCTAAGCTGGTTCCTGTTGCTGCAGACATTTTGCCACCAGGGTAGTATTATTACTGAAGAAGATTTGTGCAGCAGCAGCAGCAGCAGCAGCAAGATGCAAGCCAGAGAACTCCTACCATACTCTAACCCTGAGCTATAGATATTCCCTACTACACAGCAGTCACAATGAGGATTGCTTCTTACATAGCAATGCACAAGAATGAAGTGGAACCAGCTCTACCTTCTTCCTTGGCGCACAACACCCTCTCTGTATAAGCAACAGCACATACCCACAGTTTTACTGATAGGCTAGCCTCATATTACCTACCCCACCTTTCCCAAACAGGATGTCCTTTTCTGTTGCTTGGATGGGAAGAGATGATGCAAATAGCATCCATCAACTATTGTCTTTTAAAAGTAAAAAGGCCAGCAGGCCCTCATGTAATGTGGCGGAAAGCAAGGGGGCAGAGCCAAAGTTCTTGCTGGCCTGGTAAGAAGGTGAGAACATCTTTCTTCCTTTTAAAAGAGAATTACTGTTTATGTCCCCACCACCACCTTAGAGATTTGAGTCATTACCAATTTGTATTTTTTTCAAAAAAATCTCTAAGTGATTTGCATATACATTTTAAAAACAAGGACAAAGCAATTCAAACCAGGCAAACTAACTATAAAAAAAGGACAGAATGGTGGAGAGTTTTTCAATCTGGTTTACTCAAGAAGAATAGGGAGTCTGGCATTTTACCTGCAACTGCGGTTTTCTTGGACAATCTTTCCTGTTAGAGGCTGTGTTCGGACATAATAAAAGTGGCACCTCAGAGGCACTTCAGAGAGACAGTGTGTGACCCTCATGTTCCCGAGCCTTCTCTAATCCTCCTTTTCTAGCATACAATGGTCAGGAGATGGGGGCAGACTGGTGTGGGAACAATCTCACCTCAAAGCCTTTTCTAAGCTGCCTCAGAGACACTTTTTAAAACTATCTTGTCAAAGCGAATATAGGAGGATTTGTGCTTACCTATGTATAAACATGTACTTGAATCCAAATAAATTAGTAACTTCTTGTGATGCCCACGGGTTTGGTGGGACTTAGCGGGAGTGAGATGTTTAGAATTAATGAATGTGTAGTGAACACAAAACTGTCTACACCAGTTAATGTGGGGTCAAAGTGTTATAAACTGAGTGGTATAGAGGTAAGTGGAGAGAGATTTCTCCCCAGCAACAGCGGGAGGGGGGAATGGAACTCTTGGGAGGAGCCGACCAATCAGGTGAAGGCTAGCGGAGACAGAGCATATATAAACTAGAGCAGAAAAACCGTTGGTTGTTCTGTATCTGGGGCTTGACTTAGAAAGGAGTTAGACAGTGCAGATCCGGGTCCTGAGGGGAATCTAGAATAGAGATTGATCAGGGTCCTGAGTTAGGAAAAGAAGTAATATGAACGGCTGGTGTTGAACTTGATGCAGCATAAGAGTTGTAAACCAATAAAGTTACTTTTGTTTCTAAGACACACTGCTTGAGGCCTGATTCCTGGCACAGACGCTCAAGGTAGGGGGAAGTGTTGTCATGAAAATATAATGGCAACAGTGTAACCTAAGTGTGGGAGCTCAGCTCGGAAGAAGAAAAAAGGTCTAGAAACCTACTATTTAAAAGAGGATTTGAAGTCTGTGGCCTTAGTGGCCAGACTGAAGTGAGCTGGACGCCCGGCTGGGGCTTAATATTTGGTGGCCGCCGGCCGTGGGCGTTACACTTCTATATAATTAAGTACCTAAAATCCAGATTAATGAATATTTATTTTTCAAGACCAAAGCACACTGGCTATTAGGAGGACATCTATACATTATGCCTATGCAATGTCCAACCACTTCAAACCCTGGTTTTGCAAGCCTCTTTTCATGCAGAACCCAGGCAGATCCAAATTCTTGAGCTGTTCCCAGCAAAAACTTTCATTTCCAACAGAAAGAAAACAAAACCCAAGGACATTTTATGACAGATGGTTCTCAGGTAGCTTTGCAGCTGTTTCAAAGTTGCTGTTCCCATCAGCTCATTACTACAAGTAGTAAGGAGTTCTAATCCAGCAACACTGGAAGGAATATAAGAAGGACCTCAGTACAAAATACCATCGTTATTATCAAGCATTTATCAGGCAGCCGCACTTTTTACTATCAAGGTTATTTTTCTTTCTATGCAGAATTACTTTTTCTCTGTGTCTAAACAAGGATAGTCTCTTGATCTGCCTGTGATAGCCTCTCATCCCTTCATTAGGGAAAGCACATTTGAGGCTTCAGGACTGGAAGCAAAATATCTTGGACTGGCCTCCTGCAAAGATTTTATTAAGGAATCGAAACAATACAATGGCACTTTCCCCCTTCCTTGTGTAAGAACCTCTGGGAACCCATTTATTTAGCAATATTCAAGGAAAAACTCAATTCACGTCCAGAGGTGATCAAAGAGGGTCAGGATGACTTGTTGTCTCAGATGACTAACTGCTTAGTTGCATAACCTCAGGCTGTGTCTTTGCATCAAGTAACCTTAGTTTCTGCAGCCCCAAACATCTCATGGTCAAGAATCTGTGTTCCAATCAAGCATGTAAAAAATCCAAATTCTGCTTCTGGCAAAAAAAGCTGGATGAGACTTGTTCAGTTGTTACTGGGCTTTACCAATTAAAGGCAGGTTGCAACCCACACCTAACTTTTTGCTATACACATTTATGTGGTGATTGTTGTTAAGCTTCTGATGGGAAAGGAATTCTCCCCTAGGCTTGACTGGCTAATGACCTTAACTACAGAGGTGAATTACAAAGACTTGCAGCACTCTGGCCTTTTCCACATGATTCCCAATTATATATGCGTGAAGATTAGAAACTTGGCTTTCTAGATAAAAACAATGATATTCTGGTGTGCACTGAGATTAAGGTGAATAGGACACACTGCCATTGAGAAAGGGTGCTTCCAAAACCTGCCTGCTTGACTGACACAACTGTTGGAAACTTTGTGGCCACTCCTGGTCTGCCTGACAAGCCGACTGGAAGTTGCACTGTCCCATCTATGCAGCTCCCTGGCTGTCAGACTGGACATGCCGTTGCCCATAGCAGGGGTGCAGTATGACATGGAAAACATGAAGTAAAAAGATGCCAATTGATCAGCATCTTTTTACTTTGATCTAATGCTGTGCCGCTGCTGTGAGCTAAAGAAAACTACCTGGCTTTGAAGCAAGTCTGAACACAGCCAGACTTATGCACTGAGGGGAAGTCCAGATCATTGCTTTTACTTGGTACCACAGAGCTGGGTCTGACTCCATGCAGTGTCCTTAGCAGACCCAGATGTGGCTTGCCTGGATTATCCTTTTGGGAGATGTCCGCAGTTGAAGCTTAACTTTTCAGGTAGTTGTTGTGACACTGAGCTATGGCCATTCCCAAGTCTGCATTAAAATGAGGAATAGGATGGTTGATAGCTTGATGAAGATCATATAAAATGGATGGTGCTGAAAATGTACACATTCAAGTAGCATCCAAAGCCAGAATAACTTCAAATTGAAGACACAGCCTAAGCTCTTCAGGAAAGCAGTGCAAAATTCCATACATATGTAATGACAGATGACTAAGAACAAAATTTACCAGAAAGAACAGCCTCTCTATACTCTCTCTAGCCTTCTATACTCTCACATAAGCAAATATAACCACAGACAATGGAAAATGACTGATTAAAATCAGTAATGCCAGCTTAAAAATGCAGATCACCAAGGTAAGGAGACATATTTACTAACTAAAATGCAGGCAACTATGGCTATATAGTGGTACATTATATATCTTGGAAGGGAGGATACTCCATAAATTAGAGGCCATACCAACAAAGCCATCCATATTTTGCCATATTCTATTGCATTCAACACTGCTTGCAAACCCTCTTCAAGAACAATGTACAGCCCATTAGACAAGCCTAATCAGAGATGACCACAGAATACAGCCCTTCAGCCCAGAGGTTCTTGTTTGGCCAAGGATGTAGCCGGTGGACTAGAAGCACACATACTGCTGTCAACTGACCTACAAGGCACACCTACATTCACTCTTCCAAGAATAAAGATGTTAATAATAAGGTCTAATCTGAGCTAGCAGTTTGGCCTGATGGCACATCTGTTTGCCAGGCCTTTCTCTCAGGATCTTGTTTATGCTCCTAGTTGCTCATTCAAACCACACAAATGGATAAGCCAGCAAGGCATACTGCCAGCTCAAACTAGACCTCACAATTAGCAGAAGTGTGAGTAACTGCACTTCTGAGAAAACACTGGTTTACAGCACCTCTCTTGTTTGGATTCAGTTTCAGTTTATTGGCTCACATCCGTTAACGCCTCTAAGCAATGATCCTCCACCTAAACTGCAATTTCTTGATTCAGAGAGAATAAATGATAGAAAAAAAATGAAGACACCTTACTCCAGATCTCCTCATGACTGCTGCCAGAAGCTGCAGAGTAAAGCACAGGGGGATAAGGCTCCAAGTTCTCAAAGCCTTTCAACAAGACACTGTGGTTGAGGGCACCAAAAGTCACCAAGAGGTCAAGAAGAACCAACCAAGTTGCATTCTACCTGTCCCCCTCCTGACAAAAGTCAGCCAGGATGTGAAAGACCTTTCTTGTACCATAGGTAAGCTTGAGGCCGGGTTGAAATTGATCAAAATAGTCCACTGTTTACAAGTTTGTCTGAAGCTGCCCCCCTTACCACAGCCTTCATAATTAGTTTTCTTCAAAGAGAGAGTGACAACTAGTAATAGCTATTGTACACTTTCAGGTCCACAAGGCTTGGGACTAAATATCTGAAAGAGTGCCTACTCTCACCCAAACCAGTGGAACCTTCTCCTCTGGCAGCAAGATATTCACAAGTCTCCAGATGCATCATTCCTTGCCTCTTTACTCAGTTTTCACAAGCTATGGCAGATAAGGCTTAAGGAAGCAAGTAGCCAACTGAACCTTGAACTGCCTGAGGTAATTAATATGTAGCCCAGATTAGGGCACTGGAGTAAGACTTCTACATTACTTCCACAACCTTGTCTTCTAGATCTCTTCCAGACACTGATGCAAATACTCAGCACTCTGATTCACAAAGGACAATGACATTTACCTACAGATAATACATCTGTGGGGTCTACAGGCTGATGGAACCAGCAACTGACAATTTACATTTTATCACCTCCATTTCACATGGAAGATAAAGAAGGCATCCATTTAATGTGGCTACTGTGGATCAAACTTGACAGAAATACTTCAGTGATTCACCATGGAAGTTAGCATGATCAGGTAACTACTACTGAGTTGTGCATTTTAGTAAAGTGCTCATTGCTGATCACCAGAGTCCCAAAGCCTGGTTGCCACTGCAACCAGTGAGAAGACAGAACAGCAGCTGCCACTGTGGGGTCACCTTCTTTCTCTAAATCTGCCGTGATTGAACCTACAAGGATAAAGAGAGTCCCCCCTCCCTAAGATCCAGATATAGTACTTTAACAATCTAGTTCCATGCAAAGCTGGAAGCTTTCAAGTTTAGGTACACAAAAGATATGCCAAAAAGGCAAAAAGAGACCCTGTGAAAACCTACTTAAGACTGAATACAGTATTATTTTTCACTAAGAATATTTAAGATTTTCAGTTTTGGTGATCAAAAGCCAAGACAGGGCAAAGACCTTTTGCAAACTCTTCCTATCATTCTTGCTGCTGCATTTCTTGGCTTACATCTTTCCACACAAGCATGAAGTACTGAGAATCAGTGATGCAAGAAATCACAAAACATGCACCAGATCTTTGCCAGTCTGTGTCTTACATTCAGTTTCTGCAGAGAGAAGCCCTGCTGGATCAGGCCACAGCCCATCTAGTCCAGGATCCTGTTGCACACAGTGGCCCACCGATTGCCCATGGGCATCTCAAGCAGAGATAAGGACAAACCTTTTCCTGCTCCCAAATCCCAACAAATGAAGCATCCTGCTTGTCCCCCCAGCCTGAAAGATGTACCTAGGCATCCATTCTAGTAGCCATTGATACATCTGTCATCCATAAATTTGTCCAACCCTTCCTGAAAGCCATCTAGACTGGTAGCTGTTACCACCTCTTCTGGCAGCAAATTCCATAAACCGATGACCCTCTGGGTGAAGAAATACTTCCCTTTGTCGGATCCAACTCTCCTACCCAGGTGATTGAAGCACCATTTAGCTGCTCTGCTGAAGCTCCTTTTGGCAAGTGGGGAGGAAAATTCAACAGTGTCCAAGTCCAGCCAGATCAATGGTAATTGTTTAGTGCTACCGGTTCTGCAATGTCCTACAAATATCTCTGTGTCATCAGCACATCATTTAACATGGAGATGGACTTCCAGCCAAGCAATGACTGACAAACCATGTTTTCCCCATATATTCTCAAAAAAGCACCACACCTATTAACCTGTGCAGAGATCTAATGTAGAGATCTAATGTAGCAGTAACAGAAGGAACCTGGGAATCCACGAGCACCATTGGAACCAGGCACGACGCAGGAATTTGGCTAAACCTGGATAGCAACAGTAGCTGGTATGGCTTTCTGTTTGGTGCTGGTTTTCTCAGCAAGCTTTGATTGTGTATTATGGACAGTTAATACAGGCACAAATATGTGCTTCCATATAGCATTATGACAAAAGTGGGCACCAAAAGAGATGTAATCATGTGATAGCCTAGCAACATCCAGGAAGCACCAATTAGCTGCTCTGCTGAAGCTCCTTTTGGCAAGCGGGGAGGAAAATTCAACAGTGTCCAAGTTCATGCCAGTGTAAAGGAAAAGTCAACATCCAAGTTCACACCTGTGTAAGTGAAGGGTCCTGTACAGAAACAGCACAGTATGCTGGGACTTGGTGGAAAGAGGTGACCACGGAGAAATAGTCAATGCCCTCTTGTGGAAAGTAGCCCCCTCAGAGGGTAAAGAAGTTAGCTGTTCGGAGCAGGCAAGTGGGCAGGTACGTGAAGTGCCACGGGTGAGCACCTGAGGCCCACACTCAATAATTGTAACTGCCCTCCCCTGTACCGTGACCAGGCTGTGTATCTTCATTTTCTGGGAAGCCTGTGTCGGCAGACTTCATCCTATTGGCCTCCTACAGCCCCCTCCCCCCCCCACGCTGCTGTGGCTGCTACCTGCAGCGCTCCCCCAGATGAGCCATAACGGGAAGGAAATTTTGACCTTCACGCCGCGCTCTGTGCTGCTCCCCGCACTCCACCCCACACTCCCCGCACTCCACTCCACCCCACGCTCCACCCCACCCTCCTTTGCCATTGGTGTCCTCAAAGATAAGGGCAGTTAGTAAATTCAGAGTCCAGCAGATAGCTGTGCTCCATTTCTTCATCACTGCAAGTGGGCCAGGCCTACAACAAAATGGAAATAGACACATCGTCAGTACTCATTGAGAAATTGTGCTCATGGCTGCTGCTTCAAACCATAACATTCCAGACGGTCTAGACCAGAAAATCCATCTGCTTCATCAAGAAGTAGAGTTGATGGAACCCACATCCTAAAGCACGTGCGGCATCACAATTTGGTTAAAACTGTTCTTTGTGTCTAACATTAGTGCTAGAGGCATTAATTGATGGCATTTCTGTATTGCTTGGAGAAAAAAAAGCCTACTGAGATAATTTTCAAGGCATAATCATAGAACAAAGCCAAAGAAAAATAAATGGCCAACAATAGCAGCTTTAAAATTCTGGAGGAATAGAAAGACTCCAGAGAAACCTTATTGAGGAGGACAATGAAACTTCCTGCCCAGAAGCTGTGGATCTCCTTTTAATTGCACAGGAGCATTCAAAGGAGGACATCAAAAGATGTCCTTAAGAGCGCCAACAGCATGAAAGAAAACGCTTCAGAAAACGCCAACAGGTCGGGGTTTGAGGGTTAAATCAATACTGGCAGTTTAAATTGCGCCCCAAAATCAACTGACCTACTTTGGATTGAGATTTCCAGTCTTCCAGAGAAGCTCCACACACAACATGCCGCAATGAGTTCAGACAGGGTGTTGGCATCAGTACCTGGGAAGGTTTTAGAGCAGTTCCTGAGGCGCCGATGGTCATGCAGCACCTAGAGAATCTTGCGAGGTTTTCCTAGGACAGCAGGTGCATTTCTTTGCTATAATGGTCCTGCAGGCAGCGCCTTGCCACCTTCCCTGATGAGCAAGCAGGGAGGAGAAGCGGCTGGCCAGCCAGCCAGTAGGCAACACTGTAAGTACTGATTTTGTAAGTACTGATTTTGTACTGTTTCCTTTATCCATCTACTCAGCACTTCCTTTGATGACTTTCAGCTACTCACCATTCTTGCAATCAGTTGGGTGAGCTTTTAACTGAGTTGAGAACTTAAAAAAATGTTTGTGGCTTAAAACACATTCTATGCTTTTAAAAACTGTCCTGCTATTTAATCCTCAGCCAGTTCAACACAGCTATACTTTCTAGTAGTTTTTAGTGTTTCCATGACTCTTTCTGAACCACATAGCATCTCCTTGCTTCACCTAATGGTATGGCACCATTAAGTCAGACTGACTCTTGGTGACCACAAGAAGCAAAAGAAATGGTTCATCGCCACCTTTTTCCAGGGACCTATCAGAGACTGAACTCCCAAAATTGAACCTGCAGCTTAATGTTTTCTAGCCAGTTACTCAGCTACTAAGCTACAACCACTCCCATTCATGTTACAATTAGATTTCAAGGAAGCTTTCTGTAGACCGCTGAAGACCTTCTTAAAGGCTAACTACAACAGGGGTGGAATTTGTCAGACACTGCACGCGGTGGTTTGTGCCTGTCTAAGCCACAATAAAGAAATGCAATTAAAATTAGTCCATTGCTCATTAACACCATAACTAGCCATATCTGAAGGAGTCTGTGGGAATTAAACAGGGGCAGCAAAAGCAAAAGGGTGGGGGTTGGGATTCCCCGCCCTTGGCTACATCATTGGATCAAACCCAATGGGGAGAGAGGGGTGGGCAAAGGGTGGGGAGGAAAAAGAATCGTTTTCCCCAATTTGTTTTTTGGAAGTGTTTTCTGTGTGGACACAATTCAGGGTTGACTGTGATTACCAGATGCGGGTTTGCAATGGATTTTGTTGTTTCATTTTTACAACCATTTTAAACAGCTCAGGTGGGGACACACCCTAACAGTGACTGGAAAATTTGAACATATCTTAGCAGTACTTAGGCAATATCTTTGCCTTCCTGTCCACTTCTGGATCAATTTGGAATGTTGTTTTCAAACTTCGAAGCCCTGTGTGGCTTGGGACCATGTACCCAAATAATGCAGAAGACCTGCCCTGTGTGTGTCCTTGTCAAAGAAATAAAATGGATGGCTGCAATGGCATTTTCACTGCTGGCATCACTAGAACAGTTTGGTCTAGTGGTTAAGGAGCCGGACTTTTATCTGAGAATTCCAGGTTTGATTCTGCACTCCTATATGAAGCCAGCTGGGCTAGTCACAGCTCTCTTCTGAGCTCTCATAGCCCCACCTACCTCACAGAGTGTTCTGTTGGGTGGAGAAGAATAGAAAGCTTTGTCAGTCACTTTGAGGCCCCTCAAAGGGGTGAGAAAAGTAGGATAGAAAAGCCAACTCTTCCTCTTCCTCTATATGTTCAGGTATCAGGGGAAGGCTTTTCATTTACCTAGGCATTTTAAGAAAACAAGGGCTAAGAGTCCGTTTTAATATAAGTTTCCCCACTTTTTGTTCTGTTTTTAAAATATTTTGACGTAGACATTCATTTTAAGCCACCCAGGGAACTTTAGTTCTCAGAGGGCTAAAACAAATAGACTAAATAAACCATATTTGAAGGATAAACATGCAGCCTGAAAATACACCAGTCAATCCAGTTTGCCATCCATTCTGACATGCTCATCCAAGATCTACACTGAAAGAGAGACAGTACAAATGGAGAAGCCATTTTGAACGAAACTGGATTAACCATCCATTGTGACGCAAGTCATACCAGGATAAACACTAAGAATCAACATCACATTCATACTTGTTTTTGCTTACATGAAACAAGAGAAAACAGTGAAAGAAAAAAATTCACATACATACATATCTTCCTAAAGATACATCAGTCTTGCTAGTGATGGTATGTACTGACAATGCAAGGTTTCCTTAACTTTGCAACTAACACACACCCATGCATTCTTCTTTGTATCAAAGGTCTCCCACTAGATTTCCTTTTCAAGCATCACCTGCAAACTAAACAGCACTGAGTGCCAGTTGGTAAAGCATGCGGACAATGAGTCATTGGTGATTATTAATCACAACAATCATCTCTCTAAAAATAGGAAGTGTTTGAACTGGGATTAACAGAACTTCCTTCTTTTCCACATCAACCGTGAAGGCAGACCTCACCCATTCCTGCAAGGCTGCATTAAACAGAAAGCAATTGTTGCTATATAGTCAAATTTATATGAACTGCTTGGCTTTTATAAAGAAAACAAGGAAAACCTCAAACAGAAAACCTAACTGAACAAGTAATGGAGCTTATATATTGCTATAAAATGTTCATGCTCTGGTAACTTCTAGACTGGACTTCTGTAATGTGCTGTACATAGGGGTGCACCCTGAAGACAGTTTGGAAGCTGCAGGCGGTTCAGAGTGCAGCTGCTAGACTGCTTAATGGAATGACTAGCCAGATGAATATCATGCCAGGCTTAAAGAAGCTGCACTGGCTGCTGATTCTCTGCTGAGTCCAGCTCAAGGGGTTAACATTAACTGGTAAAACCCTGAATGACGTGGGCCCCAAATATCTAAAGGAATGCCTTCTTCCATATCGACCTACCAATGCTTAAGATCTGTAGAGGAGGCTCTCCTAGTTGTACTACCATCCTCAGTAGCAAAAGGGGTGGGTGATGGCTCCCAGATTATGGAATAGTCTTCCTTTTGAGATGCGTCAGCAGGCACACTCATTTTACATGTTCATGAAAGCAGTGCAGATGCACCTCTTTGCCCTTGCCTTTGGTTAAATGAGGAAACAGTATTTCCTCCCCACTTTCAGGCACTGTATTTTATTTTGCTCAGTTTTATATTTGATTTTTAATGATGTATCCCACCCTGAGACCTTTGGGTACAGGGGAGGATAAAAATGCAAATGAATAAACAATAAATAAATAAAAAGAGTCCATACCTGATCATATTGCCAGTGGTATATAGTGGGTCAGTTGAGTGCCATAATAGAGAATGAAGTAGATTGTAGTATTTTATTTCAGGCACTCATCACAGCCCACATGTCTCCTGAAGAGTTCAAGATATCACACATCATCTCACTCCTTGTAACAACTTCACAATGCAGGTTAGGTTCAGAGGCAGTACCTGCCCCACAATCACCAATCAGGGATTGAACCAAGGAAGTCTTCGATGTGGGCTGGAGACCTCACTTATTCTATTATGCTGCTTCTCCAGCATATGATTGTGTGAACACATTGACAGCGTTTGTGGAAAAATTTCAGAAAGCACTGTCTTCTTCCAGAGAGACACCAGGGCCTGCACCCAAGACTTTCAGCATGTGAAGCAGTTTAAGGAAACCAGATTAAAACCACAGCTTCCTAGTGAAGAAAGGGGCAAACAACAGATCCTACTTCAGACACAAACCTATCTTAAAAGTAACTTCCTTCTTGTAGGTTCTCAGCTTTAGATCTTCTACATGCGATTTTGTAGTCATTAAGCCTACCTGCCATAGAATGGTAGCAAAAGGATAATGTATCTGGAGTGTTTCAGGCACTTGGATATTATGCAATGATGGCAGCTCTGCAGCTAGGAACTCCTAAATTAAACTCACGAGGCCCCTTGACTCTTATATAAGAAGTTGTGGATAACATGAATGTGGTTTCTAGGGAGCTCTGTGCAGATGGTGAAGATGTCTCATTGTGGTTATTTAGCTTAAAAAATACACATGTAGAACCCCATTAGGCTGACTGGACCCTTGTATGAATGAGGCTTTAAGATGGCCTCCTGCTTTACCTGAAGGCAGAGCTGGTCCTGATATACAACTTTTTACCATGATTGTATGTAGGCTTTCACAGCCAGATTCCATCTCATTTGTAGCAGTTTTATGCCATGTTCCAGGTTTCTTCTGTGAACCTAAGCTTTCTGATACAGCTGCGATATCAGAAAGCTTAGGTTCATAGAAGTAACCTGGAACATGGCATAACAGCCCAAAAACTGTGACAATGCGAACTTTTAATCATCTTTCCCCAGCATCACCATGAAGGGCTCCTAGATGACCAGTTGGAGTTGCTGTAGCTCAGTGGTAGAGGAAACTGCCAGGAAAGCAGAGGGTTGCTGGTTTGACCCCCAGCCTCTCCTCAGAGGTAGGCAATGGCAAACCATTTCTATATCTCTGCTGAGAAAACTGCATGGATGGACCCATGTAGTCAACCATGAATTGGCTATAACTCAGTGGTACCCAACAACAGCGGAAGGTCCATTTCAAAGTCTACAGGCTACTTAGATGTGCCTAAGTGTACCTTAAAGACACCCTACTTGGATACATATTTCTACCTGCCTTCCAATAGACAAACCTATGTTTCCAGCCAAGGACAAATAGCAGTTGAAGTGAGCGAGTGTGAAAATGAAACAGGCCTTTCCCTCAATTAGATCCAAAAAAGCAGGAACAGATCCTGATCTTAGATCATCAAACCAGAATTATCTGCTATGTATCCAAGAAAATATGAGGCTAGGAAAACCTTAGTGAGGAATGCTTGGAAACATTTGGGGGGAATGTAAGGAGAGAAAGGGCATAAATGTTGGTATATCCATAGGAATTTCTTACAAGCGTGAAAGTAAAGGGTTTATTTACATTTAAGAAGAAATATGAGAATTATGGTTGTGCTGCACTGTGGATTTTAACTCACTCAGCATAAAAACAAGCATAAACCATCAAGATTTGGGTGGATAGTCAGTCTGCCAACACTGAAGGCTGCAACTAAACTTTTTTTTGAGATTAAGATCTCACATTCACCAAGATTATCTTTCTGAGAAATCATAATGTACCTGTAATTCTCTAGCTGCAGTATAAATGTCTTTGTGCTAACTGTACCGACATTTCAGGACAACATTTTGGAGAATGCAAAGTGTGGTTGCCAGCAAAATGGAAAAAAAAGCAACACTAAAACCTATAAACCCTGTTCCTTTACTCTAGTGCTGTTGTATTTAACAGGCACATATTGACTGATTGCTGGCTTTTGAATACTTACACAAAGGATGTGCACAAATATTCAAAATATTCGTTATCCATACGAATTTGTATGAATTTGGATATTTGTATACTGAATTCGTATATGTCCAGAAGTTTGTACTTTAGTATTCATACAAATATGAATATTTTGAGTTTTTTGTACAAATAATTTGGACATCTGTATGTGCATGGATACGTATATGCATCTTTTGCACATCCGTACGTACTAAGAGATTTGTATCATTGGATATGTATCGAATATTTGTACAAATAGATACAAATCTATTCTTATCAGTTCAAGTGTCCAGGCAACTGTTTTTCTTTATTTGTACGAATTTGGATTTTTGAATATTCAATTCGTTATGAACCAAATGTTAAAAATTGCATTCATGAACACCCCTACTGTACACAGACAAAGACAACAGAGTACCCACCAGAGATTGATAAGTGCCCATCAGCCCCAGCCAGCACAGATAGTGACCAAAGATAAATGAAGCTGTAGTTCAAGGAAAGGGATACATTCTCCTTTCCTTGCTTTTAAAAAAAAATGCTTAGACTGAATTTACATATAGAAAAAAAGCAAAAGAACATTAGAGACTATAGCATTTGACCCTCATGTTCTCATCCCATCTCAAATCCACCTTTTCTACTCTAGAATGCTTGTGAGGGGGAGGGGCAGACTGGTGTGGGAATCTATTACAGGGATAGCATAACATGAGCTAAGCCAAGTGACAGAGCTATGGATGTATGTCTGCTGAGTCTGACATCCTATTGGTTACTTTTTAAATCTGCCCTTTCTTCAAAGCAAGAGTGATCCCTCCCTCAAATGTCACTGAAGGACGGGAGACAGCATGGGCCTGAGCTGTTTTGGCTGTTTTGTGGTTCTTTGGATTTTTTTTAAAGTTCTGCATTATTATTCAGCTTGTCTGGAATTTGTTCATGACAGAATCATGAACTTAGCAGGAACCCCAACCCCCACTGCTTACCCCTATATTTTTTCCACATAATGAATTTTCAGTTGAATTCCACTTTTAAATCAGTTTCACCTGTCATGTCCTGAAGCCTCACCCCCCCCCCAAAAAAAAAACACTATCCTGACCCCAGTTTAAAGAGTCACACATCACCTCAGGTAACCTTAGCTTCAAGTTATAAAAAATAGTAACAGACAGGAACCAATCGGTAGTGACTTTTTTTCAACAGAGTATTTCTTTTGGATACCAGTATTAGACCTTTAGGAAGCTTGTGGCCATCTGGAATTTACCAGACTATAGGCCCCATTATCTTTGACCATTAATCCTGTTGAGGGGGACTGATGGAGGCTAGGAATTCAACAACAGCTGGAGGGCCATGGGTTCCACATCTCTGCCTTAGCCCAACTGTAGGACTTTTCCTAACTTTGTACTTTTCCTAACAAGCAAAATTCCAAGAGGAAAGACTAATGAATTATTGGTTGTCCACATGGGCACTGCAGCAGTAAGCATCCAAATATGCAGGAATGAAGCAGATGAAACCCTCACTTTATGCTTCCCATTGCCTCAGATAACTGAGGGTGCCTCCAGACTAGATGAAGCCTTTGGAGGGACACTGCAGCTTTGATCACCTGCATTATCAATGGAGCATTCCCCCCACCCTCGAAGTAAAAAGTTGCTGATTAATTCTCAGCTTTTTACTCTACGGTTTCCAGGGAAGCTGACTGGATACAGCAGGTGATCGAAGCTTCCTGTTTGGCTGACAGGAAGCTGCTGCAGAGTCGCTGCCCAGCTTCTGGTTGGTGCATCTGTCCAACTGGAAGCACCTGAGCAAGGACTCAGTATCTGCTGCATCTGGCAGCTCAGCAGTGGCTGTGGAGGGATGCCAAAGTTTTAAATGAGTCTCTAAATGAGGCACCCTTAGTGTACTTTCTTTTTCACCTCACCGGGACAGAAGATCCAGCCTGCATATTTATGGTAGAGCCCACATTTTGTCATGATAATGGTATCTATGTTCTGTCGGACTGGCCTACAGTTGTGTGCTTTGGGCATACAGGGGTGCTGAAAAATAATGGAAAAATAATGAATATATTTAAATAGAAGTACATCTCACTGCAGTGGGAAGGTTGGGACCAGGTAAAGGGTGTGGTACTGATGGGCAACTTCCCATTATTCTTAAACTCTACTTGGATTAGATAATCTTTTAAAATAAAGAAATCAATTTAGACAGTCTTCTTTCTTAGGCTTTGATGTCAGTGTTTAAACTTTGCTTATCCCATCTTTCACTCTTAATATCATCTCAGTCCCTGCTCCAGATTCATTTGAAAAGGAAAAGATGGTACTCACAACAGCTAGGACTCTTGTCTTTGGTGACTCCCAGCCTATAAATGTCTTGCCAAGCCAAAAATGCCCTCTGGGCCACTTTACTAGCCACATGAAACTACGTAATGAAGATCCACTCACTCAAAAAGCCATTGATCATTTCCTATGTGGTTACTGGCTGCTCTGGAAGCATTTTCTATACTGGAAGATTACTTTGAACTATTGTTTTTATTTTGTAACTTCCTTTGTTTGCAGCCTTTGGAAAGGAGGTAGATAATTTTTCAAAGGAACTGAATAGGTCTGAGGCACTTGGTAAGAGTGTAGAATTTAGTAATCATTCCATCAGGGAAGGCAGAGGGGAGAACACATATTCAAGGCTCTGGCTTAAAGATTAAATTCTGAACATACTATCCACTTGTAACTAAATATGCATAGGTTTGCTCTGGAGCACTATCTACTATGGGAATAGTTACCAAGCTTATTCTTTTTACAGACCAATACGTTCAATAACGGTGGGTTCATTTACCAACAACCAGGAGATCCAATGGCATAGTGAATACTTTCCAGTAAAATTCCTTGTCATGGTACTTGGGAAAAAATGCAGCTGCACCCAGTGACTGGTAGTCTTCTATGATCAGAACACATTCCACGGAACATGTCCCAGAATCCTCTACCACATGTATCAACAACGCAGTCTACAAACCAACAGACAGAAACTTCCTCAAGGGTAGGAAATTTACTGCTGCTAATTATACCGCGATGCCTTGCCCAAGTCATGCCTTCAAGATGCCAAGAGTAATTTATGGATCAAGAACTTTCCTTAGCAACATGTTCAAGACAGTTCTTGGGGCAAACCATTACTCACTCCAGCACTAGTCTTCACTGAAAGGAGCTTTCCCTTCAAAAGACTCTGTCATTATAATTGACATAATTATAGGTTCATGTTTGATACATGATAAAAGATAGTTGCAAAATATAATGAAAAGCATTAATCGCTAAGTTCTTGACTGGAAGAAATGTTCCACTGTACAGTAATGCTGAACAAAGGTGACTGCTCCGGGGGCACTGAAGTGGGAAGGACAGAGGTAAGAATCAAGATTTAACAACCCCACCCAATTCAGTTTAACCACACCAGCACTGGTGGGCTGTTATCATATTCAGCCACCATATTTTTTGCAGTTCAAAAAGGATAATTATGTAGTACAATTTTACAACTTCAGGATGCCCTCTGGGTTAAACAAACAAACAAATCAGGCCCATTCTACCTATGGTTTGGCTGCAGGGATTAATATAAGTTGGGTATAGAATGATTTCACCATCTACAAATTACATAACTTTCCACCCATACAGATGAAGGTTAATCAGAGGTCAGAGGTACCTTCTTCTGCCATCTAAAGACACACAACAAAAGGTACTGTCAATCTGTGCTCTGAGCAAATTATGGAGACATAGGTTAATTAAGAGATTAGGATGATTACTACAACTATTATCTTTGCTTTCAGGCACAACTATTACTTGTGCTTTTAGCCAAAGAGACTGTTCTCATTTTAATTTTTCTATTTATGCATTTTAATTGTCATAACCATGTCCCATGACCTCAGGGAATTGAAGAGATATAAATGCAGATAACAAACTATTCCCCCCCATCCCTGTACTACTCATTAGAAAATATTTATCAAGATATTATGGTTTTGATCAAGAAGCTACTGATTGCAATTGTTTGCAACTGCCATTCATGCCGCTCTCTGTCAAGAGCAAGCAGTCATTGGCCAACTTTTTTTGTTTTAAAGAAAAGTTATCTTAACATGTTTAGTCTTGTACAAGCCAACTCAGGGCAAAGCAGCCTGTTATCTTGCAATAACAGATGCTAACTTTTCCTCACAGAGTTTGCTAGCCAGCACTGAGTTAATCCTTAATTTGGAGGACTTTTTGAGGCTGCAATTATTTAGACACTTATATAGCACCTGGGAGGAAGCACCACTGAACTCAATGGAGTTGTAGTGCCTGTTCCTACCAACTGATTGGGGGAGGGGAGCACAAAGGGAGGACCTGTGTCCACACTGCAACAATCTCACTACTTAAATGAGAGTTGTGCAAGAGCAACAAGGTTTTCTGATTCCATGCATACAGGAACAACTCTTTGACAGGCTCTCCCACAAATTAAGTCCTCTCTGCACTGCACCTTATTCCAGATTATACCCCAGTACACGCTAGTGCTAACTATGATGGCTCTAATCAAGTGGCCCAGGAGCTTCAAAGACTCCATTTATTATTATTATTTATTTCTACAGCGCTGTCCATGTACTCGGCGCTTTACAGATGCGAAACGATATATATATTGTTCTGGTCTTCCAGATTTCCATAATCCCTTCCCCTGCCTCTCTTTTGATCTGGTCTTCCAGATTTCCATAATCCCTTCCCCTGCCTCTCTTTTGAACTTTCTATCAGTAGTATAATTTACTTAAAAGTATAACTGTGGTTAAAAATTCTACATTTCGGTGCATACTTTGTATACTTGGTGGCCAATTTACCTATCTGTGCTCTTGCCAACTGTTCAAGAGCCAGAAATTTAAGAACTGACCCACACCAGTTGATCTTCAAGCCAGATATGCTCTGCCTTATTTCCCTGCCACCACTGCCCCCTCAAGTAACTATCTAGCTGAACTTCTTAGCGTGGTCAAGGGTTTCTCCCCTCAGTTCAAGAAAAGGAGTTATTCCCAGGACTGATGTGGCAGATTTGCAAGTTACTTTGAAAATAAAATATCTCGCATTTGCTCAGAACTGGATGCCAGTTTTACCCAGAGGATGCAAGGGCATCTTTGTCCTGTTTGGGATCAATTTTGGTTTTCAGGGGTTCATTCTACCACCTCTTTCCTTGACCCTTGTCCAGACTGACTTATTAAAACTAGCGGTGTGTGTGTGTGTGTGGGGGGAGTGTTGACAAGCTGAATTCTGCAAATAATTTAGGCATCTCAGTGGGAGGGTGAGGTTCCATTTGCCTTTAAAGAGGAAGTGGTGTGTCAACTCCTTACAAGAACGTCACATGATCCTGAAGCCAGGGACAATTACTGTTCACTCACAAATCTCCCTTCTTTGGCCATGGTCCTGGAGAAGGAGGTGACAATCCAACTGCAGGTACACTTGGATGATGCAGATTTCCTAGACCCATTTCCATCAGTTTCAGGCTTGACCATAGAACTGAAACTACCTTGGTCTCCATGGTGGATGACCTTTGGTAGGAGCAAGACAGAGGAGTGTAACTTTGTTGGTGCACCATTATCTCTCAGTGGCTTTTGTTACTGTAGACCACAATATCATATCGGGACAGCTACAAGACTTGGGAAGAGGAGGTAGGGCATTTAAGTCGTTTCTATGGCCAATTTGAAAGAGTAGCTTTTGGGGAAATTTTGGTCAGCACTCAATGAACTCACTTGTGAAGTGGCCCAAAATTCTGTCCTTTACATTATGCTTGTTAAAATCCATATGAATCCGGGAGAGGTCATTAGAGGGTTTGGAGTGAGGTACTGTCCGTATCCTGATAACATCCAGCTCTACATCTTTTTGGGAAGGCTGTATAGGCCCTGAACCATTACTAGAAGTAGTGATGGTCTGGTTGAGGTCCAATAAACTGAAACTGAATCCTAATAAGATGTAGTTACTGTGGCTATCAGATTCCCAAGTTTTATTTATTCACATTTTTATTCCATCCTATACTGGAAGGTGTCCTATGCCCACCTCTTGAAGGGGTTGTATTCCCCTGGGAAGAAAAGGTATGAAGCCTTAAGTGTGCTCCTAGATCCTCTGCTGTCTCCTGAGGGTCAAATCCACAGTAGTGACTAGGATGGGCTTGCCTTGAAGATAGCTTGGAAGCTGAACTTGTGCAAAAATGCTGCAGCCAGACTGATCCCAGGTGTGTCCTGCTGGGCCCACATCATCTCAGTCCTTAGAGACTTATGCTGGTTTTTTGATTCACTTCTGGGACCAAATCATCAAGGTTCTGATCCTGACTTTTAAGGCTCTAAACAACTTGGGACCCAGATACTTGAAGGAGTGTCTCCTCCTCTCTAGTCCTGTCCATCAACTGAGATCTTCAGAGAAGATACTTCTGATGATTCCATCTCTTTCACGGGTCAGTGATGCTACAGCCAGAGAAAAGGCATTTTCTGTGGTCACTCACAGGTTATGGAGCATCCTTCTTCTGACATACGCTGGTCCGCTACATTGATGAGCTTCCAACAATTAGTAAAAACATTTCTCTTTATGCAGGCATTTTTCATCTAATTTTTTCACAGATGTATCCCCAGCTAGTCCAGGCAACAAAAAAGAACAATGGGAGTATCGGTTCAACACCATCCAAGGTACCACAGTTGTTTGACCTTCCCTAATCCATGTTAGGAAGTAGCATACAAAGTATTGTCTCACAGCATGGACAAGAAAGTGGCAGATTAAAGTAAGAGTGACTTAAGTTCACAGCAAGAAAGAGGAACTACAGCAGGTTTATTGACTCTACTTGTACAAGAAGGAACTCAGAGGATCTAGTTGTTAACCTTTCTTACTTAAATATTTACAGACTTCACTTTTCATGCAGGAGACATTCCCTCTGGTTTCTCCTCTTGGGCTTTTTTAAAGATAATGTTATGAAATGTTTTACTTGTTAAATTCTGCAGATTACATCTCTGTGCAAAGATATAGATGTAAGCTAGGCCAGATGTTTCATCAACTCATGCTGACTACTAGGACCAACCCAACAGGAATTATAATCCCCAGAATTAAAACAGGCGCTAAGAAAGCTAGGCAATTTTTGCTCAATTACAATTTTCCTCACTTCCACCACATGGTAACAGTCTAAGAAAGCAAAGCAGAACATTCTACTCATCCTTCTGTGTGTCTTCTCCCAAGTGCCCTTGTTTCCACTGGTGTTCTATTTCTTAAAAAGTTATCTGTCAAGGAAATACCTCATTTTGTCCCAGACACAGATGACAGCTTGTCAGAACTACCCTCTGGTGAACAGGAGAAGTTGGCCTAAAAGAGCAAAGTAGACAAACCACCCTCCAGGATTCTTGTCCAGTTTACTCACTCCTCTTTCCCTCTGTTGCAATCCAGAGATGATGAATTCATATGTTCATTGGGTGTAATTTCTTGCTAGTTTGTACAAAACTGCAACATGTAATATTTCACAAATGATTAGCTCTTGTCTTTTTACCCTGGTTCCACCTCCTGTCAACTACCCTGCCGTCTGTCCTCCAGTCCCAATGAGTACCAGCTGTCTTTAAGGGATTTACAGTAAGAAGGCCATGGCTACCACTCAGCAAGGTTGACTGTTTGCCAGGAACCCAGGGATCAAAGACAACACCCCTTCTTTTGGCTGTCTGCACCATCCCCTACTACAGGTTTCCTACCTCTCTTGCCAAGTTGCACACATTTCCTCTTGCTGTCTCCCTTTCGGAAAACTTGATCCTCTTCTTTTCTTAGAGGTGACATCCACTTTCCCAACTGGCTTTGCTCTGGCTCTGTGTGCTCCACTTAATGTTTATTGCTCCATCTGCTTGCTAGCAAGAGCCTGCCTTCCTGTCTTCTCCAGGGGCTCATTCCTTCCTAGCTACAGCCCTGCTCCACCTACCTTACTCATTCCTAACCAACTTTGGCTGCAGAATTCAGCTCCTATTGCTAAACCACTGCTCACAGCAAGTTACCAAAAAACAAAAAAGGGGCTCAAAAGTGCCTTAGAGGCAGTAGCATGTGGTCCTCATGTTCTCATCCCATCTCCAAGCTACTTTTTCTACCTTGATATTCATGAGAGGGGGAGGAGCAGACCGGGCCATCAACTATCCTACCCACGAGCCATCTGCAGCATGTCAATGCACTCCAAGGTTGCTATTCATTTTCTGGACCCTTGTAACCAGCCATGAAATAAATGCTGCAGGTCCCCAGCCCAGTTTCTGCAGTGGTGGGGCTGCTTATATATCTACAGGTGCTTGGAAGCAGTAATGGGCTGGATGAAGGCCAATAAATTGAAACTGAATCCAGACAAGACAGAGGTGCTGTGTGTTACAGGCTCTTGGGTCCAAGTAGTTGGGAGATACCCTGTCCTTGATGGAGTTGCAATACCCGGGAAGGGAAAGATACGAAATCTGGCTGTACTCCTGGACCCTGCACTAACACTTGAAACTCAGGTGGAGGCTGTGGCCAGGAGTGCCTACTCCCA
>MTQE01002208.1:11806091-11829219 GCA_014337955.1 Aspidoscelis marmoratus | reverse complement strand
CTGGAAACATGTATCTTTTTTCAAAAGATACATGGGAGAAGCTTAGTAACGCTTTTAAATACTTGAAATACTTTGAAATGATACATATTATTGTGCACATTTGCCAGTAATCTCAGAAGGGGAAGGTGTGAAAAAGTAATAAAGTCCCTTCGCATTTGCAGGCAGGATTTGCATGGGGACGTGTGTGTAAAAGCCCTGTTTTTTACCTTAAAAAATTGCGCTGGGTTCGATGCCTCGCAGATCTGCATGAGCTCACTTTTGCCAGTAATCTCAAAAGGGAGAGGTGTGAAAAAGAAAGCATTTGTGGACAGAATTTCTTTTTAAAACTACTGTTTTGCTTCTTTTATTGCAGGCAGGGTTTGCATGGGGGAGGGGATTTAAAACCCTGTTTTTTATGTTCAAAAATAGTCCCCAAACCAGAACTAAAAAAGCTGCATGGGGATGGCTATATTTGGATTAATTGACAAGAACTCAATTCAGAATAAAAATAGTCCCCAAAAGTAGTTCACACAGCATTGAACTCGGATTTAAAAACCTTTCCTATCTCCAAAGTTTCTCCTTTAGAGTAATAAGGATACATAATATGAGGCCAGAGATAATAGACTCATGTTGCCTGTCCTGTCATCTGACTTGTGGTCTCCTGCTGTGGGGTTTACATATCTTATATTATGTTTAGACACTGGAAAGAAATTTCCCTTCAGGCAAGCTGATCAGGAGCCATCCTACACAATCCATGGATGCTTAGTGACAACCAGAAAAAGAAGTCTTAGGGTGATTTTCCACTGTCACTAAAAGTACCCATTAAGTACCCATTAATGGGTACAAAAATGCCATTTCATACCCATTAATGGGTACTTAATGGGTACTTTTAGTGAGAGTGGAAAAACACCCTTAGGCTGTGTTCACATTTAAGTTTTAATCCAGTTTCACTCCACTTTTCTGATGTATTCTCTCATTCTGAAAGTGGATTGAAGCCAGATTAAAACTTAGGTTTGAATGCAGCAAGAGAGAACAGCCCCATAGTCTAGTAAACTAGGAAGGAGGGAAGGGTAAGGGTATTTTTATATGGGCATATTTATCTCAATGGAAATGAGAAGAACAGAAAAGAAAGTCAGGTAAAGGGACAAGGGAAAAACGGGAAAAGAAGGGGAAAGAACTGTAAAGAAAGAAAGAAGCTGCATCTGGGCTATGACTACTGTGTTTTCCATATCAAGAAGGTATATAAAGGCATGTGTATGTATACACGCACCCATTTTGATTGAGATTAAGATTCCTGCAATCCTCATATTGCAAACTTGGCAAGGCAGTCCCAGATCCAAGAGTGGGATGGGAGCTTCTGGAACAGGTTTTGTGCAATTTGTGTAAAGAGAACATGGTAGGAAGTGATTGTTCTAACTGTGCACAATCCAGACCAGCACTACACGCAAGCACCATCAGCCCAGAACAGGGCACTTGCTGTTCTGACATACCAGCCCTTGGTAGCCTGAAATCCAACAAGCTGTGCTGTGACATCATTATGCAAGTGGCACCATTACTTTCCATCTTCAGAGAAGACTGAGAACAAGGAGAGCTGAAGCAAATATTTACCTCAGCTCTTCTTCCTATATGGCCCTTGCATAAAAGGGTGTGGTTTTAATTTTCTAATAAAGTATGCTGTTTATTTATTACTTAGGGTGCCTCTTGAGGCAGGCTAAACCCCCACAGATTTCTCAACAATATGCTGGGAACACCATATGTATCTGGAGCATTCCCTGTAGAATGTTGAATTAATAGATCAGTAATCCAAAATATCACTATTATGGGAAAGCTTGGCCGTGATCCAAATTCTCTAACAGCAATGCTTACCTTCGTGCCTGTGAGGCCCCACTGGAACGAGCTTGTCTGTACCTACCAGAAGCCAGCTAAGGGTGTGAAAAACCACACAAGGAAGCAGATGGGTATTTGGCTAGTTTCCAGTAGTTCCAAGTGAACTCCTTTCAGAAGGGCCTGACAGACACAAAGGTAAGCTCACAATTGCCACCCACCTCTGGCAGGGGCTGGCAAGAGGCAGTTGTGGAATCTTCCTTAGATCCTACATTGTCTCTTACTGTCTGGAGGCAGCGTCACATTTCTATATTCCGAGGTTTCATGGCAGTTACACGATGAAAATGAGTAAAAGCAGAGTTAAAATAGCTAAAAACACATAAACAGTTCAGTATATAGCTGAGAAGGATAAATGCTTCCTTCTCCAAAGGCTTGAGTAAAAAGATGCATTTTCATCAAACTCCCAATGCACTTCAAAAGGGAGTGTGATTAATCTGGCTACAATTTATACTTGGAACTGTTTTAATTTTAACTCCACATAGCTGCAATCTTATGCAAATTTGCCTGAAATATATCCCTCTATTCCTTGGCTGACGTGGGTAGGATTAAGAAGTACACCCCCTGAATACTGTTTTCTGACTTGCAAAAATTATATTCTGATGTTTGATTTGCTAGTAGCGATATGCACATGCAAAAAAAAAAATTGTTGGATTAGCCGTTGAACCGAACACTCTTTTGTTTGGTTTGTCATTGAACCAGTTAATCTCTCTTAAACAAAGATGGAATAATAAAAATGTTTGCCAGTTTGTGACCAGTGCCTGTGCCCTATGTTTTTAAGGAGTGCCTCAAGTGGTATTTGAAGACAATGAAAACAACTCTCTGTAGTGAACAAAACTGCCAACTGTAAACCAAGATAAATGAAGTTCGACCAAGAATATATCAACATGGGTTTCTTTCTTTCTTTCTTTCTTTCTTTCTTTCTTTCTTTCTTTCTTTCTTTCTTTCTTTCTTTCTTTCTTTCTTTCTTTCTTTTTCTTTCTCTCCCTCTCTCCATTCCTTTCCATGTGAAGATCTTTTTCTAGACAGAAGCTCTTCAACTGTTATAATCTTTGGGTCTGACCTTGCTTTGAATGTTCATTGCTAAAGGTAAAAAAACCCCTTTCCTTCCCATTACCCTCCCCTCTACTACTTTACACCTTAAAAACTTATTTGAAATGAGCATCTAAAAAGTATATAGATCAATCAAATCGGAGCCCATTCTGCATTTAAGAGTAAAATAATTCCTGCAGCTTTAAACTTGTGCCTTTAACAGCTGGCAGTGCAATCTTTTCATGGTACAAGGATAAACATTTCAGCGAGCTGCTGTTAAAGACGGGACCTAATCAAAAAGTTGCCAGCCTCAAGGGCACAGGTGAATATGCCCGAAAAGAACATTTCTACAGCAGCGCAGTGGAACTTTTCCTGTAAAACAATCATAGTTGTCTACATCAGTTTACGGCAGCTAAAGTCCAAAGGCTATATGATTGTCACAGCTAAAGGCTTTTTAAAAAACCTACTACTAAAACGCACAGCAGCTGTGTATTGCTTCTGAATGTTTAAGAAAGCAGTCACAGAGCAAACAGGGCTTGGCTTTGTGTTGCAGCCTTCTTGACACAAAACTGACAATATTCAGTTTCTCTTAAAGCTTCTTGAGAATTGCCTCCTTTTCTTCCAGTTATGCAAAGAAGCCACTCTCGCCTGCCAGACCATCTTGCACTTCAGGTCAAGGATATCATCTGAAATCCACGTCAGCCACCCGCACCCCCAGCAGGCTTGTGTTGCTTTTGACCTACCTATCTGGACTCCACCCATGGGCCTCATGGGCAGGTCTGCCACGTGTGTTCCAAGAATCACTTTGTTAACAGAGCATGCTTGTTTTCAAGAATGCCCTGAACAAACAGTGTTCTTAAACTGCATTAGGCTGAATAAGCTTCATTTTAGGGCACCTTACTTGATTTTTCTGGCTTCTTTCCTTTCCCTTGCATTTCTGAATCCCATATTTCCACCATCTACCAAGCGCTTGGCATCACCTTTGCAGTTCCAGAAAAGCAACAAAAAAGGCCAAAGGATTAGTTTAACTTCAGAAAGGTGATTGCACAGGAACGGGGCTTAGGGACTACTCCACTTTTCTTCAGCTTGGAGCTGTCTGTGGTTCATGGAGATCACATTAACATTTGACAATCTCTAAGGGTCCCTTTGAATCCTATGTGAAAGACAGTTTGTGCATCTGGAATCCATAGAGTGGCTTGCTGATTGAATAGGAACGCTGTGCCAGATTACGTGCAGCTGAAGGAGGTCTTCTCAACAAAGGGAGGGGGGGGTATCAGTTTGGTCTTGTGCTTAGAGTGCCGGACTCATATCTTGCAGTCATGGGTTTTGACTCCTCCATGAAGCCAGCTGAGTGACCTTGAGCTAGTCACAGCTCTCTTTCTGAGCTCTTATAGCCCCATCTGCCTCACAGGGTATCTGTTGTGGGGAGAAGAATAGAAAGCTTTGTCAGCCTTGAATCTCCCTGAATGGGTGAGAAAAGTGGCGTAGAAAAGCCAGCTCTTCTAAAACAAGTAAACAACTGGGTTCCAAGCAAACAAAACTGTTTGTTTTAAGCACGTAAGCACTGGAACTCAGCTGCACAGCCTCAATGCAAGGTAAAATAAGCAAATGTCAATAAATATCAGTCACATTGATCAGAATACGCTGAATGAACGAAGTCCTGTGGCTGATTTTATTCTGTTTTTAAAAAGATGTACTTCTGAAGACTGGTGTGTCCAGACTGGGGGATACTGCGCATTGAAATTGGTGCGTGGGCGTCAGACCTGATGCCTGATACTTTGCAGTGGTGGCGCACTATGCTGCCGCTACTACAGACTTACCTTCTGCGGAACGATCAACACAGAATGATCAACACAATGAACCACAAACAGCCCCAGGATGGCAAGAAACAGGTGACAGCTGAGCCTGCAGCTCAGGACCCTTTGGCTGCCACATCCCACATGATGCATGCCTCACCCTGCGCACCATGGAAGCCTCACAGCTGCCAAGGAGGAAGCTGCAGACCTCCATGTCAAGTGGGGACAAGATGCCATGACTTTGCAGATGGATAAGCTGCCATTTATTTTTCACTAACTGTGTATTTTTATTCACTAGTCTGGAAGGGACCTACGCTATCTCTGTCTGAGAGACTGAATTTTGTTATAGTTGGAGAGAATGATGAGGTGGAAATATTGTTTTTACCTTTGCTTTTAATCTTCCCTGTTAATTGTTTTGCATATAAGTGTTTTAAGCTAATCAGTAAATTACTCCGCTGGTACAACTCACAGGCTCCTATGCATTCTCTTCAACAACCTGTACTACCTGAGTCATCTGCTGCTGCTGATGGGAATGGTGTCACAGTGAACATCAGAACATAAGAGGAACCCTGCTGGATCAGGGCACAGTTCCATCTAGTCCAGCATCCTGTCGCACACAGTGGCCCACCAATTGCTTTTGGACATCTCAAGCGAAGACAAGGGCAAAACTTCTCCTGCTCTCAAATCCCAGCAAATGGCCTTAGAGGCATCCCAGTTGTCCCCATAGCCTGAAAGATGTGCCTAGGGATTCATTCTAGTAGCCACTGATGCATCCATGAATTTGTCTATCCTTCCTTAAGGCCATATAGGCTGGTTGCTGTTACCACATCTTCTGGCAGCAAATTCCAAAGCTTCCTGGCCCTCTTTCCTCCCAAAGCACTAAAAAGTAGAGTTGATCCTGGTACCAGTGATGTGAGGAGCCTTCTCTCTAGTCTACCCACAGGGAAATCCTATTCTTCTGCCAGTGCACTGCACATTTAGCAAGGCCAAGCTCTGGGCAGAGAAGCAACTGATAGTAGCAAGCAACAATGCATGTTTTGTTTACTCCTGTACGTGCTGCAGCACCCAGCTTGAAGAACAACTGTTCAACACAGAACTCCACTGATGTTGTAGCCCTAATGAGTCTATGGGGGAAGTCTTTGTTTTGCTAGTAGGGAAGAAGTTCCTTCCACACAAGCCTGGATCAGCATAGCTGCTTTTGTGCAACTCTTAAAAAAAAATAGCCCAGATGGTTGACTGGCAGAAGTACCAATCTACTTGTGGAACATAAAGGGGCTGGGAGTGGTGGGTGGGGGTGGGTTGAGTTCCCTAGACTGGCTTCAGCACACCAGAAAAAAACTGTGTGGTCTAGACATAGAGACCTCGGTGTGAACTAAACACTTGGTTTGTGAAAGGAACTAAACCTTCCACTTGATTTACAGTGTTTCCTCATTCTTGTGTGTATAGGTGAGCTCTTAACTTGATGGGTCTCGTTATAGCTTGGGCGCTTTCATATTTCCTGAAGAAAATGCATCTCAAAATAACAGCAAAAGCATGTGTTATATAAGTTGCTCTTTTAACAAGAGCAGCTACAACTTAGGCCATGGTCACACCTTCACTTTAAACCTTCTTAAGTCCAACTTCGGGCCTGGCTGCTCATGCTTTTTCTTGTCTATCCATTTTATTTGTGGACTTTCCTGAGTGGAAAGTGGAAGGCCCACAGATAAAATGGATAGACACAAAAAGTGAGAACTGAAGAGGAAGGTTTAAAATGAACGTGTGACCATGGCCTTAGACAAGCACTGACATCTGTTCACTGACATTGTGGATGGGCAACTTCTCTAGACCTTTCCTGCTCTGTCTTCTTAGGGTTCTTTTGTCTCTAAACTGGACTAGGCAGCCCTTCCAAACTGAGGATGCTTTCCAATACAGAAGGCTATCCTTTCCAAAGAAGGTGGACTAAAGAAGGCTTCATAGGACGAGGGACACACACACAGAGGCACCTCTTTTGTTATGCCTGAACGTAAGTTTATCCAAAAGTAACTTAATACAATAAACTGTGAGCAAGCAAATGATAATCCTCCAGATGTTGTGCAGCTAAAGCAATTTGAAAATGCTGACTTGAAGAAAAATTGCTATCACTGATCTGTGTGTCTGGTGGGCAACTTCAAGTGAGTGGAAAGAACGCCAAAAGGGGCCAGCATTCAATTTGAGGAGTATGCTGTTGCTGTCCCTATCATCCACAAATTTATTAACAAGTTTCTATTACAAATCAAACTAGTTATGATCAGTTATTGCTGAAAACTCACATTCAAAATGACAAATGATGCTTCTATCAAATGCAGACTTCATTACGAAAGGGATTGTGGTAGAATCTGGCCCTCAGTTTCACACAAAAGCAACCAGTGTCAGCCTGTCATCCTCCCACATTATGGCAAACTTCCCCTTAGCGTAAAGGATCCGAAACATTTTATAGTTTTTGTACAATATAGCACCATAACCTCAAGTCTGAACCTACTTATGGATTCTTAGCAAATATCATTCTCTGTCTCCCTCTAGGGGGCATTTAAGGAAATATCTCCCAAATGATAGTGTCAGATATGGCAGACTTGGTGATTTTACAAAGTTGTAGTTTTTGGATTTTTATTACTGCCCAAGTTGTATGTTTAAATTGTTACTCTGCCTTGAGTAACAATTTTTACTCAGGAGAGTCAGCTGTAAATAAATATGCTTCTTTTAAACACTTGTGATGCCCTTTCATGTTAAATTTAGTACAACTGTCTGGCTCTCCAACAATTTTTTTGCAGTGCTTGTTTTTTTCCAGGGTGAGATAAGTTTCTCCTAGAAATGATGCTTTTGGCCAGTTACTCCAGTTTTACAGAGATTTCCTGCAATCAGGTCTGTGGCTCCGTAGACCTCTTGTGCTATGCCCTTAATCACCACTTGGTGGCAAAAGCCCTTCTTTTTGAGAAGCAAATCTGAGCAGGAAGTAAATCATGTAAGTAAAGAGATCATATAATGGTACATTCGTTTGGCTAAAAAAATGTATTATTTTCCGGAGTTCTTTCCCCCAAGAAAATGAAGCACTTTATATACCATCTTATTTTTAGCATTTTGTTGGTGGTTATGCCATGTTCCAGGTTTCTAGAAACCTGGAACATGGCATAACTGCCCCCAAAATGCTACAAATAAGATTGAAACTGGCCATGAAAGCCTGCACACAACCGTAGATAGCATCTCCCTCTGAGCTTCCTGTGCTGTGCTTTGATCCAGCTATGGACTACAGCGTAGTTGGGTAAGGTCAAAGTAAAGCGTTCAGCCAGAGGCGTTCAGTGACAACTTCCTCTGTCATTCCTGCTTTCACCGATATACACCTGGAGCCCCCATGTGGTTCAAATCTTCAGCTGGCCAGATTTGTATGAATGAGATATCCATGTTGAGCAATGCCTTTCTCAGTGAAGAAAAAAATGGCAAAATAATGAAGAAGCTTTCAAGTCTTTTTCTTTAAAAAGAGGCAGTAGAATATAGTTTGGCTTTGTCCTTCTGTGCAACAATTTTGGACAGAGATACATGAACAAATAAGTCAAATGTTTGAAATAAACATCTCATTTTCACCAAATATTTACTTATTACATGACATTACTGAACTAAATTTGGATATAAATGCACAAACAAGATTGCATTATTTGGTAGCAGCAGCTCAACAAATATTGGCGAAAAATTGGAAATATGCTGATAATTCATTTTGCCAGTCCCTTATTGTTATATTATGTAAAATTATGATAAATGAATTTATCACGTGTGAACAGCGTCAAGTGGAAGATAACACTAATGGGCATTTTCACCAAATATGGGAACCATGTATAGAAAGATTGTTAGCATAAACGAATTAAGTCATCTGAATTGGTCTATCTCAGGGGAGGGGGGAAAGGGATGTATCAGTACATTTTGTGTTTGTTTATTTACTGTTGGTTTTACTTGAGGTATGTATATTTATTTATTTATTATTTACATTTATATCCCGCCCCATACCCGAAGGTCTCTGGGCTGGTGTAAGTTTATGTAAGTTAAGTATGTTAACATCTAAGAAATATCTGAAAGAACAAATTATGTACACACACTCTGGGGAAAAAAGAGGCAGTAGACAAGTGGTCTAGGGTGCAAAGCTGGAGGATTATTATTATTTTTTAAAAGGCACTAAGTGGGTTTTCGGTTGCCTCCTCACATAAATAACCCAATTCCCCATTTCTGAGGGTGTTCTTCATGTCATTCCCAAGTTGATAATGACTGACGTTCAAGTGCTATGAATAGTATTATTCAGAAGTGTGCTGCTGTTTAAAATCCTCACCCAAATAGAAAGTTTTCTGGATCAGTCACTATTTCTCAGCCTAGCCTGTCTTGCAGGATCTTTGCATGGGGAAAAACAGAATGTATTTAGGACATATGTTCCCCTAGGGTGCTTAGAGAAAGTGGAGGCTGAAGATAATTTGCATACAAATGAACACAGAAAATCTGTGCATTATATAGGTACACTTGACAAGGAATTTTGGAGGCCTGCAGATTAGTCCTCCCCCTCCCAAAGAAGCCAGTTGACAGCTTCTGCTTCTTCTGTGCACATGGTATTATTTTAACTATATAAAGCCCAGATATAGGCAAGACATTCACAATGAGTGTATAAACCACTAAACTTCATTTGCTCAGATCGAGCTAAAATCTGAGCCAGTCTGGCAGCTGGTCTTGGCATAGTAACAGGTTGCTGTGTGAAAATGCTTATTTTTAAAACATTAGAAGTGAGAAAACAGGCAGGATATCATGCATAGCAAATCATGAACAGTCGTTAGGTCCCTAGTTTAGGTGGTGCAGATTCTTGCACTCCTCTGATTGTATATTCTTCATAGAAGAATTGGTTTGGTGGTGACATGCAGTTAGTGGCATACCCTGATGACATCTAAGAGCAGCTGGAATTAAGTGCAGTAGACCAAACATAAGAGGAGCCCTGCTGGATTAGGTTACAACCCATACAGTCCAGAATCCTGCCTTACCCAGTGGCCCACCAATTGCTTCTGGCCATTGTCAAGGAGAAGACAAAAGGAAAACCCTCACCTGCTTTCAGCTCCCTGCAAATGGCTATTATAAATGGAATACTGTCAAGCTACATTTTCAAACTGCACTTTCACCTTTCCTACAGTGAATGCTCCCAGGGATACAATATTAGCCTTTGTCAGGCAAATTAACAACAACCTAAGTGATAATGGCTGTGATGCCTCTGGTAGTATCAGAAATGTCATTCCCAGTGGCAACCAGGAGCAACTTTGTTAAGAGAGAACATCCTACAAACAAGGCACCTTGGAAACCAATTGGGCTTGGAAATGACACAACACCATTGCCTGAAGACACCTGATGCCACTGAAAATGAAGACGTAGCCAGGGTGCAACACAGGCAAGTGGAGACACAGATTTACGCTGAAGGCCCACCTCTTCGATCTGGGTAACCCTTCATTTCAGTGCTATCACTTGGTTAATATTATTGTTTTGTTTTTAACTCTTCTCTGTGGGCTTCCCTGCTTTTCTTTTTCTCCTAACGCTTTCATTGATTCTTGTTGGCTGCCTGAAGTTGTTATGAAGTAGGTGGAATACAAGTACACAAAACAAATCAGCTCATTTGTTTTGACTGTGTAGTGCAATGTAATTTTGCCAAGTTTTATTTTCATTTAATGTGGCTTTTTTCAAAAAACATAGAATAGCCAAACATATACACATTAAGGCACAGATAAAATCTAGAACTGTAGAAGGAGGGATATTGAGTGCCCATCAACATCAACTAAACCCACAGTGGAAGGTGACATTGCTACGTCATGTATTTTCCTGCATCAGTGTGATTACAGTAGAAGGAAAGGAGACCAAAATGCCTTCGGGGTCTTTTTTTTAAAAAAGTATCACAGGGTAGAACCATCTGTTGAACGGTGATGAAAATTTTCTCTTAGGAAAAGAGGCTTCTTCTGCCCATTTTGTTTTTAGAAGGTTCATTTTATTTTTTATTGCTGGAGCCTGCTTTAAAACCTTCAGGTATAAGTGTGGAACAAAACAGAACAAATAAATAATGGAGGCTTTTCTATTTTTGTTCATAAATCACTTCAGGACTTGAAGGTGAGAGGCAAACATGGAATGTTTTAAATAAATAAATAACCCTGGAACATCAGCTAACTGATTCTATATGCATTTTCAGAGAGGTGCCTGAAATATATATATATATTGCAGAAGAGTGAAAGCCAGGCTTTTCTGCGTGACTTAATTTTGTCTCTGCCTGCCTGATATCTATTGGGGAGTTGTGAGTCAATGCAAAAAGTGCCATCAGCTTATTGGCATTACAGCTAGACTGGCAGACAGTTCTGACACATTGGGTACTCTTGTCTTCTATTGACCACTTAATTTGTAGTAAAGATAAAGCAGGTGATCCTATGCCATCTTTACTCCCTTGGCATCAAACCAGCTTCAGGGAGCTTGCCAGGCATGTGAAAAAAACAAAAAGGTGTTGGTGTGGTGAGCTCCAAAGTGCCACTAAAGCAATGTGACAGGTTGTCTGGTACATTGGCTCAGCCTGCATGTATCTGGTGGACCATGGCAACAACCATTGCTGGCATTGTCTCTTGTCAGTTTGGTCTAGTGGTTAGGGAGCTGGACTCTTATCTGGGAATACCTGGTTTGATTCCGTCCTCCCCCACGAAGCCATCTGGGTTACCTTGGGCTAGTGACAGCTCTCTTCTGAGCACTCACAGGCCCACCTACCTCACAGGATGCTCTGTTGTGGGGAAAAGAATAAAAAGCTTTGTCAGCCACTTCCCCTTAAATGGGTGGGAAAAGTGCGGTTAAAAAGCCAACTCTTCTTCTTAGCCTATAGTCTGTGGAAATGCATGTTCTGGATCACTGCCTGTCATTCACCTCTGATTTGACTGTGGCTTTCAACTTCTAATGCTTTCTGTGACTCTCAGAGCTTCTTGGTGTAATTTTTAAAAATCACAAACTTAGCTAATATATAGACAACCCATTCACTGTAAAAACTGCATTGCTGTTTAAGGTTTATACATGCTAAATGGATTGCGCAAAGTGAACAATCTGGAGGCACAATTGTTTTACTGCTAGATTTCTGGAATTCTGAGTGTCGTAATGAGGGGAAAAATACAAATTCTACCTTACTTTGTTCATTGTATATTTTCATTTCCTAACTTCAAGGCAGCCATAAATCTATTTTGGACAGAAGGTGATTTCTATTCAGATCCAAAACTTATTAAGCTGCTGGTGCTGTTCTTCCCTCCTGGGTTTGTTTCCTCAAAACAGATTGGATCCACAGGGTGGTTTTCATGTCTTTCAGGCAACGTTGACTCATCCGGATATGGCAGGTGAAAAGTACCCCAGGGACACTGGCCACCAAATGCTTCATCACACAAGTGACTTAGCTTTGCTTGAAGAGTAGGTATGGTATTTATTGTATAGTAATGAGATTATCTAACATGATGCTTCATTTCATGCAGATAGTACCTGGAAGGGGAATGGGGGATTATGTACGCATGGGTGCATGCACACACACACACATACACTGCTAAAAAAAATTAAGAGAATACTTAAACATTGGATCTTGATGAATGAAAGTTTGAAGCTGAAAATTTTTACTGATATAAATTCCATATTTCATTGAGAACAAAATGATATATCAATGATCAGTGGACACACAAATCATCAACCAATTGACGGCTGGATTCCAGATTACCCTGACAAAGTAAAAAAATGAAATTTGTATAAATTTCGTCCTGGAAACTCATAATGTGACTCAGTGATGTGTGTGGCCCTCATGTGCTTGTATTGACTCCTGACAACATCTGGCCACACTCCTGATGAGATGGTGAATGGTGTCCTGAGGGATTTCCTCCCAGACCTGTATCAGGGCATCAGTGAGTTCCTCAGTGGTCTGTGTTGCTAAACTGGCAGCATAGGATGCATCAATGCATAATATCCCAGATATTCTCAGTTGGATCCCAGCCTGGGGAACATGAAGGCTAGTCAATGGCATCATCCAGGAACTACCTTCATACTCTGGCCATATTGTCCTGTACCAAGGGGAACCCAGGTCCCACTGCACCAGCATAAGGCTTGACAATGGATCTGGGGTTTCATCCCGGTAGAGCAATCAAGGTACCGTTGGTCTATCACATAGAGGTTTGTGTGACCCTCCAAACTGACCCACTGTCAAACTGGTCATGCTGGATGATGTTACAGGCAACATAACATGCATCATGGTGTCTCCAGGCTCTTTCACATCTGTCACATGTGCTCAGTGTGAACCTGCTCTCATCTGTGAAGAGAACGGAGTGCCAATGGCAGACCTGCCAATTCTGGTGTTCTCTGGTGAATGCTGATTGAGCTGCACAGTGCTGGGCTGTGAGCATAGGTCCCCCTGTAGGTTGTCGGGCCCTCAGGCCACCTTAATGTGTTTCTGACAGTTTGATTAGAAACATGCACAGCAGTAGCTCACTGGAGGTCATTTTATAAAGCTCTGGCAGAGCTTCTCCTCCACACACAAAGAAGCAGATATCAGTCCTGATACTTGGTTGATGCCCTTCTGTGGCCCTGTCCAGCTCTCCTTGTGTAACAGCCTGGAATCTGCTCCATCTGTGCTGGGAGACACATCAAACCTTCTTGTGATGGAACATATGGGTGTGCCATCCTGGAGAAGCTGGTCTACCTGTGCAACCTGAATGGGCTGCAGGTACTGCCTCATGCTACCAGTCATGACAAGGACTCTAGAAAAACACAAAACTAGAGAAGAATCAGTCAGGAATGTGGAGGAGAGACTGTTGTCTATGGCTACCACTTGAATAATTATTCCCTATTTGGGGCTTGTCTTGCTGTTGCCCCTCAGTGCACCTGTTGTCATTTTCATTTGCACCAAAGCAGGTGAAATTGATTCACAATTGCTCATGCTTTCTAACTGGACAGATTGATATCCCTTCAGTTAAGTGACTTGGGGTTCTGCTGTGATGCTTCAGTATTCCCTTGATTTTTTTGAGCAGTGTACTTATTTATCTGCCTACTTCATAATGACTTGAGGCAGCTAGCAAGAGTCAATAAAAATGCTAAAATAAGAATACAAAGTGGGGGGACACACACACAAAATTAAAAACAAAACAAAACTTGAAATGAAGAGTTGACCAAATGAAATAATTGGGTCTTAAGATGCTTCTTAAACTATGATAAGATACATGGCAGGAACTTGCCTTGATGTGAACTTCTCATGGGCCGGGTCCTGCCTGAGTGGGAGAGGCAGTCCTGAAGGTAGATGGGTGCTAAACCCTAAAGAACTTAAAGGTCTTTCCCAACATCTTAAACTGGATCTGGAAACTGACAGGAAATCAGACTGAAATGCATGGTTTGATTTCGCCCTTCCCCATGAAACTAGCTGGGTGACCTTGGGCTAGTCACAGCTCTCTTCTGAGCTCCCACAACCTCACCCACCTCACAGGGTGTTCTGTTGCGGGGAGAAGAATAGAAAGCTTTGTCAGCCGCTTTGTGTTCCCTTAAATGGGTGAGAAAAGTGGGGTAGAAAAGCCAACTCTTCTTCTTCAAATGTGTCCAGTTCCAAATAGTGTCTGCCTTTTGCTACTGAGGATAGAAATTCTGTCAGTTCCTAGTATGCTAATAAGTGTCTACAAGTTCTTTGGTCTAGCAGCCAGAGAATCAATCACTATTGGCACTCCTGCTCTCTTCTTTTGCCAGACTCATTCCTTTTCAACTTGTAGGTCTCTGCATTTGTTCATCTTTTCCAATTCAATATCGATTATTCTTGTATCTCTTGATATTAGAATATCTATTGCCCAAGATTGTTCCCTTTCCACCGCAGTTATATCAGGGATGTTATGAGCTGAAAGTTTATTAGTTTGAATTTGAAAGTCCCACAGAATCCTGACATCCTCATTTTGAACAACTTTTCCCATATTGTGATTCTGTCAGTTCTTGTCGGTAGAATTATACTTTTTTGTTGATGTTCCAGTGCATCATGGGAGCTACTCTCTTGTGTCTTTCTTTGTAGTCTGTGCAATGTTGTTACTGCCAAATACTTTTCAGATCCCAGCATTATTCAGAAGTGGGCAGCCGCCACTGAAACAACTTGATCTCTGATTACCACCTTTCTAGCCATAGCCAGCAAGGAGGCACAGAAAAAGGTTTTTGATTTTGATTATTAGAAGCTGTAGAATCCAGTTCCAGAAGGGAGTGAAAACTCAGGTATTGGCCAAAGTCCAAATATTACAAGTTCTACTGCCAAAACAGAGGCATCAATGTTTGCTTCCTTGAGTGTTTGCTGAGCACTCAGGGAAGAAAAGATAAAATTCAGTCCACTTGAATGACTATGGCACACTGAGGCTGGCTTGCCCACTAGGGGCACTCTTTAGTTGGGAACGCTCCAGTAACTCCAGCCCACGCTTAATGGGTCCTACCTTGAAATCTTTTTCCATTACAGGATGCTTGGTATACTCCCTAATCACCTGCGTATCAGGCTATTACTATTTGTTTGCTTGTCTGGTAATTTTTCCTACCCACCCTCTACATTCAAAGTAAAAACACAATACTGGTAATATAAAAGATGGCTTTTAAAATTGCAGGAGAAGGACCATATGTTCACAAACACTTTTCACAAAGAGAATGCAGAAATGGTGCCCCCTGTACTCACCACTGATCATAGTCCAGATCTCAGCCATAGCGGTCAGGGAGTGGAGTTGCCTGCTTCTCTTGCCAGCAAGGCTCCATTGTCCTTCACAGCCATGGGCAAGCAGAAGTTCAAGCAGAGTCTCCTGGAGCACAGGATGATGCAGCATAGGGAAGATGTTCAGCTGCTTTTAATGGGTCTGGAGCCCGGCCAGAAAGAAAAGTTGCAAAGCCTCATCAATATCAAGGGCACTCAGAGATATTTTCAAACTTATAAAACTTCTGGACCACTGTAGGAAACTCTTATTTCTAACAGTCTCAGGGCTCTGTAGCTCATAAAGCCATTTATTTTTAGTTTGCAAAGACAAGGCCAGCTCAAGCTAGCCCTACTAATGAACTAGGCAACACTCCTATGATCTGTACAAGACGGCCAGATGGAAACAAAAGCAGGGCTCCTGCACCTTTCATGGTTGGTTATATCAGCTTGGATGGTTTCATAAAGGAGTTGGACCAATTCATGGAAGCTAAGGTTATCAATAACTGGAGAAGGAGAAGGAACAAGTTTTCTACCTGGTAATAATCTGTTGTTTTAATGGTTGTTACCAGCCCAGAGACCTTTGGTTATGTGGTGGGATAGAAGTGGAATGAATGAATGAATGAATGAATGAATGAATGATCAACCTGTGGCATGCAGCTGTACTGCCCACTTGCAGCTGTACACCCAAAAGATGGCGCAGATGCTGCTGACCAATAGCTCACTAGATGTTCCCAGTAAAGTTGTGGACAAAATTTTACTTGTCCACGGCTAGCAAAGACTGGGATAGCTGGAGTGTGCTCCAAGATGTTCTAGGTCAGCAGCTGCAGTGTGGCACATGGAAGGGACTCCCCAGAAATGATTGGAACCACTCCTGGAAGGTTAAGTTCAAACAGGCCCAGAGACAAAGAAAGATATGAATGGTTTGGCCCAACATATCCTAGACTCCTTTTGTCTTTGTTTAATATAACATCTAATCCAAAAACTTCAGAAAGACTAGGCACAAAGTGAGCTTACTTTTTTAATTGCATGGATTCAATTGAGTGTCATGAATGTCCAGCAGATTTGCAGTTGCTTTTGTTCTCTATTGAGAGAAGTATGAGCAAATCATGCCTCTCCAAATTGTGGCTGAACTGTAGTTTCCATCCTTCCTTTCAATGAATGGTGCTGGCAGGAGTTCCTGTGTGTTACAGTTCTGCAACATCAGGAGGACCACATCTTCTTAAGAGGTCCCCCTGTGTGGTTCTATGACTGTCCATTGAAGGACTGCTTTGAATGCTCAAACAAGTTATGGAAAGTAATGGCCAAGTATTTTTCTTTTGTTTGGGAGACACTCATTTCTGGATTCTTCTGTAAGGAAAATGCCACTTGGGAATTAGGGCTTAGCACTCTAATTTTTGTGTGAGTTGATATCTTCAAACCATTTATGATGTGAGATATATAAACCCTCAAAGAAAAGGATTGTATGGTTAACTGGGCAAGAAAATCTAAATATATTAATTTAGAACAGTGGGGAATGGGGATTAAGGACTAAAAATTCACACTTTGTTATAACCTCAAAGATAATTTTTATAAGATGATGTGTAGATGATATTCTGTATAATCTCACAAAAGTTAGCAAAACTATATAAAGACATATCAAATCTCTGTTGGAAATGTGATAAAAAGGAACTTTTTATCAGATGTGATGAATATATATATATATATATAAGATTGTGAAAAGGTTTTTGGGGGGGATTATACAAAAGATAATGAAAACACAGTGGAAGCTAGAAATCTTTTTATTAGATGTGATATGTTTTAAACAAATGGGAGAAATTTATTTTTTTCATTGCAATATATGATAACTGCCCCAAGAATCTTGTATTCTCGGGTGTGCAAATTGACAAAGACACCAGTTATAGAGGATGGGCTGTGAAAATGATGGAGGTAACAGAAATGGATAAATTTACTTGTTTGTTAAGAGATAAGACACAAACTTCTTGAAGAATTGGCAGCTTTTTATTGACTTTCGACATGGTACAAGAAAGACTTATTGCTTACAGGTTTAAAGTGTGAATGGAACAGGACATCCATCTGGAGAGACTAAGAAAAATAGAGGATCAGAATGCCAAAGTAACAAGAGCCATGGTAAAGGAAACACAGGAGCCTTTATTTTTGTACATGATTTTTTGGGGATTATTTATTCTAAATTGCTTTTCAATATTACATGTAAGTTTTACACTCTTAAAAATAAAAAGAAGAAAAAGAAAAGCTGTCAAGTTTCTATGGGCCTCTGATGGACTTAGGTACCCACACAGAAATGAAATGTGAAACATGATCATTTGCATTGTTAATGGTGCAAGTCTCATTTTATCCTTCTGTATGTAATACCTAATTCATATGTAACCAGTCCACATACATCAGGTTTCCATGACTCCTTCCAAATGTGCCAGGGCCAGGCACCTCTGCTGGAACATCCTTATTGTGGTCATGCTGGGCAGCTTCTATACCTGTAAAATAAAGCTAACATCAGCCTTTACGTGCATGCATGATCACCTCTATGTTTCTATCAGACCACAGCAGGGTGTCTGTGCCCTTTTAATGTGCAAAGATTAAGGATTGTGGAGCATCCCACTTTCCCTTCCTCGAACAGATCAGACATCTGCTCTGTGCCTTGTTTGCCTTCCATTTGGCTTCTGAGCTTAGTCCAGGACAGATGGTGTCCTCCCTACCCAACAGACTGGACTGGGCTAGTTAGACTACTCAACACTGAGAATGTTATCTAGTTATGTAATAAAATATCTACAAATGGAGAAGAAAGCTTGGAGAACTTCAGTAACTTATTGTGTAGACAGCGGCATACAAGGCTTAACTCTTTCCTTTCCTGAACCATGGTGTCTGTAAAACAAAAATCACTGAAGTATGCCATGGACTGTAGGATGGAAGCTGTCATGTTTAGAAAGGTTCCTTTTGGGGATTATACTTTCTGTGATTTTAAAAAATCTTTTGCCACTATTGGAAGATTCCAAAGCCCTTTTCGCTATTGGAAAATTGCTTTTGATTGCAACGTATTATGGTTTCAAGCATTTCTCAGTGTTAATTTTGCCTTCTACACCATTGTGATAGCAGTTTCTTAAATAAAAAAACAAATATAATAGTACCTTGATGGTGCTGGAACAGGATAAAGAACTCCCTTCTTGTGAAAAAAGTTGAAGGAGTGGAATTTGGAGGGGGGAAAAGTGGTTTGGTTTGTAGCTCTGAAAAACTTCCAGTTGACATTTCAGTGCTTCTGCTAGTTCCCAAGTGGGAAAGATGTTGGCAAAGGGGCATTCCAGACATAATAAAAGCAGCAACATAATGCTGATGTCCCAGTGGGCTACTGCTGATGTAACCAGCCCAAAAGGGAGTGTGGGAATTTCTGTACTTTCTAGGAAACTTCAATATCATATCCACTGCATCATGGCATCCAAGAATTCACCATGTGTGCAAACAAAAGGGGCTGGCACAGCAAGCTCTCAAATGTCCATTGATGTGAAATGTCTAGTGGCCTTCCTCCCTTTATTGCTGGGTAGTGATGACTCTTCTTAAGAAGCCAGCATTTCTCCTGCACTGAGTAGAGACACCTTAGTCACTTGAAAGGTGCTGAATGGATTTTCCATATGACATAAGTACTTGTTTTCAATTACTACTTATTATTCAGCCTTTTCAAGTTTCACTTCTTATATTTGAAAAGAAAACTGGAAAAAATGATTTTAGAGGTTTAAGACCTCAGGTTTTTACAACAGGCAAAGAAAGTTCCCTGTTCTGTTTGCATTTTTGCAGAATAACAAAGAAAGAGACAGTTGCAGCACTCTTTGAATTTCAACCTGGCACTGTACAAAGAATAAACAGGGGGAATTGCTCTTCCAGCTATTCCAAAGGACCTAAGGTGCAATAAGCTGGCTTAATGAACTGCTATAGACAGAATGCACTTGGATGGGGTGGAGACATGGGGAAAGGGGGAAAAGGAAGGAGTTCTGTAGGCAGAAGTAATGCAGAATTGACAACCTTTATTCAACGGCAAAGAAAAATAAAAGGCACTTTTTATTCAGCAAAGGTACAGACTCCAATAGCAAGGCATGGCAAACAACAGGCATACCCAGTAGGCAGCAGTTCTATGCATGCAATAGAGTAGTGGAAGTAAGCTGTCAATCAGATACAGCAAGAAGCAAGAAAGTATCCAAAGAACAAAAGGTGCTAATAGGATTATCTGCCTGAGTGTTCTTTATGAACTCTAGTTAGTGCTTGAGTAACAGACAGAAAGCTTCTATGTAACAAAGTGGCAAATTCCCTTTTAAACTGAGCAGGGAATTTGGGCCTTTCTGCACTTGCTCCCATCGGTCAGGATCTAGTGGGCTTGGCTACTATGGACCCACTCATCCTAACTAAAAGCAGGTAAGTGCAGAAACTATGCAAAATAGTGGTACAGCAATATGGGAATTCTCTGTTAACACCAATATGGAGATGATGGAAAGCGCTGAGGCTTGAAGATCAAGTAAGCACCATTTTTGTTGAGATAGAAACATATAAAACCACTGAGGTGCCCCACGGGTATTTCCTGGCATCTGTGTGGTCCTTCTGAGATTCCAGAGAAACCATTATTCTATCTCATCCTAGTAAATTTCACTTTGGCCATCTGGGAAATTACCACTATGTTTCAATAAATGGTTAGAAAAGTAGTGCATTTTAGTTGGATTGTTAGAGATTACAATGCTTTCTTTAATTATTAAACACACACACAATACAACCCCAGGGGCCTTTCTGCACTTAGCCTGGTGGTCGCCTTGTGGTAAGCTCCAAGGTGGAGCATTCACACATGATGAAGCTGTTTCTGAACCAGAAGCAGCTCCTTCTGTGCCAGACCTTGCTGCGAGGTGACTACATGAGGTACAGGAATAAGTGCTCCATATGTCCACTTACCCTGCACCACGGCCGGAGGTGCTAAGGCTCCACTGTGACCATTTGCATGTCTTCCAGATTTGGAAGATGTGCCATGCAAGTGCACATGTACGCTGCTGCATCATGGTTGCCCTAGTGCAGGCGCACACATCCTGGGTAGCAGGGCGGCAAGGCAGTGGCACCTGGACACCCACCTGTAACTCTGGAAAGTGTCTGGTCACATTGGGAAGGATTCAAGTGGGTTAATGTGGATGGTTAGTCCACATGTGGCCAAGGAAAGTGAAGTGTGAACTTCCCCCAGGACTTTCCAATGTCTGGTAATGCTGTTCTTCCTTCTAGTACTATGCTTTTAAACTCATTTGCTAGAGCCTCCTCCCTTTCCCCAATCTTTGTGCCTGCTAAAAATTCATTTCTGAGTTCTTTTGAGTAATATTTCTTTTAACTCCTAGACTCAGACCTAAAATATGGATGCTAGACAAAGGAAGAGTGCCTATGATTTCAGCCCATTTGCTTTTTGCAGACCACCTGAACCTCACCAAAAGCTTTGCAGACCATAGCATGCCTATTCTTTCTTCTCTTTTAGAATAGCCAAGCCTGTTGCAGGTGTGATGGCAGGGCTTATTCAGGGATTGGCTCTGATCGACCTGATTCTTTTTTTGGACGGAACATGGGAGAAGTAAAGTTAAGGGTTTCTTCTTCAGCACCATAAGAAGCCAGGCAGGCGGGGTGGGACTTGGGGACTTTTAAGTCCCGTCTCCCTGTCTGTCACAGCTGTTTTTCGAGAGGTATTTGTAAGAGTGTGGAAGTGGCAGCAGTTGTAGCTGCTGTTTCTCTTTCAGCCACTTACTCACATGGGAGGCAGGACCAAAGATCTGCTTTTCATGTTCTGGATCGCTCAGCAGTTTCTGCACAGAACTTGGTCATACAAAGGGGTAGCAGTAGCTATCCTGTTTTGTCTTTTGCAGTGGAGGCCCCAGGGGCTCCTGAGTGGGCAGCGGAAGAAAAAAAGGTGCTTTAAATGTTAACTTTCTCCTGATTACACTCCTCTTTCCTCCTTCTCCCAGGTCCATAGCCCATGCTCAGCATCATCCCCCTCCCCCAGTAAGATCTATGTGTCCTCTGTTAAAAAAAAAAGAAAAAGAAAATACTCACTTGGGCTAAAATTCTGCAGATCACTAGCCAGTGGTGCTCTAGCCACAGGCTCAAACCTAGGAGTGTCTAAGTTCAACCCCCCATTCTGCTATTAAAGTTCACTGGGTAACCATGGGCCAGTCACAAACTCTCAGCCTGACCTACCTCACAGGGTTGCTGTGGGGAGAAGGTGGAGGGGAGGAATACAGTATGCTTCACCTTGGGGTATTGGGAGGAAAAGTATAATATATATGTCCTAAAGAAAAAAAAATGGTTGTACTGTTCCCCCCTCCAAAAATAAGCCTTTAATACTCCAAGAACTTCCCACTCTACCATAAATCTAGGAAACTTGTAAGATCCTTAGAAAAAGGCTTCAGTGGCCAGAGTGAAGAAGTCTGTCCTCTGGTAATACTGTGGAAATGGGGCTTCTCAGATCTGGCTCAATCATCTGGAAACCTCATGGCTTCTCTCATTTGGAAGGCAGCAGATGTGAATTCAGATACCTCCTAGAAATATCATTATTTAGAAGACTCTTAATTTCTGCAAACTACTGTTACTGTTAACAAGGATCTTGTAAGATTTTAATGTTTTTTAAATTATTTCCATTTTACAATTAACGCTATACAAACAGTTATAGATATAACAGTATTAGGTAGTGTGTTTATTCTTGTGGCTGTCCTTATTACCAGACCAGCAGCCCTCATCCAGAATGCATGTCTCCCATGTTTGGGAGTACTAGGGGATGCATTTCAGTGGTGCACCATGGCATGCTAGCAACTAGCACCACCCTAGAGGTCCAAAGGATAGGGACTTTTGTCCTAGTCCTCAAGAGGTGTGGGAGTGCAGCTGCAAAACTTGCATGAGTTTTGAGGCTGTGGCATGGGTTGATCTGGATCAGCACCATCAGTATAGATGGCACTAATCCTGCCCGTGCCTCCCCATGATCAGTATTAGTGTGCCTGGCTATTCTCGACCCACTGATCCTGACTAAATGAAAGTAAGTGCAGAAAAGGCCATAGATGTCCCAGCTACACATAAGCAGGTATTGGGTCTTAAACTGTGCCACTGGATTCCTAGGATTGACACTAGAGAAACCTGAGAAGACCTAATCCCTGGTCAATAGCCTCTTAGCCTCTGTTAAGTGGGAAAGGGAACACACAGGAAGGTTGCTCCTTTGTGTGGAACTTCTCAGTCATCCTGCTACTACGTTCTGTATTAACTCAAGCTTGTTATCACTGTCAATCCAGCCCCAACCTTCTCTCTACAGTTGAGGAGATTACTTGAGCACAAATCACCAATATGAATTTTATATACAGTAGAGCCTTTTATAATGCAAATTCATAGACTGTGTTTTCACTGTTAAGGGTCCATCCACATTCTCCAATAACAGAGAAGCTTTCAGCAGGCACACACTGCATTTTCTGTGCCTCTTCTTCTTCCATGGCAAAAACTGCTGCCTCTTCCAGCTTATTTTGCTTACTCCTGGCTGGTTTTAAAGGTGGGATTGCACCTGGGGCAGCCTTCCCTTCTGCCCCACTTCTTGGAAGGCATGAAATCTACACTTGCCACACCCTCTCCAGGCTTCTAGGAGGTTCCTCTAATCCTTGGATTTAAATACATTTAAATTGCTCATATAGTGCGTTTTCACAAACTATGTCATTTTTTGGGAACCTCCCCCCCC
>MTQE01002208.1:11795445-11805919 GCA_014337955.1 Aspidoscelis marmoratus | reverse complement strand
CCCCCCCCGCCACTGTGGGAGTGCTTCTATCTTTGCATAGTATCTTGAGATAATCATTACTTTGTCATTAATGACAAACTTATTAATATTTAGAAAAAATAAACGGGACCTTAAAATATCTAGCTTGGAAAAGCTGAGGGCTGTTTTTACAATCTCTCTTTTGTAATTCTCCCAGCCTTGTAAAGCTACTTGCTTGTCACTCACTCCAAGCTAGTTTCAACAGTACCCCTTAGATATTTTAGGAACCGGAGCCAAACAAACAAACAATTAAATAAGCAAACATGCCAGGGATTCAGTGCACCAGGACCACTATTTTAATAAAGCGTCCACAGTACGCTGTCCAAGTGGATTTCTGTCCTGCGGAATCTGGTACCCAAAGCTCCCATTCTGTCTCAGGCAATGACACTTTGTGACTGTTTATGACCTTCCGCAGGCCCCAGAATATTCTAAGGCACTCTGGGGAATGTGAAAGGGCTGCTGCTGCTGAAGGAACAGAGAGGCAGGACAGGGGATGGAGGGAGTCTGGGAGGGGGCGGGGGGAGAAACATCTCCCGGGGATCAAGTTTGGTGGCAGGGACCCGTTTTAAGGGACTGGGTGCTCCCTTCTAGGAGCACGAAGTCAGAAAGGTCCCTTTCCTCTATTCTGCATCTAGGATCCTGTTCGCTGGGGCAGGGAACGAGCAGGGCTTCCGTTCTCTACCCCGAAAGACAAGAATAAACTCCTGGGAGCGAGAAGGGAGGCGCTGACGGCTCGGATGCCAACGGGAAGCAGGCGAGGCGGCACTCCAAGGGGGCAGCAGTAGCGAAGAGGGTTTGGGAGAGACGCCTCTCTCGCTTTGCCTTCGGGCTGCGCCCCGGCTCTCCCGTCCCCATTGGCCCCCTCCCCGGGCAGCAGCAGCGGCGGCGGCTCTGGCGCATGTGACGCGCCCCTCCTTTCCGCGCGGGCCACCTTGACGCGTCCTCCTTTTGTTGCCCAGCGAAAGGGTCGGTTTTCTTCTGCTTTCGCAGCCACCTGACGGCTCAGTCCGCCCGGCCGACCTCCCCTGTCCCGCTCCTCTTCCTCCCCGTCCATCTTTAGTCCCGCCACACCGCCCCTCCCGCCTTGCCCTCTCATCCCATGCCGCCGCCTCGCCTGCCTCCTTCACGCCGTCCGTCACCTGAGGCCTCCCCTCCCCCTCCCCCTCCCCGTTTTCTGCCTCCCCGTTCCTCCTTCTCTCCGCTAGCTCCTCCCTCTCCCCCACCCATTCATCCCCCCTCACGCTTTCCCCCTCTTTCCCGCCTCCTCCACTCCCGCAGCCCCCTCCCTTTCCTTACAGACACACACACAGACAGACAGACACCCCGGTCTCTCTGCACGGGCCCTCGACCCCCGCGCACCCTCCTTTGGCTAACATCCCTGTGCCGGGATTGGCTGCCTGCCCGGGCTGAGTGGAGGGGAGGGTGGTGTGGCACGCGGCGGGCGGCGGGCGCCTCTGACGGGGCTCGGCGGTGGGTCGGAGCAGCTCGCGCGCGCCGGGGGAAGGAAGGAAGGAAAGGGACCCGACTCAGAAGCCCCCTCCCTCCCTCCCCGCGTCCCCAGGCGAACCAGCTCGAGTGGGGCCACCTGCTCCGGCCATGCCTGCGGAAAGCAACGAGCCCGACAGCCTCCTTCGCTACCAGGTGAGCAGGAGAAGGGCTGCTTGGAAGGCGCCCCGTTGCCGCAGCGTGTCGCTGAGGGAAGATGATGGGCGTGCGGCCGGAGGAAGAGGGTTGGGCAGCGGGGGTTGGGCAGAGGGGGCGCCGCGCTCCCGGCTGCTGCTGCTGCTGTTGCCGCCGCTGCCGCTGCAATGTCACCTTCACGTGGGCTCGCGCGGGGCCGAGGAAGGAGGGAAGGAAGGAAAGGAAAGGAGGGTCTCGGTCGGAGATGCAGCCGGACAGGGCTAAAGGCTCGGCAAGGAAAAGCCACTCCGGTCATTGTGGTGGCAGCTCCGTTTGCGGGAAAAGGGGAAGCAGAAAGAGGCAGGGCGGGTAGGCGCCGCGGCAGGCTTTCCCGTCGGGGCGAGCACGGAGAGATGCGGCCGGTTCACTGATGCGGTTTTAGGACGGGGGCTCTTGCGCCCTCGCGGCTCCCTCGGGCAGCCAGTCCAGGCCAGAGAGGCGCCGCCGCCGCCGCCTTGGAACCTGAGCGTGCTGGGGGTGGGTTGGGGGCGCACCCATAATTTCTAGATAGTATCTAAAACTAGTTCCGGGGATACCTGTTCTGTCCTCGACCGGTGGGCAAAGGAAGCAGACTAGGGCTTAGAGGGCTGGCTTGCCGGGGATGGAACTCGCGGTGGCTGGGTGGTGAAACATCATTTTGTCTGCAGAAGGTCCCTGAAAAAAAGCCAGCGGCAAAACCCTTCTTCTGTCGTTGCCTAGAGAGCTACGCGGATGTGCCCCCATGATTTCCAGAAGTTGAGGGCATCTTCAGCTTTTTTATGGCAAGGGATCAAAAACAGTACGGTCTTTGGATCTGCTCCCTGTGATTGCACAGAACCGACATCTACTTTGTGGGAGATTATTGGGCGTTTATATAGTCAGTCGGTTGCAACCAGCGAGACTTAAGTTGTATACCTGCTCGCCTTCTCTGAACACACAGGTGGCTACACCCAACATCCCTTTGTAGAGGTTTTTTTTTTTTTTTGGATCATGGGAATGAGCTTTTGCTGTAGCACTGGAATGGAAAAGTACCAGAGAGTGTGATGGATTTGAGTTCAATGGAAGATTTAAAAGTTGAGAAATCCTTTGTCCCTTGACAGCAGATTAAGGAATTACCTTGTGCTTATTAAAGCACTCAGCTCTGATGTAGTCACTGAACACTGGAGCTGTGCCTCCACTTATCTTTTCAGATGCCTCCCTGGGCTGTCCAGGGTACTGCATCTCTACTTTCAGCAGCATCAGGTGCCCACCAGGTAGCCCAAGGTAGTTGGAGGTCAGGTCATGAGAAACTATTATGGGGGGGCAGGTCAGCTTCGGCACCTTTACAATATGGTGCTGGGGAAGTGTGTTGTGGCTTTGTGAGTTTCATCAGAGCTGCCTGTTGCCAGGTGGCTGCCCTGATACTCACTGAGAAACGGTCTGGTGCAGTTATCTGCTATGTTAGTGGGTTTCTTAAAATTGCCACACAGGCCTTTGATCTCAAATGAATCCATTATGGCACCTCTGTGTTTGTGCTATCCTAGTAAACTTAAATTTGAATATTATATTCTAAGCAGTCAAAGCACTTCAGAAACATTACTCTTGACAACAGCTGCACCAGAGAGGCCAGCATTAGTCTTCCTTTGAAGAGTGAGTGAAGATCTCAAATTAGAAGCTTGTTCAAGTCTAAGGGATTTTCATACCATCTCGTTCTATGCTTTTGGTACATAAAGTACTTTAGGGCTACCTTCTTACTCTTGATATATTTGTGTAAACAACAGTTTACAGCAGTCAGTTGCTTATAATGTCAATGAAAGATGCCTTCTCTTTTGAAGTATATCCATCCCTTCCCACACAGTGTTGTAAGCATTTGAGAATAGTTTCCCACACTTCCTAAACTCCTTTTCTCTGCCTAGTACTTAATGCCAAACTGAGGTATGTTAGAGGTTCTGAAAATGACCACGTGGGGCCATAATAGACAGAGGGGAAACAAAACAGAATTAATTTCTTGTGATGAATTTGGCTGAAATTACAATGTTAAAATAATAAGAGATTAGTTGATAATATGATGGTGATGCAAAGAAATGGCAAAGCACATAAGATTTATTATAAAATAAATGCAAAATTATAAAATGTAGCTCAGTGGTGGAGCAAAATGCCTGGAAAGCAATGGGTTGCTGGTTTGATCTTCAGCCACTCCCTAGAAAGAGACAATAGCAAACTACTTCTGTTACTTTGTCAATAAAACTGCATAGAGGTGCCTATGAAGATGCACATGTAGTCAGGTATTGGCCATGACTTGGTGGTACCCAACTATATCAAGAACAAAATTGCAAATCAATAATTATATAAATATCTGCGCTAATTTATTTTAATAGAAAATGGAGAGAATGTGTGTAAAAAACAAAGTGTTTGTGTTTGGAATAAGTAAATACCAAAAAAAGGTTCTGTATATAGGTTTGCTTCTTTTCAGTGTTCCCAGTACAGACATCCTTTGTAGCCATATTTTCTGTCCCTAGATAAAATTGACAAGTTGTACTTATTTGGAAAAACATAACTTGTAAAAATGTACATTAACTGAAGTAGGAAAAATCCCATGGTGATAATTAATACAGAATAGGGATGTGCACAAGTTGTTTATTTTGCATTCAATACATATTGAATCAAATGTAAGAAAATTAATATTTGTTCAAATAGATCCCCTTTGGATGTGGTAGCATTCTATTCAATATGAATGTATTCATACAAATTCATACGGATATCCCATACAAATGCATACGTATCTCATACGTGTTATATGTGTCCCATAACATATCTGGTCTGAAAGCATCAAATCCACCCCAAATCTGCTCTCAATCCATGTTGAATGCACTCTGGATCCGTTGCAGATGTGACTGGCACAGCTGCTTTCCCTCCTCCCCAGTTCACAGATGTTTGGAAGCATTCGTATGAATACAAATATCAATGTACAAATGTTGTAACGTTCAGTTTGTATACGAATGCCTGAAATTGTACGAATTCATATGAATATTGAATGTTACGAATATCCCTGCACGTCCCTAATACTGAACTTTGTAACAGAAGGACATTCACACAGAAGCACAATGATTCTGCTTTTGTCTGGGGACAAAGGTGCTTACTTGACATTGTCAAGGAGCTTTCTATATCATTATATCAATAGCATTTACATACTGACAAATAGTATGACAGTCATCTGAAATGCTGTCTCTAGTATCATTCCTTAACCTAATGTTGGGAGTTAGGGCATGGTGCATCATTTCTCCGTGTAGGTGGCTGGAATTTTACAATATATTGCAATCCTATTCTATTACTGTCAGACCTTGGCTTATCTAGCCGTGTATTCTTCATTGCCCAGGAGTATCTTTCCAGCGTTCCGGATGTAAATCTTACCTAGAGATATCAGAGCTTGCTACTTTGACCTGTTTAAGGCCCACTGAATTATGGCCTCTGTAACATAATAAAAAAGGTAAAGATGTTCTTGAGTTGAATTTGACTTCTGACTCCATGGACACATCTCTGCAAGCTTTTGCCATTCCTTTTTGGTCAGAGATGCAGAAGTTGTTTGTAGCTATCTTCTGAGTGCATTCTGGGAATCAAATCCATTACTCTTGGTTTTCCAGGCTGCTCACCATAATGGAGAAGAATAAACTGTATGTTTTAACACCTTCTGACTGCTGCATTTCAGCTCTGCTTCTGGATCTTTTTCCTTTGGGACATGATCTCTAACCAAAGCCTCTGCATCCAAAAACAGCCGATCAGATGCAAAATACAGATCCCCCCCCTCCCCGTCTTTGCCTGAAGGTTGGAGGATAGCAAATGTAACACCAGTCTTCAAAAAAAAGGATCCAGGAAATTACAGACCAGACAGCTCAACATCAGTTCTAGGTAAAGTGATGGAAACCATCATTAAGGATACAGTTGATATGCACATAAAGAAGCAAGCATTGCTAAAGGAAAATCAGTGTGGCTTCTGCAAATATAAGCCATGCCTTACTAACTTGTTGGAAGTCTTTGAGAGTGTTAACAAGCATGTGGATAAAGATGGTCCATTTTACATTGTCTGGTCTTTCCTAAGTCTTTTGAAAAGTCCACCTTTAAAGGCTTTTCAAGATACTCATCAATTGTGGAATAAGAGGACAGGTCCTGTCTTGCACTGATAACTGCCTAAAGGATAGGAAACAGATAGTAGTAATAAATGGACAGTTCTCTGAGTGGAGGGAAAGGTTCAGTATTAGGGCCTGTGCTTTTAAAAATTATTCATAAATGATCTAGAAGTAGGGGTAAGTAGTGAGATATCAATAAATTATTCATAGTAGTAAAAACTGAAAGAGTCTGGGAAGAGCTCCAGAGTGACCTGTCAACATTAGGTGAGGAAGCAACTGTGTGGCAAATGTGCTTAAATCTTCGTAAGTGCAAAGTAATGCACACTGGGGCAAATAAATAAATAAATCCCAGTTACACCAATAAACTAATAGGGGCTGACGTTTCTGTGACAGACCAAGAATGGGATCTTGGGGTTCTGATGGACAGCTCAGTGAAGGCATTGACCCAATGCACAGCAGCAGGGAAAAAAAGTAAATTCAGTGCTAGGAGTAATTAGGAAGGGAATAGAAACATAAGTTTACAAGAATCATTGTGCCTCTTTATTGCGTACAATTTTGGTCACTACATTTCAGAAAAGAAATTGTGAAACTGGACAAAGTGTAGAAAAGGGGATGGAAAACCTCTGTTATGAAACCAGGCTGCAACATCTAGGCCACTTCAGTCTTGAAATATGATGTTTAAGAGGATACATGATTGAAGTATATAAAAGCATGAATAATGTGGAGAAGGTGAATAGAACAAAATTTTGTCTGCTGCACAATACTATGAAGTTGATGGTCAAGAGAGTAAGGACTGACAAGGGGAAGTATTTTTTCACATAGAGGATCAGCGGTCTATGGAATTTCCTACCAGAAGAGGTGGTGGAAGCAACCATCCTGGGCAGTGTTAAGAAGAGGTTAAACAAATTCATGTAGGACAGGTGTATCAACACTATTAGAATTTATGCCTAGATATTACCTTCAGGATGGAGAGGCAGGAAAAATGCCTCTTAAATGCCCTCAGAGTACTAAAAGTCCAAACTCATGTCTGGGTACCAGGTCTCCTTTTTCAGTGAAGAAGGAGAAGAAGGAGCTTTGCAACAGTTTGAAGTTGGGGAGAACATATAAGCATCCCACTGTGGGCGTGACGGAGAGCAACTTGACCATTAAGATAAGAATGGAAGGTCCTTCTTCTAATTTTGCCACTCTCAGAGGTGAGAGGGGTGGTGGCATGTGAGAGGGCCTTTTATATGGTGGGCCCCAGCTGATAGAATTGCCTCCCAGTAAAGGTGCACCATGCACCAGTATCATATAGTTTTAGGCGTTTCATTAGAACAGAAGAACAGAAGAGAAGCCTTGCTGGATCAGGCCACAGCCCATCTAGTCCAGCATCCTGTCGCACACAGTGGCCCACCAAATGCTCATGGGCATCTCAAGCAGGGACAAGGACAAACCTTCTCCTGCTCTCGAGTCCCAGCAGATGGCCTTAGAAGCGCCCCAAGAAGATTAGAAGATACCTCTTCACTCAGACCTGTTGATACTTAGCTTCTTCTGAATGTAGTCCTGCCAAAGTGGGAGGGTTATATTTTAATTTTTTTTATAAGTGTGTTGTTTTTATTGAATGCTATGACCTGCTCAGGGAACTTTGAGTAAAGAGCGGGATACAGATACTTGAACAAACGAACGAATGAATTCAATGGGTATAGAAACATGGTCTATGGCTATTTGTTTCTGTTTATCAACTTTATTTATTTTTTTTTGTTGTTCTGGGTGTGTTAATAGTAACACTGGAACATTTATAGCACAACAGGCCCTTGTTAGTAGTTATCCATTCAGCATGGGTATAATTTATGATTTTTTTTGGAAAAGCCAATCTGCATTTCTAACATCCTCAGTATATTTCTTGTGCTAATGATTGATGAACAAATCTAGATGTTGTTTACATATTGCTTATTATGATTTTTTACACTGGTTCCTGGTTTGGTTTTTTAGCCCTCTGAAATACAATCTGTTGTTTCTGTTAAACCTCCTTCTACTGAATGTCTTCTCTTTGTGCAATATTCCTATTAGTATCGTTTATTCCTCTGACACTATTTTTGTTACTAATAAAAGACTGCATTTGAAATGCCGTATGATGAAATATTGACACAGTCCTATTCCTCTCAGTCTGCACTAAATAACCCAGGGCATTATCTATTTCCATTTTTCTGTATTTAATTAGTGACTTCATCAATTATCTTTGCTTTTTCTCTCCCACCCTTCCCCACATTTAACTTATACTTCTGTCTCAGTTTTATACAACTTATACTTCTGTCTCAGATTCCTTGTTAAAGTCCAGTTTAAAAATAACCTGCAGTGTATGTTAAAATTGCGTAAAATGACTAAACATTATCACCATTGTTATATTGGTCAGATTGCATAATTTTGTCTGTGCTTATTACCTATATAGTGTATCAAGTAGTTCACCAAACTTAGTGACTGAGAATCCCCTCCAGATCTTGGGCGCGGTTTGCACTTATCTGCTAGAGAGTGGAGGTCCATTCCTTAGGCAAGTACATCTGCCACCCTAGAGTATTGGGCAGGGGTGGAAGAATCTCCAGAGTCCAGAGCAGCAGGTCTTCTTCAGCAGCAGTTCAAGACAGCAGTTACAGGATGGGTAAAATCCTTTCCACACACATTCCTCCTATTTTACTGAAGAGAACACCTAAGCTGAAAAATAGTGATTTGTTCAAAGCTACCTAGTCTCCTTTTAAGAAAATAGCCTTTCTTAGGAGCTGAAGTTTGACAGCAACAAAGACTTTCTCAAAACATCACCATGGGTTGTGCCACTAACACACTGTAGTATGAAATAAGTTAATGCTGGTTAGAAGTGTTGAGTCTTCTTAATAATTCTTATCTCTGTTCCTTTGTCAAGTTGCTCAACAGTGCTGCTGTTAGGTTAGCAGCTTGGAAGAATCCCTCAAAAGTAACCGTGTTGGTTAACACATTTTGATGTGAAAAAGCACCATTGGACCACTGATTCCAGAGTAGGGATGTGCCCGAATGTTCTAAACATTCGTAATTCAATCGAATTTGATTGAATGTGGACATTCAAATTCAAATAGAATGTCTTAACATTCAAACTTAAACATTCAAATGAATTTCAAATGTTCCAAAATATTCATCTGAATGATTTGAATGTACAGATATGCATGTATTACATATGTACCTGTACAAAATCATACGTATCTGTACACATTTGCACTTATAATACAGAACAAAAATGGGATGCAGACAGGATAAAACAGGATGCATTCGAAGTGCATACAGATATGTATAACACATACGAATGTGGTTGACATTTGTATTTTCAAATTCGTATCTAACATTCGAATGAATAGATTTGAACGTATCAGATTCGAATTGGGTTTTGTTGCATTTGGATTTTAAATATGCAAACTGAATGTTTTGACATTGGATTTGACTCAAATTTGAATGCTACCCCCCCCCATTTTTGCAGAGTGAAAAAAAGAAGGGTCAAATTTGACCTATGTTGTTCAGGGCAACTGCAGTTCCCTTTATGTCATCTATTCCTGGCCAGCAAAAATATGTCTTTCCCACGAGGAGAGTATTTTTATCCAGTGCTTGTTTTGGAACAGGAAATTGCTCAAGAGATTCAAGAATTTTCCTTGGACTTTTCTTAAGGTTGCCATGTGAAATCCATGCCAAGATTCCTGGATCTTGAACTGCTGTACAGAATATAGGAATAGCTTGCCATGTGAGCAGTATCGGCTAAATTTCTGGTTTCTCCATAGCTGTTAGGGATATAGAAACTTTGACCCAAATTTTGTCTGCCAATCTTAGCTGTTTCCATAATTTAATCAATCCAGTGGAATTTAATCAAACCAGTGTTGTTGTTAATGGTGCCGTGACCTTGTAGTTCCATCCTGGTCCAGAATACTAGGGGGAGTACAAATACAGCCATAAGGGAAGAGGCATCTCGACGTGCTATGTGCTAATGGGAAAAGAAACCCTGCCCACAGGATGGCACCAGCTACATGTTGAGTGGCAATATTCACTGCTTTCTCCCTAACCCTTGACTTTGTCTCATGTAGTTTTTTGTCTTCACCCACCCAACAATGTGGGGAGTGCACTGCTCCTGCCAGCTCTCTGGAGGTATTTTGTCTGCCTTTTTAAAAAGGCAAAAGGGAGTGTGAAGGAAATGATGGAACATAACTTCCTCCCTGCCTTCTTTTCAGCCTCTTCAAGCATTTTCCACTTGCTCCAAGGGTGTGATCAAACATCGCTTTTTTGGACACCTATTTATAAAGGATCACCCCATCTGTGGTTGCATAAAAAACCTCCGTGTCACACAGTTTTTAAAACAAGTACCTAAAAAGCCTCCTATCTTCTCTTTCTTGTCACCCACCAGCCTTTTCTCCAGGGTTCTGACTGGATGGATGGCTGTTTCCAGGTTGCAAGCCTTTGTATTGGCTACAGGGACCTCTTTAACCTCTCACCCCATCCACTCCAAAGTTGCCCTGAAAGTGGACGGGGTGAACAAAAGGAGACTTTCTGATGAAGTAAAGGGTTTTTAAAATTATGTTTGTCCCTAGGATCTCAAATTCATTCTGTCCCTCATCACATGTCTGAAGTAGAGTGAATGTGACTGAAATTGAAGGGTTTTAGCAATATTATTATTATTATTATTATTATTATTATTATTATTATTATTA
>MTQE01002208.1:11767884-11795108 GCA_014337955.1 Aspidoscelis marmoratus | reverse complement strand
ATTATTAGTTTATTTCTAAAGCCCTGTACATGTACTCAGCGCTGTACAAAGTAGCTATACTTTTCAGTTGAGGAGCACTTCATATAGCTCTCTACTGCCTCTGCCATTCCCATGTTGGATTGCAGTAATAGCTCTTTTTAAAATGTAAGTGGTGCCCCCACTGTCCTGGAATAAATTCCAAAAATCACAACCCTTGAAATATTAATAGAGGCACTTTGTACCACATCACTGCTCTCAGTTTGGAAGAGGATACTTTTCTTTCTCTCAGCAGCAACTATGAGAATTCCAGAGCTGTTGATTTGTGTGTGTGTGTTAGGAATTCTGAGCCAATTGGGCTTTTAAGAACTTGGCACATATGCTATATCCCTTTGGTTTTCTATCTTCAATATAATTTAAGTGTCTCTACTTGATCTTTTTATGTCTCAGCCTATTGGCTGAAAAGACGAGGAAAAAGAAAAGAAGGACCACAACAAAATGGCCACCCACAAAATTTCCAGCCCCTTGGAAATAGCCCCTTGAGAAACTGAGTATGGATTTGTTAGATTGAAATGGGGGGGGGGGCAGTTTGGAAATAGATTTTTGATGGTCTGTCCAGCAAACTCACCCAGGGAAAGTCAGTCCAGTCATTCACTTCCTCCCTGTTTGTGTATCTACATGGAGAGGAAAGGGAGGCAATGATCGGATTGCAGAGTAATTTTAATGAGATCATTGGTAAGGCGTGTCATTTGGGACTCTGAAGTTCTTTGGGGGCTATTAGAGGTTGACAGCCTTTGAATATCCTGTCCCGTGGTCTGCACAATTGGGCAGTGTGGATGAAACTCTAATTTAAGAACATTGCCCATCACCTAGTATCTTTTCAACCTCTTTCTTCTTACATACCCATATATTAGTTTGGAACCTTTTTTTGGTCCCAGTTTAGAACCTATTACAAATTTTGTTAAAACTGGAACCGACGTTAACTGGTCTGTAATTGCCTGGATCACCCCTGGATCCTTTTTTGAAGATTGGTGTTACATTTGCTACCCTCCAGTCCTCAGGTCCAGAGCCTGATGTTAGGTAAAGATTATTTTTTTTTTCCTAGAAGGTCGGCAATTTCACATTTGAGTTCCTTCAGAACCCTTGGAAGAATACCATCTGGTCCTGGTGACTTGTTAACATTTAGTTTACTAAGACATGCAAGGACCTCTTCCTTGGTTATTTCTGTACAGTTTAACTCTTCAGAAAATACAGGCTCAGCTACTGGCATGTGTCTTCTGTCTTCCTCCATGAATACAGAGGCAAAAAATTTGTTTAGTCTCTCTGCAATCTCTGTGTCTTCTTTAAGTACCCTTTTCTGTCCTTTACCATCTAGTGGTCCAACTGTTTTCCTGGTTGGATTCCTACTTCTGATATACTTATAGAAGTTCTTGTTATTTCTTTTGATGTTTTTAGCAATGTGCTCCTCAAAATCTTTCTTAGCGTTCCTAATGGCTGTCTTGCATTTTTGTTCCAGTGTCTATGTTCCCTCCTGTTCTCTTCATTTGGACAAGCCTTCCATTTTCTAAATGAACTCTTCTTGTTTTTAATAACTTCATCTACTGCACTTGTGAGCCACACTGGTTTCTTCTTGGACCTGGAAATCCCCTTTCTTCTTTTAGGTATGCATTCTAGTTGCACTTCCATTATTGTTTTTAAGTGGTCTCCATGGATTTTGAACTGATCGAACTCTTCTAACTTTCTCTTTCAATTTCCTTTCTACTAATTTCCTCATTTTGGGGAAGTTTCCCTTATGAAAGTTTAAGGTCTCTGTGTTAGACTTTATTAAGAACTTACTCCCTTAAGTTGAAGGTTATTTAAGTTGAACGTTATTGCATTGTCGCCACTGTTCCCAGTTGGATCAGTTACAGTGACGTCCTTTACCAGGTCCTGAGCATTACTTAGGATCAAGTCCAGGACTGCATTTCCCCTGGTTGGTTCCATGACCATTTGCTCCACGGAACAGTCATTTAGCAGGTCTAGGAATTTTCTCTTTCCTGAGTTGAACGGGAGTTCATCCAGTCTATCTGAAGATAATTGAAGTCCCCCATTATAACTACCCTATCTTTATGGGATACTTCCTTTACCTCCTTCTCCAATTGTTGATCTCCTTCGGGCGTATGGTTGGGAGGATGGTAGCATGTCCCTATTGTTAGACTTCCTTTTTGGCGTGGTATTTTTACCCACACTGCTTCTGTGGAAGAGTCAGACTCACCTAGACATTCCAGTTCATAAGATTCTATCTCTTCTTTAATATACAAGGCTACACTGCCTCCATATCTCCCTTCCCTGTCTTTCCTGTACAGTTTGTAACCTGGGATGACTGTATCCCATTGGTTTTCACTGGTCCACCAGGTTTCAGTTATGCCAATAATATCAGTCCTATTTTCCATAACTAAGCTTTCTCCCCTATTTTGGTTCGAAGGCTCCTGGTGTTTGCATATATACATTTATATTCACTCCTCTTGTCCAAATTCCACCGTTGAGGAACATGTGACACTAATCCCCCGCTTGGCTCAGCATTATCTGCATATTTCCAGCCCTCCTCACTTGAGGGTGCACTCTCCTGAACTGGATGCTGCCCAGCTCCTGTCGGCTTTCCCCCAGGGATCAGTTTAAAAGCTGCTCTGCAACCTTTTTAATATTAATAACCAGCAATCTGCTTCCATCTTGGTTCAAGTGTAACCCGTCCCTCTTGTACAGGTTTGGCTTGTCCCAAAATGTTCCCCAGTTCCTTACAAATCTAAACCCCTCCTCCTGACACCACTGCCTCATCCACGCATTGAGGCTCCTGAGCTCTGCCTGTCTGGCTGGTCCTGCACATGGAACAGGTAGCCTAACGAGTTTCCCGTTATGGGAAGGGGAATCCAAAGAGTGAATATTAGGACCTCACAGTTCCCTGAGGCCTGGATGGGTCAAAGCAGAAACTTACACGATACTTCTAGCTTTGTAGTGATAGTGCTAAAGTGGAGGAGGAGGGTTGAACTTTCAAACATGTTCAAATGTATATGTTCAAAGGAATTAATAGACCTCCTTTCCCCATCTGTATTAAAGCTTCATTTCTGCCATATTGGCAGCTTGAATGAAAAAGACAGAGAGAGAAAAAGAAACAACTTTAAATTTATAGCTACTGTCACAGTTCAAAAATAGTTGAGCTTTTTTGGCTGCAGCTCCCATAGACATGCACCGTGTTGTACAGTACTCCAAAAAAGGAACTTTTCCAGAATTGATCTCAAAGTTGGCTGCAACTCAGTGGTCTCCAACAACTACTACTAACTGAGAAGTGAATCTAGTGGGTTTTTTTTTTTTGAAGAAATCTAAAGCATATTTATTTTTTGCTTATACTTTTGGCAAATGATGTGCTTTTAATTTCATTTAAACTTCATTTTTATTCCATCCTATACCCGAACGTCTCAGGGCAGGTTAGAACAATGGAAACAAAATATAAAATGAACATACTAAAAATAGGAGCAACTTAAAATAATAACTGACTGTGGGGAGGGGAAGTTGTTTCCTCAGTCCAAGGCCAGGGTAAATAAGTATGTCTTTACCAATCTTCTTAACATATACAGTGAAGGTGCCTGGCATCCCTGGAAGGTAAGTTTATTCCTCAGTCTGGGAACCACCACCAAAAATGTCCTATCCTGGGTCTTTACCTACTACTGAAGATGGTGGTACAACCAGGAGGTCCTCCCTTGCAGATTATTTTGCATGGTAGGTTTTGGATAGATTATTTTAATTCCTTAGAAAAGCTGTTTATCAACATTTTAAGAAGTGCATGTGTAGACAAATAAACAAATAAGCCACAGAATGATGTGAAAATAACTTGCCTCAACCTTCTTGCCTCAAACTTGCCTCAACCATTAAAATGGAATAACTTTGTTCCAGACCTGTTTTGCACAGTGCTTAGAAGTAGCATCTGTTTATTTCACATAAGACCCTCTGTTTTGCATGAAGCAATCACAGTAGTAAAAATCACATGTAAGTACTGGGAAGAGACTGCTTAGCTGGCACAGAATTACTGTAGCCTGTGCTTTCAGACTAATTGCTTTATAATTACATTACTTTTAAAAAAATAAACATTCCCTAAGGGCGTCTCCAGATGGCAGGAGGCAATCCTGGGCTCTTACTTCTGACAGCCAACTCATTGCATTCCGGTTCCTTTCCCAAATTCCTGGATGCTAGAAAAGCCCCTGTCCTGCTTACTTCTCTTTGGTTCCCCCCACACCACCTGTGTCTTATCAACATCCGGGTATTTGGGACAGGAACAGAAACACAAGGAGCCAGCAGATGGAGGTATGTAATCTCTTTTATGGGAAACACAATATTGTTACTTGATTTCCCATAGTGATATACTATATTTTTAATGTATTAATTGAGGACTATATTGGGAATACCAAGTATATTTGTGGCAATCCCAATATAGTCCTAGGGGAACTGTGCATTGAACCCATGTATGGAAGCACTGAAATGATTTTTTGACACTCAATTTGGTTTTTTCCCCTTACTTTGATCAGAAAAACACTGGTATGCACCATCTGTCAGGTGGCTTTTCTGGTGGCATTTGATAAAGGGAGGGATCACTGCTGAGAGATGATGGAGATTATTCCCATTCTCTTCTAGTTTCTTCAGGAAAGATGTGATACTCCCTCTCACTACATCAAGAAAGGCTAAGTTGCTCAGTTTTACAGCTCAAGCCTGTAGAAAAGCATACCAGGTTGCATTTTTCCATCAGTTGCAAGCCTACTTCCTACCTTCCCCATTTCCTTTGGAGATCCACAGCCACTGAGTGGAGCAAACTCAAGATTGAGAAAAAAAGATGTCTCTCTCTTCCAGTGCCTAGTCATCATGCACCTATGCATGCTGTAGGTGGGTATATGTGAGCTAGGAGCAATTCACAGATAATAGCTGACTCACTACTGAGTATATGTTTCATCACCATGTTCAACCATATGCCTTGTTATTTGCAGACCTACTCCAAACACCTTTTATTTGTGCTCACAGAGCCATGAAGTAATTAATTCGTTGTAAGTAGGCATGCTTTCTAAACTTCAGTCTTCACAAAAACCTGGAGGCATGAAGAAGTCATAAAAGGAAGCTGACCGTATCTGTGATGTTGTTTGCAAGATAACCTAGCACTTAAACTTGCTTATTCGTACATTGGGCCTAGTAAATTGCAGTTTTCTTGGGGGAGGGTTCCTGTTTTTTTTCAGTGAGAGCGGTTGAAAACATTTTTTATGGCTCCCTCAGTATTCATGAGCTTTGAGATGAGCACCATTTTGGAGGAACCTAATCCTTGTACATATCAAACAGTAAAGCTAGTGGATGAAATAGAGTTAATCTACAGTGTAATATGGCTTTGGCTGAGTGGTAGGAAATCTCCTTACATTTCTACTTTCTCACCTATTACCAGTCTTACCTTTCAGTCTGTATTTTTAGTTTCAAAAGGCTGATAGATTCTTTTAAAATGACCTTTATGGGCAGTTTGCAAAAACTGAAAGATTAACGAAAAGCCTTGCCCCATATTCTGGCTGAATCCAGACAAGAGGGGGAGGACGCTTTCTTAATTTATTTGTGTTTTTATCCTGTTGTGCTCCCAAAGGTCTCAAGGCAGGTCACAGCAATAAAAATATAAAATGAATACACTGAAAACATTAACAGTGCCTGTAAGTAGGAAAGGGAAGCTGTTTTCTTAGCCCAAGGGCAGGGCAAATAGGTAATCTGAGGGAAGAGCCTGCCCTCCCTTGCTTTAAAGTGAAGCAATTAACTTCCATCTGTCGGATCACATGTCTGCTGCTGTTTCAAACATGACTCCATTTGACAGGCAAGGGAAGGCTGCCCCCTCCCCTGTTCCAGGTGTCATTCTACAGCCAATGGTGCAAGGAGGAGGACTTCCCACTCCACCACTACAGGATCAGCTGTAGAATGACATCTGATGATCCTGATCCAGTGTGTGAGAGAGCAAGCTTCCCTCACCTGTCAAATGAAGGCGAAGAAAGCCTCTGCAGGCATTTGACAGGCTGGGAGAAGGGCTTTCCCTTCATTCTCCATTGAAGCAGCAGCCTTTCCTTTGAAAAGGAAGGTGGGGGTGGGCTCAAAGAAAAGGAATGGCCCCATGGGCCATCCCCTATCTTCAAAACCAGGCAGAGACAGCAGCAGAAAAGGTGAGTTGAAGGGTTCTCAGAGTCCTTTACCCCGTTCTGCTGCTACAATACCTTTATGATGCTGGTAGTAGCATAAGGGAAGAAATGTTCAGCATCCAGGCAGTCACCTCACTTTTCTTCCAGTTTGAGAGTGCAGTGCCAAACAGACACTACAACATCAATGAGCCATAAAGACTCCATGCTGATTCAGCCTGTGTAAAAACTCCCTGCTATAGGTCTTGCACTGGACTCTAGCAGCAGGCAGGCAGGCAGGCAGGCAGGCGATCCAAAGCATGTTTTCAGAGGTTCTTGTGCATGCCTGTCAACAGGGAAAATGTGTCATAGAGGTAGACAGCTTGGAAACTTCCTTTAATGCAGCTGTGAATGATAAAAATAATGAAGTCATCAAGTAATCAGATACATTGCTAGGGTAGAATGGGCCCCTGACAAAGGCAGGCCTGTTCACACTTGCTGGCCTAGTATAGTATAAGAAGGGAGTGCAGTGGCTATACAAATGCTGAACTGGCTAGCCATGCATGCAGTGTGAATAGCCAGCCCAGGACAGCCCAGATCACCAAAACAATGGCCAAACCGGTATCATGCAGCCACACCCACTCACTACGCTGTAATTGGAAGTGGGGTGAATCCACAGTACAAGGTGTTATCATTTTTATCAGTACACAGTTAAATCAGTCTGGGGACACAGTAGTGGCATTGGAGCAATAAGGACATGCTTGACCAGCAAGTAGGTACTCCAGCTGGTAGGTATGAAAAGGTGAAAAGGATAAACTAGCCAAATCCTTAAAAAACAAACAAACACCAAACCCTGTTTGCTTCCTTGAGCCTTCAGCAGATATCCAGGTTTGCTCAATGGCAGTTTCATCTTTGACAGTAACCTTGGTAAGAAGGAATGTATTGGATTTAACAAAGCAAAATTTCATGCCTTATAGGGAGTAGTAACTGGTCTTTAACTGAATTATTATTATTGTTATTGTTATTAAATTCTCAAAGCTTTTGGGTATTGGTAGAGTGAGGAATTTTCCATTCCCTGGAATAAGAGAAATATCAATTATTTATTGTCTAATGAGAATTTGCTTTTTGTCTGCCTGGATATAACCCCAGAACACATTTCTATGTGATATAGTGTGGGAGCTAAGTTCATGTTTTAAAAAAGATATGCATTTGTCACAGTGCCTTGTTAGCGCAAATCTTGGTGACTTGGAAATGAATACTGCAACCTGTAAAATTCATTTTATCTCTCCTAGTTTGTACCTCTTAGTTCCAGACAGACTAGGGAGGCACTGAAGTCCTCCAGCTTTCATTTGGTTTCTGCTATCACTTGCACATTTTCAAGTATTCAAGCACGGTAGGGGGTGAAGTTAATATGAAGTAAGAGTCATAGCTCCTAAATTTGTCAAGTCAAGAAAGGACTCTTATGTTCCATACAAGAGAAGCTGTATGTGTCTTAAATACAGACAGCTACAAACCTTTATGTTTTTTGCATTTTTACGACTAAACATGCATAGGATTGCATTCGAAGGTTGCATCTGTACACATTCAGGCCTTGTGGTTTCCAGGAGGGGCAGTGTAGCTGATGTTTCTACTCCTGAATGTAACACCAAATGCCATAAAAACCTACTCTGATTTGCCCTGTTCCAGTGGAGTTCTAAGGAGGGATGTACACGAATATTCGTAGGCATTCAAAATCTGATCGAATGTGCTGAATTTCGACATTCAAATTCAAATAGAATGTCCTGTAATTTGACATTTGAATTGAATTTCAAACTTCGGATCTGTTCATTCAAATTATCCAGACATTTGTATGTGTACGGGTTTGTACACGATGCGTACTTGAAGATCTGCATCTTTCCCACATCCGCATGAATTTGTGCAGATCCGTATGGGACGAAAACGGGTTGCATATGGGATTACTGCAGGATGCATATGGATGTGGGGAAGATGCGTACGTGCACACATGAATGTTGTCGACATTTGTATGTGCAGATTCAAATAAAAAAAATTGAATGGATAGATTCGAATTTGGCAAATACGAATAGAATCTTGTTAAATTTGAATTTAAAAGATGTTAATTGAATTGGATTTTTGGGTATTCGATTTGCCAAAAAAACATTCATGCACACCCCTAGTTCCAAGCTACAAATGTGTGGGGCTAGAATTTCAGGGTCATAACTGGCCTCTGGCTACTGTCCATTTGCAGAAAGGTTCCAGTGGCTGTGGATGGCTGTTTTAGAAGTTCAACCGTTTGTCCTGTCACTTCCCATTGCTCCCATCATGTCCCTGTTTGAATAAAGCCTAGGTTACAATTATTAGCAAGCTCTGCACCATCTCACAGTTGGCATTATTTGCCAATAGATTTGGAGAATTTTGCATCAAAACACTTGCTTTTCAGCAAGAGCATACCATTTTCCAATCAGTAACAAGAAATATTTTTTAATTTCTTTTTTTTTTTTACTTTCTGAATCCTTGTCTCATGGAGAGAAGTATTCAGAGCTGCAGTATCATGCTAGATAATGCCCAGTTCATCTTCATTTAACTTTTAGACATGTTCCAGGCAGTCCTGATTGCTTACAATTTAAACAGATTTCCCTTGGAATGTCTACAGTCAGTGACGTACTTAAAACACTGAAGCCAGGGTGATAAAGGGAACAGCTAGACATTAGAAAACAAACAAAAGATTTTAGATACATGCAGTGTAAAACCCACCATGGCACTCTTTCACAGAACGTGTTTTAGATGTCACATGTTGAACAAAATTGTGATCCCTTTTCTTACACCACAATAGTAAAATATAAGATATATAAAGTATTAAAACATTATTAAAACATAACCAAGCTTCCTCCCTCCTTCCCTCTCTGGAAAGCACCTAGAGGGAAGTAAACATCAAAGGCCTGGTATGTTTTAACAAAGAGGTATGTTTTAACAAGGCACCAAAAACTATATAATGTAGGTGTCTGGTGAACTCCAGAGATAGGCTAGTCTAGAGGTTGCAGGGCACCACAGAAAAGTCTCTTTTGTATATTTCTAACACTTGCACCTCTGAGAGAGAAGGAATTACAAGAAGGCCCCATTCCTCTAAAGATGAGATTCCTTATAAATCTTATGTTAGTTATGCAATCCTTTGTCCCACTGTTTTTTCAAAAATTGGCATGTTCTTGGGAGACATACATGCTTCTATTCTTCACAACTTTTAATATTAGTGTTTAATGAAGAATTGGCCTTGGACACCCTGTACGGATTTTTTTTTTATAGATGGCGGGGGCAGGAGATTAAAAACTGGCAGATATAAGACAATTTGCAATTTTATACTTCCGTTGTGTTTGAAATATTTCTCTTTTAAAAATGTGTACTTTTTCCCACTTTGTCTGAAACTGTGTAGACTTGAATGGAACTTGGAAGACACTGAAATCAGTGGGAATAAATGAATTTGTTTCACACTATTTCTAAAAACAAGTGAGAACATGAATGTTTTATTCACTTACCTGTGGTAATCCAGTGCAGCTGGTCTGGATCAAACCATCCATCCCAAATGTAGGACAGATTGCTTTGGACCAGAACAAGGCTGTCTGGACCAGATTGGGAAAGCTAGTCTAGCCCTTGTGCCAGCCCCAAAGCTCATGTGAGCTTCAAATCGGGCCTCCAAATATTCTGACAGCCAGAAACTAAAGTTTTTAGCCTCAGAGCCCCCAGGTATACTATACCACAGAGGTATCCACACACCTCCTGGACTGGAATAGTACCAGCTAGTGTACTGGTGGAGCTATTTAAACAGGTCCACCAGTGTTCCAGATCTGAACTGGATCAGGAGTGTACATGCAGGTAGCAGGAAACCCTTAAACTAGATTAGCTTGCAGAAGGAAGGCTCATAGTTCCCTTCTAGATCCAGATTAGAGGTAAGTGCAGGCCATTAATTTCGTCCTTGCTTGGTTGTCCAACCTTGGCTCCTGCTTCTTCTCCCAAATTCCTAGGTTCGCTTCAGAAGTCTCCCCCCCCCCCGCCGCCCCAACAGGCACTGTCAGCCCTTTTATTTCTTTGGGTTTCTCATTTGCTAACAGGAAGGACAACACAGAGGCTATTCACTTAATCCTGTTTCTCTTAGGAATCAATTTCTCTGATTCTGAGGATTTTCAGAAATCTAGCTTTCTTGATAAGGAGGGACTACTGTAGCTATAGCCTTAATTGAAGTTTTTCTGTACATAATTAGTAAGCTAATAAGAAATAATTTGCAAGGATGCTTTAATTTAAGACCAATAATATATGAATTTTATAGTGTGAGAATAATTGATGGGACCAAAAAGCTAGATAAATCTACCTTATTTGAATAATTGCAAATACCACAGTTGGCAGCAGTTCAAAGAATGACTTAATCCAGCTTTAAAAGAAAACCAAGACTTTATTGTGCTTATGTTCCTACTGAGGGTCCTGGGTTTTCACATTTGTTGTAAAACCATAATGAGTTTGTATGAGTTAAAAATTGTGGGTGTCCTACTGAGAACAAGGGAAGATAATGAAAGAAAAAAGTTGCATATGGCAGAGAGGTGTGAACAGGATAACAGCAGGTGATTAGGCAGTTTCACCCATTCATACACAGAGAGAGGGGGGGACTATCCAGTGAGTGGAGGGATGGCTTTACAAGCACGAGGTGCCATATTTCTGAACCCACAAATGTGGAACAGGTTGATAATTGATGTTAACTTCTACCCATCTACATTGCTGTTTGATGTCCAGGTCAGGATTCCTCTATTTTTAACAGGTGTGTAAAAAATTGTTGCCTGCCTTGGAAGTGAAATCTGCTAAGATTCCCTTTTCTACACAGAGTTCCCTCCCAGCTAGTTATGAAGTCTTATTTTTGATATCAGCCCTTTTCTGCACTTATCTTAGATCCAGATCCATGAGCTCCAGATTCTGCAATCTGGGCCTCTAGTCTGCATGTTAATGGGGATTAAGGAGGTCTTGCCCCCCACTGGTCTAGCTCTACCTGCACTTGAAGGACCCAGATCTGGATTAAGAGACCCTTAATCTGGATCTCTGGTAGACCCATATAATTGGGTCCACCAGAGGGACCACAGCCTTGTTCTGGAACATGGGAGGTATGAGATGGCACACCTTGGTTTTCTAGGACTTCTGGGGGGTGCTTTTCAACAGCACACCATAGGGCACTACCAAAAAGTCCCCCCCCCCCCAGCCAGGCTCCAAGGATTGTAATTTTCATTCCTAGCCTTTGGAGTCATGTTGAAGGAGGTGCAGCTATGACTTAACGAGGATCAGCACCATCAGTGCAGGTGTTTGCTGACGCAGCCCACACCTTCTCACAATCCAGATCAGTGAGCCTGGTTATTTCAGAGCCTACCAGAAGAAGACAGTAGAGAAACAAGCAGCCATTTATGAAATAAATGAAATTTGTAATTTTACATTTTAGTTTGTAATTGATATCTATTGCGAGCTTGCCTCCTCTGTTTTCCTTACAAAATTTATGTGTTTGTTCATTGGTACTATTTCTGGGAGTAAGAATATCACCTGGTTTGATTGACTGAGTATTTTTGCTTGACTTTTTGTTACCCTTCCCCTTTTGTATTAGTTTAAAGCTCTCCTAATAACCGAAGCAAGGCGCTTCCCGAATACATTCTTTCCTGTCCCTGTAAGGTGCAACCCATCTCTTGCAAGGAGTCCGTCATATAGGTAGTTTTCTCCATGGTTCAGAAATCCAAATCCTTGCTGGCGGCACCACCGACGTAGCCACTTGTTGTCCATAGTCACCTACTTTGTCTGAAGAGGGATCTGCCAAGCTCCTGCTCTAGCCTACAAATAGTGCATCTTCATTGGTCAGCTCCCTTAGGACCTGCCAGAACAACCCTTTAAGTCCCACTGAGTAGTTCAGGTTGCTATCACTGGGTACTGTGCTAGATCAGGATGTTGCAATGAAGTCCATGAAGAAGGAGTCTGTGGCTGGTGTGCTCACTGGAACTGAATTGGTGAATTCAAGACAATTTTGCATTTGAATTAAGCAAGTTCTCTATGTGTTTCAGATCATTAGTCCATTTTATTTTGGAAAGTGCAAATGAGCAAGTAGACTGTTTTGGGAAGAAACCGTACTTTTTTGGGTGTGCTCCCCATTTTTCCTCATCTATTGAGAAAAATTTTTGTGGACATTGTTCTCAGGAGGGGGAGTGCTGGCTGTTCATTTGTGATTGTTGACAGAGGCGGCTGCAGAGGTTTGGTCAGGAGTTCCTTTTGCTTCTTTACTGTGGAACAAAAAGTAGGAAGAGAGTGGACCCGTTTCCATGGCACAACAAGGAAACTGTTGAAATGGGTCCCTCATGGCCCTGTTATGCCAGTAGACCTCATTTTCAGTGTCTACCAGTATTCTGACCCAGACGTGGACTACAAAGCCATTTTGGACTTCCTGATCTGGAATATACACCATCTTGTACAGATGGAATGTACCAGCTTGCAGATAAAAGAGCCTCAAAAGACAACTACAGCATGCACTGATCGAGATCAAAGGCAAGTGCAGAAAAGCCCTTTGACTCATCCACCAACCAGGGAACTAATAGTCTCTCTGGCTGACTTCCTGCTTCTAAAGTATTTGAAAAATATTTTATTATCTGTCTTTACAGTTTTGGCAATATGGTCTTCAAATTTCTTTTCAACTTCCCTCTTTGGCAAAACAAATGCCAATATATAATTGTGTTCCTTTTTGTTTTCTTCATTAGGAGAAGCCTTCTACTTTCTAAAGGATGTTTCCTTGTTTGTGATAACTTTCTAGATCATGCTAGTTAATAATGTAGGCCTTTTTATGTCCTTGGGAGTCCTTTTCTTCATTTTAGGAATACATTATATCTAAGCCTCTATTGTAGTTTTAAGCAACAACCAAGTTTTCTGGAGAAGATTTAAGCACACGGTCTTCCCTTTGGGTTTTTCTTTTCATGACTTTAAGAAGTTTCCCTTTTTGAAATCAAAGGTGATCATGTTGGATATGCTTGGATCACTGAGCCTGAGCTGAACAACTGAGAGAAATGGGTGATGAGAGAAGACATGGAACAAATTAAACAATAACAAATCACTAGTTCCAGATGGCATTTGTCCAAGAGTTATTAAAAAGATCGTATTGAGATTGTGGACTTCATAGCAAAAAATGTAATTTGTTGCTATGTTTTACTTCTGTAGTTGAGGACATGAAGGAGGCCAGTGTAACTTCCCTTAAAAAGCAAATCTCAAGGAGGGACCTGGAGATTTATACACTAGTCAGTTTAATATCTATCTGTTCCAGGGAGAGGCTACACAGTGGCTTCTTGATGTGTATGGCAAAAGTGCATGTCCACCGTTGTCCCACTGCTTTTCAGTTTCATGTATCATAATTCATGTACACAACAAATGGAATACTATCATAATAAGTACAGGATGTGATCAAATGCTAACAGAGGTGGGAATATTTGAGAAGTGTACTGTGCAGCATAATGGAAGAGTACAACAGGAGTGTGTACATAGCTCTGTTTTCTTTCTGGTACAAAATAAACTGAAAAGGTGCAACCTGAAATCTTTGAAATTATGTGATGTTTACAACTGTTATGCTGCAGAAAAAGAGCCATGTTTACAGGAACTCATAACCTGCCTATCCTGCTCTTTTAAAAGCTGTATGGAAGGCCATACTTTTTGAAACTCCCTGTTTAATATAAAAAAGTGCAGAAAACCCTGCTGTACTTTGTTTGCCCATTCTAATAAAATTAATTCTTTCCAGTGGGCAATATGATGTACTCCAATGTATTGATTCAGGGTCAAAAATGAAGTTGATTAATAAAAGTAAAAATAAAAATAAAAATTAAGGTCATACAGTTGAACAGAAACTTTCCAGTTTTTCAAATCAATTTCTTATAAGGAAGAGAAGAATGAGTATCTGTTCCAATCTATATGGAATCTTCATGCACATGGGTTCCATGGTGTCATAGTAATAAAGGTCACGAGGCTCTAGGAATGGTGCTAGTGAGAAAACTGTGTTGAAGACTCATCTTTAGTGGTTTGATCTTGCACCTCTACTAAGGATAATCATGACATCATATAAAAACTTACAGGTAAAGCAGCTTGTTAGAGTGGACTGATAATCTAATAGAAGTTATCTTCTTAAGAACAGAAGTACCATATCCTTTGTATAAAGCTAGGGGTTGATTTCCATCAGTGCAGTGCAAATGTATGTTATGGAAATAATAGCCTTCTATGGAAAAATGGGAGACAGAAGAATCATAGGGTGTTTTTCCACTGTCACTAGAAGTACCCATTAATGGGTAAAAATACCATTACGTACCCATTAATGGGTACGTAATGGGTACTTTTAGTGAAAGTAGAAAAACACCCATGGAGGCCTGCTCTACTGGTGAAAGTCAGTGGAATCACAGAACTAAGACCCAGTCAAGAATTGTGAATGAGTGGTTCTGTGGAAAGAAGACCCAGATTGTTAATCAATTAAACTGCAGAAAGGAGACCTTGTCTATTAATGTAAGCCAAAAGCACCTCAAAGGCGAAATCAGATGTTTTTAGGGACAGCATTAAGCAGAGCTTGAGAGCTGGCAGAATGGTGATTCAGTAACCCTGTTAGATCTTTTTTCACATAACTTTTAGTGCTCTAATATCTGGGTTAACCATTAGCAAGGAGCAGTTACAGTTTCTGAGGTCTTTGAGGGAAGGTTATAATCTAGTACCTACTTAAAATATCTCAGAAATTGTCACTGCCACCAGCTGTTGGTTAATTCAAGTACTTGGACTCCTTTATTCAATGCTCTCAAGCAACAATGTGAGTAACAAAACTTCACCTTGTATGGCTTTCTCCAGGACTCTTTTGTGTCATAGTTATCATTCCTGTGTATCACGCTACAGTTCAGACTATAACCAAGTAGTAACCAGACGAATAATGTTTAGAATTTAGGATCTCTAATGTAATGTGAAGACAGCATTCTCTCTTGGAGTAGTCTAACTATTCCAGTCCACTCTGTCTGCATTGTGAGGGATGGTGCCACCATCTGAACATGCTTAAGCTCAGCAGCAATGGGTACATACCGAGCTGTTCCAATCCATGCAGCTGACCTCCTGTCCAAGGCACCACCCACTCCTGCCACTGATTGGCTTGGCCCTAGTCTGTGGTATGCCATGTCTGGTGCACAAGGGTGGAGCTGAACTTTTGTTTTACAGTTTCACAAATTATATCTTTTTGAAGCATGCATAGGCTTTGCAGATGAGGGTGTGACATTTTCCTTGTTCCAAACCAGGGTGTAGATTTGCCAAATGACAATATTTAAGAATTTATATCCTTCCCTTCACCAAAAGGTCCTAAGCCTGGTCACAATAGGAAAAAATAAAATATACAAAACATACAAAACATCCCAGGGGATTCATGCTTACCTACCAAAATGCCCTTCCTTCAGCCATGTTGCATATCAGGTACAATAAGTTACCATACTCTCAGTGTCTGTGTCAGGGGGCTGAAGTGAAAACCATGGAGCACATTTGGTCATATTGTTCAATTTACAAGGATATTCATAATATGTACTATATGTAATGCTTCAGAAATTTCCAGGAAGAACAGCTACATTCTATCCCTCACTCCTGTTGATTAGCTCCCGTATATCAGAAGAAATACTATTAATTTCTACATCGGCGCAATCACCAGAAAGCAAGAAAACAACTAGTAAATGTTTCAATTTTACTGTCTTTTAAAAGCATCTTGATTTAGTTATTTGAAGGATAGCACTTTTCTTTTTTAACAGTATATACTGGTCTTGGAGCTTAAATAAAACTCTCCATCAAGTTGTGACAGGATTTCTATTCATCAGTAGCAAAGGACAGTGCTGCTAAGAACTGTACATACAATATAGTATTGTACAAAGATTCCTCTAGTTTTCTCAGATTCTTGAGAAAGATCCAAAAATAAAGAATACTTGATAGACTGTGTGTGATTAGCATCATTATCATAGCAACAACAGGTCCAGTTCCTAGGAATGGGAAGCTCCATCCATACTGTTGCTATGTAGACATCATGACCTAGGCCCAACTGGATATTGCTTTAACAGACTGGTAACTCACTCATGAAAATCCTAGGATGTATGACTCACGTTAGTATTAGACCTGCAGACTTTGGGAGATGCCAGGTACACTAGCTAAGATGTTAATATGGCCTTTCTGCACTCATTGCTAGTGTTCAGTCAGTGATTCAAGTCTGAGTCTATAAAGGTTTATGTAAATAGGATCATGAAGGTTCCTTAAAGTAATTAGGCCTCTGAAATATTTTCAGCTTGTTTTTCACTGTATCATTGGTCAGTAAGCACTAGACCAGATTGGTCTGGTGGTTAGGGTTAGGGAGCTGGACTCTTATCTAGGAATAACTGGTTCGATTCTGCCCTCCCCCATAAAGCCAGCTGGTTGGCCTTGGGCTAGTCACAGCTCTCTCGTGAGCTCTCACAGCCCCATCTACCTCACAGGGTGTTCTCTTGAGGGAAGAAGAATAGAAAGCTTTGTCAGCCACTTTGAGTCCCTTTAAATGGGTGAAAAAAGCAGAGTAGAAAAGCCACTCTTCTTCTTCTTCTTCTTCTTCTTCTTCTTCTTCTTCTTCTTCTTCTTCTTCTTCTTCTTCTTCTTCTTCTTCTTCTTCTTCTTCTTCTTCTTCTTCTTCTTCTATAACCTGGTGGCTGTAAAACTTAGATCTTTTCGCACGAGGGAATTTTGAACGCATGTAGAACGTGTTGGGACAGACCATTTGCTCTCCAGGGGTAGCGGCTCCATTCCGAGCCTCCCCATCCTATCCCAATGCATCTACATGTGTTCGAGTTTCAGAGCACAAAAAAGCACTCTGAAACTATCCCAGCATGTTGGGTCCATCTCCGCGTGTTCCCAGCTGTACCAGAGAGAAAGCATTTGGACGCTCTGCCTCCGTGACAGCTGGCCTCCTCCCCCAGGCTGCCGTGATTGGTTTCCTTCGAGCCAGGGGTGCGCAGCCCAGGCTCCCCCCTTCCCTGGGCTCCCTCTCACTCCTGTGGCCCAGATTGGGCTCCTAGGGCCAGCAGGACCCACACCCCACACCCTACCCCAGGGGCGTGCACACATGAATGGGCTTACCTGTTCGGCGCTGGGCAGTAACGAGGGTGAGGAGGCTGGCTGCATTTTGCGCTTGCGAGCCGGGCGGTCCCTAACTGGTCAGGGACCTGCCTGGCTTTAACTGGCCATCTGCGCAGGTGCGGGTCCCTGGCCAATTAGGGAACACTTGGCACACAGGCACAAAACACAGCTGGTCTCCTTGCCCTAGTTACCACCCAGTGGTGAACAGGTAATCCCCGTTCATGCACGTGTGGCCCTGGGGTGGGGTGTGGGGGTCACTCTGACCCTAGGAGCCTGATCTGGGCCCCTGGAGCAAGTGGGACCCCAGGGAAGGCACCCAACAGGCTTCCTGCCCTGGCTCTTGCCTGATCCAATGGCAGGAGGCCAGGGGAGGAGCATCCTGCCCACATCCCGGCCTTTCCAGGCTAGGACAGGTGGGAATGCTTTCTCCATTCACATGGAGAAAGCGTTCCTGCATGTCTTAGCCTTCTTCACTACAGCCGTTCCAGCTGTAGTGCGAAGAGGCCTCTTGTGAATAAATATAGGAATGCATCTCCTAGGCTCATCTGTTTTATTTCATTCTCAGACTGGTTTCACTAGATTTGTTTGTTTCCTACATCCAGTTCACTGCTTCATTTTGTTGTGGCAAATGTTCTGTATTTCCTACAATCTGCTCTTTTAATGTTTTTCATGCATTAAGTCTGGATGTCTTAAATTATTTTACAATTGAACTACTGCATAATTTCATCTTTATTCCGCTTGCTAAGTGACTTTTTACTTGTTGCAATTTTCTTATTATATAGGGCTTTTCTTTAGCATCTCTTTCTTGCTGCCCTTCCTTCCTCCTATCTAATATTCCTATTCATTTTCTATTTTCTACTTTTAGATTTACAAAAGTTCTGGATTGTTATTTTTGATTACATGGAAGGATTGTTATTTTCTAATGAGTGGGTTTGAAAAGTGATATTCTATAATTCTCTATTCACATGCCACTGTTCAAAATGAAAAATAAAAAACATTTGTAAAATGGAATAAAACCTGCACTACTAGGAGACAGTCTATGAGGTACAGGAAATGTTCTGTCTAATATGTCATGCTCCTGTCCTGAACTTGGGAGTTGTAGCTAAGTTCTTTAGCAGAGTGGTGAAGAATTTTTGTAATTGTCAAGCAAGCCAAATGGCTGATACTGTTTGTTTTGATTTGATTGGTTTGATTAGTGAAGGCTTTCATATTCTGATGAACAACTTTAACAAGATATTGGGAGGAATGAAGCATTTGGTGTCTGGGAGAACAAAAATATCTTGGCTTGATAGTTCAAAAAAAGAAAAAAGAAAAAGATGGCACCAGAGAGGTTTCACAAATGAGGTACCATAGTGAAGAAGGCCTTTTCTCTGTTTACCAACTATCTATGCTCAGAGGGCAGGCACTTGTATCTTGGCCTTGGATGATACCTTCAGAAAATGGACATACAAGAGCAGTCAGAGCAGGTGTTATACTCTATAGAATTATTCTATGGGTTGGAGTGCTTGACAGTAGCCAGAGGTATGAAATGACTAAAGGGATAAGTAATTCAGAAGAAAGCCACATCTGAAGATATGTGGTAGCCTGAGGGCAAACTCAGTTGTTGCAAAATTCTGGCCGAGGAATCCCTATAGACTCATTTGCTTCCAAAGTCCCCTTTCATTTTTCCTCTGTCGGCCCATTTAGCTGAGCCTTTTCCTTTTCTCTTTAATGGCACACGTGGAAAGAATAATCTGGAAAGTAGGCTGGAATAGTTGCCTCCCAAATGATCATCTAATCCAGGGCACTGGTAGACCTTTTTAAAGAGGTCTATGAGAATCTAACATGGCAGAAAATGGGGCATGGAGGTGTGTGAATGTGGCACATGCCTCTGTATTTCAGTTTTTTGCGGGGACAACTCATTTCTGTGGCATATCAAAGCACACCACTGAAATGAGTCCCCAAGAGGCTCCAGGAAAAAAGTTCCTGGCTGTCAGAAATGTCAGAGGCTGGCTCCAAAGCTTGTGTGAATTTTGAGGGCAGCATGACAGCTGTCCTGAAACAGCCGTCCAAAAGTGGATGGACCCATCCAGCTGAAGGACTATTTCAGTTGGAATGGGCCAGGAACAGACCAGGGTGGAAATGGCCCTAGAGTTAAAGAGTGATGATATGGTTTAGTCTTCTTCTGACATGACGATAACCAGACAGCTTAGGAAAACCTGTAGATGCCAGGGGATCTTCTGCAACCTATTTCATGCTTGTAGGAAGTCTACAGGAAAGGGATAAATGCTATTGATTTGGGCCAAACTCTTAGTGAGGAGTTAGACAAATCCATACAGGTTTTTTTTGACAACAGTACAGAGGATATGTGCCATTGGCTTCTTTTTGGCTTTCACCTGTTATTCCCAGTTGGCCTCTGTTTAGTTATTAACTAGGCTTTATTACTTCTGAGATGAGATTAAGTCAAATGAACGTGGAAGCCTAGAAAGCCTATATCTTCCTTAATATTTCACACCATTCTGTGAAATAAAGAATTTAGAAATACATTTGAATTCTGTTTAGGATAGATCTCTCGGCAATAAATATTGCAATAATTTGCTGTTGGAAAAAAGATGTTTTGAGTTTTGTTGGGGAAATTCTGCTTTCAGCAAAGTTAAAGAAGGTTAATATGCATAATTTATTATCCTAGGTTGAGGGAAGAAAAAAGGAACACTCCTGAAGACTGGTGTATTACGAAGTGCTCTTTGTTCTTTTTGAAGGACTATTAACAGTTTAATAAGAGAAATAAGCCATGAGGGAGGGTGGGAAGTTAAGCCGCAAGTCTGAAATGCATCAAGCTTCATTTGATCAGAGAGAAACAATCCCTTTATTCATCCAGGGAGAGGAAACTCAGAAACCCCAAAGCAGATAGTTGCATAAGTTTTTGATGGCTTACTGTGAGCTTTGATTATCATATTTTAAACTATTAAAATAAGGCTCTGCGCATGTTTTAGATGTTTAACTTGAATGTCTCCTCCTTTCATTAGCCATCTAAATTTGTACTGTGAGATCCCTGGGATGAAGCAAGAAAGAACGTCTATAATAATGACAGGCTTTGCTGCAAATACTGTTTGTGAGTCTGTCAGACTGTTCTCCCTTTAGTCCTGAATTGGTGAGGCAGAGAGAAATGGATGGTCCTGCCAAAGTGCAGAGTGAAGAGCCTCACTTCAGGCATGGCTGTTTGGGCTATGGGTGTATGGAGGAAGGTGACTATGTTAGAGAGGATCAGTGCAGTAGGGCCAGGTGGAGTACAATGTCATGTGGGAGCCCACACAACACAAGTGCACCCAGCCCACACCTAGGCATGGAATCTGTTCCTGGGAGCAGCACTCCTACAAAGCAGTAAACACAGCTCTGCAAAAGTTAGAATCAGGAGGGAAAAAAGCACTCAGAATCTTACACAATCCCTGAATGTGATTCAGCATAATGGTGAGTAGATTTGTACATGGATATATTTGTATTATGCATCTTTTTTATTTTTATTTTTTTAATAGAGACCCGAGGATGAAGCTGTTGTGGATTTGGGAGGAACCAGCAATGTTGTCAATATTCATTATGAACCAGAAGAACTGGAAGGTGAGAATATCCTTGCTTGACTTTTCCGTTCTCCCATTTTCCTGCCATGCTGTTAGTCATTATTCCATTGTGACCCAGAAAAAGAAATATGTGGGTTTCCATCTAGGAGGGTTTGAGGTGCATTGAAGGGTGTCTTTGGTTCTTTCTGCACTGGGTCTTATCTCCCAGAGGAGGCTTCTCCGGCACTGGGGAGAATGTGGTGGGAAGCAGTGGCAATAGGAGCACTGAGGCAATGATTGTGCTCACCAGCCGAAGCAGGCACCTGCGATCTGCCCCCCCCCCCCAATGGAACCACAGCAGGACTGATCAGGCCCTCAGGAGGCATCCTGCGGTGTCTGCATGGCACCTTGCTTAGCACCCATTCCAATTGGCTGTTAGTGGGTCTATGAGGACATATGGGGTCTGGCCAGAGATCCAGATCTTCAAGATCCAGATCCCAGGGAGGACCCCATCTCAAAGATCCTGGGAGGCAGTGCAAAAATGGGGTATCTGAGATGACAAGAGATCCACTGACAGGAAAGTGGTGTACACTGTATTTCAGTATTCTAAGAAATTGTTCAGGAAGCCTTGGAGAGCAGAGCAGAGCTGCCAGGTCAAGTTCATTGTGTGATAGTCTTTATCTCTTTCAAAGAATCAGAGCAAGGATTGCCAAACTTTTCAGGCAATGTGGAATGTGCTGTGAGAAGTTTTGGCTCTGGCTGTGCTTTTCCTCAGCCGGTAAAAATGTGGGTTCAGAGATCTTTGGAACACCAGGAAAGCCTCCAAAAGTGTTGCTAGACCCAAGGATGACACTGTAGGGATGCACACCAACTTAAAATCCTGAACTGCAGATAGGTTGCACTGTTTGACCTACAGTAGAACTAGCCAGCAAGTTTGGCTGTTTCTACATGTGTTACGCTGCACATTCAAGGCACACATGTGGTTAGAAACTTCTGGTAGTTAACTGAAGAGGAAGTTTTTTTTAAATTGAGAAAACCTATTCTTTTTATACCTGAATTGAATTTATTATTTTTTTAAAAAAAGTAGATGGGAAAGAAATGAACCTTTTGGAAAAGTCATACTGGTTCACATATTTTTGGGAAATGGCAGTGGCTGAAAAAAATAACATCTATTCAAGGACCTTCAAAGGCAAATCCAGATGGTCCTAATTATCCATTCTGACCAGCTCAGATAACAGTGCTTATCTTTTCAGCAAAAATGGAGACCTGGATGCCTTAAATGGGCAAAACCGAGGAAAACAGTAATATGCCTATATCTTGTATTTTATTGTGAGTTTAAATTGAATGATTCCCTCCCCTGCCCCAGTAATTGTCATTTATCTTTGTATGGTTGATTTATGGAAGAATTTTCATTTTGTTGTATGCACATGTTGTTGCATAGAGGATGGAATTTCTGCACCTGTAGCTTATACAGCAGGCAAGTATTTGGAGACCCAGTCTGGATTCTGGGCCTGACAACCCAGGATTAATCCAGACCAGACCATCAGACTTTTGTCTACTTAATAACAAAGTGCGAGCAACTGCGCTTTATTTTCTAGGGGCAATGGCGATAGCACAAGTGTCCATTGTGTCTCGACTGAACTCAGGCTGTTTCCGCACTTACCACTTGAAATTCTGAATTAAAGAAATCCAGATTTCTGAAATCTGTCCCTGGGAAGATCCGTCTGAAAAAGGGATGGATCCAAATGAGGTCTAACACTTCTGCACTCACGTGGAAAGCACAGATAGTGAGGAACACTTCATGTGTTTGCTGTGTGGATGCTGCAGCGCCAATATCCAGAAGAATCGGGCTTCTCTGCAGCCCTGCAGCCCAAGGAGCCACATGATTGGAGCACTCAGCCATCAGTCACTACTTATTTCCCACCAATCAGTGGCATGCCTGAGATCCCATGGCTGCTGTGGTGGTGCTGCCTCACTCAACATGGCGACTTCCTGTCCTGCCCACATGCATTCCCTCCCTGTGTGGAAGTGTCTTCCTTTGATGTGGATTTTGTGAGCAGGAACAGTTTGAAGACCTAAGAATCATAGAATCATAGAATCATAGAATGGTAGAGTTGGAGGGGACCTCCTGGGTCATCGAGTCCAACCCCCTGCTCAAGGCAGGATCTCCTAAACCATCTCAGACAGATGGCCGTCCAGTCTCTGCTTGAAGACCTCCATCGAAGGGGAACCAACCACCTCCCGTGGCAGCCTGTTCCACTGGTTGATCACTCTTACTGTTAGAAATTTTTTCCTAACATCTAAACTAAATCTTTTCCCCTGCAGTTTCACCCCATTGTTTCTAGTCCTTCCTTGAGAGAGTGAGAACAGGGCTGATCCCTCTGCCCTGTGACAACCCTTGAGGTATTTGTAGACAGCTATCATGTCTCCTCTCAGTCTTCTTTTTGATAGACTAAACATTCCTAGTTCCTTAAGCCGTTCCTCATAGGACATGGCTTGCAGACCATTCACCATCTTGGTAGCTCTCCTTTGAACCTGCTCCAGCTTGTCAGTGTCTCTTTTAAACTGGGGTGACCAGAAAAGTTAGGGTGACCTAACTTTTCAGGTCTTCCCAGAAACCGCTTTTGGCAGCCTCTAGACCCCATTAGAGATGAGGCTGTATGGAAGCGGCGTCCTAGAAGGGGCCCTAATCTGTCCTGCTGTGCGGAAGGTACTTTGCACATGTGTGCCATTTGTGTCCTTATTGTGTGCTTAATGGGATTTTAAGAGCCAGTGCGGAAACACCCTAAGGTTACATCTGGGTAAAGGGACAGCACCAACAAGGTTGGATTGCACTAGTGGTGGGCCACAGATCAAGATTGTAGAGAGGCAGAAGTGGGACTGTGGTCTACCAAGCATTTGATCAGGAACTGTTGTTCCGTCTCTCCTGTCTCATGGGTTGAACTTCACAGCTACTGCTGGATTCTCCTGTTTCCGTCCGAACAATATGGATTAAGCTCAATGAACAGTTAGAACTTACTTATTTCTGAGTAAACATGCACAGAATTACCTTTGTTGTTCGTTTAGAATCCCTCACTTCGGCTACAGATCTACTCCCAAGGTAGCTTATAGCACTAATCTCCCTAACAAGATTTGAAAATGAGTGGCTCATACTGAGCACTTCCCATCTATTGTTGCATTCCCCACAAAGCACACAGGATGTCAGTTCCTATAAATAATTCCTTTTGTACTAAAGGGAAGCCATTCTCAAGAGCAAGCTCATCTCAGTACAAAGGTGGAACAGAAATCTTTGTAGTCCCTTCTCCTATTTTCCTATGCTTCATCTCTTTATTCACTTTTGGGATTCAGCATGAAACTGCCTGTCTAAATTAGTAATAAAGAGCATACTGGGAAAATGTCACAGCTCTTCCCTCCTTCTGAGTTCCAAATAAAGGCTGTGGTTTGCCAAAGCTTAGACCCAAATGTCTGCCCAGAAACAGATCTTTATTTCACTACCAAGGCCTTGGAAGATGTGCCATGGTAACAAAGAGTAAGGCTCTGACTGGGACCCCAGTATGAGTCCTTCATCCCTAGGTATCTCGGGATGGTCTTCAATGTTCCTCAGAGAATCAAAAGAGATCAACACACAAAATTTGCTTTTTCAAGGTGGCTGCATAAAAGTTGAATCACATACTTTTAGAATTGATTTTACAGTTCAGTGGTTTCAAGGGATAAGGGCATGTACAGTTACTCTGTTTGGTACACAGCTTTCCATCCTTTAGTTCTGTGTGGTTTTGATGTTATTTGGCACCCTATGGAGATGGTGGTATAGGCTGGAAGAAACTGAAGGTTTTGCTGAAGCCTCAAGAGCACCACTGCATCACATTGGTGGCCTTGATCCAACAGGGCTCAGGGTAAGTCACATATATGTGGGTCTTCTAAGCCATATTGGTTGCACCCATGTGCACATATTCCAAAGTGTGGGGTCTTTCAGGGCACTGTGCTTTAAGCATTCCCTAAGGATGGTCCTGAATATAGTACTGGAGCCTGCACTTGGCAGATGCCTAGAATAATTTAATAAGTTGCAGACAACATGTGCCTTTGAATTTCCTAATTGAGTTCATTACCAGAAAACTGGATTGTCTTGATTGCTTATGTTCTGTGTAATATTTTTGGAAACAAAACTTTCCTTCCTAATGAACTCTTCCAACTGTTTCCCTTTTGAAACCCCAGCATTGGTGAAAGAAGTCAAAATCCAAGTTAAAGGATATTTCTCAATCGTTTGTGTATACAAACAGAAGACACAGCAGTGCTGGTCTATTTTGTGCTCCATGAGCTGTGGAGTTTACATGTGCATTGAAATACAAGAAAGAATTACACATTTTAAAGGGATTTTTTTTCTTTAAGGAAAAACATAATAATTGTTGTGAAGTTTGAGATATAAAGGGTAGCAAGAGCAAAGGGGCAAAATGATGCAGGTGATGTCAAACCAGATTTTCCCAGTAAAAATTGCAACTGTGTTGGAACATACATCACCAGACCGGAAAGGCCATTCGCCCTGCAAAACACCAGGTGCCTTGTAATCTTGTAATGTAGACATAACATGTAAAGTTCCCATGAGAAGGGAATAGTGTTATGAGAACCAGAACTCTGTACAGCACAGAAGAACCGTCTCGATAAGGATAGGTCTGATGTGCCCACATGGGGTATCTGCAGTTCTATGGCATCATGCTATTCCACATGTGTAACTGTTTTCCTTTGTTCTTTTTAGTTTAGCAAAAGAGATTTATGCTCTGCAACCATAAAGCAATAAAAGCTTCCTTCTGGAATGCAACCAAGTCTTTATTTGCTATCCGCTGTGCATTTGCCACGTGCAAGCTCTGTTACTTTTTGAAGTTCCAACAGGTGAGGTTTCAGTGTCCACCTGTGCAAGCTCTGAAGCTTGACGGTGTCTTCACTAGAGAGAAGGAACAAGATCTCTTCTATTGGCCACAGTGCAGACTGGCTCATGCAAGCAACCACAAGGACACCAGTGGTGCTGCTGCTGTGGCTGAGCAAGGAAGCCCTTCCAACACTCTCATTAATTCAGTTCATGTTGGACAGCTCCTCTATCACTTTAAGCTGCTAGACTTCAAGCAGGGAATTTGACAAATGTGGGCAGGGTTTAGATGGCAAGGGCTGTTAGGTTCATTCACTAGTAGTCCTGGCTGTTATCAGTTGCACTTGCTTATTTACAAGTAGACCTGCAAAATGGGGAACTTACTTACTTTTTGCTCTTGTCATTGCTGCAATGATAGGGTTAGGGTGCTGCATAAGTTCTCCTTATTCAGCACTAGTCATTCAGCGTGTGTCCTCCAGATGCTGATGAACCTAGCTATAGTCGCAAATCTGCAAGGAGATTTGGCATCTAGTTGAATCTCTTTGGATGGAGTTTTCTTGATTGTGTTGTAGCTGTTACTGTTATTGCTCTGGTGCCCTAACCTATGAAATTGGCTTTTGAAATAAAGCATGCACTCTTTTTTGAGTTTTTAACATCTGTTCAGCTGGCACTGTGAAGCAAAGCATTTGCTGTACTTTAGTAAAGCACTGCCTGACCTACTGATTATATTATATGTATTGTTTTTATTGTGGTTTATTGTTTTCATATATTAGACTTATTTTCTGTTTTTATTGTTTCTGGATTTTTTTATTATTGCATTTATATGCTTCTTTACAAACACACACACACACAAAAGTATGTAGTCACAGAACCACCATATCAATATATATTTCCAAGAGAGAAAAAGAGATAGGTAATCTTCACAAATCAATCAAATTGACCAAGCATAGTCATATATAGCCTCATAAATTTCCAAGTGTTGAGACTACATATTCATTAGAACATGAGGCAGTCTTCTAGATGATACTACCATTGTTAACAGAATTTACCTAATATAGCAGCCTGGCCAATATAATTCCCTCTTTTTACCTGGAAAACAAATCCGTCATACTTGATCATTACAGCTGATGTGTGCTTAGCATCTGTGTCTATTGAAGTGGAAAGGTGGCACATGTTTACTTGTGTGCCAGGCATGCTAGGGAGATCCCAGATGCCAAGCAAATCTTTACTTAAACTAATCTGGAATTTTCCGGCCGATAACTATTGATTGGGATGTAGCAATATTGGGCATGATTTATTTTACATAACCCAGTTTTAGGCCTTAGGAATGGTTTTAGATTTGGTACCGGCCAGTCATGTCTTTCATATGTTGTGTTTTGATTAGGACTATAAAATCAGGATATACTGAGAGCTTGGTTGAACAGAATGTGTAGGCTGCAGAGCTAACTTCACCTTTGTGAATCACAGGTCTCTAAATCTTTCTGATATATCCCAGCAATGCACAGAAGAGTCGACACCCTGGGAACTCACTTGTGGGGTTCCCCAGGGTCAATCTTA
>MTQE01002208.1:11754687-11765363 GCA_014337955.1 Aspidoscelis marmoratus | reverse complement strand
TCAGTAGCCTTTGATGTGGGACTTTGTCAAAAGCCTTCTGAAAGTCCTCCCACCCATTCATACAGTCTCTTTATGAATGCCAAGGCCATCTCACTGGGTTCCTTTGTGATATCGAGAAGACCCCTCCTGCTGCCACTACTAATTCCCAGGATGTAACTCAGATCTAAAATTTTGGCAGTGTAGCCAATTATCAGTTCCTAAGCTGGTCGCTTTATCATGATTCCTCATCAATACAAAATGTCTGATGGCCTGAATGTGTCTTCTGAGCAGCAGTTCAGTAACTGCAATGCAGCAATCCTCTCCAGCCATTCACAAGTAGCTTTCTGTGGCCTTATGTAGCCCCCTGGATATATCCTATAAAATCCATAGTAGCTTTGAACTTACTAAAACAGAATAACTGCCTCTTCCCAAATGATTTGCTTGATTTGGTTAAGCAGGTGCATCTGCTTCTTTTAGACTGGGAACTGGGAATCTTAAGTTCCTGCTTTAAAGCTTCAAGGTTAAACCTCTGAAGGGTTTCTTGGGGCTGAACAAGTGCAGAGGAGACACAAATTATGCAACATACAGGTCCGACTGAAACTGCAGAATCTACAGCCCCTTGTCTAGCCTTTGCAAATTTGGTGCTCTTTAGATTGTTGGGACTCCTACCTCCCCAGCAGTCCTAACTAGGGGTGTGCTTGAATTTTTTTTCCATTCAAATTAGGGTCAATTCAGATATCTGAAAATTTGATTCAATTTGAATGTTAAAAATTCAAATGTCCAAAAATCCAATTCAAACCCACATTATTCAAATGTACATTCAAATGTTAGATTCGTATTTAAAGATACAAATGTTGACAACATTTGTATCTGTTATATGAATCTGTTCGCATTCCATATGCACCCCATTTTATCCCATATGCATCCCATTTTCATCCTGCATTATAAGCACAGATACATATAATTTTTGCGCAAATTCATATACGATACATACGAATCATTTGAATATTTGTATCGGATTTTCGGAAACCCAAAATCTGTTTGAATGTCTAGATTCGAATGTTATTAAATCCGATTCAAATTCCAATGTCAATATTCATCAAAGTCGAATTGGATTTATAAATATTTGAATATTTGTGCACACCCCTAGTCCTAACCAACACAAAGAACATTATGTTGGTAAACACTGTTTTAGTTCATTTTAAGTGCTTCTCAGTTCTGAGCTCAATACCAGAGCTCAAACCTGTACACCTGTCACCTTTTGTTTTGTTTTATTTTGGTTATGTGACTAACAAGCTACTGTTAGAGATGCGAGATCTATTTCTTACCTCTTTCCCATGTGTCCTTCCTGATTTCCCTGTACAGTTGTGATTTGTTCATGCATTTAATGTCCTTTGCATTCAGTATCACCATGGTAGGAGAGACTTTCCATTCCTAGTCCCAGCTGAGATGCTTCTGTTCCTTTTTGTTGTCTCAGTTTGTCTTAGGAGAGTCTATTCCTGTAAAATATCTAGAAGATATAGAATTAATAGGGTCATGTTAAAATATCAATATAGAAATTAATTACATTTTAAATTATGTGGCTTTGAACTACCAGAACCTAGGACGGTGATGGCCAACCTATGACACGCGTGTCACAGGTGACACACCAAGCCCTTTTGGGTGACACACATGGTCATCCTGGCACCTGGATGTGTAGTGCTTGCTTGTTCTTGAAGTGTATGAAATACCAACTTTCAATTGAAAATTTAGCAACAAAAGGCACTAATGTAAAGAATTATTTGTTTTTGCTTTTAATAAAATGCATATGTCAAAAATATAACTTTTTACTAGAACTACAAATACCACAAAATTATGGATATTTCTAGATGTGACACAGCACCCGAGTTAAGCTACGTTTTCTTGCGAATTTTGACACACCGAGCTCAAAAGGTTAGCCATCACTGACCTAGGACTTTAAGTTTATTGGAGTGCTATGTCTTGGTAATTTACAGTAATTTTCTGTATCTGTTTTTACGTATCTTATCAATAATGAAGAGTGTTCCATAAGGACATGGCTCTGAAAGCATCATATAAATGCCTCCAGTAAATAAGTTTTCTGGATTCCTTCCATGATTTAATTCAGCACAGATGTGTATGAGTTCCTAATCTATTAGTCTAGTTGTGATTTGTTTCTTTTTTTCTTTTTTAGTGCCAATGAGGATAAAATTGTGCAGAGAAAAGCTGAATCATGTCCTCTGTAGGCTGAGGCATGAAGATTAGTTGAGACATCGATATTGATATCTCTAGAGTTTGTCCCTTACTATAAGTATTTAGGGCAGATTACAAAATTCAACAAAAGAAAACTACACTTAAAAACACAACAAAATACTCTGTATATCCATAAAAAAAGCAAGCACAGTCACTACAATAACACTTTGCTGCTGCTGTTGTTAAGTAGCACTGAGTCAGAACTTATTCTTGGTGACCACACAGAATACCCATGTAGTTTTCTTGGTAAGTGCAGAAGTGATTTGTCATAACTTTGTTTCTTAGATATGCTAGGGTTTGAATTTGCAACTCTGATTTTCAGTCTTTTACTCAGTCTTTTAAGAAGTTACAGCTACTCCTAAATACTGTAATGCAAAATAGAGGGTGGAACAAACATGCTCTGCTGGGTCAAGCCATTGGCATTTGAGCTCTTTAATATCATTTACATAGAGGTAATCTGATTCTGGTCACATTACTGACATTTAATTTGACAGTAAAATCCAGCATGTTTTTTCTCATCACCCGTTTATGTTTTAGTTCATAATTTTTCTTAGAAAATAAGCTTAGGTTTAGGGATCTGCTTTGGATCCTCTGTCATGAAGATGGATGCAAAAGGCCATTTAATTTCTCCACAATTGTCTTTTCCTTTGGCTTCCTGACAGTCCAAGGGACTTTTCTGCTTTGAATACATTCAAATATTTTTAAATTTTATTTAAAATATTGATGATATATTTCTCTAATTTTCCTTCTGCATCTCTCACTGTATTTTGCCAAAGTTGCTGTTCCATTTTGTTGTCTTCATTAGGGGGAACTTTCCATTTTTTTTTCAAAGATACTTTCTTACATCTGTTACATCTTGATTCTGAAAAGCAGGTGGTGGTTCTGTTCTTAATGTTTGGAATAAATAACAACTGTGCCTTAGTCTTTTTAAGTAACACCTTTTCTTGACCGTAAATGAGTCTGGCTAGAACTAAAGATAATTGAAGCCCTATAGCATTTTATAGGTCACAGATCCCACATCTCTGAGCTAACATACAAGGAGAGCAGGTAGAAATAATTCAGAGCTAACTAACTATTGCTCCGCAGATGATACTAAATTTCAGGTCCCATGAATCAGCCACTCTTACCAATAGCAAAAAACAATAGAAATTGTATTACAAGAGCTTTGGGTAGGTATAGCTGTTGTTGGAGTTTTGCCTTTTCTAGTGGCAGAATTCTGAACAAAAATTGAAAATCAAAAATCCTTATGAGAATATACAAAATAGACAATAGGGCAACAGTATAGCTATCTGTTTTCTCAATAGGGAAATATATTAGTAACATTCTAAAGTTCATCTGTTAGAATCAAAACAAACATGAATGAGCTGTTACCACTTGACAAGTCTGAGTTTTAGGCAGTATTCTGGAATGAGATAGGAGCCCTGAGGTTAAATAGTAGTCAGAACTGAAAATCAGATAAGGAAACAAGGGTAAGGTAGTTGGATCTAGGAGATCTGTGTAAATGTCTGGAGCAGGTATATTACTGAGAAGGTAGAAGAGGAAGTTTAAAAGTTTACAACACAGTGGAGCCAAGACCAGACTCACTAGATCCTGACACTGCCCCAGTCAGTTTTACTGTGGAAAATGCAGGTTTAATTCAACAATTCAGGAGATCCTCTGAATGCACATACAAATACAGACCAAACAGTTGCACCAAACATTGCTGCTGTTTGTTTCAACTATTTTAGTTTGTCCTTGTCTTTGATAACAGAAGGGAGGCAGGAATAGAAAAATGTGACTGAAGGAAAAGCTAGAGATGGTGGAGAAGATTGCTCAAGGAGCCCCCATGCTTGCTTTGTAAGTGAACTTGCAAAAACACTTCTTCCAACAGAAGGTTTAGCTTTGTGTTCAGTATCACCAGGTCATGTTTTTGGAAGATCATTCAAGTATTATACTTAAAAGTTATGCCAGAGGTGAAAAATACCTGTGTTGCATATAATTGAAACTTAGGCTGGATATCATCCTAGCAATTCCCATCAACCCATCTAGCACGGTAAGTGACAAAGAGTGTTGAAGGTTGCAGTTCATTAGCATTTGCTGGTCCATGTTAACCACCTCTGCTCTTGTGAATAGTGACAAACATGCTAAGGTATGAAATGTGCTGATGTGATGCCAGTAATAAAAGACATTGCCACTTCCTGGTCTTTTGGCTAAGATCCGATCTATGCAAAACAAAAACAAAAAATTTCTTCTGCTTTTATTTCAGGGCACAGGACTCTCTATGTTGGGGTGCGGATGCCTTTGGGACGACAGGGCCACAGGCATCACAGAACACATGGCCAGAAACACAGGAAACGAGATCGTGCTAAGGAGACTGTTTCTGAAGACCAGGAGTCTCATGGTATATGTGCAATGCTGCATTATTCTCTTAGGAGAACATAGTAGTAATGGAAGCAGTTGAGTCACATTGGTTAAGCCTAAGTTCTCAGAAGACTTCAAATCATAGCTATATCTCTTTAACATCCATATGAAGTCACTGAGAGAGAGAATCAGGAGATTTGGGGTCAGATACCATCAATGTGTAGATGGCACCCAGCTCTATCCCTTGGTGCCACTTGAATCAGATGAAATGGTTGAGGTGCTTGACAGATATTTGAAGGCAGTAATAAAGCTGAATTCAAGATGGAATTGCTACATGTCACAGGGTCTTAAGTCCATAAAGAAGGAAGATTTCATGTTGTTCTAAGTGGGATTGTATTGTCCTGGAAGGGACAGGTGAGAAATCTGGGGGTATTCCTGGATCTCCACTGTCACTTGAAGCTCAGGTAGAAGTGGTGTCCAGGTGTACCTACCATCAGCACTGGCTGGTTTGCCATCTACATGGCATTCTGGTCAGAGGTGACTTGGGTAGATATCCTGGTAACTTTCAGATTGGACTACTGTAAATCACTTCTCCCTTGCGGATAATTTGGGACCTGCATCTGGTGCAAAATGCAACTGCAAGACTACTGTCTGGAACTGCTGGCTAGATCCATTTCATGTCAGTCCTAAAAGAACTCCAATGTCTGACAATTTGTTACTGAACTCAATGCAAGGCACTAACATTGATCTATAAGATCCTGAATGTCTTGGGTTCCAAATATATAAAGGAACATTACCCCTCATACAAACCTGCTCAGGTCGTATGATCTGCCCGCAAGACCCTCTTAGATTGTTCTACCTCAGTAATTAAAGGTATGGGTTTGTGAGACAGGGCCTTCTCAGTGACAGCCCCCAGATTATCGAATAGCCTGCCCTCTGAGGTGCATCAAACTGTGGAATAACTTCCCCTCTGAAGTGTGTCAGGCACCTTCACTATATGCATTCAGATATCTAGTCAAGATGCATGTCTTTACCCTAGCCTTTAGGTGAAGAAATAGTTTCCTTCCCCTTTTCAGGCAATGAGTTGGTGAGTTTTGGACATACAATGGCAGCTCCCATCTGTGGGGTGGGACCTATTCAAATGGTCCGTCCTCGGAGACTTATGAAGTCCGAGCGATTCCTGAATGCTCTGGGTGATTTTCCGTTTGGTATGACTGGTGCACCTGTCGAAGCCCTGGTTTCTCTCTGGAATCAGGAGATGACATGATCGCTCCCTAGTACCCTCGGCATGCTTGTGGAGCCCGAAAAGCTCCTTGGTGCTCCATGGAACTATGGCCAATGAAACAGGAAGGCCGACGGCTAGAGTGCAGGTGGCGTAAATCCAGCTCTGAATCTGACCGAACACAGGTTAGAGCGCACTATTTTGCCTACCATGTGGCGGTGACAGTGGCGAAAAAGTGTTTTTCTCCGCCACCATTGCATCCTCAAGTAGCCGTCCAGTAGAGGTTTTCAGTGTAGTAAACGGCCTCATAAAACGAAGCTCAAAGAAGCATGAGCCAGGGCCAAGTAATATCTGCTGTGACAAATTTGCGAAGCGCTTTGAGGACAAAGTTGCCCAGATTCATAGAGGATTGGATGTCAAAATTAGACATAGCCCAAATGAGGCATCCAGAGAACTGTCTGGACCTATTTGGTTGGATCAGTTTCAATTGTTGCAGCCTGAGGACGTGGACAAGCTGTGTGCAGGGGTGCGGCCGACGATGTGCTCTCTGGATCCCTTCCCCTCATGGCTGATAAAGACTAGCCGACAAGGTCTGACCGGGTGGATCCAGGAGGTAGCGAATGCCTCTCTGAGGGAGGGGTTGGTTCCACGGGCCCTGAAACAGGCTGTGGTGCACCCCCTCCTGAAGAGGGCCTCCCTGGATCCAAAAGATCTAAACAACTATCATTCGGTGGCAAACATACCTTTCTTAGGCAAGGTTCTGGAGAGGGCTGTCGCTGTTCAACTTCAAGCATGCTTGGAAGAAGCTGATTATCTAGACCCATTTCAATCTGGCTTCAGGCCAGGTTATGGCACAGAAACCACCTTGGTCGCCTGGTTGATTACCTTATCCAGGAGAGAGACAGGGGGAATGCTACTCTGTTGGTTCCCCTGGACCTCTCAGTGGCTTTTGATACCATTGACCATGGTATCCTTTTGGAGAGACTACAGAGTTTAGGAGTGGGAGGCAATGCTTGGCACTGGTTCTGCTCCTATCTCCAGAACAGATCCCAGATAGTGGCTGTGGGAGACACTGATTCGACACCCTGGCAACTCACTTGTGGAGTTCCTCAGGGGTCAGTCTTATCTCCCATGCTATTTAACATCTAGATGAAGCCGTTGGGAGAGATCATCTGGAGATTTGGAGTGAGGTGTCATCAGTATGCAGATGACACCCAGCTCTATCTCTTTGTACCATCTGAATCAGGAGAGGCGGTTGAAGTGCCTGACAGGTGTCTGGAGGCGGTAATGGGCTGGATGAGGGTGAATAATTGAAGCTGAATCCAGACAAGACAGAGGTGCTGTGTGTCACAGGGTCTCGGGTCCGGGTAGTTGGGAGATACCCTGTCCTTGATGGGGTTGCAATGCCCTGGAAGGGACAGGTGCGCAACTTGGGGGTACTCCTGGACTCTGCGCTAACACTTGAAGCTCAGGTGGAGGCCGTGGCCAGGAGTGCCTACTCCCAACTACGGCTAGTCTGTCAACTGAAACCTCTTCTGGATAGAGATGACTTGGCCACAGTTATCCATGCTCTGGTAACCTCTAGATTGGACTACTGTAATGCACTCTACATGGGGCTGCCCTTGAAGACGGTTTGGAAGTTGCAGCTAGTGCAAAATGCAGCTGCTAGAGTGCTTACCGGAACATCTAGCCAGATGCACATCACACTGGTTTTAAAATAATTGCACTAGCTGCCAATTCACTACTGAGCTCTGACTTATAAGGCCCTAAATGACTTGGGCCCCAAATATCTAAAGGAACGCCTCCTCCCATATCGACCTGCCCGTGCCTTAAGATCAAGTGGTGAGGCCCTCCTGGTTGTCCTACCACCTTCAGTAGTGAGGCTGGTGGGCACCCGGGAGAGAGCCTTTTCTGTGATGGCTCCTGGACTATGGAATAGCCTCCCCCTTGAGGTGTGTCTTTCCCCTTCCTTATATATATTTAGGAAGGCAGTGAAGACCCTGGCCTTTGGCTGAGCTGATTATATTTCCCACCCAGGTCAGACACTATCATTTTAAACATAATGTGTATTGTTTTAGAGTGTTGAATTTTTAAAGTCTTTTAATGTATATTCTGTTTTAATCTGTTGATTTAGGTTGTAACCCGCCCAGAGACCTTTGGGTATGGCGTGGGATATAAATAATAAATAAATAAAATAAATAAATTTTAGTCTATTTGTTTTAGACCTCAATATTGGCTTTGGGTATCTGGAGGAATATAAATAAATAAAACCAGTAAAAACAACAATGTAGGTCTTTAACCCTGTCCCATTCTTATGATCATGTTGAGTTTGCTGTGTGAAGAATGATGTTGGAGCCATATCTGTGGGCTGGCCGGCCAGTTGTCATATGATCATGAGAGTAAACCCTGTAGTAAGGGGTGTTGTGAGGAGGAAAAGTTGGCTCCATGCCAAACTCCCATGAATTGTGCTGAGCCGAGCTCTGCAAAAATTAAAGTAGGTCAGAGCTTTGTGAAACAAAGTGCTGGCAAGCCATTTCTCACTTGCAGTAGATGGTGCTCTGTCTGAATTTAGAGACTGTTCATAGGAGCATCAGATTTGGTGTTTAGACATAGTGCCATAGAGCATGTAACAACCGATCCTTGCTGGCCCTTTGTTTAATGGATCTCCTGATGGTTTTCTCTTTTGCAGGGCTTGCCACAATGCAGAAAATCAAAACCAAGCATTTCCAAAAGATATTTTATTAGCTTCTTGTCCATCCACCCTCAAAATCACTTATCTTCCTATGTATGAAGTCTGAAGACATTTCCAAGATTTGTGATTTTGAGATTACACTTTACTGTGTTGTGTTTTTATAATGCTGCTTCCACAAGTTACAGGTTCCTTCTCTTAAAATACTGCATGGCTTTCTGTGGAGGCAGAATGTTTCAAAAACCATTCAGGTTGCCCTTAGTGCTTGTCTCTTTGCTGTCTCTTTGTTTAATTTTTGCTCTGTTTTTTTAGATACTCCTTCTCAGCGGGTTCAGTTTATCCTTGGCATGGAAGAAGATGAGGAACATGTCCCTCATGACTTGTTCACAGAGATGGATGAGATCTGTGTGAAGGAAGGTGAAGAGTCAGAGTGGAAGGAATCAGCAAGGTAGTAAAGAAGAGCAGTGGCTGAATGTGAACTTCCTGTACATTCGTCTTGTTTTTTTTTTTAAAAAACCCAGAAAAATTCTAAAAGCACTAGGCAGCCCTTTCCTGTTATGTGATCAGACAGCCAGGTAGCTGGACAATGTGTTTAATGCTGATAAATGACAGCTGATCTTCTGTGACATGAGTTGATGGAGAACTGTTTACTCTTAGGTCTCAGAAGGAAAAAGGACCAAAGCATCTTTGGTGCTCATTGGGATTGATGGGGTGGAGGGCATGGCAGCTAAAAGGAAAGGAACCAGGGTCAGAATAGCTAAAGCCAATGGTAGATGAGATACTACAAGTGCTGTAATTCTTTTCTAACCTTCATAAAAAATGGCTCTGTTGAACTGAATGGATGGTGGACACATTTACTAATCCTGAAGTGAAGCACACATGATGGAAAAGGAGACACTGGGCCTAATCTGAGTGTAGTGAGGCATTGCCCACTTTATCCTTGTTGGCCAGTTGCCTCTGTCCATTCCACTCTGGACAGGATCTGGTTGGTAAAGATACTGGCTGTGTCAATATGCTGCACAGTATAAAAACCTCCAACTTACCTGAACATTGGCTGTGGATTTTCCCTTTCCTGGGTGTTTGGGTGAAATTTTGTGAGAGTTTGCCCTCATCAGGAAACAGCAGGTCTCTTAGAGAGGGAGGGTCTAGCCATATGACCAGAACAGTCTTGCCTGCTACTTTGGAGGACTTGGGTGAATATGGGCACAATCCTTTCTCCCTGTGAACTTCCTGTAGTTTAGAGAAAGGATGTTTGATTTTTTTTTATTTTTGTCTAGAGGCACCCCTTCTGTAAGGAATGCTATCATATTTTCTGCACATGTCAAATAGTTCTGCCCAGTTGTGTTGTTTCTGATAGATCTGACAGGATGGTTAATTCCGCAAACCTACACTGGTAAGTTTTCTGAGGAATTCTTTTTGGGCTGCATCCATACGCCAGTTATTTATCCTGCTATACTTGGACATTCCAGATTAAAGCATTGGATATACCAGGACAAGTAACCAACATCTGGATACAGCCAGTGTCACTGTGTAATACCAAGTTAGGAAGTTTTTATTAATGGTTTCTCACCCCCACAAGAATGAGGAAGAATTCAAGACTTCAGATGCAAATTCATTTACTATAGCTGACACTGTGGCAGTTTAAGGACAGTTTGCAAAAGGGTTGTTCACATGCCAGTCATAAGAACATAACATAAGAACATAAGAAGAGCCTTGCTGGATCAGGTCACAGCCCATCTAGTCCAGCATCCTGTCCCACCAATTGCTCATGGGCATCTCAAGAAGACAAGGGCAAAACCTTCACCTGCTCTTGAATCCCAGCAAATGGCCCTAGAGCAGTGGTTCTCAACCTGGGGGGCGGGACCCCTTTGGGGGTCGAACTACCTTTTCAGAGGGGTCGCAACGAGTCTCCCACCGCCCTTCCCTCCCACCTCCCAGCTGCTCCGGCCCTGTGGTTGGGGGTCTCCACAACATGAGGAACTCCATTAAGGGGTCGCGGCATTAGGAAGGTTGAGAACCGCTGCCCTAGAGGCACTTTGCCTGTCTCCCCAGCCCGGGGATGTACCTAGGCATCCATTCTAGTCTGCTTCTCCCCCTCACAAAAGTGTGCTAGACTAGAGAACACAGATTAGAGAAGAAATGAGGAGGGAACTTCCTTCCTTCCTTCCTTCCTTCCTTCCTTCCTTCCTTCCTTCC
>MTQE01002208.1:11736008-11754557 GCA_014337955.1 Aspidoscelis marmoratus | reverse complement strand
TTCCTTCCTTCCTTCCTTCCTTCCTTCCTTCCTTCCTTCCTTCCTATACATGAGGACAACCAAACAGGGATTTTTCTGAGTACTGTTCACCACTGACAAACCAAGACAAGGTATGCTTTGACAATTTTATTTATTTCATGTCAAAAGCATTGCATTCAGCCGAACAAGCCATAAAAGGAACAAACATACTGTATAAATGAGTTTTAAAACAACATTCAGATCAATAAAACATTTAAGACTGGATAAAATAGTACTGATAAAATAAGAACAAATAAAGATAAAATGAAATAATTTTTACCAGAAATGAGCAACAGCAATTGCATTATATGTGGCACTGAACAGTTCCTCCATCATATGTGAGGTAGGACATTTTGAATTGTTTTGTTCAGCACCACACTTACATAAAATGGAAGAGTCTTCTAAATAATTCCATTTAGCAAGATTATCTTTTGTTCTACCAACCCCACTTCTAAAGCTATTTAGGGATTTCCATATTACCCATTCTTGGTTTCCACCAGAGGAAAGAGCCTCATGGGGAGTCATCTAGTTTGAGCTATTGCATTTTGCTTCCCACATAGATCCTCTGGCTATTGCTGGTTGTGTATTAAGGGGCATGGTGGTTCTCATAAAGTCTCCTAGGATGAGTCTGATAACCATATAGTGGATGGCTTTTGTGGTGTTCAGCTTTATTTCTCTTGTTACTTGCTGCAACTTCTCACCACACATCAGGAGGAGCAATACCAGCTAACTTATAAAGACTGTCAGTGGGTGTGGCTTTAAGGCATCCTGTAACTATCCTGCTGGTTTCATTTAGTGCCAATTGACAATTTGATGAAGGTGGCGTATTATTTGACTGGTGCTCAAAAACTACAGACTGTCAATCCGATGAAGATAGGTTTAGGTGGATCGTGCTAAAAATGTGCATACTTAAGTAGCTCTCAGTCTGCACAATGTAGAGTCTGACATAGTCTAAACACAATTTCTGGACTTCTTGCTACACAGAGAATTATTAACCTGCTGCCAGATGCAGCTCTGTGCAGAGTTTATTGACCTCTTTAGTTTGAGAGTGTATTAAATGCAGTTTCACACTCATTCAAAATACATGGGAAAACTGAGTAGGAAACATTTTTTTGCCAAGAGATCAACAAAAACCAAACGTCTCTTGCCATCTACTGGCAGAAAAGATATTGTGTGTTTAGTAGTGGTGAGCAAAATATTCAAAGTCTGAAACATTTTGATGCGGAAATGATTGTACTCAGAGGTTTCAGACAGTGGACAAAACACCTCGTTTAAAATGGGCTTCTTCCATGTTTGAAACAAAAGGAGGCATTATTTGATGTTTGGCTCCCTCTGGGTTCTGTCTGGCCAGGGAGGGTGGATGGATGGGAAAGAGCGTGCGTTATATTTTAAATATGTTTTAATGTTTTATACTTTTATTTTTTATTGTTGTGGCCTAATCTGAAACCTTTCAGTGAATGATGGGCTATAAATAAATAAAATTTGCCCAAAATCCCTAAATGTCCTACTGTCTGAGACATTTCTACCACTTCCTGCAGCTTCTTTGTTCCTTCACAAATCTTCCTCCTTCACCCTTTAAAAGGCTCCCCTCACCCCTTCTATTTGGTCTAGTAGTTAGGGAGCTGGACTTTTATCTGGGATTAACAGGTTTGATCCCACAGTTCTCCATGAAGCCAGCTGGGTGACCTTGGGCTAGTCACAGCTCTCTTCTGAGCTCTCACAGCCCCACCCACCTCACAGGGTGTTCTGTTGTAGGAAGACGAATAGAAAGCTTTGTTAGCTGCATTGAGTCCCCTTAAATGAATGAGAAAAGGGGGGGTAGAAAAGCCAACTCTTTTTCTTCTTCTGTTTCTCTACACCTGATTGGCACCTACCTTTTCTTCCCCTCACCTTTAAAAGTCTCCCACACCACTCCTGCCTGCTTCACCTTTTACCTCTGCCTGGACCTTCCAACTCTCTCTCTTCTTGCATCCATCAGCAGCTTGAAGGCTAGTAAGGAGACAATGGGTATCATCCAAGTAAGTGCATAACTCAGGACTACCTGGGTGCTCCACAGAACACCTGCTTGTTCTGACAACATCCTCAAACTGTTCCAAGGGTTTTGTATGTCCTTCCAGTGCGAGACAAAACATAAACACTGATCCATGAGCACACCTATAGTAAATGGAAAATTCTAGTTGCTTGTTGCTTTTGTCTCTTTTATTTGCCAAGTAAAACAAGGCAGAAATAAAGAAATAGAAGCAAAGTTTTTGACTCACCATCTCTTATATCTTTATGGACACTAGGGGTTATTCCGTCTAGCTTGTCTGTTCCCAGTGGGAATTGATAAGCTATTATAATCTGGGACTCCTCTAATCAGGGAATATATTGTCTGTGTCTCTCAAAAGGGCAGGATTTAAGATGAAAGTGGGCTGTGTAAAGGTTTGCAATGAAAAAAGCTTTTAAAAATAAACCAGACAGCTAATGGGAAATCCAGATTTGTCTGTACTCCATATAAGTACAATTTAAGCTATTACTGTGGTAACAATAAATGACAAGGTATTTAGGGAAGGGTTTCCATGGGGGGAACAAAATGGTCGCTTGCAGACTGTGACCACATGCAGGGAGAGTCAAGGAAGCAGTGTGATTAAAAAAACTCATATCTGTACACCTAAAGCAATTACTGGAATAATGTGAATAAGTAAAAACATTTAGAATCACTGCCTGCTACCCAGCCTCCTGCATCATATGGTCCCAATACACCTTGGGAAATACATCCCACAATTCAAGCTGGCTTGCTTCAAGAATGAATGGCATTTGCTGTGGGGAACACTCCTGGCTAATTGCTCAAGGAACTATCCTGACTGTGTTGTGAGCTGTCTGCATGAAGGCCACTCTGGCCTGGCCTTGAAGCTGCAGGCCTGAAATATAGCCCTTGAAGTCCGGGGCAGTCCTGTACACGTATCGAGCCTGGGGTGGTCTTGATGATGATGCCTGTCTTCACAGTGGCAGCAGAAACCAAGATCCAGTGTTGTCCACAAGAGAAACCACCAGAGCACTCCTGGGTATGATATGTGTACCTGAGAGCAGGCCAAGCTTGTAGCCTGTGTGGCACAGCCTTCTTGAAAATGTGCTCCACAAGGACACTGGTGCAGTCCTTGTGGACCATGCAGCCTGATACCTTGCTACCTCACATTCTGCAGTACTGCTGCCACTGAGATAAGCATTACACCACTTCATAAAAGAAGGAAAGATTATGGATCCTCCCCCCCCCGATTGACATATATCCCCCAAATCTATCCTGATTTATCAGAAACAATATGTAATGATCCTACCAAACCAGATCCTGGAAAGACCTCCTTAAAGAAAGTGGTATGATATGGGATCTCATAGAGTACCCAATACAACAGGGGAGCTGGAAGAGCCTGAAGTGATTCATTTCAAGAATGTTACCTGCCCATCCTTCTGATGACCCCTCTGGCCACACTCCCATATCCTGCCTTAACTCCCCATTGAGCAGACCCAGGATTGGTGGAGGAAAGCTATATCAGTAGGGTTTCTAAAAAAGAAAGTGCTATTTAAGATATGAAGATCCAGCTGTTAGCAGTGTCCTAGAAGATGAAAAGGAAGACGAGGAGCCAGTAATGTGGGTTTATCCCTTTCATTTTCTTCTGGGTGGTTTTTGAATTAATAGTTCCTTTTCAAACTTAACCTATGGCAGTGCTGAGAAAACTGCATGGAGGTGCCCATATTCGGTCCACCAGGAGTTGGCCACAACTCTGTGGAATGCAACAGCAGTCTAGCTGGGAAAGATCCCCCCACTTGAAGTTGTGAAGGTCATTATAACTTTTTGGAATGGTAGATAATGGGTTATCACCTTTGTTTCTGTGACATTCTTTCAGGTATTGGGAAGTTGCTGTCATTATCTCCCCTTGACTGTCTGAAGTTTAAGAGCATTAGAGCAATGGTACATTAGAAGTCCTTAACACAGAAGAGCCACTGCAGGCATCCTGGAAAAGTATGCATTGATGCTCAGTGATTCTAATGACTTTTCAATTATTTCGGGTTACATCCTGTTGCACGTTACTTGCAGGTGGCTGAAATTTGAGGAAGATGTGGAAGATGGAGGTGAGCGCTGGAGTAAACCATATGTGGCGACCCTCTCCCTGCACAGTCTCTTTGAGCTCCGAAGCTGCATCATCAATGGCATTGTTCTTTTGGATATGGGTGCAAATACGACAGAAGAAATCGCAGGTAGTGGTTCATGATAGTTAAGATATCAAGAGAGGGAAAAGAATGGAGACTGCTTAGAAGATGGTGGCAACAGAAGCAGAAATTCCCAACAGATCCTGCTTGTTTAGGATGGAGATCTTATTTAGACAGTGGTTGCCTCCAGACAGCAAGAGGCGATTGTGGGATCCTCTTTAGATTCTTTAGTGACTTCTTGCAGCCAGGAGCAGATGCTCTTGGGACAATCCCAGGCTCCTACTTTGTCTCGTTATTGTGGTTGTTCAGAAATATCCTTAGCAAGTGTCTGCCCACTTCCCTCTGTTTTTTTCCCCCATGCTTGCTGGCGTCCTCTTTTCCATTTGATTTTGGTGTCTCAGGAAGGGTTATAGCACATAATAGAACAAACACTATATTTAAAATGCAGGAAAAAGACAGCTTCCAGAAACAGCCTCCTCTGATCCCAGTTACTTGAGACATTTGTACTTATAGAATTGCATGAATGGTGACTGCCTGATGTTAAGAGTATTGCCCTGGGTAATATTAAACAGAAAAATAACTCCCAAACCCAAGACCACTTTTTGAGAGTACAAGGTCTTTTGACTCAGGCTTGAAAAATGCAAAGTCAAATCATCCATAATAAATGGGCATAAAAGTAATCTTAACAACAAATTCTTCCAAAACCAATGAAAAACACTGATTAAGAATACAGGAGAAAAACTTCAAAATGGAATAAAGTCATCTTATTGAAACAGTAAGTCCAAATACTTAAAAAATCTAGACAAAATTGCAAAAACTCAAAGATTGCAAAAACCTCTCAATGACTGTTTTTCTGCAGGTCTTAATAAAAAAGGGTTAAAAAAATTTAAATAGCTAAAAAGCAAAAGCAAAGAAAGAAAGAAAATAAACCTTAAATCTAGAAAACTCTAAACTAAAAAAAAAGGAGAGGGGAAAGGTTCACAGAGAGATATTTCTCACCCATCAATATGTAGAAAATAAATGTCACACGATGACTCCAAATTCAGCCAAACTCTTTCCCAAATGCAGAAAAACTAAAATCAGAAATCCAACAAGAACTCCTCCTTCAGGAACAAAATGACTTTTTTAAAAAAGAGTCCATTCTAGACTCTTCTAGAAAGGCATGTCTAAAATGAACCCAATACATTCCTATGGAGTCCTCAAACCCATGTGTATGTAACCACATACAATTAAAAGTAATTAAAGTTTACTAAGGTTCCCAGATAGTATTTCAATTACTCCTAACAAAAGCAAACAAAAGGTAGTATCTGTCAATGGTATCATGTTTCTTAGAATTCCACAGCATCTCTGATTATAAATCTTAAAGAAAACATTTATTATTAATTAAAGTTACTTCTTCTAATTTCCTATTCCAACAGTCAGCCCAGTTTCTGGTCATACTTTTAAAATTTCCACCATAATGAATACTTGAGCCTTCAACCCAAATTTTGCTTCTCGCAATTGCCCTTAGGAAATTACATCTCTTGCATCCAACAGACAAATCCTTTCAAAACACCAGCCTTTGGTTAATGATTGTACATTAGCATTTATTTTACCTTTGTTTGCTTCCACTAAACAGGTCACAAACAAGCATTGCCTTTGCAGCCTGGAAAATGTGCCTTTTAAACATGAGGTTTTGCTTCAGATTTCCAAAATGGAGAGAGTCTTGTCAACCCAATTTTCCCCACGAACAATGGTCTAATTGCTTACAACCAAATTCATGTATCAATGTTCCTTGTGTGTTAAATCCATGTTTTCGCTGATCTTGAATCTTTTCAGCAATGCTGCCCCCACAAGAATTCCCTTCCTCTAAATTCAAGAAGCCTTAAGGTTTTGCAAACAGAGAGAGACTTAAAGTAAGAGTACCAGTCCCAACCTCCCTTTTTGCTGTAAGATGTTCGTTAAAGTTGATGGGAATGCCAATGTGCTGGTAATGATGAAGAAACTATCCCAATATTTAAAGACCACATTGTTTGACATTCTATTCACTGTAAGCGGTAGTAATCAGAGACACAGGGTATTTTTACACTGTGCTCCTTTAATCCGGATCTAAGAAGATCTGGATCTAGGGAATGGGTACTCCCCTTAATCCAGATCTAGTAGATCCAGATCAAGGGTAGTACCCAATGTGTTTCCATGGGTGGTCTAGCACCCAGTAGCAATCCGGATCTACCCACGAGGGGTCTGTCTGTCACCCCAGGTGTTTGGGGGGACACAGCGGTTCCAATCTTCGAAGCGGCTCCGAAGTCACTTCGAAGTCACTCTGGAGCCATTTCGGAGCATCTTTGAAGTCTGTGCAAAATAGCTCCGGAGCGTCTTTGAAGTCTGTGCTGATCTTCAGGGTAAACTTCGAAGTGACTTAGGAGTGACTTCAGAGTGACTTCGGAGTGACTTTGAAGTTCACTCCAAAGATCAGCACAGACTTCAAAGATGCTTCGGAGCTATTTTGCACAGACTTCGAAGATGCTCCGAAATGGCTCTGGAGTGACTTCGAAAGGACTTTGAAGCTTAGGTTTTGGGGCTCCCCCCATGGTACCCCCTCCCGCTAGACTCCTGTAGACCCCATTGCCAGACTATCATGGAAACAGGCTCCCTATAATCTGGATTTTCAGGCTGAAGACCCCATTGTAATGGGGTCTACACAAAATCTGGATTAAAGACCCTGAAGTACCCATATAATCCAGATTTCCCGAGCTGTGGTGGAAACAAATGTGTCCCTAATGGGTGCTGTGGTGGAAATGGGGTAATCTGGCTCTCAGCCAAATGGGTCCTTGATGGGTGCTAAAATGGATACTTTCTGCCAGTGGAAAAACACCCACAGACTGCATCTAGCTATTGGCTACTTCCAGTATATTTGGATATTCCAGAATAGATGTTCAAATATCCAAATATAGCAGAATAAATAACCAGATGTAGCCATGGATTAGCCTCCACTCAGACAGGAAGCCTTTTAGACATCTCCACATTACCATGTTTTAGAGCCAGTTGTTCTTCTCCTGATAACCAAGGTCTTACATTTCTATGGAAGATATAATGGAGCAATCAGTCTCCCCCCCCCTTCCAGGAAAACTGTCTTTGCAGAAATGGGTTTTTGATTGCCTCTCCATTGGTGTCTGATGTCAGCACATTTCTTTCCCACAGAGGTTGCCAGTAATAGACAATTATGCAAGATATTTCAGTGAAGCACTGTGTTGCAGATTCCTTATAATTTTATTAGATGCTCAAGGAAATAAAACTGGCTCAGATTGCGGAAGTGAACTGCTTTATCTAGAATGGCACTGGCGATGTATTATTTAGATAGTTATTAAGTATTTCAGCAAGGCTGATTAGCTGAGGGAGAATTCTGCTTTCTTAGAATGAACATGGAGCGTAGCAGCAGGAGTGTAGCACCATTGGGCTAGGTCAGCTTTGTGCTGGGGTCAAATACCTGAAGAGAAATGAGTATCAACTTTGGCTGGCTGGTGAGGCTAGTTTGACTGGCTGCTCAGCCTTGGGAGATTGATCTGGATTAGTGCTGTCCATGCAGATGGCACTGATCCAGCCCTTGCCTCCCTGTGATCTGGATTGGGAGATCTGTGGAAACTGGATCTACTATGCCTCAGTGCATAAAGGACCCTTGTTCAGATGCAGATTTTCAAGTCTCTGCTCTAGCTAAAGCAACTATTTTGCAATCTTTTCCCTTGTTTTTATTGGAATGGAGATTTAAAATGGTATATTTTTTATGTTTGGTTCAGAGATTTTAGGGTTCCTGGTCTTTCTTCTATACTTGCAACCTGTACACCATTGAAACACCAATTATGGAGTCCAGTTTTATGGTTTGGAAGTGTTTGCCCTTGGCATAGCCTTGGCCTTTGCTGGCATTGCACCATCAGTGCTAGGATTCTAGGAAATGCATGGCTACAGTATTTCCAGCTCCTTTTAAAATGGAGATAACTTACCCAGAATGTGATAATGGCCCATATAATGATTGAAATTTCAGAAAGCTTTGCCTCACTTCTTGCCATCTTGATATACTTATGAAGAAAGTTCAGCCAGGGACACCATTTTGTTTAGATTCTACTGGAATGACTCTGTGCTTCTGTCTTTAAGGCATGGTTTTAGATAAGCTTGAACCTGGAGATCTTGATGAAGACACCTGTAAAAAAATTCGGGAGACTCTCCTAAAGAAGCATCATCATCAGAATGAGAAGAAGAAGAATAACCTCCTCCCAATTGTCCGCTCATTTGCAGAAGCAGGCCAGAAAAAGTCAGATCCTCACTCAATGGATAAGGGAGGTGAGAATGCTTGCTCTGATCTACATTGTACTGTATGGTATCTATTCCAGGCATTCAGGGACTCTTTGGTATTTCTTGCTCCAACTGATGCATGTTAGAGTTACAGGGACCCACAAACAACATGCTATGTTTGGATGAATATGTAAATGAAAGGAAAATCTTCAAAAGCTTTGTATGTAGAAGAGATTAGTTTATTTATGGTCACTGAGCAGATAAAAGTAGTATAAAACAATGTGCAAAAAGACAAAATACATTAATGGAAAGTAGAAAATATTAATTTTTTAAAAACCAGCTGAGAGATAAGTTTTCTCACAACCTGGATGTGGCTTAACAGAATTTTGCTATGTTAAGGAAGTCAAAGTCTTGTTGGCCAGACAGCAAATATTAGAAATAAAATGAATAAGAAAAACTCTAATCTTGTGCTAGCAGAGGAGTTGAAAGTATGTACGTACTGTAGATATAAATTGGTGCATTTAAACACAGTCTTCGTCAAAGTAGACTCAGAAAGAGCTGTGTGGAGAAAGGTTGTCACACAATTTCATTTTGAACATACTATTTTGCCCCCAGGAATGAACCTCTTAAATCTCCAGCCCCCTTCTAATTTCTTAGAGGTGAGAAATGGGATTAGTCAGGATACCACCCCAACGGATCTGAGCAAGGTAAGGTCTTATTTGTTCATTTGTTTTAGTTTGGCCACAAATAACTAACAATGAAAAATCACAGTGAAATTAAATTTAAAATGAAAAACTGCTAGAGCAACAATAACCCAGCAGAGTATATTAAGATGAAGCTTTTGATTGAGTGAAGAGGTGATGATATATTCTGAGTTCATCAAGATGAAATATAGACGTTAGCTGGCCATTTCCCTGTCATTGTTTCTTTGATGTATCATGCTGTTAAGCTAGTTCTTTTTTCCTTTGTATTCTATTATGTGGCCGCATCCCCATTATAAGCTTAATCCAGTTTCCCTTAACCGAAATAATAGAACTGGATGCAAACGTGAATTTGCCTGATCCCATTACATTCAACTCAATCACGTTGGATCCAGATTCTGAGGATCTTACGTGGCGTACGTGACTCAAGGAGGGACTCAGGTGGCTACTTTCTAAAAGCCACTTTTTGGGGCTGCTCTGCCCCCTTCCTCCTGGCGTGAACGTGCCACCCATAACTGACCCCTTCACGGAGCCTAGCTGGGTGGCTGGGTGGCTGCCGCTTGCCTGGATGGAGGAAAACAGCAGCGGGAAGCCAGCGATTCTTTCCCCTCCTCTCCCCATTGCCCAGGGCACACAGCAGCAGCAGCTGCTTTGAACATTCACACATCTCCCAGAACCTGCAGCTGCTTTCCTTTCCCTTTCTAAAGGTCAGAACTCCAAAGAGCTAGAATTGCGCAAAATTGCAACATTGTTATCAGGTGTGAAATGGTTGGATTGCTACAGTGTAGCAGCTGCTGTAAAGGGTGGATTTTTACACTGAAATCACTATCTTTGGAAGCAAGCTTTTGGGGGAGGGAATCCCTAAACATGGATTCTCATCCCTTAAAACTGTATGGTCCCCACAGTAAAAAATGTAACACATATCAAGCGCACAAACCGGAGTGAGACCTGTTGAAATAAGGGTTAACATTTACAATGCTTTGGGGAGATTTAACACGCAGAAAGCGTGTTAAGCCAAACTGACATGGGGTCTGCGAGGATTGAAACCGTATCGAAACCGAATTAAGCTTGTAATGGGGATGCGGCCTGTGTATCTTAGATTGTGTTCAGACACAACAAAAGGGGCACCTCAGAGGTTCAGAGTCCCTTGTGTTCCCAACCCTTCTCCAATCCACCTTTTCTAGCACAGAATGTTCATGAGAAGGGCAGAATGGTGGGTGAACAGTCTCATCTCCAAGCCTTCTTTAAGCTACCTCAGAGGCAACTCAGAGATGCTTTTTTCTTTTTTGCTCTGCCTTAGGGTGTGTTCACATGCAGCTAAAAGGGAGTAATGAATTCCCTTCACTCATATGAATGAACATATCCCCAAATTTTAGGAGCACTGGTGCTACCAGGTCATGGACGAAGTTGTATTTAGGAGCACACCATCATATTATCTCAGTTTTTGTCTCTCTATCCCACCCCTGCCAGGAAATCTTTATTCTTAGCCTTATCCTGTTTGCTTTGCAGCTTGACTGTAGGTTTGGCACGAGTTTTGGTCAGCAAAACTATCTCCATTCTAGTAGGAGTGTCACCATTAGAAAGCCTTAATAATGAAGAGGCAATGCCCTCTATTTGAACTAGCTTTTCTTTCCTAAACCAAATCTGATTTACTGTTTGTGGTAGGAAGATGGCTATTAATGATTTTTAAGGTTTTTAAAGAGTGGCGCTGTGTGGCTTTGTAGAAGCTTACAGTGAATAAGATCAGAGGTACTGAAAATGTTTGAGAAAGTATATGGGTATATTATGTGGTAAATGTCCCTTTTCAGGGGCAGTAGGAAAGGAGACGCAAGAGATTACTGGAAACTGGTTTAAAAAAGGAATACGTAATCAAGGGCTGATGGTTGTGACGACCGTCACATATATCCTGTTGCAAAGATTTTAAACTGAGCTGTAGAAATTCTGAACTATACTTTGAAATTAGGCAGAGCTTCATTTCATGAAGAAGATTCCTATTGGAGCCGAAGCCTCAAACGTTCTAGTGGGAGAGGTGGAATTCCTTTCGCATCCTATTGTTGCCTTTGTGCGCTTATCCCCAGCTGTTATTCTCCCAGGCATGACTGAAGTCCCACTCCCTACCAGGTAAGCATTAGAGATGGTGATAGCAGTGGGAGTGGACAGAAAAACTAAAATTTAAAACTTGCAATTAGTTTTTCGTTTTTCTGCTTGCTTGCATGCATGTCCCTTGTGCTGTGTGTCATTTGGTGTGGTGTTACTCCTGCAGAATTGGCAAAGTTTTTATCTTTTTTGTGGGTTCTATGGTTTGAGGCATTGATGTGTAGACTGAGATAGGAAATAACACTACATGTATTGCCATACAGTAAGGAAAATGTTCCAGCCTTTTGATTGAGTAAGAATGGAATGATCTTTGCCTCTCTGGGATTTGTGATCCTCAGTGTTTCCAGTTTGTTCTTCATGTGTATTTATTTGCTGATAAAAAATAGAAGGAAAGACAACATTTAGAGTCGGATCAACAAAGAGAAGCAATTTAAATGGAAAAGGCTGAACATTCCTTTCCCCTTCCCTGTCCTGTGGCAACTGGTGAAAACTTTTTGCACTTAACCATAGCACTTCCAGCATTCCCCACAAAGATGTACAGTCATGTGCATAAGACACAGAGCAGCTCCATCTTCCACATGGCCTACATGCTGCTTCTCTGCAGCTGCCTGGTATTTTTAGCAACAAACCTGTTACATGTGGGTTACATTGGCATGCACACATTTCTCTGAATGTTTGCTCATGGACATCTTTGGAGTTTGATTGGGCCAAGATTTCCATGTGTATGCACACTACGTATATGTCACCCATACATTAGCTTCAGTAATTAAATAGCAAATACAGAGGCAGAGGCACACTTTGTCCACTTTGTGCTTAGTAAAGGGGTATAGGTGTGTGTGTGAACATGAAACCATTTGTGGTATAAAATAAGGAGCTGCTGAAATAGCTTCACTCTGGGGAGCTCTTCCAGATAAAGAATTGGGAAGCCTTGGGCTACTGAAAAGATTGTCTACAACAGCCTTTCCTTTATGTGCGTTTCATGCAGCTTCCATAAAGAAAATCTGTAGTTGCAGAAGCATGTTCTACCTCAGTGGATCAAAGCTAAGTGCCTTCATAGATCTCACATGAGTGACTCTGGTAGTTAGACTGAAGGATTGCAGAGTGTGCTTGGTCTGTGAAAGAGGCTGCATTCACATACAGCCAAGAAAGCAGCTTGAAAGTGTTGTGAAGTTTGTAGCCTGTAGCACTAGTGTTTTCATCCCTTTTTCATCCCATTTCTAATCTTCCTCTAATATACATTGAATGTGCATTGTCTGGCCTTTAATTTTCATTAGAATTATATTCTTTTGGAATATAACCTGGAATAGGGCTCAGTGCAGAAAGGGTCTTAGATTCCAAACAGCTGGAAAATATTTTGTCTTATGATTAAAGTTAAATGTTCTTTCTTTCTTTCATTCATTTTCTAGGTTCTTGTTTATCTTGCTGGGTCCATTAGGGAAAGGGCATCAGTATCATGAGATTGGAAGGTCAATGGCTACTCTCATGACAGATGAGGTACAGTGTGATCCAAAACATTGTTTTATTCTGTAGGTTAGGTTAGGTTAGGTCAGGTCAGGTTAGCGGATATCAATATCAAAATGGTAAGCATAACGCCAGGTTTCATCAGGGTCCAAAACGCAATGCAAAACTCTCTTTGGTCTGACTAGAACTGGTATAGAATACATTATCAGTTGTCTAAAAAGAATGTTGCTAAAAACTGTTCCGTGATGTACAAAGGGATCATCTATATAATGCCACAAAGCTATGGTCTTTCCTGAACTTACTCTTTTCTAGTTTGCATGTCCAGAACAGCCACTGGTTTGGCTAGAAGATCCTGAGGGCTAGGAATGAAAGTTCCTAGTCTTGGAGCCACTGGGGGATGCATTATGGTGGCATGCTTTGGCATGTCCCTGAAGTATGTCTGTCGTCCCCCCCCCACGCCCCAGTGGTTCTGAACATGGAGGTATAGCATGCCTCCTTGTTCAGGATTGGGTTCCACTGGTCCACTTGTCTCAGTAAGTCTACTAGTGAGTCTATGTGTGGATCTGTGAAACCCAGATCACCACTATGGAGCCCTTAATTCCAAATTAAGTGTCTATATCAGTGAAAGAAAGTTAAAATCTTCATTCAATCCCTGTGACACTAAGATATTTTTTAAAATTCACGACAGATTCCGCTGCCTTTTATCACCCACATAAAAGCAATTTGAATATCGTCTCCACCAGTTTCTTCCTTGTCTTTCAGAATAAGGCACACTTGGGTCTGCAAAGAAACTATTAGCAAAATATTCTACGTATTTTAACTTTTTTTTTGTTATGTTTCAAGATAAAGACAGCAAACTCATGAGCTTTCCCTTGGTTTCTAATACAGATTTTCCATGATGTTGCTTACAAAGCCAAAGACCGTAGTGATCTTCTAGCTGGGATTGATGAGTTTCTGGACCAGGTGACAGTGCTGCCACCTGGAGAATGGGATCCTTCAATTAGAATTGAGCCACCCAAAAATCTGCCTTCCCAGGTAAATACTAATTTTTTTCTGGACTTTTGGAAGATCAATTTTTGTGGTAGAAAGATGGATTTGTAGATTATGTGGATCTTATGATGAACATTCTCCTCCTGACATCATAGGAGGGCTTGTTTAGTGAACAGGGTAGCTCCTGCCTTTCCTTGTTTCCGTACTCATTTGCTTAATCTTTATGTAAAGCCATGTCTGGATCTGACTCAGTTGTCTCATGGCTAATAGCAAGCAAAACTAACAGGATTGTTTATAACATTCACATTCTGTTAGCAAAAGAGGAAGATGCCAGGAGCACTGGCAATCCCTAATGGGAATGTTTGCCTTGAGGAACCAGAAGATCACCGTGGGCCAGAGCTCCAAAGAACAGGGAGGTGAGTTGTCTTTCACAGTTCTACAAAAGCCTTCTTTGCTTGAGGCTTCTGGGAGGTGTAGTCTAAACAGCTATGGGACAATGATGATCTAATGAAATTTGGCAGTAGATTTAGGATAAATGAAGTAAAAAATATTCAAACGTTTGATGAACTGTGGGATACAATTACCACACCAGGTCAGGATGACTATCCAAATGCGCCTTCATCTTTGCTTTTCAACCAGTTCACTCTCATGACTGCAGTAAGAGGTCTAATGGCTAGTAGTAAATGATAAAGAAGTGGATCTTGAAGATTTGTTGCTGAAGGTTCAGGGGAGATTCAAGGATGTGGAAAATGCTGGCTGTAAATATGATTTGAATTAGCCACAGGAGAGACACAGTGCTTAAGGGCAGATAATTGTTTTGTAGTGATTCAGACTGATAATCAGCGATGTGTAGAGGCTTACGTTTATAAATATATGGCCAGTGAAACACCACAAAAATCTGTAGAACCTGTGAAAATGCAGATGAAACCACAGCAGTTCTCAATTCTACCTTCAGCTTTCCGGGTGGTAACCATCTCCCCATCTTTTTGTTGCAGGCTCTTTGGTGGCTTGATCTTGGATTTGAAACGGAAAGCTCCTTGGTACTGGAGTGACTTTAAAGATGCTATCAATTTGCAGTGTTTAGCTTCATTCCTCTTCCTGTACTGTGCCTGCATGTCTCCTGTGGTCACCTTTGGGGGGTTGCTTGGAGAAGCAACAGAGGGACAAATTGTAAGAAAGTTTCCCTCCCTCCTTTCATATGTTATGAATAATTCTCAGGTAGATGTCAGTACAAGGACTGGAAAAAAGTGGTGGCCATTACTTCTCGTTTGCATTCAAAGTGTTTATGCCCTTTCAAATCTGTTTTTAGGCCCATCCCTAGACTTCATCCAAGAGTGCTTGATGGTTGACCCTTCTTTTAAAAAAAATATTCACCTTGCTGAGCTTTGTGGGTTAAGGATGGTTCTTAAGTTCAAGAATGTTGAAGATACATTCCTAATGTTTAAGAAATGCCTTGACATTCAGAAGCTGAGACAGGGTTTTGCTGAAATCATGTCTAATGTCATCTCTCTCTCCATAGTGCACTTAAGATGAATAATTTTGTGGATAATTTCCCCCCATTCCAATGCAATGCTTCTTGTTTTATTTAAAGAAAAAAATGGATAATGGTGACAATTTAGTGATAGGTGTAAATAGCTATGAGAGAATGAGCAAAAAGGAATGGAACCCATATGTGTGAGTCCCTCTGAAAGTGCAAAATAGTTTCCAATGCTTAGTCTGGAACCACCTAAACACTGCATGATGTTCTAATTCCAAGGGCAGCTGTTCATTTTTTTATTTTTTATTTTGGTCTGTATTTTGACCTGCAGAGCGCAATGGAATCTTTGCTTGGAGCGTCCATGACTGGGGTGGTCTATTCCCTCTTTGCTGGCCAGCCTCTAACCATTTTGGGAAGTACCGGCCCAGTGTTGGTCTTTGAGAAAATTTTATTCAAGTTCTGCAAGTAAGGCTATGCATTCTTTGTTCTCTTTCACAAACTTCATTCCTCACTACTACCATCCATTCTTGCTTTTTTTTTTTTTTGGCTTTTCTGCACTGAAGGGTCTTAATCCGGGCCAGTGAGTCTAAACCAGTCAGGCCTGAAGGTTGAGACCACAGCCGGCCACCAGAACCACCTTGAAGCTCACATGAGCTTCAGAGCTGGGGCCTTTCTGCACTTTGCCTTATTGTGGAACAAATCTCAGAACAGGGGCCTGCTATCCACATGCTAGTGCAGATTATGGCAGACCCCAAATGAAGCCTGCCATAGTCTGCAGTAGCATGTCTTTAACAGACCTCTATCTCAAGATATATTCTGGAATAAGGCCAAGTGCAGAAAGGGCCCTGCCCTTGTAGTCATTGAAGATCCCATTTCAGTGGCATGCTTTGGTGCACTACTAACATGGGTCCCCCAGTAGCCAGGACACAGAAGTGTGCCTTCGGCATTCTTTTGTGTTCCAGACTAGGCTGTGCTGGTTTGCCAGTGATCCAGATCAAGCTCACTAATGCAGACAGAATGTATCGGTGGTGGGCAGAGCTGCTCATATTCCACCTGTAGACTCCCTTCCCCTCTGCCATACAAGACTGGGATGCCACAGTGGATAGCTCCTTTTCATGCCTTGCTGACAAGTGGAATGAGCAGTCCAGAAGATGACAAACTGACATGATTTTGGTGGTTATGATATGAAGTGTTGTCTTTTTTCTGAGCTGAAGATAGATAATGACTCAGTGTGTCTATCCTAGTTCACCATAACTAATAGCTTTTATTAGTTATTAGCTATGCTTGGTTGGTGGGTGGGTGGGTGGGTGGGTGGGGAAAAGGCATGGATTCAGTGTGGTGTTTACAGAATAACTGCAGATATAAAATGAGAACAATAGCTGCCTGGACTTTTCATCAAAGTCTTTCTTTCTCTTAAAAGTAGTAGCTTTCAAAAATGAAGCAAGCATTGGTATGCAAGGGTGGCTGAGAATCCAAGGTTGTGTTCACACCTAAATTTTAATTGTGCATCAGTCCGCCTTTAGAGTGAGAAAACGCTTCAGCAAAGTGACTAGTCATTTTCCTTCCACACTGTCTAATGCAAAGTTGGATTTTTGTTAGATGATGGGAAAACACTACAAAAAACCAGAACAAAACAGCTTGTCTCTTTGCTGATGGATTAGAACATAACGTAAGAGGCCATGCTGGATCAGGCTCAGCTCATCTAGTCCAACAGTCCTGTCTTACGCAGTAGCCTACCAACTGCTTCTGGGCTTCTCAAGCAGAAGACAAAGGTGAAACCTTCCTTTGCTCTTGGTGTCTTGCAGATGTGCTCGAGAGGCATTTTAAAGGTTCTTTCACCTTGAAAGTGGACTGAAGGTGGATTAAAGCTTAGGTGTGAATGCAGCCCAAGCCACTGGAGTTGTCTTTGGAGTGTTTCATGCTGGTCTGTGCAATATGATGCTCTCCTTTTCAGGCTGTTGAACTGTTGAGCAGAATCTGAAAATGATGGCTGCATCATCTCTGGAACATTTTGTTAGCCAGATCAGAATCAACTCTGCATTCAGAATTATTCATTCTGCTTTTTATCACTTTTTTTTTTAGGGACTATGATCTCTCATACCTTTCTCTACGAGCTTGCATTGGTCTGTGGACAGGTTTGATGTGCATCATCCTTGTGGCAACGGATGCCAGTTCTCTTGTCTGCTACATAACTCGCTTTACAGAAGAAGCTTTTGCATCGTTGATCTGTATGATTTTTATTTATGAATCTCTAGAGAAACTGTTTCAGCTGGGGCAGAAATACCCAATAAATATGCACAGTACTCTCGATCATCTGAGCTTGTATTAGTGAGTTGCTATATTTTTTCCTCTTATTATACACCAAATTTTTACTGATTTGCACCAGTTTATTCACTAATAAGTATTTAGGTATTTATTACCTTTTACTAAAACCCTGATTAATAATATATGATGCAAAAATGCATGCTGTAAACCTTAATACTCAAATAATAGAACAAATATAGTAGATAAGGATATAAAATCAATCAAGCATTACTAAAATTATCAGTGTCAAAACATAAAATATAGAACAATGTGATTAGCAATACTGTATAGGGATGTGCACAAATATTAATATTTGAAATTCCTACGAATTCATCCAAATTCTGACATTTGAATTTGAATCAAATGATTCAGAACATTTGTACAAAGCTTTGTTACATTTGTGAACATGGGGAGATGGGAAAGCAGCTGCGCCAGTCACATCTGCAATGGATCCAGAGTGGATTTGAAGTGGACTGAGAGCAGATTAAAAAGATCGCAGTGGAGGAAGGTGCTCTCTCCTGAGACTAAACAGAAAATAACTGGGAATTTAATAAAATAAACTGGAAAAATTGCTGCTGCGCTGTGATAAGTTTGGGAAGTAAGTCCTATGGTTTTTGGACAGAGTTTAGGGGACTGCGTGCCTAACGGAGCATGAAATGAATATACTATATCATAACATAAATGATTAATTTGGAAAAGTTTGTTTTTAAGAGAAATTATTTAATACTTTTTAAGTTAATTTTTCTAAAATAAAGCAAGCCCATTAAATCAAATGAAGGGAATGGGGGTGGGGGGCTTCCCAGTGTTTTGCACTGAGTGTCATATGTATGACTACCTGCCCACTGGGCAGAAGTCCCGGGACTGTACTCAGTGCAATGTGCTCCAGGCTCTCAGGGAACATGTCTTTTCTCTTGAAGCCAAGGTAGCGGACCTGGAGAAGGAGATGGAGAGCAACAGGACTGAGGGTGAGGCCTTCAGGGATGCAGTAGGAATGTCTCAGTCCATGACAAGCAGCCCTCCAGCTGCCTCAGAGAGTGGAAGCCTCAGGCA
>MTQE01002208.1:11712497-11733955 GCA_014337955.1 Aspidoscelis marmoratus | reverse complement strand
CACTAGAACCAGGGGGCACTCTATGGAACTGATGAGTAGGAGAGTCAGATCCAACAAGGGGAAGTACTTCTTCACCCAGAGGGTCACTGGTTTATGGAATGTGCTGCTGGAAATGGTGGTAACAGCTACCAGTCTAGATGGCTTTAAGGTAGGGTTAGACATATTTATGGATGACAGATGTATCAATGGCTACTAGAATGAATGCCTAGGTACATCTTTCAGCCTGGTGGGGGGAAGCAGGACATTTCTAAGGCCATTTGCTGGGATTAGAGAGCAGGAAGAGGTTTGTTCTTGTCTCTGTTTGAGATGCCCATGGGCATTTGGTGGGCCACCATGTGTGACAGGACCCTGTACTAGATGCGCTGTGGCCTGATCCAGCAGGGCTTCTCTTATGTTCTTAAGTAAAAGTGAATTCAGGGTGGATGTGACGTGTTCAGAGCAGATACATAGCAGACCCGTATGCAATTCATATCAAACATTTGAATCAAATTCATATTGAACATTCATATCAAATTCAAATCTTACCACATTCAAAGGGGATCTATTTGAACAAATATGAATTTTCTTGCACTTGATTTGATACAAATCAACCCCCTCAAAATTCGTTCACATCCCTATATTGTATAACATAAATGAAATATGAAAAAATGGAAGCAGCTCCATAATAAGCAGTTAAAGGGCTAAGTAGTACACCCAGTCCCTAAAGCTTTCTTCTACCTGCTCCTCTGTATGTCTCAGAGGAGATCAGTGTTTCTACCTGAAAGATGTTGAAATCAGGTGCCCGACCAATATAGATGACCAGCTAATTTAGGTCCCCTAGGAGTAAGCTCCACAACAGTTGAGTCACCGGAAAGTTGAGGGTGATTTTACAGAAATGGAAATTGAGGGTTCTGCATTTACTGCTGCAGTGGTTGAACAAGAACTGGTATTAAATGTAATGGACTTACCCCAAAGTACATGCCGATTTAGATAAATCCATCCATGTAGTGCCATTCTTTTGAATTATTTCAAATGTTTTGACAATACCTTCATAGAAAAATAACTGTGGAGGAAATTATTATTTGTTTACTTAAAAGTCAGTAAATATGGTAAAGCTGTAGATAGCTTTATTGATTTGTGGTGATCTTTTTAAAATCTGTGCCATTTTGCAAAACTCTGCCTGCATTCACATACTGTAAGGGCTTGTCCCCATGCTGGTTTTTTAACCCGAGTTCAGTACTTTGGTCTATTTTGTGGGACTATTTTTATTCCGAATTGAGTTCTTGTCAATTAATCCAAATATAGCCGTCCCCATGCAGCTTCTTTAGTCCTGGTTTTGGGACTATTTTTAAACATAAAAACAGGGCTTTTAAATCCCCTCCCCTCCTGCAAACCCTGCCTACAATAAAATAAGCAAATGGGAAGGGACTTTATTAATTACTTTCTTTTTCACACCTTTCCCTTTTGAGATTACCGGCAAATGTGCATAATAAAATGTATCATTTCAAAGTATTTCAAGTATTTAAAAGCATTCCTAAGCTTCTCCCATGTATCTTTTGAAAAAAGATACATGTTTCCAGAGAAAATGTTTTAAAAGCCATTTAAATAAAAGACAAAAGCCCCTTCTCCCCCTTTCTGCCTTTGTCGTACTGTATGGAGCTTTTGTGAGCATGGCAAGGGAGGACAGAGCTTTACATGTGTAAAAAACCACCCACAGCTGGCTGCCATTGTCCAGAACAGTAGACCTCCACCCCAAATAGCCCGGTAGCATCCCTATGTGGGGGAAAATAAGCAGACTCAGCTCCTAAAAGGGGACTCAGTCCTGTTTTCATCAGAACTTTTTTTCCTCTGGATTTAGGCAGGATAGTCCCATAAAATCCGGGAATAAGGGATTGCATGGGGACGCTGGGTGCTGAATTTGGATTCTGTTCAGATTAGTTACAGTAGTCATGGGGATGCTTCTTCCCAAATTTGAATAGAATTCAGATTAAAGTGCCCATGGGGACACTCTAAAAAAGCACCTCAAAGGCTCTCAGAGGTAGTGCAGAGGTAGCACTGAGTGGGGATTTAAACTCAGAAACTCCTAGGATCAGCCTGGCACTCTAGCCAGTATGGTTCTAGTTGGATAGAACCAGTTATATGGAAGAGTTCTGAGGTTATTCAGAGGATGCTTGGGGCAAGATTTATTTTTGATATACGTCAATGCATCCTCTCCTAATATGGTGCTCTTTAGTTATTGTTGGATTACTACTACTATAATTCCTGGTCATTAGCTGCACTTGCTGTGGAATAAGAGAATTAATAATTGGATTTGTAAATCACCTTCTTGTACAGTACCCTCAACCCCCAAATACAAGATAAAATGAAATAAATACATTTGAAATAAGCTTGTATGAAAATCAATCCAAAGTAAGTTTCTTATCCTTTGGATATCATCTTGTTTAATGATGTGATACCACTCCCAAAGGTTTGGGTAAAGATAGGCTTGCAAGAGAATATTTATATTAATTAATAAAAAGAAGTAGCCTGCTGTCTTTTGACTTACTGCTCACTTACTAGCTGGTAGTTCTGCCAGTGTTTCTGTTTCAGCTGGAGTCCTCAGAGAAGTGGCAAAGTGTAGCAGTAGATCAGGCTCAAAAGCAGAAGCCTGAACAGCTCTTAAAGGAGGTGGGAAGAATTCATACTGGAGATGGGCAGCATGCAGAAGGAGCAAAGTGTGGGGTCTCTCAAAGATCTAGAGTCAACTGAAGATTGAAGTTCCATATAAATAAGGGGAGCTATCAGTGCTTAAAGTGGCCATGTTAAATTATGGAGACACTAGAGGTGGGACCTTTAATAACTGAGCTATGAATTGACTTCCTCCTCAGCTCCTGCAGGATGATGTGTTACTAATGCTTGATGACCTGCTGCCACAGTACAGTACTCCCCCCTCCCCCAGCTGAGATTCCAGATTGCCCCTTCTTGTTAATCAGGGTCCTAGTCTAATGGATGGGAAGAAGCTATAACTTCCTCCAGTGCAGATCTACCAAGGGATGTTGGGTGTTTTTGCACTGTCACTCAAAGTACCCATTAAGTACCCATTAATGGCATTAAGTACCCATTAATGGGTACTTAATGGATACTTCTAGTGACAGTGCAAAAACACCCATTGTGTACCTGCAGGCATCCAAATGGAGTTGGGAGGCAACATCTACTTTGAACCATACATTGGGGCTCCATTTGACACAGTATGCATTTTGGTATAGCTTTAATTCTTCACAGGGCTCCAGAGTTTTTTATTTTATTATTATTTCATTTACAGTTTTTTTTAAAAAAATAAAAAACCAATTACCAAGAAAAGAATAAAAGTAGATAAAACAATGAAAACATGATCAAAAGGAGTGGGTTGTACAGGGGAAACCATCCACAATGAGAAGAAGAGTTGGCTTTTCTTCTGTGCTTTTCTCACCCATTTAAGGGGACTCAAAGCAGCTGACAAAGCTTTCTGTTCTATCCCCCAAAACAGACATTCTGCGAGGTACATGGGGCTGTGAGACCACAGTCTCTGTAAGAGAGCTGTGACTAGCCTAAGGTCACCCAGCTGGCTTTATGTAGGAGTACAGGATCAAACCCGGTATTCCCAGATAAGCGTATGGCTCCCTAACTACTAGCAACATCACAAATTCAGGAGTTCAACTGATAGTTACATTTTTTCTTCATTTTAGGCAGTTTGGTTTCAGGAAACCACCATGTGGTTGAAAACTGTGTTGCCCAAGTAATTGTGTTTATAGAAGATGGGGACAATAAATGAACTGTAGAGGCCTAGTCTGCCAAAACAATCAATGTAAGTCAATGGTACTGCAGAGTCCCAGTCTATTACTATAAGTCAATGGAGTCAATTACTGACTTCCATTGTAATACCCTTGTGGTTTTCCTAATCTTCAGTTTTCCACAGAAGGTAATTACTTGCTGTTTGGAGCCATACAATGGCTTGTAATACCATGTTAAATTAAAGAACTCGTAAGTTGCCTGTTGCATTAGAGCAAAACTACATTGTCCAAAATGATATAAAATTAGAAATTATTGTAATTACATTTAATCCTACTATCCTTATAAAAAATTGATAATAATGTGGTTCATTCCATGCGTGAAATTAGGCTGAAGTTTTGAAGGCTAGGATGCACGCAGTAGCAGTTTCAAGTGTGTTAAAAAGCTTTAAGTCAATTTTTTCATTCTCTGGTATCCCCATGCATTTTTTCTTTCTCTGAAGAAGCATAAATTGCAGACATATAAACTGCAGAGAAATCTAAGTATATTTGTCAGCAAGTGAGAGCAGGTTGAAATATTCCATAAGTAGAGGTCCATTTTTCTAATAACCGTGAAGCAAATGTATAAACATGTTAACTTCCTCCAAATGTCTGTGGAACTGAAAAGGCCACTATAGATGGTATAGAAGACTGTGTTGTTTCTAGTCTGGTATATGAACTCTAAAGTTTTGAAGTGTGAAAAAAGCTCGCAATGTGTTTTGTTCATCCTTTCCTGTGCCCGACAGCTGTAGATGTTCGGCCCCTCAGAATCCAAGCAATGAAACTCTGAACTACTGGAACAGCAATAAAATCGACCCTTCCACTGTTGTGTGGGCAAATCTCACAGTCTCTGTAAGTATGTAAGCTTGGCACCCCACTTGTTCTAAAGGAGGTTCTGTGTCACTGTGAAGTCTACTAATTTAACTGAACATCTCTTAACATGATTTTGATTTTTTTTTTTTACATTTGTTCACTGCAATGAGTTTTTTGCTCACATTTAGTTTTCTGTTCACACATTTATTCCACTAACTTCCCATTTTTTCTTCAAGGAACTACCCCTATCTATAATACTTAAACAGAGTAATCTCTATCAAGGATACACAATTAGGCAATTAGATTTTAAAACATATTTATTTGTGGATAATATGTTATTATTTGCAAGTGCTCCTTGTAAATCACTCCCTTTTCTCTTGGCAACTTTGGAAAATGTTCATAATGCATCAGGATTAAAAGTTAATACATCTAAATCTTCCATTCTTTTTCGGTTTATTCTCCCAAATGAGCAACTAGAAATACAAAAACTAACTGGGTTCAAAATCACCCATAAATGGTTTAGATATTTAGGAATTTTAATTCCTAAAAAAATTTTTTTTAATCAATTTTTTCTTCAAAGGAAATAGAGGACATATCCATCACTCCTCTCTTTACCTCTCTTTTTAATTTGCTTTAACTCTGATCAGTAGGCTCAGCATTAAATTAATCCAAGGCCACACAGGGAGGTGTGAAGCTGATTTTTTTGTTATTGTTTTATGTTTTTTGTTCCTAGCCTAAACAGTTTGGGCCCTGGGCACCTGAAGAAACACCTTCTCCCATGTAGACCTGCCTGGGCACTGAGATCTCAGGGGGAGGCCCTTCTTGTAGTTCCTTCTCTTTCAGAGGTATGAGGCATAGGGACTTGCAGGAGGGCCTTTTCTGTTGTGGCCCCTAGACTTTGGAACAGCCTCCCTCTTGAGGTTCACCAGGTGCCTACATTGTATAGTTTTTGGTGCCTAGTGAAAACATGTCTTTTTACCCAGGCTTTTGCTGTTTAAATAGCTTCCTCGGGATGCTGTTCTGTGAAGGAGGGAGGGTGAGGGTGGGAGGAAGGGGACTATATTTTAAACTATGTTTTACTATTCGAAGTGTAATTTCATTGTAACTCCCTCTGGGACCACTCAGTGAAGGGCAGCATATAAATTTTTGGAATGAATGAATAAATGAATGAATGAATCTGCTTAATTAGTTGCTACAAAACTATTGTTGCAATCAACTGAATGAGTAAGTGGCAGTGGAAGATTAGAATCTAAGGTCACAGTGCTGAGTGTGTTGGAAAGCATCCCCTCCCCAACTCTTCTCAGTCCTCTCTGCAAGCCTATAGGCTGCCTCCAGACATTGCTTATTTATTCCACAATTTATTGATTTACTGGTTTAAAGCACATCCAGAACTAGCACACATTGTCTACACACTGGATTGATACTTCAGCTTCTAGCATCTCCACAACAGCAAAGTGGCACTACAGCTGTGAGATTTTCTTTCCACGTGACCTAACCTTGCCAATAGTATAATGTGAAGTTTTTCCAGATGCCAGCTGCTCACACCAAAGTCTCACTGTACTTCTTGTGTAGTAATCCAGAGAGAACTGCAATTATAGAATAACAGGATATTGTGCTGTGTTAGTTAATTTTACCAGAATAATAATAACCCAGTAAAGCAGGTTTATATTCCGGGACTGTATCAGGAGCACCATGATCACATCTAGCAAATCAGGGACAATTACACAATAATTATGGGGTTCTGACCCTGTTTGGATGCAGCTTGACAAGGTGAAAAGGTGTTTAAAAGAACTATTGGGGACTTTGAGAAAAACAAAAATGGCTTCAGTAAGAAAGGGAACAGATATCTGGTATGTGTAACATCACTTTTTCCTTATTAAAAATATTAATTTTCTATATTAATTTCCTTTGGTGCTCATTTGTTAAAAGACATTTGCTTTATTGCTGTCCGAAACAGTGATAGAGTCACTTCCATCTAGTAGCTATCATTTTATATTAAGACAGCACTTAGAGATAAAAATTGCTGGGTTATTGGCCAATTATTATGATCGTTAATACTTCTACTATTTAGTGGAAGTTGTTATTTAATTTGTTTACAGTATCCTGGTATAGCAAAACATGTGAGATGATGTGAAGTGACAGCTGCCGGTAGGCAGAAGCTGAGATTTCTGCTGCTATCCATTAAAATTATGTTGTTTACTATACTGTTTACTGAAAACAAACAATATAAAATACTGTTAAAGATGACAGTCTCTTCAGATATTCTATATTTATAAACAAAAGTTATTTTTTAAGAACCATGAAGTTAAGCACTGCATTTTAATGCTTGCCTATAAGCCATCCAGGGAACTTTGGTTATTGGGCAACTATAAAAAATTAGTAAATAAATAATAATACATATTAATTGTAAACAGTTTAATAGTTTTAGACACCCTTTCTGTTGGCTTATTAATATTCAGTCAGTTTATCATGATACTGATGGTGCTTGTTTGAATCATGTTTATTTATATTCTTATATCTGACCTATTTTTGTCTTTGTGCCTTTTTGCACTTTGTTTCTATCCCATGGAAGTATAGAGATGGTGGCTGGCATTTTCATTGCAAGCACTGTCACATCCCAACCTTAACCCTTACTTACCTGGGTCTTGTGGAAGTCTCATCTAGGACAGTCTGCATGGTTGTAGCTTCTTGCTACTGATCTTTTAATCCTTAATTTTTTCTCTTTCGGTCAGGAATGTCAGAAAATGGTCGGGGAATTTACAGGACCAACATGTGGGCCTAAAGGCCCTTTGGTCCCAGATGTTCTTTTCTGGAGCGGCATTTTGTTCTTTACCACCATCTTATTGTCTGGCACGCTGAAGAAATTTAAGACGAGCAGCTATTTCCCAACAAAAGTAAGTAGACGGCAGTAGTAATATGACAAGCATAAATGTAAATTGAATACAGTGTCAATAGGTTTTTGCTGGCTGTGTTGTGTACAGTCAATGCATTTGGGATTTGGGAAGAATACAGTTCTTGAGATTATATTTTGTCTTAAGCTGTCTCCCATAGGCAGCTGGCCCACGTGAGCTGCTTGTCCAATGACGGGCTGCAGCGCGCCCAAGTGGTGCGCGTTCCCGTTGGCCTCGGGTCATTCCAAACCAAGGCAGCGATGAGGTAGGTCGTGTGCGCGACTGTGGCGTGTCCCTGGGCCCAGCGGTGGGGGTGTGGGGGTGTGGGGTTGTCTGTGGGGCCTAGGCGCCTTCATCCAGGCACCTACGCCCTGCAGAGGTTCATGATGGGGCGGGGGGGGGAGCCTTGGCTGACCGGAACGATGCGCTCCGGTCGCCCAAGGGGTCCCTCAGCCACTGCCCCATAGGCAGCTGGCCCTGGGGTGGGTGGTGGGTAGGTGGGTGGGGATGGGGCTCTGATCCAGGTGCCTAAGCCCTGCAGAGCCCCCCGCCCCTCCCCCCCATCCTTGTGGAAGAAGCTTTTACTCCGCTTCCAAAGGGAAGCAGGAGTAAAAGGTCTCCTTCTCCCAGCCAGATCGCAGGCTGGGAGGGGCGGGGGTCGCCTCCCTCCTGCTCCTGGTAGGCACTGGGGATGCCCACCTGGAGCAGGGGGAGAGTGCCCCCCGCCCCTCCCAGCCCGCGATCTGGCTGGGAGAAGGTGATCGCCGGGCTGTGGTGGCACGCACCGAGCCTGGTAGATGCCACATGGGACCCATTGAATCGCAGGTCCCCTCTGCTGTCTACCAGGCTCGGCGCTCCTGCGCAATTGCCACTGCAGCCTGGCAAGGTAAGTAATTATCGGGACCTCCATCAGCTGTTCGGCTGATTTTTGGCCAATGCTGGGGGGGGGGCTGCCGGCGGCTGTCAGGGAGGGAAGCATGTGCGAATGCTTCCCTTCCCGAATGGCCGGGGATGCTTCATACGCGCGGGAACGGATGTAGAGCACTTTAAAGTGCTCTACATCTCGAATGCGCGGAAAACAGTCCAGAACGGGCCGGGACGCAAACCCAGAATCCTGCGTTCTGGGGTGTTTTCTGCGCGTTCGAAAACCGCGTGTGCGAAAAGGTCTCTTGTCTCTTATTCTTCGAAGCTTGCCATTCTTCTAATGCCTGTAGATAAGCAATAAAGTATTGCCAGTTCCTAAGAAAAACTGCCATAGTGAGCCAGTTTGGTCTAGTGGTTAGGGAGGCAGACTCATATCTTGGAATACCATGTTTGATTCTACCTTCCTCCATGAAGCCAGCTGGGTGGCCTTGGGCTAGTCACAGCTCTCTTATGAGCTGTCATAGCCCCACCTACCTCACAGGGTGTTCTCTTGTGGGGAGAAGAATATAAAGCTTTGTCAGCTGCTATGAGTCCCCTTAAATGAGTGAGAAAAGTGGGGTCGAAAAGCCAACTCTTCTTCTTCTTCTTCTTCTTCTTCTTCTTCTTCTTCTTCTTCTTCTTCTTCTTCTTCTTCTTCTTCTTCTTCTTCTTCTTCTTCTTCTTCTTCTTCTTCTTCTTCTTCTTCTTCTTCTTCTTCTTCTTCATAACTGCCAATTTGTCCATCTCTGCAAAATTCATCGATCTTGTAATCCAATCCTCCAGGAATGGAATTTTTGGCATTTAGTTGAAGTAAAATCTATCAGGTTCCCTGGCATACCAATGATCTGAGCCAAGGCATCTCTTTTTCTCCTTGAATTTATTTTTGTTATTCTTTTGTAACTTGTTTTTCTAAGACCCCAGCTGGTTGGCCTAAATGAACCAGCTGTGTCTGTCTGAAGCTTACTGTCTGTCTGTCCACTTAATCATGAGTTCCATGATTAAGTGCTTCTTTTTAAGAACTGTTCCATTGTGTGTGTTTCTTCTTGAAGAAAGAATCTCCTTTAGTCATGTATACCTATGCAGCTGGAAACTAGGTTTTTATTCCCACATTAGAATTTAAGGAAGGAGTAGTTTGATTTTTTTGGGGATCCTGCCCCAGAAGTGGCTACTGGATCTTAATTTTCCTCATTATCATTGCTTTCAAGGAGTCTACAATGGGGTGTTGGTCTTTTGTTACAGGTGCTATCTGATTTTTGCATTGTGTGGGATAGATAAAAGTTTGTTTTGTTCTCCTGAATTACTTGTTCAGAGCATTTTCTGCTGACTCGGTCCCACAGAGTCTTAGTGTTGATTCATTTTGTGGCTGAAACCACAATATTGCTCAGGTTTATGCAAATCTACACATCTTTCTTTGTAGCATGGTGCTGAGTGGCACTGCTCATATTACCTGTTCCAAAGATATGTTGGCATAGTGTATCTATACTTGGATTCTATGGTGTATTATCTGTGCTATAATTTATAAGTGAGCTTGTCACAAACACATCTGTGCTGTGGTGAGGACGTTGGGCTGTTTTCGTATGGTCCCTGTAGACCCCATTAAGAACCCGATTGGTACAGATTTGCTACGTACCTTCCACACTGCAGGCCCCATTGAGATCACGCCATCTGCATGAGCATTGGCAAGTTCCAGATCTAATGGGGTCTTCTGGGCCCATAATCCAGATTAACCATAGACCCCTTTAAAGGGGTCTGCAATCTGTTCCTTGTTGGAAAATCAGGCTTGTGTGATTTTCCCAGAGTTTGCAGTGTAAGACTCTGCAGTGATCCCAAAAAAGCACCACTCAAAGACTAGTGAAATAAAAGTTTACTTAAAAACACAACATGGTACAGACTGATCTGTTCTCAGCCACCTTAATAGGAAGAACTAAACAAACTAACTGAAGGTCAAGCTCCGCCTCCCCCCCTTTAGCAGGTTAGGCTGACTTCTCTCTCTCACACACACACATACACACATGAAATGCTATATTTCCAACATTTCTGCACCTAGAAGACCAAACTGCAGAGCATGGATGTTTCCACACTAGCTGCGGAAACCAGATTAATCCTCCTCCCCCCCCCCCCGTAAGTAAGATTAAAGACACTTTCCTTAAACGGCTTCCACATTACAGTCCTCTTCTCTGACCCTTTGCGGAGGCTGCTTCTGCATTTCGGCATGCAAGACCGTTTTTTAAAACTTGTTTTGCTGCCAAAATCTGGATTAAATTGAAGACCTGAAAACTCAGGACTTCAATCTGTCACTTCGCCTGGATGTGTGCAGAAGCAGGATGCTTCTGCACGTGGCCAGACGAAGGGACGGATTCCCTCTGGCTGCCATGTTGGGAAGGGTGGAAGAAGGACTGCTTGCTCCCGAAGCCCTTTCCCTCCATGCCAGGTGCCACTGAAAACACGCAGTGACTGGCAGCTCCATGCTCCAGTCCCACAGCTCCAGGGGCAGCGTCAGCGGCACGAGAGCCGGAGGACTTTTGGAATGGGTGCTGATGCATTCGCACAGCACCCACTCCATTGGTCTTCCCAAATCCATCCTCCCCGCATGTGTTCAGACATGCAGGTGGCCCTCAGATCCATCACTATTTGTGACAGATCTTTGGGAGGACAGATTGCTGAAAAGTGGATCTTTTTAGATCCGCTTTTCGGTGGCATGCATGCCAGGCTAATGGGGTCCAGGGTGGGCCTGTGTAGCCACTACATTGCCTCTTTGTAGAACAACTATTATTTGCATTTGCATTTTTATCCTACCCTATATCTACATCTACACAGATGATCTACACAACTGGTGGCTGGCAACATAGTAGTTACGTAGGCAACTATGCAGCCGTGTCCTTTCCATGCCCACTGTCAACGGAGGTGACTCTTGATCGACAGTTGCACAGGTCAATTGCACCATACTGCAAGCAGCACTTCCTGCATGAGCCTATTCATGGCCTTAGGATGGGTGTTACGGCATCCGCACTGCAGCCCTGTTTAGCACTCATTTCCATTGGGTGCTGTATGCCCCGTGCAGATATATGGGGTCTTTGTTTAGATCTGGAACTACAAGGAACGGATTCCAAAGATCTGGATTTACTTAATCTCGATTAACTATGGTAAATGTGGAAATGGCCCTGGAATAACTTGTTTCTGACCCATCCTTTTCAGTGGGGATGTGCACAAACAACATTTGTGTGTTTGTTTCACTATCAAACATTTAATTTTTTAAAAAAATCATTTGCATTTGATTTCACACTTTTTCGGAAAGAAAAATAACATTTTTTTCACTGGAAAAAAAAAGCATCTTTCATGGGCTGAACTCAACCGCATAGTCTTTGCAAGCAGAAGAATGGTTCAGTTTTATCGGTTTTAGGATATGCAAACAACCAGACATTTTGATGTGAATATCTGCAAACACAAACTATTTAATAGAATTTTAAATGCGAATAGAATTTTGCACATCTCTAGTTGTCAGCTCTGTCCTTCTGCACTGCTAAAGAGGAGCGTCACCAGGCTACTCTTTCAAATGACAGCTGAACAGCTTTTCTGCTGCAGGAGAAGAAGACATAATGGGCGAAACACCACAGCAAGCTTATTTCACTTTTCCTAAACCGAAATAATAGAACCAGATGCAAACGCGAATTTGCCTGTTCCCATTACTTTCAACTTAATCGCGTTCGATCCGGATTCTGAGGATTGTACGTGGCGTATGTGACTCAAGGTGGGACTCAAGTGGCTACTTTTTAAAAGCCGCTTTTCGGGACTGCCCTGCCCTCTTCCTCCTGGCATGGACGCGCCACCCACAAGGGACCCCTTCACCGAGCCTGGCTGGGTGGCTGCCGCTTCCATGGGTGGAGGAAAAATGGCAGCAGGCAGCCAGCCAGCGATTCTTTCCCCTCCTCTCCCCATTGCTCAGGGCACACAGCAGCAGCGGCAACTAAAGCCCCTTTGCTTTAAACATTCACGCAGAACTTCAGCTGCTTCCTCCCTTTCACTTTCTAAAGGTCAGAACTTTTAGAATTACGCAAAATTGCAACATTGTTATTCCAACCATCAAGGTGTGAAGTGGTTCCATTGCTACAGTGTAGCGATCGCTATTAAGTGGATTTTTACACTGAAATCACTGTCTTTGGAAGCAAGCTATTGGGAGAGGGAAACCCTAAACATGGATTCTCATCTCTTAAAATGGTACTGTCCACACAGTAAAAAATGTAAAACATTTCAAGCGCACGATCCGGAGTGAGACCTGTTGAAATCAGGATTGAGATTCACCACGCTTTGGGGTGGTTTAACATGGGACAAAGCTTGTTAAGCCAAACTGCCGTGTGGACTCTGAGGATTGAAAATGTTTTGAATCTGAGATAAAATTGCCGTGAAGACATGGCCAATGAGACTGCGGGGACTTCTGATCTGTCCCAGCAAAGCTTTTTCTTCCATCTTTCCAATTTACTTTGCAGATTGTAAGTGTAACCCTAAAGTTAGAAGTCTGATATTATATTTTGTAAATAGCTCAAGGAGCCCATATAGGATTAGCAGCAGAATTAAACACCCATTATCTACTTTTGAGAATCAGTAGGAATCCTACTATTTGCTCTGATAAACAGTGTTTATCCTCATGTTGAGCTCTTTTCTGTTTTCTCACAATAGGTTCGTTCCACAGTAAGTGATTTTGCAATTTTCATTACAATTGCTGTCATGGTGTTAATTGACTACTTAATTGGAATTCCTTCACCAAAGCTAAAGGTCCCCAGTGCCTTCAAGGTAAGAATCTTTTTGTTTTCCTGATGATTTGTCTGATTTAGTCTTTTCAGTACATCTAACTTTTAGGCAATGAAGCCACAATATGTTTTAAGTGATTGAAGCAGGAAGGAATGAGCTGAGGCTCCATGGAGCATGCTGACAACCATCCACAGAATGGTGACCCAATCCTGGCCTATCTTTGGACTGCTCTCCTTTCCTGTCCATGTTAACCTTCCTTTCCCCTGGCCTCTTTTTGTTTTTCTTTAATCGGTAGCTCAAGAGGGGGAAATGGCTGTTAGATAGTTGTGTTGCTGGGAAACATGTGACTTATCTGATGATTGCTCAGTGTTCTTCTTAATATCTTACCAATGGCCCTGACATTCTTAATGCAATCTGTTTAAATTCAGGATGTGAAGCCAAATATAAGAGTCATACACTCTTGCTGCAGCATGCTTATTCATCTTTAATAGATCAGAGTTTCAACACTAGATGATACTTGAACACAACATAGTCTCTTCTTGTGCCTGTGTGTTTTTCTTCAGCCAACAAGAGATGACCGTGGGTGGTTGATTAGTCCGATAGGGCCTAATCCTTGGTGGACAGTGGTAGCAGGCATTGTTCCAGCTTTGCTCTGCACCATATTAATATTTATGGACCAGCAAATCACAGCCGTCATTGTGAACAGGAAAGAACACAAGCTTAAGGTAATGGCATGCTGTACTGGTTGTACATAGCTGAATTTTCATTTTGATTGCAATGGTGCGAGAAAGAGAAAAATATGCTGCTTACTGGAATCTCATTACCACATCACGTGGAAGGATTTAAACACTGACTTGAACCTATGGCTGCGTCCTGACACAATAAATGAACCATATAGAGACCTTCCTGAGTGTTTAATGTCCCCAGAGTTTTTGAAGATTCTGTACGTTTTTTGAACATATTTCCCGAAAGTGGACTAAACTGTATGCTGATTAAATCAGTTTTCAGTACAATTCATAGGATTAGATTGATTTATTTTGCAAAGTTAGAACTTGAAAAAGGAAGCGGGGGGGGGGGGACGAGCAATTCAGCAAGTTCGTTTTGAGTCCGTGTTATAACACAGCTGTGAGTACTCTGAGAATATGTTCTTTTAAAAAACTGTACTAAAACCAAATTAAAACTGCTGTGTGGGAACTCTCCCCATGTTTTACTCCTAAAGGATTAAGGAATTGAGGAAATTGAACTTCACTGATATCAGTGGAACCCAAACATAATTATATAAGGCTGTGGTCATCTACATTTTGGCTCTATTGTATCTTAAACATCTCCTGGAAGGACCTGATGAGAGTCATGTTCCAATTCCCCCTCCCCCTAAAAAACTGATGGACCCCCCAGTTTCTCAACTGTTTTCTTTTTGTGGAAACTCCTCTTCTTTCTGCTTCTTCAGAGGTCTTTAATTCAGATTATTTTCTATTATCCACCTGATAGATATTGGTGTTGAAGAAAGTATGGATGGATGAAAATGTTATTTGTGTGCATACACAAGCTTATGTTATATGCCTCCTGTGCTCCATCCAACAAGAAGTGAAGAAAAAATGTCTGGTCCATAAACCAAATATTTACCTATTTCAAAATACTGTTGGGCATATCAGAAATTTCACCCAAAATCATGCTTCTGTCATCCAAAGTTTGGATCTGACCTTTACTATAAATTGACTTCTGTGTGGGTATTGTGTTTATAACTCTGCGAAGACAGAATCTTCTAGTTTGTCTCTGCTAATTAATTTTATCTCCACAGAAAGGATGCGGCTACCACTTGGACCTTCTCATGGTGGGCGTCATGCTTGGTGTGTGTGCAGTAATGGGGTTGCCTTTTTTTGTTGCTGCCACTGTCTTGTCTATCAGTCACGTGAACAGTCTCAGAGTGGAGTCCACTATGGCAGCTCCTGGTGAACAGCCTAAATTTCTGGGCATACGTGAACAAAGAGGGACTGGACTGATGATCTTTGTATTGATGGGCTTCTCGGTTTTCATGACCACTGCGTTAAAGGTAAAGTGTGCAAAAACTTCTCAGTAACATATGCACATGTATTTCATATTGATACCCTGCTGTCCACTAAGATCAAAATTCTTTTGCAATGAATGATGCACAAAATCAGTAAAACTAAGCTTAAAATACTAAAAATACTCAGAACTATAAAACCATACATGGGATTTGTTTTTTATGTTTGCATGTTTTTATACTTTGTACAAACAAGGTTTAAGGAGGATACTTAGGCCAACTTTGAAAGCCCAGTTCATCTAAAGATCTGAAAGGGAGGCCCTCCTGGTTGTTCCACCACCTTCAGTAGTAAAAAGGGGTAGTCACTAGGAGAAGGCCATCTCAGTGATGGCCCCTAGGCCATGGAATAGTCTCCCCGCTTGAGGTGCATTGAGCACCTTCACTGTACATGTTTAGGAATGTCTCTTTGCACAGACATTTTAGAACTCATCAGGCTGTTCTTGCTAGTTTTTAACCTGAGTGTTAAAGACAAGCCTCTCTTCTTGCGCTGGCAAAGAAAGAATGGGTTAAAAGCTAACAAATTTTCAGGCACAGTTTCTGGTCTTGTTCCCCACAGTTGTTTCTGACCTGCCAACTCCTTAGCATTCCTTTTGCAGTCTTCAGGACTGGCATGGAATGCTGGGATTTGTAGTTCAGAAAGATCTGGAGAGCTGTAAGTTGAATAGCTGTGCTTTAGGGAGCAAATTAGCATCAAGAATTTAAGAAGAAAGATTAGCTCTTTCTCAGTGTTGGAACCCACTTTGTCTATTCTAGTCCTAACTATCTTTATGTTAAGAAATAAAAACAAATTGATTTTCAAATTGGGACATATTTTAAGTGAATCGGTTTCTTTGGCTTTCTGGAGTTGTTTCCTGGCTTTAATACCTCAACATTTTGCTTTCTCTCTCTCTCTCTTCCTGTATGGAGTATAATTGCTTGAAATTAATGGGTGAAAAAAACACAGAAAAGATGAATGTGGATGTGCAAGATCAACAAGAGAATAGATCCTTGTCCTCCCGAAAATAAGACAGTGCATTGAATTTTTGCAATGATATGTCTTATAGTGAGGAAGAGATTACGTTTGTTTCTGTGATGCCTGTTTTTAAATTCCATCTCTGCAGCTGTGCTCACTGAGCCATTCTTTATCTACCTGATAATTAGAATAGGATTAATGATCTATCTCAAAGGACTTTCGCAGGCTGTATATGGTACAACAGAAAATGTATAGCACCTTGCATACCATGGGGACACTTTTCCTCACCATTTGCAGACACTGTTGTTTTAATATATTTGATTTTAAATGTTGTTAGGTGCCCTGAAACCTTTGGGTATGGGGCAGGACATACATACATACATACATACATACATACATACATACATACATACATACATACATACATACATACATATGTACGTACGTACGTACGTACATATATACATACGTACGTACATACGTACATATGTACGTACATACGTACATATATACATACGTACGTACATATATACATATGTACGTACATACGTACATATATACATACGTACGTACATATATACATATGTACATACATACGTACATACGTACATACGTACATATGTACGTATATACGTACATTATACTAGGAGTCAGTGAGTAAATTGTGCATCCAACTAGCTTGCCAGTGTTACAGCAGATTCATCCTATCACTGCTCTTTCCCTAAAAAGGTGGCTAGGGTTGGACCTGAGAACAAAAGTGTGCATAAGCCAGAAATGCCAGTGTGCAAGCTTAATACACACCATCCTCCTTTACAGTATTTTTTCTCTTCAGTGCTGAGGAGGACATATTTTTCATGGACTGCCTGTCCACGTGTTTGCCAGAACAATCCAGCTTTGGGTGGGTTCTGCAGTGGCAAAGTTCATTGATCAGACCTCATTCCATCAGGGTTGTCCTGTGTACCTTCCGATCAGTGAAGGTGTTTGGGCCCTGAGTTGTAGCCAGTACTGAAGACAATGACAGTTTGGCTGTGAAGCTCTTTCCTGTAAAAAGGTGCTGCCAGTGCAAATCAAAGTATTATTGACAACAACAACAATAAGCCCAAAAAAAGAAAAGTATTTTAAACTAATTTTGCTATTTAATGCTGCCGGCACTTCAAAATTGTATTGTGTATTTTTTTCTTTACAGTTCATACCTATGCCTGTCCTCTATGGAGTCTTCCTGTACATGGGTGCTTCTTCCCTAAATGGAATTCAGGTATGTGTTATTGCTGAGTACAGGGCAGGGAACTGACCAATGAATTGGCTTAGTGATATCTAAAGGAGATAAGTTGTCCTGAGTAGGTTCTGACATTTATTAAAGGGAAAATCTTTTCTTTCAGAACATCTCTGGTCCTCACATCCCTAGCACTTCTTCATCCCTTCTTTTCTTTTTAATTTGTGTCATTCCATGTTTTTCTTGCAAGGATCTCAAAGCCAAGATCTATCCTTCTTGCAGTTTTGTACTTGAAGCAGTTCCATTGGGTAACTTAGGTTGAAAAATCATGACTAGTTCATGAGAGTGGAGGACTTGGACATGGGTTTTTTTCTACTGAACAAGAGAGGGCCATAGCTCAGTAGCAAAACATCTGCTTCACATGCATAAGGTCCAGGAAGAAGACAGTAGCATATTGTCAAGAAAACTGTAGGTGTATCTTTGTAGTCAACATGAGTTGGGCTCCCAGCTGAATATTGTGGCCCTCTGTCCCAGTACAATTGGACTTCATAGTCTGTGTTGTCTGGGCTGGTAGCAGTGGGTAAAGAAATGTGTCTGTGTACAGAGCCACTTCGCTTCCTTGTCACTTGTCAAAGCATTGCATCTCAGGAACAGCATGATTGTGGGGATAAAATGAAGGACAGAATATACTGTAGCTGATATATAGAAATCATACGTCATATTTTCACAGTGGCTTTTCAAACTATAGTACCACAAATGGGCCAAAATGTTTCGAATACTGTGTAGGCTACATAGTACTCCAAGGAAAGTGTTCTGCTGCTCCCTGCCTGACAGGCACTTTGTGACAAAGAGAGGTTTGCATGCTTTCTAATGTTAGATTTGACAGGAAAGGAGCTATTTAACTAAAAATAAAAATGCATTTTTTCTGGTCAACATAGATGTGGTGTTTGTGCTGCAAGCATAAGACATGTCAAAACTGATTGTATCTGTGCCATAAAAAAGTCCTTATCTGTTTTATAGACAATTGTGAATAGATTATATTTTATTTAACATGTGTAACTTGTTTTTCTTAGTTCTTTGATCGACTGAAGCTTTTTGGAATGCCAGCCAAACACCAGCCAGACTTCATATACCTTCGCCATGTTCCCTTGAGAAAAGTGCACCTGTTCACCTTCATCCAGCTAACCTGCCTCATCCTCCTATGGGTCATTAAAGCATCCCCAGCTGCTATCATCTTTCCTATGATGGTAAATACACTTTCAGCTGAGCAAGTCATGTGCACCTCATCGACAGAAGTTACATTAGCAAAGGGTTGGTCTGAGATCTGTTTCTTCTTTCTGAACAGTATTAAGAACAACCATTTAATGCTCAAAATCTGACTCTTTTAAAAGTCTTGTATTCTAAACCTATTTACTTTGTTATGTAGTTTTTATATAAGGCAAGACCCTGTATGGTTGATATTGGAAGGCATGATAGCTATTCAGAAACAGCTCACAATTTATTAAGATTAACAACCAGAGTGAATAAGTATCTGAATAACTGTGTTGGCACACAGATGCAAGTGTGTCAAATGCCCTGGGCAGAGTTTCCTAACCCTGATGCTAGTCTTGTGTATGTTAGCAAGTGGCATATACTGTTTATACTGCATTGCATGATATTTGCTGAAATCTTCCAAAACGGGGTTTATTATGAGCTGGACAGTTTTTGGGGTGGATGGATGGATGGATGGATGGATGGATGGATGGATGGATGGATGGATGGATGGATGGATGGATGGATAGATAGATAGATAGATAGATAGATAGATAGATAGATAGATAGATAGATAGATAGATAGATATAGATAGATATAGATAGATAGATAGATAGATAGATAGATAGATAGATAGATAGATAGATAGATAGATAGATAGATAGATAGAATCTGTTTATACTCTGCAGAGGACATACGATGGACAGCATTCTTTTCTCTTCTTCCCAATCCTCTCAACAAGATAGACTGTCTCTAGACATTCCTTTTTCATTCCATAATTTATCAGTTTACCAGTATAAAGCATATCTGGAACTCCCACATGTTGTCTATACATCAGATCAATAATTAATTCTCTGGGTTTTAGTACTTCCACAGCCGGAGATTTTCTTTCCATGTGACCTAACCCTTCCAATAGTACCACAATTGTTTCCAGGTGGCAACAACTCATGCTGTAAGTCTCACTGTACTTCTTGTGCAGTAAATCGGACAGAACTGCAATTACTGAGTAACAGGATATTGTGCTATGATGGGTCATTTTACTGGAATAGCGATAACCTAGTAAAACAGATCTATGGCCAAATTTGTACTTTGCCTCCTGTCACTGGGAGGCAAAGCACTAGAATGCTCTAGGCTTCCACACTTCTGGATAGTGAGAGAATTCTAAACTTACCTGGGGTGCAAATGGCTGACTGGATGGTGACCAGTGCAGAGCTCTGCTGATGGTGCAAGTCTTCAGGGCAACCTGGTGATGCAATATGTCATCATGTGTACAGCACCAATCATACGCTCACCCTGCATGTCTTCAAACAGGAAGATGTGCTGATGGAGTGGCCAGGGCTTCACTTGCCCTGCCACTAGTATAGGTATGGGGCATTTCTAGTGGGCATAGAAAACTCCAGCACACATTGAGCTGTTTCTAGTATGGTCTGAATGCACCATGTGGGAGTTCCCCCTGCCTGTACTACTATGCACAGTGTGAAAGAGCCCTATATTCCAGGACTGTCATGAGCATTGTGGTCATGTCTGGCAAATCAAGTACAATAACAAAATTATTAAAGGTTAAGAGGCAATGACTGGCTCAAGGCCACCTAGGCCCTGGTCACACAAGTAGCTTAAGATGACCTGAGATCATGTTACTCACATATTTTTATTTAATTCGTTTTCCAAGCCAGACTACCCCCGTTAGGCCATTTTAACCAGAGTCCTCATTTTTACAGGACTCAGCCCATCCTGGCATGCCAAGACATCTTTGTTTCCTCAGTTGTGAGCAGGGGGACAGCCTAAAGGAGGTTGATTGGTGGCTCCAGTCTTTTCTTTCAGCCAGTGTGCATGCATGGAGTTCATGAGGCACCTCCCCTTCTCTCCTCACTTTATTTGTATGATTGTTCTATCTAGCGTTTTTCTGCAAATTTAATATTTTCATAAATTAATCACACAAATAAGAAAAGCACATAAAAAAGGAAGGGGGCGTGGAGGTGGGGGAGCAGGCTTAAAAAAGAACCACACACACACACTCTGGCCTCCCTTGAGTGATACAATGGCATCCAATAAGAAGGGAGGTAAATTTGATGCAGCAAAAGGGCAGAGATCTAAGGTTTCCATGGAGGAGGCTCAGGTTGATTGTGGAGAAAGGTGTGACTGATGGGGTCCAAAGCAAGGATGGCCTGAGGATGATCTAGGTGTGACCAGAACTGGTACAACTTCAGTTCAAATTAATGAACTGTCTTGTGTGACCTGGGCTCTAGTGACTGACTCTGGTTTTCAGTGTTGATCAATGATACTTTGCTGCTGGAAATGGTGCCCAAAATGGTGATGGCTGATTTAGTCCAACATTTCAAAAAGTGTTGTTTTAATTGCCAAGCGGAGTTGTCTTGACATGTCTATATCTTGTTGTTCTAATAAAGGGGCATTGGGAAGAACTATCCATAGCACATCTATTTATATATATGTGTTGCTTATCCAGGAAGAGGTAAGGGCATGCAATCTCATTTCCAGACAGGTTTGCAACGTTAAAGGCAATGGATTTTCATGAACAATGGAAGTCTATTAAATTTACCTCTTTTCCTAAGAATAACTCCCAAGGGAAGTGCAGCAGCCAGAAATAGCCTCCAATGTTTAAGAGTACACCTTTGCTGCTGCTTCTTACTGCTCTTATTATTATACTTGTCTGTGGGTGTTTCCGCATTGGCCATGGAAACGGGTTTAAAGAGACATTTAAGACACATTTAAAACCCTTGGGCACTTACCTTCTGCATTGCAGACCAGATTAGGGACCCTTCGAGGCGGCCGCATCCGCACAGCGGCGCGCGAGATCCGTCTCTAAATCGGGTCTTGCCGCAAAAAAAAAAAAAAAAAAAAAAA
>MTQE01002208.1:11685387-11712444 GCA_014337955.1 Aspidoscelis marmoratus | reverse complement strand
GCCGCAAAAAAAAAAAAAAAAAAAAAAGGTTCTAAACGAAGACCTAAAAAATTATGTCTTTAATCCGTCCCTTCACCTTGATCCATGTGGAAGCAGGACGCTTCCGCATATCGACAGGCGAAGGGACAAATGTCCCTGTGGCCGCCATCTTGGGGAGGGCGGAAGCAGGCCAGTTTGCCTCCTTCTGCCCTCCCCCCTGTGCTGCGCACTGCCGGAAATGCGCGGTGACTGGCAGCTGCATGCTCCACTCCTGCGGATCCAGGGATGGCGGCGATGGCAGCGCGGGAGGCCGGATCCCCTTTGGAATGGGTGCTGTGGCCTCCACACAGCACCCATGTGTGTGCGGATGCGTGGGACCTCCAAGGATCTGTCCTTATTTGGGACGGATTCTCAGGAGGATGGATCACCGAGAAATGGATTTACTTTAATCCGTTTCTCGGCGGCATGTACGGAAACACCCTGTGGGACAAAGACAGCTAATACGCAATACTAGCTAATTCCTGGCCATGCTGCATGGATTTAGAATTTCTTATTCACTTTAAACTCTGGTCCCTGTGCAGCTTGCCTTGCAGCAAATGTTACACTTTTCCTCAGGTATTCAGGAGGGATGTTTATGGTTAACCCTCATGGGTAATGTGTGTGAGAGTGAGTTTTTGCAATGAGTTTAGATTTCTGGAAACAACAGCATCATTGGCTAATATGTTTCCCTTGAGATACTGCTGATCTACCACTGTTGTTGGCTAGGGCCATGTTGGCTAGGGCTGATGCTTGTTGTAACCCAACCATCTCCTGAGGTTAAACATTAGCCACATCTGTGATAGGATGAAGCAGTTGCGCTTGTGGCCATCGAGTTAGTAACTCCTTTTGCACAGGTTGTGTTTGGGTGGCAACATGTAGCTGAAAGTTACAGTTGGTTTCTTCCATATATATTGGTTCTTCCAAGCTCTTTGGGCCTAGTTTTCTCCTTTTTCAATGAAACATTGCTGGCTTGGTGTCCATTGTGACTGGTGGGATGGAGGACAGAGCAGCTAAAGGTATAAACAACAAAATAAATAAAGCTAGTGGTAGGTGGGACATTTACAGCTGCAGTTCTTTTCAAACTCATGGAAAAGTTGAACCCCCAATATATTTTGCACATGTTACCTCAGTTAGCTTGTGTGAAGGAGAAATAGAGGGTTGATTCAAGCTTTGAGCTACCCACTTTGCCCTTGTAAGCTTTATACAACTTTTGTGTCTCCTTTATTGCAGTGATTTCACTAATGGGCTTAGATGTGCAGAATAAAGCTCTACAAGGCACATTTGTTCACTCTTGGAAATGAACCAAACTTGCACTTATTATGTTTTGTCTAGTGCAGCATTCTTTCCCCCATTATCTCTGATGAAGGGCTTTTCTCTGCTTTACTCCAGGTCCTGGCTTTGGTCTTTGTGAGGAAACTCATGGACTTTGGCTTTTCAAAGCGGGAACTCAGTTGGCTTGATGACCTCATGCCAGAGAGCAAGAAGAAAAGGTTAGATGATGAAAAAAAAGAAGCAGATGAAGCAGAGGCAAGTAGATTTTTCTTATCTCTTATTTGTCAATCTCTTTCTGTTCTATGTGCTAGTTCTGCTTAAGTACAGTATATATGCATAGGCATTTCCCCACAATAAGGAACTCTGGAAAGGGCAGTGTCTGTGCTTGCACAGACAGGTGTTATTCCTATATATACACTTGTACACTTTTATTCTTCAACTGAATGCCCTCTTGATGTTGTTAGACCTCAGCTCCCATCAAGCCCAGTTACTATGGCCAGAAGTCAGGCATTACAGGTATTGTAGTCTAAGACTGGAGAATATAGATCTGATTGGTCTTACTCCCATAGTGTGCGTAGATTTAAGGGCCACAGAGTATGTGGTGACCACAACGTTTCATGCATTATTTGCCTTGTGTTCCTAAATAGTTGTGCACCATTTGTGTTACTTTGGGGTCCAGGACTGTGTTCTGCTGGAGCCATGTGAGATTGCATAACTGCAGCTTGGTGCTTTGGTAGAACAACCGCATGTAACGCAAGACATATCTGATAAATATATCCACAGCTAGCTAGGGTGCACATAGGAGTCAATGGCTGTTTCTGTGCAGGCCAGTAGCTCAGGCCCCATCTTCATGGTGGTGCCACCCTGGAATGCCATGTCTGCATAGAAAGAGGATTGATGTGGCTTACAATGGGAAAATGGCATAGAAGACTGCTCCAACTGGATATCACTTTAAAGAAGGAGAGGGCAGGAGAGTTAGGACCAACTTTCACCCAGAAGATCATATGTCTATTGAATATACTACCAGATGAGGTGATGACAGCAACTATCTTAGATAGCTTTAAGAAAGGATTAAACAAATGCATGGAGGACACATGTATCAATGGCTACTAGAATGGATGCCTAGGCATCACTTCTAGGTAGGAGGAATGGGTTGGATGCCTCTAAAGGCCATTTGCAGGGAGTTGAGATCATGTGAAAGCTTTCTACTCAAGAATGCCCAGCAGCAGTTGGCGGGCCACTTTGTGAGACAGAATGCTGGACTAGATAGGCTAAAGTCTGATCCAGCAGGGTTCCTCTTATGTCCATACATTCTTATGGCATGTATTCAGGAGTGGATCAGGTCAGTAACTTATGTGCAAATGGCAGTGAGCAGCTGGTTTAGTCTACAGGGCATGAGGAGCCTGGTGCCATTTTGCTGGGCCCTCAGAAGCAGCTTTGGAAGTGTCCAGCTAAAACAGCCCCAGTTCCAGATGTCCAGCTAAAACAGCCCTAGCTGGCAACTTTGGTTGCTGCAGTGGGGCTGGGCCATCCACAGTGCAGATGACCCTTGGTTTGGCTGCTCACTGCCCTTCCTATCTGGCCCAAAATCAGACCAGCTTGGTGCAGGATACAATGGCCTGTGTGAATCCTGCACTTGAATCCAGCAAAACCTTGTTGGACTAAGCTCTGTGAGATATTTTTATGATATAGATCTTACTGTATCTAACACTTTAATATATTAAACAGCAAGCTGAGAATGGAACAGTGGATCATGAACAAACAGTTATTGAAATACCTGTGGGGACTTCAAATTATGTCAATGTATCAAAGACGGGAGAGCATCCATCACAGACTTTTTCAACAAAAAATAATAACAGGTAAAAAGGAAAGGAAAACAATCAGAATTAGCTCACCTGCCTTTAGGAAGGATATAATCTCACAATGTTTGTTTAAGATGATACAACATCAGTTTGGATAGCTGTCTGTGTATATCTTGATTCTGTCTGAAAATGATGTGTGGTTCATTGCTCAAATGTAGGTTTCCTTTTGATCTGAATTCTATAGCTTGGAACAAGATAATTTATTATAAGCCTTTTTCTGAAGCTGCCATGAAAGTCTGAATCATGATTTTGACTCTGTATTGAAAATGTTGGCATTTCTTGGAATAGGTCCTAGTTTGCCATAGCCTGGTGCTGTCAAAATGTTTTGAATTACAGCCTTTAATGGAGGAGATGATTTAGGCCACATCCAGCCATTGTTTAAGTATTCTGCTATACTTGGATATTCTGGAGTAAAACATGGATATTTCAGAATATCCATGCTTTATTCCAGAATATCCAAATATAGCAGGATAAGTAAGCAACATCTGGATGTGGCCGTAGTGGCTAGAATGCCCAGCTTGAAGTCCTTGAGCTTGAATCCCAGCTTGGGTGCAGAGGAAACTGGGTGGTTCTGTGGCAGTCACTCTCCCTTGGCCTAACTGCGTTGTAGTGAGCATAAAATGTTGCTGAGGGGAAGCACGTGCTCTACCTTGAATGTGCCACTTTCTTGCCCACTCAGCCAATGTTGGAAGATCTCTCTGGAGCTGTTGACAGATCTTATTACCCAGTGTCATCAGTAAAGTTTGCATTCTCACTACTTACACCTAGATCAATGTAAAAAGCACAAGTCCCACTCTGCAGGTCCCCTTGTTCCTATTTGCAGCCAGTGGTGACCACTTGTTCTGCTTTATGCTCATCAGGCTATTTGCTTTTCACACTATTGTCACTATGCCCAGTATGATGCCAGTATGCAGCCATGCCTCCCTGGCCTCCAACAAGCCCTATTATGTGGAAGCCTCTGTGGGTGGGGTTCACTGCATGCTTTATTTGAACAGTGTTGGTCTAGGGGCAGTTTAAAGTGAAAGGACAGAAATGAGATAAAGGAGGGGCACCTTGCTCTTCCATACGTACCTTATGCCCATGACTGAAGTAACTGTAGTCTGCAGAGGTTTAGGTTGTCTTAGGAAGCCTCATAGGCTCCCCTTGCTACATCTGTCACTATGTAGGCATGGCTGCCACTGCCATTTCTATTGCTTTGAGTCCATTAGGTTGACAGGACGTCCATTAGGTTCATTAGGCTGACAGTACAGTGACTCGTCTGGCCACAGCCTGCTAAGGGGTGTTTTCAGTGTCACTGTGCCCTCTGCCTGCCTGGCCTTTGCTACATGAAGGTGGATTGGGCTGACAGTGCTGTTGAGTGACCAGCAGAAGAGCATCAGCAAGAGGAGATGTTGTGGGTTCACTCTTTCAGAAAAGGATCTAATAGTGGGAAGAAGCAGTGCAACTTTTTTTAGTTAAAGTTTCCACTCCCAGGGATGCCAAATGGGGAAGAACTGCTCTACTCTGTGTGGTTGAACATTGCACACTGAAGTTAGGAAAACAAAGGATCTGTCTGCTGCTTGGGAATAAAGCTTGGTGTGGACAATTCCTGGCACTTGAGTGGAACACGAGCTCCTTCAGTAGCCTCAGCATCAGGACTTGCTTCTTTGAATTTATAAGGCTGTAAAAGTCTGTGTTGACTTTACAATGAAGTATATGACAGTTCTTCTGGTTTCACTGCCCTGGATTTTAACTGCTGATCTTACTGCAGGATTGATCCTGCAGAGATAAACATCTCAGAAGAAATGTCTAAGACAACAGTGTGGAAGACTCTTACCATGAATACAGCAAAACTCTAACTCCAAAAGGAGGAGGTATGAACTTTTCCATGGTGTCATGTTCTGCACAACTTTCTGCAGGTCTTCTCTCTTTTCCTCACTCCCCCATCTGTGTTTAATTTAAATATCCCAGATGCTGGTCACATCACAGTTTTAGCCAGCTTGGATATTGTTTTCTGCCTTGGGAGATCATGCCCTAAAATGTCTTTCTGTACTATCTGAGGACTATTCCATCACAAATTTACCTATCCTTTATTTGTATTATCTCAGCACTGGAGCCATTTCAGCTTGCTGTTTGTTTTGACAAGGTATAGCTTTAAGCCTCCACTGCTCGCCTGGTGCATCCCTTGCCCTATGTTGGTGGCTCCTGCATCCAGTCACTGACCCAAATGACTCCATGAGGCTGTCTGTTGTATGGAAGACTGGGGAGGAACCGCTTGACCTCATAGCCTCTTGCTCATCTGCTTCCCACAGCACCTGTCTGAGCCAGAGGGGTCCTGAATGAACCTGTAGCATCAGTGGAAATGGTGTGCTTGGTGCTACAGCTGCGGACCAACCAGGAACTTGGGTCCCTTGCTCACCCACATCCTGTGATGGTTGTCTGGGCTAGAGTGTTTGTGGGCAAGTTGGTGGTAGAGCTGGTGTGCTTGGTGCTGGGTCCGGAGGGCAGGCAGGAGCAGTTGGCATGCTGGTAGCAGGAAGAAAGGCGTCCCCTACTGGGTCACCTGGTTGCCATGCAGTGGAGGACACAAGTGTGATTCTGGATCATCCAAAGGGGGCACAGCAGAGGGGGCAGATCTAGCCATTAAAAGCCCTACCTGTTGTAGCACCACCCTTCTCCAGATATGGGATTTTGGGTGTACAAACAACAAATTGTACAAAAAGAGAAGCTAGTGAACATTTAGAGTGTGAACTTTCCAAGAACACCTCTCCATTTCTTTGGTGACCTAAACTGCATTACATTCTTCTTCTGGTATGACCACAGCCCCAGTTCACTTTATGAAAATAGCGTGATTCTTGTTTTATCCTTCCAAAAAGAAATGAGAATACTTTTTCCAGGCTTGAAAGTTATTAATAGTAGTGGTGGATTTTTTGCAAGAAAAGTTTTAAGCAGTGAAAAGAGATCTAGGACAGTAGAATGGAGCTACAGTGAATAACTCAGTAAACAGATAAATAAATAAGCAGATAAAAGGCTGGTGTAGTAATTCAACAAACAAACAAGCAGGTGCTTCCAAAGCCACTTCAGCCATGTGGATGGGCCTCCTTCCCTGTGTAGCTGCATAGAGGCAGGAAGAGGTGATTGAACAGGCAAAACCCATCAAGTTTCCAGTGCCATTTCTGGTCCTGTGAGTCGAGGCAGGATCATCACAGAATAGGGAGAATTATTAAGGTATAATAAGAATAAGTCTCATTTTGGCTTTTCCCAACCCCACTGTAACATCTGCATTAACCAGGTAGTGTATTGGCAAGTGTTTGGGCTCCAGCCTTGTTGCTGGTAAGGAAGGGCTAGTGGGCATGGCTGGAGGCAACCCCAGAGAGGGGAGGGGGAAGCGTGCTCCTTGCAGTAACCAATCAGGGTTTGCTTACAACCTGACTAGAAGGTTATATAAGCCCAATACAGAGGAGACTTGGGGTTCTTTCCTGGGGTACTCACCGAGGGTGGGCAGGGAGAAACAGGCTCTTGTTAGTGATGGCTTGAGGGGAGCTTAGTAAGAGAGTCCAGATGTTTCTGCCGCACTGGGAAACTATAGCAGTTCAGAAGAGGGGTCTAAATCTATTAACATTCATTGTGTCTGCTGCGATAAGAAACATTATTAAGACTTGCTTATAACTCTGAGTGCTGTTAACGAAGTTCAAGACTGTTACCATTACTGAGTATTGTTATAATAAACCAAATATTCTTCCGTTCTCTTGAAGTCAGAAGTCAGTGCTTTCCCAAGAATCTTACATGAAGTATTCAAGAGAGTGTGAGGCACTGGGGCTTTAAGAGGAACAGACACATTATAACTACATTCCAGCAGACAACTGGGAGGAAAGCCTCTGGTTCTTTTTGTTCTAAGGAACTAGGAGGAAAGGAGGTATGTGGGTGAACATTGCCAATGCTGAGCCCAGTCGTACAGAATTGAGATTCGTAGTCAAATACTAAGAGGCTGAATAGCGTTGGACAGTGATTCGCCACACCCACCAATATCATATTTTGCTTTTTAGTGGAGAGTCAATAAAGGGTCTCCAACTGTAAGAAAAATATATTAAAATCTTTTCTCCAATCATGCAAAACAATTGATTAATTTCTGCTAACTCTTAATTTTTTTTTGTCCACTTGTCTTTTTAAAATATATATGTATTTGGCATCGCTTTGGATTGTTTATTTGTTCGGTGAATTAGCTTTTAACAATTTTAAAGAAACAATAAAGATCTTAATTTTGTGCAGCATTTTTGGTTCCAGAACGATAATAATTCACAACCAGCTGACACGGAATTTCTGAGACTACTGCACCTGCAAGCATGTGCACACATCCACATTCTGAAAACCTTTCTACATGGGACATTGGACTGTGATAAGAGAGGGTCTAGAAGTTTCCATTCTGCACACTTGGGAAGATTACAGAAGGCCTTGTCTCCTCCTAGCATGCTCCATCCTCACAGGCATCCTAGCTTGGGTAACTGGTAGACCTCAACACTGAGGACTACCTATGAGCTATGGATAGCATATCAGACCACAGAGATGTGTGGATGTCTTGCCTTCATGGGGCCCTCATGAGCTCCAAAGTCCAGGAATTTTCCTTCCTGGCCTTTGGACCACTTGGAGGCCAGAGTGCTGTCTGTGAAATTGTCATGAGACAGGCTGTCTCCACATGTTTCTATGCCAGAAACAACATGTTCCAGAGCTGTGTAACCCAGGGCAGGGTGGCCTGCCTGTCCCAGGACTGAGGAGGTAAAACTGAATCTGCCCAAAGATGAAAAGCAGAGAGGCAATGATGTGTTCTTTTTGTTGCTGAACAGAACTGTTCTGTCTCTAACAGTATTTCTTGTTTCACAGCTTGTACTATTCAGCCCTTTGAGCTTCGGATGAGAAGCTGCAGGATGCGAAAATGACTCAGGGAAGAGCCAAGATGGGCAGGCAAGACAGAAAATACTTTTGCAATGGAGAAGGGTGCAAGCGAGCTATCTTGCTCCACTACTTTCTTCACATTGGGTTCATATTAAAGCCATTCAGATGTGTTTTGATTATCCTTGGTGTGCTTCAGTGGGCATTCTAATAATCTTCAGACCAGCAAGTCAAGACACGCACACAGTCAATGAAAGCTCAGTGTTAAATCCTGTGTGTGTGTATGTGTGTGTGTATACATACATATGCATTTGCTGTGTTGCAGTTTCTTAGTCGTAGAGGCACTGCTGTTGCTGCATATTTAAGGTATTTTCCACAGTGTCTCTTTTAAAAACTTAAACAGTGAATGTACACACTACTATGACAATAATATTTTGAGTTCTTTTAGTAATCCTCATGTTTACTTGCTCTCTGTAGGATTACTAGTTGAGCTAAGGTTTTGCCTTGTTTTTTCCATTGTTGTAGTCACAGAAGCAACAATCACACAACACAAATGCTTACAAGTAGATGGAGAAATCATCCCTGTGAATTGTTCCTTCCTTTGTTTTTTTAAAATCTAGTTGCTTAAATTCTCTGGTGTGGTTTTTATGCAGCTGTTCTGGTAATAAGAACATTTAAATGTTTCAGTCAAAATAGTAACATCTGTGTATTATTTTATCTGTATGTGTAAAATTGTGTGTGGGGGAGCTCATGTTTTAGGTGAGCCCAAGAAAGTCTTTGACCTTTGCAATGTAAATGAGCGAACAAAATAATGAAATAATATAACAGATATCCTGAGAGCAACCAGTAGATAATGAAGGAAGAAGGAGAGCAGAGGCAGGTTAATATGAGAAGAGTGGTTTGGGAGTTGAAAATATGAAAAGTAATGCGAACTCAAAAGGGAGAAGTACAATTAGACTAAAGTTTAAAGGTCTAAGTACACATTATTTTTCTATCACCTAGATGTTTTAAAAAAAACAAAGCAAAATTATTAAATCTAGAAATTTGATTTTATGATAATTTTATTGCTGTAACATGGTGACATTCTGAGCTTCTCTAAGTGAAGACAAAAGGTCTGTTCCTGCTCAGCCTTTAATGAACAGAGGCCTTTTCACACGAGGGAGGTTTGAACGCATGGAGAACATGCGGGGACGCTGCATCCGCACATCAGAGGCGGCCTGATCCATTCCGGACTGCCCCAAGCATTCCAACGCACTCTCCACGTGTTCCGTTTTCAGAGCAGAAAAAACTGCTCTGGCCTCCCCTGATTGGCTACCTTGCAGCCAGGGGTGGGGAGGCCAGTCGGGTCCCTTCTCTGGGATCCTGCCACCTCCACCAGCCAGGATCAAGCCCATGCAACTGGCGGGAGAATGTCCCCGGCCTATTGTAGCCAGAATCAAGCCAGCAGCAAGTAAGCCCTGTTAACGTGCACGTGCGCATGGCCCCAGGGTGGGTAGAGGGGGCTGGGTGGGGGTTCCGCCACTTGCATGGGCCTGATCCTGACCGATACAGTTAGCAGGAACCCAGGGAAAGGACCAGACTGGCCTCCCAACCCCTGGCTGCAAGGCAGCCAATCGAGGGAGGCTGGGGAGGGTCTTCGGCCTGAACGCGTTGAGTTCACTTCCCTGTCCGCACGTAGGCAGGTAAAGGATGCATTCGGAACGCATCCTTCACCTGCCAGTGGAGATGGGGAACTGTACTCAATGCATTTGGGCCAAAGCGTCCTGAGGCATCTTCCCCTCAGAAGACTGATCAGCTGAATTGTTTCTATTGTCTGCCAAAAAAAGGTAGAAATGTAGGACTTTTATCATGGAATAAACTATCCTGGGGGTAAACATAAAGGAAACTAAGCAACCAATTTTGTATTAATTAGGAATGTTGTCCCTTTGGCATTGCACTTTTTCACGAGTTGTATTCTTCCATCTACCTCAGGCACAAAATCTGTGCCTTTGTGTATGTGGCAGGAGTCTCATGATAGTGAATCAAGAAAGAGGCTGTATCTCCCAATTTACCTTTAAAGAGGAGGCAGACCATGAGTTTGATAACTCTAGATCATTTATTCAGTCTTCAGTTAAATTTGTGGGGATTGACCAAGTTAAAGCAGGAGTAACTGATTTCTCAGAGTGAATGAGTAATATTTGCCCTGATATCTGCTGCAGTATTATATCAAGTGTACCAGCTTATATCTTGTTTCTCTCCTCAATTAGTGAACAGCAGTTATCAAACCATTGTATGGCAAAATATTTGAAAGGCAAGAATGAATTTGATATATTAGATGGATCTGCAATGGATTGTCCATCTCATTGTGGCACTACATCTGACAGCATTTTTGGAATCCCCTACCAAAGACTGTCAGTACTAAATGCATATTTTGGTATTTTTCAGATCAGGGCATATACTTGATAACATTTTCATACTCAGGTGGGAGTGTCAACTCCATAGACAGGACACTGGTTTAACACTGTGGATATTTTACAGGGCATTCTCATCATCTTCATGAAGCTATATTTTGCAGGCTTTTTGTGTGTGGGAGGAACCTGTGGAAGTTTATATACAAACTTTCAGTGATTTTATTCCAGTTGGATAACCAGTTTGATATACCAGTATCTGTGACTCCTTCTCTTCTATCAAAGAGCTACGTGTTAGATCATGTTGGGAATTTGGTAAAACGTGGATATACGGTATATGGGAAATGTTGTCAAAATGGAACATACTTGGCAGGATAGACTGAAAGAGAACAGAGGAATAAAAAATGTGCAGCAACCATCCACACATTTTAGTATATTCCACAGCAGAAGCCCAAAACAGTATAGTATCAGAACACTTCTAGAACAGTTTATTACACAATGAAAATGGACGGCGGATAAAAGACAGTGCTTCTGTGATGACTGGATTGTGTGTATTTTAATGAGATGACCAAAGAAGATGAAAATAAATAGGGCGATATGTGAACAGGTCCTATATCTGTGTCATAAAGGGCAGAATTTCTGAGTTGGGTTGTTGAGTTTTCAACTTTGTGGCAAAGCGTGATCATAACTCCTGTATTGCAATGTTCTCCCTAGTACAGTGAGTTTCTGCAACTAAAGATCCATAAGTTTTGACTCCAGAGCCTAGCCCAGCCTAAACGTTCATATATGTGTATCCTCAAATAAATCCTTCTATGCTACAATGGGGCAGGGAAGGCAGAAAGAAGTTCCTATTTGCCCAATTAAGTCCTCTTCTCTATTGTGTGCTAGTATTGAGTGAGGCACTATAAAACAGCCTTGTGGTCTCTTACCTCAAGAATGAAGAATGAAGGTGAAGCCATCAGCTCTGCCTGACCACCACCAGTACCCAGCGGGGAACAAAGGAGTGTTCTTGCTCTTCCTAAGTGACTGTGAAGGTGGGAATTCTGTTCCTACTTCACTGATACAAGCCCGCTTTTGAATTAGCAGGTGGTCCATGATACTTTTTTGGCTGAGTTTGTTATTTTTTTCACCAGAATTCTTGATGCTTGAAGTCAGTGCAATTTTATTAAGAGTTCCTTAATAAAAGTTTAATGGGGAATTAACATTCTCAATTCTTGGCAGCCTATAGGAGCAATAAGCACATTTTATGGGAATCTGGTTGCAAATACAAGGGACAAAGAAAATAATCATTTTTTCTGTAGAATTTAGAATTTTACACCAAGAAACAAAAAGTAAGAAATCTGTCCAGCTAGACTAAGTGAAAAAAAAAAGCCAGAATCTAGAAACTTCCCTGTGGCTCTGATGTGAAGTAGACTTTGCAGAAGTAAGGTAGGAAAAAGTTGGAGCAGGAGGCAAAATAATATGGAGAGGACAATTTCCTTTTTGTTTAGGGACACTTTATATATTCAGAGCTCTTTGTTTTTAAGTTTGGTATTCTTCCCAAGTCCAGTGTACTCACAAATCTCAATGAATGCTGGCCAAGAACCACATAGACATCATTGACTGTCATCACTCCAACGAGTAGATTCCTGTCTTTACTGATTTTTCATATCTTAAGGTTCATGGCTCCATCATCCATGGCAACTGCCTTGGCTGTTCTTTGTGTGACCCTCTGTGCTTGGGACAAGAAGCACAGGGGCATTAAAAGTAAAACAAAAACAAAAACATGGAAGACTGAATTAAGCAACATAAAATCAGATAGCTTACAGGATGATTAATTAATACAAAAACATCTGATGTTTTTGTTCTTTCTTTGTAAATGAAGTTTAAGGGTCTCTCAAAAAAGAGTTCTGTTACATGATTTAGAAAATTATTCTTCTAAGTTTTAAATGTATTTACTAACAACATTAGTAAAGATTCTACCTATAAGCCCTATAATATATTCACCAAATGTACAGCTTAAACGTGTATTGTATTGCCATGATCTGACAATCTATACAACTGTATTCATAAAGCTATGTATGAAAAATAATATACTGATCATTTACAGTATTTTAAACCCCTAATATTTTCTTAATATAGATAACAGCCATCTAACACATTAGTGCATTATTTCTCACTAAGAGAACCTTTGCATCTCGCACACGCAAGTAGTAAACATCGGGGGGGGGGAGTGTATCCTAGGAAGACTGATCATGGGCAACTAAAATAAATGTTGCAACTTGGGCATTGCACTGAGCCTTTATCTCACCTTGTTATCCCAAGTTTAGCAAAAGGGGACAAAATCAGTATGCTGGGAGGCCTTTCTGCATTTGGTCCTGTAGCTGCTTTACAGTGTACTCCCAGGTGGAGCATCTGCACCTGAAGGAGCAGTTTCCAACTCTGAAACAGCTCTTTGGGTGCAGAAGTGCACTGGAAGACAGCTATGTCTGGCAAGCCCAGCCGCACCTCAGGTCTACTTGGGACTCAAGATGGCGGCACCCAGACACACGCCTGCACTTCAGGTAAGTCTGTGGGTGTTTGGGGTGAGGGAACACATGTACTAGCATTCACCAGAGCAAATGCTAGTACTCATGTGGGCAAGTTCACCTTTCCTGTTCCCCAGATAAGACAGGAGATGCAAATTGCCCCTAACTGTTTTATTGGGCAAGGGATAGGGTGTCCTAACCGGTGAAAACTAAATGCACCAACCCTGACCTGTTAGGGCATAAACCAGTTAGACATCAATGGGTAAATTGACTGTGCACATGCAGTCGCACAGGGTGCTGCAATCAAAATGGTGGTGTCCTGTGGAGGAATGGACACGAGACTGGATCCAGGTAAGTTTCTGGACACACAGGGGCTAGGCTAATGTGTACTAGTATGCCCTAGTGTGAATGCTGTTACATGTTAGTCTCTTCTGCATCTTCAAGTGTAGAAATGCTGCATGCCTTGACTGAAAACACTACTGAATGAAAAGGTTTAGCTTTTTAAGCTGATTTGGGGGCAGATTTCTTATATGTTTTGCTGAAATCAGTGGAACTCCCCAAGTAAATGGCAAGTGTGGGGATTGGGAAATAAATTAGGGGTTACTGTCTTGGGCTGGACTATAGGTCTAATTATTGATGCAGGTTGCTAAGTCTAAAAATTTTTAAATCCACTAGTCTACACCAATCCTCTTGGCTGTAAAAACTACAACCAAGAAAACCAGGTAGCTTTGTCACCATTTGCAATAATTCATATTTCTAACAAGTGCACTGCAGGGAAAAGATATTAAAGTGGTTCCCATTATCATGAATTAATTTTACTCTAGTTCTCAGTTCTTTCCTGGACATCTGGTTGCCTCTGAAAAAAAGCTAAGATTTTGCAAGGTTTACTTGCTGACCTCTGAATGAGATTATGCAGACATTCTGGTTTGGATAGGCTTGTTTATTACAGTCAACATGCCATCTGCTTTTTCTGCTCAGGTCATATGTAGTTCCTTTCAAGTAAGCTTTTTGAAGTTTTGAAAGGGTTTTTCCTTAGGTCTGGTGATTCTCCTTGAATGCAAAGCAGGATCATCCATATTCAAGCAAGAGAGGAGAGAGAAACAAGAGCTTAAATATTGTGGTGCCACAACAAAATTCACCAGTTTAGACTTTAGGATTTTTTTATGGGTGACCAGGTGGAAACAACATTTATTTTTATGAGGACCCTGCCCTCTCCATATCTCTAGACCAAGCTAAGAAAACTGGGTGGGGTATTAAGCAGGAAATGGTGGAAGCAATTAGATTTGCTGAATATAGAAAAGTGTTCCAGGACATAACTATGGAATTGTCAGGAAACATAGCTCAGGGTGTTTCTGGACCAAAGAGGTGTGTGCGTGCGCACACACACAAACAACAACAACAAAAACCCCTGGACTGTATTGACATCCAAGCAGTGAGAAACAAAATAACTTGCTGAAAGGCTCATCCATTGGAATTTGTAGGGCCAGAGAGAGAGAGAGAGAGAGGGAAGAGCAGCATAGGTTTCTGGGATAATTTGCAGTTTATCTTACAAGTTCTGCTTGCAGTAGGTACAGTCCAGAAGAACAACACAAACATACTTGTGTTTACTCCAAACTGAAGGAGACTGATTTGAGGTTTCAGTTCAGGTTTATACAGTATCAAGGCCCTTGGGAGGAAGAGATGGAGAATGGATCATGACAAGTATCACTGATGGGGTTTAGGGGCGCATAAATGTGACTGCAGGTTCTGCAGTGTCTCTCAGCTGGCCCATTGTTTGAGAGGCAGTTGGCATTAGTTTCTGTATAACTTCTCAAGGCACAATCAGTCATTTTGGGAAATTGCAGCCAACTCAAGGACCTTCATTATCCTAACAGAGAAAGGAGGGAAATAAAAGAAAAGGTGCTGGCACATTTTTCTAGTCTATTTTCTTCCTCCTACAACCACTATGTGTAGAAAAAGAGAACTTATTTACTTTTTAGAAACACTGTAAAAGAAAAAAAATATTTATTTTGTTGTAAGAAATGTAATTTCAAAAGACACTCCATAGTGTAAATAAATATAAAAATGGGAAAATGGACTCTTTCTAATTGTTCTGTAGAAACTAAAATAAATTTGCTAACTGCAGCTCAGAGATGAGTTCTGTAGACATGTATAGTTTTGCTCCGTTTTACAGTAGCAGACATCAGTTCTGCCTTGTTTTTCATGTCTGTAAAATGTTGTCAGGGATGATGATACTTCAGCCGTTGGAATTGTGTCTGTTCTTGATCTGTATGCTCACCAAAAATAAAAGCTGCCCGTATTTATCTAAGTGTGCACTCTGTCGCATATTTCTGGAAGGCAATCTGCATACTGTCTTTACTTAATTGCAGTCATGACCTATAACATGCTCATGTCTTGATAGCTTATGGATATAGAAACAAAAAAGGGTAAAGTATTGTTGGACTTCTTAGTTGAAGATTATTTCTTAAGCAGAATATACAGTTTTGCTGCTAAGTGGACATTCGCCATAAAAATAAGAGCCCAATGAGAAAAATGAACTGGGTGCAGTTTGGGGCCTTTTCACACTTAATTGCCATGGGATAATATCAATGGCTAATAGAATGAATGCCTAGGTACATCTTCCAGGCTGAGGGGACAGGCAGGATGTCTCTAAGGCCATTTGCTGGGATTTGAGAGCAAGTGAATGTTTTGGACTTGTCTTCTGCTTGAGATGCCTATGAGCAATTGGTATGCCACTGTGTGCAACAGGATGCTGGACTAGATGGACTGTGGCCTGATCCAGCAGGGTTCCTTTTTTATGTCCTAAATTCAGAGATGGTGCCTTGAATTGACCTAGGGGAGCTCAAAATATGGCCGGTCCTGCTCCAGACCATCCACATTGCCATAGCAATGACCATGCACACTGTGGCATTACCATGCGATCTGGTGTGTGATTGCACAGGTGCAGCCACAATGCCCCTCCACAAGTTTTCATAAGGAAGTAATGTGAATGCTGTGTCCAGCCAGGAGTGTACCAAGAGTGCCCTAGGCACTCTCGTTTAAGCTGTGGAGCAGTTTTTACTGCTTCACAGCTAGAAGCAATTGGGATGGCTATGCACACTCTGGGCTGCTCCAGAATGGAGGCAGCAACATGGGGCGTATTCGCACTTGGCCTTTTTCTTGAGTATATTTCAGGATAGGGGTCTGCGGTCCACATGCTAATGCAGACTCTGGCAGACCTCACTTTGGGCCTGCTGAAGCCTGCACTAGCATATGGACAGCAAGTCCCTATTCCAGGATATATTCCAGAATAAAGCCAAGTGCGAATAGGCCCATGGTGTGTGTTTGCTCCATCCCAGAGTGTCCCAGGCCATCCTGATTGCTGCCTCAGTGTGAACAGGCCCTTGGTTGGTATTTGGTTTTATTTTTGTGACCGTCTCTGTTTTAAGTAAGGAACCTTCTGGCTTACAATCAGAGGGGTGGTTTTCAGCAATAGATGGAAAGGGCATTTGGTTAACTGTTCCTAGATGCGTAATCCTTTCTCTTTCAGTGCTGAGAATGTCACGTTTACTAGCCACTCAGAAGTGTAAGTTTGTACCATGAAAAATGAGATACCTTTCTTCCCTTTGCAATACTACAGTTAGGAGTGGCGCAAACAGAACACAATTTTATGACTTACTGCAAAGAGGTAAATGCATATGCAGTATGCGGATGCAAGAGCTTCATTATTCAGTAATTTAATGGCTGAAGGTTATTCAACAAAGTTGGTAACACGATGTCCAGGATCACATCAGAAATGATTATAATGAGTCATGTGTAGGGCTGCCATTGAAGACTTGAAAATTTCATCAGGTTAAACATAGTTAGAGTACTATTTCAGATAGACAATATATCTGCTTAAACACGTACGGTATAAAAGGTTGCCAATCCATTTTGGTCTTAGCCAAAAGAGTTGTCAGATAATGTTTAGAATCCTATAACAGCTTTGGACCTGACAGCTTAATAGACAGCTTCTTATTTCTAGTGTTTGGCCCTCCAGATCTTTCTGAATTTGACATTGACCATGCTGGACTGATGGAGGCTGTATTTCCACAGCACCCCAAGGCTGCGTTTTAGCCTCTACTGTTCTGTCATATCCACTTGCCTCCTCCAGGGTTGAAGATCTGAAGACAGTTGCTATGTTTAAAGAAGTCAGGGCTGCTCTACCTGTTACCTAGGTGTATTGATTTTTGTTTATACAGAATTATGCTTTATATTTCTACATAGATGCATGAAAGAAAAAGGCTGAATGGAAGAAAAGAGAGAGAAAAGAGATAAACCCAATACTCATAATTCATGGGAAAGAAGAATGAGGAATATAAAATCTTAAGATACCTCTGGAAAATTCATAGCCCCTGATTAGGACTCAGATCTTTAGGTGCTACCATCAACAGGACAACACGACCTCTTTTTGGGTTTTACATCCTCTGTTAATGTTAACCAAGTTTCATATGCAGTATTTGAAGTTCAATTTTTGTTATAAGTTATTTGGAGCAGACACAAAACTCTCCAGGGCCCTGGTCACAAAAGTAGTTTAGGTTGACCTTAGATCGTCTTCAGGTCACGTTACTCACATTATTTTAATTCATTTTCCAAGCCAACCTCCCCACCGTTAGAATGTCTAAACCAGAGTCCTCATTTTTAGAGGACTCAGCCCATGCTGGAATACCAAGACATCTTCACTTTTCAATGTGAGCGCAGTGATGGGCTGAAGGAGGTTGAACAGTGCTGTGGTGGGTGGGGTCCAGTCTTTCCTTTCGGCTAATGTCCAGGGAAGGGTGGCACATGGAGAGTTTGTGAGACATGTCCCTTTCTCTCCTCAGTTTATGTGTATGATTCCTCTATCTAGGGCTTTTATCCAAATTTATTATTATTTTAAAAATTTATCACATGGAGAGGAAAAGCGCCTAAAAAAGGAAGGGGGGCGTAGAAGTGGGGGAGCAGGCTTAAAAAAGAACTGCACCCTCACCTCCCTTGAGTGACAGAATGGCATCCAATAAGAAAGGAGATAATTTAGAAACAATTTTTTTAAAAAAACCCTTGTGCAGTGGCTGTGGACTAGTTGGGGCTGGATAGGAACCTCAGTGTACTCTCTGAATGTTAGCTGGAGTAAATGGGATATCCAAGGGCACCTCTGATCAACACTACACCAGCAAGACCTCTAAGGTGGTCAAAATAGACAAATACTAAAGGATATCAGCTCTGTTCATTAGGAGAACTATTGAGGTTGAACCTCAAATACTTTGGCCACATAATGAGAAGGCAGAACTCAATAGAAAAGATTTTAATGCTGGGAAAGATTGAAGGTAAATGGAGGAGTGGAGGGCAGAAGATGAGATGGGTATATGGAAGCAATGAAATGAGCTTAAGCAAACTTGGGCAGGCAGTAAAGGACCTGACATGATATGGTCAATAGGGTCATGAGAAGTCAGGCATGACTAAGTGTCTCACCCCTGACCCTAACATTCACCTTAATGCTAACTTTCACACTTACCCAAACTTAGTCCAAAGTTAAACCTAACTCCTTCCCTAATATGTTTTATTCTTATTGTAAACCACCCTGGGACCATTTGGTGAAGGGCAGCACATACATTTATTAAATAAATAACACTGGCCCTAATCCTAGTCTATAATTCAGATAAAAAAGGAAATCTCAGATGCATCTGGAAATGCCCTAACATTAACCCTGATGCTGTCCCTGACCCTGATTCTATCCCTATTTCTAATTTAAGCCTAACGCTAAGCCTTACACTAGCCATTTTGGAAACCATCTGAAAAGTGATAATTTCCCACAATAAACTGATATGGAAGTGATTCTATGTCACCTGGTGTAACGGAAAGCGCAGGACCCCCGAGCGTGCCCCCCCCACTCTTCTAGGAGCCCCTTGCCCCCCGTTGGTACGGACCGAGCGATGTCACACAAAACCTTTGCGGAGTTTTGGTGGCTTATTTAAAAAAAATAAGCAAAGTTCAAAAGGTTGAGCAGAAGTACAAAATAAAAGTGTTCAGCAAATAAAAAGGTTCTTCATGCATCTGCATGAGTTATAGCCTTAGTTACAAAAGCATCCAAGCATTTACTTGCCTCTTGGTAGCATAGCAAAATCAAAGTTCAAGGAGCATGAGCATGTACAGAGTTCAGTATCAAGTAAAGCATAAGGAAAGTCAGATAGATTAAGACAGCCCTAGAATAGAATACATTCACACTATATTCACCTTTCAGACTAAATCACGTGATGCATGTAAGCCAATAAGCAATATACAAGCTGAGGCCATTTTTGGTGGTTAATTGTTTTGAGAACTTGCCCTTTCATCCTCAATTGGATTCACAGGCTCCCAATTAATGTTATCTCGTCCTTGGAGTGCCAGGTGCTTTCTGGCTCCAGGCAGAATTTACAGTTGGAGTAAAAAAAATTCCACTTCGAGACTTTTCTCACAGAGTAGATGCTACCAGCAAATTCTAAAATGGAAACGGTTTGGTTCTTTCTATTTACACAATATGACAGGGTTTTGGGGCCTCCTGCTACACCTGGCAATCTCAAATCTAGAGAAAAAGATAAAAGGAAATTCTGGATGCATCAAGAGATCTGCTAACCCAAACCTTGAAAATTGATACTATTCCACAAAAAAAATCAATGTGAGGAAGTGATTTAGACTCACCTGGCAGTCTCAAATCCGAAAGAAGGAAAATTCAGATGTGTCCAGAAATGCATAACCCCCAAATACCCTAGTTCAAATGCTAATTAGGGCTAGGTCTAATTAATGTCTCTTAACTAATACCAATTATCTCATAAATGCCTGTTAATTAATGCCTGTTACTATTAATACCTATTAACACCTGTTAATTAGCATCCAGTGCCATTTAGTAACATGTTAATTAAAGCCTGAATTAACATTTGTTATTGTTAACACCCATTACTGTAAATTATCCCTGCTAATTCACCTACTTTAGTTGGCCACTGTTAATTAACCCCCTAAAACATACATCAACAGGAGATGATGAAGAAAAGAAGCTGTTGATTAGCTGTTGATATAAAATCTGCAAAGAATTCAATTCATAATTGCAGTGAGACAGGCTAAAGGGTAGGAAACAGAGTAGTAATAAGTGGACAGTACTCACAGTGAATTAAAAAGTGGAATCCCCTGAGGTTCAGTATTAGGACTGGTGCTTCTTAATTTATTCATAAGTGATCTAGAAGGAGAGGTAAGTAGTGAGACAGCAAAGTTTGCTGATGACATTAAATTATTCAGGGTAGTAAAAACTAAACGAGGTTGCAAAGTGCTTCAAAGGGCCTCTTGATACTCGGTGAGAGGACACCAGAACAGCAAATGCAGTTCAAACTTAGCAAGTGCAAAGCGATGCATGTGGGACAAAGAACCCCAATTATACTCATAAACTAATGGGAACTAAGCTTTCAATGACAGACCAGGAAAGGGATCACGGGGTTCTGGTGGACAACTCAATGATGGTATCAACCCAGTACACAGCAATGCTAAAAAACAAATCCAATGCTAGGGGTAACTAGGATAAAAATAAAATAAAATGAGAATTTTAAAAAATAAGTCAAGAAGCATCATTGTGCCTCTTTATAAATTTGCAGTTAGGTCACATTTAAAATATTAAGTACTATTCTGGTCACCACACCTTAGGAAGGACATTGTGGTATTGGAAAAGGTACAGAACAGGGTAACCAGTATGATCAAGGAGCTGAAATTTCCCTTACATAATCAGGTTGCAACATTCTAGGCCTTTTCAGATGGCATTTAAAAGACCTGATTGAAATATATAAAATCATGGTGTGGAAAAATTCCTCTATCACACAACAGTAGAACCAGGTGGCTCTCTATGAAGCTTACGGGCAAGAGAGAAGCTGATGACAAGAAGAAATAATTTCTTCATCCTGAGGGAATCTGCTGCTAAAAGAGGTGGTGACAGCAAGAAGCCTGGATAACAGTAAGAAAGGGTTAGACACATTCATTAAGGACAAATATATCAAAAGCTACTAGAATGGATGCCATACATTGTGTGTATCCTCCTCCACACCAGCTGAAACTTTGCTGAACTTCACTGATCATCCTTCCCAGCCTTGGAGCCTCAAGTGTTCTATTTCTACCTCACCTCCACATCAGCTAGTGTTGGCAGAAATTCTGGGGTTAAGAAAATTCATTGTCTCCTTCATCTACCTTTTTACCTCCTGGCTTCCCTCAAAGATTTATGTCTTTCCTGTTACCTCTGAAGCCTCTAGCAGTTAAACCAGTTAGATATCAGGTACCCAACCTGTCCAAAATCCAGAGGATCCACTTGATGAACTTAGGAAAGCACCAGCAGTTATTCTGCCAAATTCCTGCTACCATTCCTCATTTTTTTTGTCTATGGAGTACACATTGACTTGCTTCTCCTAGATGAGTAATGTGACTTCTCCCACTAGCTCTTCTAATTCAGCAGCAACTGCAAGCCCATCCTCCCTCAGACCATTTACTCAGGCTAACTTAGAACCCAATGGAACCCAATGAGTGGAACAATCATAATTGTGGGAAAGGAAGCGTGTAAGGGCCTTTTTTCACTTTGACAAGTGGGTCAGCCCAAAGATGCCCCAGCTTGGAGCATCCATACATCATGGAGCTGCTTCCATCCCAGAGTAGTTCCGAGCACATGTGGGTATCTGCCATTGTCAATAGCTGTGGAGAAGATCTGTCCAGCACTCCTCAGGAAGATTCAATTCTTTAAACCAATTATAGGCATCCTGGCTCGCCTCACCTCTTTCTCAAGGTGTATAAAGCCAAGATCATACCCATGCTAACCTACAGAGTGGAAATTTGGAGTTACACAAAAGCAGCATCTTTGACAAGTTCATGTCTGCATTTTTGAGATGAGCTCATTGCTCGGAGAAAAGCACAGTTGCAACCACACTAATACTGTGATTGAAACCTTCAATTTCTGGTTTAGGATAGGCTCAGTGGACATGAACAGACTCTCCAGACCATATGTGGAAGAAATATCAAGGTCAGCAACAGAATCACCTTGCTACATACATTTCATCCAAAACATAATGCACAGGGGATTTCCTATCCATACTCTAGTGGTGAGTCTACTAAGGCAGTTTGCAAACAGAGAGTTTACAGTACCAATGCCCAGAAGGATGTAGTCATATTGACTAACAACAAATCAAACTAAGGTGGAATTCCAACAGGAGAAGGGTCTAGGTTTTAGAAGAGCTCTTCACCTAAGAAGGATCTTTACCCATAATTGCTTTGAACAGCTGGCTTGTATGGCCAAAGGTGGAACGCTCCTTTGTCTCCCATAAGGAAAAAGGCTCAGTGACTGTAGCGCACCAGAAATAGAAGATACGGCCCACGTATTATTAAGTCATAACCTGTGCACTTCTGTGAGAGAACAATACCTGGACTTGATCTTGGACAAAAGGAGATTCAAGGACACTAATGCCAAATTCAAATCAAATCAGCATGTAACACAAAGGTAGCATTCTCCCTTTCAAAATTTGTTCAGATTTGAAAAATTTGGGGATGACTACAATGTGGATGAGTACTATTGACCTAGGACCAGGAATAAACAGTGCCCGCTCTACAAAGATTTGTTTTTAAATAAACAAAATTAAAAACATTCACGCTTTTATTATCTGTTAATTTGCTAGGGTTAGGGTTAATTAAGTTAGTTCCTAGTTGTTCTAGAACATAATATATCAAAGAGAGGACCTGGAAGAAGAGTTGGCTTTTCTACCCTGGTTTTCTCACCCATTTAAGGGGACTCAAAGCAGCTGACAAAGCTTTCTGTTCTCCCCACAACAGAATACCTTGTAAGGTAAGTGGGGCTGTGAGAGCTCAGAAGAGAGCTGTGACTCGAGCTGTGACTCACCCAAGGTCATCCAGCTGGCTTTGTGTAGGAGGGTGGAATCAAACCCAGTATTCCTAGATAAGAGCCCAGCTCCCTAACCACTAGACCAAACTGGTCTGTTAACTAAATGGCAAGCGGTGCACTTGTTTATTGATACCTAGGGCAGGCACAAGAGCAGTCACCCTGTTCAGCATCTTGGGCTGCCACATTTTCAAGCACTTCCAGTTTCTGGGGCAGATACAAGGGCTATATCACAAACTGCATATTGATCGAAACATGAAGTTCTCAGTTTATGGACAACCGCAGCTCAATTATTCCTGCTCAGTTAGGTTTATAGTTGATATATGAGCCAAAGCTGGTAGTAGGGTGTACTGTGTTTCTATCACAGCAAAACATCTTGGGAATTTTATGGCTGAAATGAAACACAGACCTAATCATTATTTTCTTCATCAATCAATCAATCAATCAATCAATCAATCAATCAATCAATCAATCAATCAATCAATCAATCAATCAATCAATCAATCAATCAATCAATCAATCAACCCTTATGCTTTTTAATTCTGCTAGATCAGCCCATAACATCTTCAAACAGGAAAAAAAGAAACAGTAACTATATATGCGAAGGGTTAAGCCTGGCTAATTGTTGTCATGTACTAAGGGAAAGGTCTGCTCCAGTTTGAAATTTTAAAACAAAATCATAACATCTGTAAAAGCACAAAAGGAATTAACGTCATCCCTGAATCTGTGGCCTGCCCTACGGTAAATGTGGGTTGTCGGTGGGGTGCACATTTCAGTGCGGCTGATGCATGAGGCAGCTAAAAGGAAGTGATATTAGAAGTCAGAGGAGGCACTGAAAGGATGCATTCTGTTCAAACCTTCATAAAAATCCACCATATTGAACTGAAACATGCATGAAGTAGAACGGGAGAGTTGGTGTGAGCTTTGAGCCACCAACCAGGATGCTGCCCACTGTCCCTACAGGGCTCTTCTAAGCAGCATTTTAGGCCACTTTGCCCAGTCTTACTGGCTTATAGCTATTGCAGGTTATTGATCTGTTGACAGTCTTTCTCCAACATGCTATTCTTGTTAGCAACAGAATGAGCCTTTTGCCTCTGAAATATGGCTCTCTGCTACCACGTTCAGGACACTGTTCACAACTACAAGCAAATTGAAGATATGCAGTTATCTCTCATAGCTGTAAAGACAAGGGGGCTTCAGGAAGTCCAATTTTTGCCATTCCTTTAGTGAAGTTGTGCATTTCAGAATTCCTTTCTTCTCCTTCAGCCCCCTAAAAGCAAATCTAAAAAGCACCATCCAAAGAAATGCAAGAGACCTCAAAGTATTACAAAATGATATATATTTATAATCTTTTCAATTTATTTAATGCCCGATATGCTTCACTTTGGACATGGCCTCCACTGTATTGTACTTCTTTACGACTTAAAATACTAAATAAACTGAGAAGATAAAATAATAAAACACACACTAATAGTATAACCGATGTTCTAGACAATAATACACAGACCAAACAATTATTTATAAATATAAATCTATGTAATTCTTAATTGAGAGAGTAGCAGTTAAACAATTCAACCTTCAGGCACAGCTGCAATAAATTGCTTTGTCCATTTTTGGTACTATAAGAACTACAGGTATATCTGTTAAGAAAATTAATGATAATTTTCCAGTATGCTGCTGGAGGATTGGACATCATCTGCGGGCTCAGCCAACATAAGATAGAACTTCTAGGAGCTATCTGGGAAAATAACAAAGAAATGAGGACATCATAGATACAATCCCAGAAGTCCAAGTTGATGCTTGGCAGAATCTTCTAAAAGAGTGGCAGGATCATCATTCACAGGCCCATAGACAAGAACATGAAGACGTGCTCTCTAGCAGCATGTCGGAGTTTATTGATCAAAAATACTTCAGCATCTATTATCCCAGATCCTGTCATAAGATAAATACAAAAGAAATTCAAGTTAACTTCCAATTCTTCCCACTGGCTCTGACCTTGATGAGCAAAACTCACCTAGTTAAAATCAAAGTACCATTTTCTTATCACTATCAACAGGCAGAGGAGGATTTATAATGACTAGGCTTTGCCTGCTTACAAAGACACAGATTAAGATGGCAATGCAGGTGCCAACCTTACAAAGAACCAATTTTCCCATGCTGTCTAGTAAATCCTCATAAATTAGGTAATCTGTGTATCTACCAGGGAAGACTAGCTCATTTAGGTGCCAGGGCACTGACCTGCCAGAATGATTGAAAGGAAAAAAAAGTGTCCCAGATTCCATTGCTTACAGTAACCAATCAGAAACCACCTTACAGAATGATGTTGGAAGCTCCCTTTACAGAGTAATAGTGCTATTTCTGGAAAACCTGCTACAAGTACCAGGTTTTCCCACAATAGGCTATCATGCACTCTAGAGTGGCTACAGCAGATCTATTGTAGGTTTGCCACTGACACATGAAGCAGCCCCGTCACAGCACAGCCATAATAGCGCTATATTTCCCCTGTCTGGATGAGGCCCAAGATAGGACACTCTTCTTCCTAATGATATATGAAAAGCATAGCTATTTCTGAATCTAGGGTAATATACTATCCAGAATCATTGTCATCTTTGCAAAATTGCTCTTGGGGTAGATTTGCATCCTATTTTTTAAAACTGTATTTTATTGTTGTATTGCACAGATAATTATGTGAAGACTAATGCAGAGAAATAGGGCCTTCTCATACCTGGAAGATGGGGCAGCCCGGCGTACTCCAAAATGAAGCATTTGCACAGTGCAGAACTGTATCCATCCCAGAGCAGTTTTTTTTTTAAAAAAAATTATTCCAATATCAACAAACAATAAACAATGAACATTCACTTTCATAAACAAACACATGTCACTGAGGTACACTCCTCATTTGGAGGTCAAACATAGATTATTTTAAGCATTCTAAAATAGAAAATCTGGGGGAGAAATCTGTGTGTTTGGGAAATGAAAGGTGCCCATTTTGTGACAAATCAAGCTTGTTGTTCCAGAAGTTGCATCTTATATTGTTGTGCTGTTATGAGTTGTTAGTCAATAAAGGCCATGTACGGCTGATCCATTTGTCTATGCCTAATTGACCAGCGGATTTCCAGTGGAGAGCAATCTCCACTTTGGCTGTGGTGACCATAGAATGGATCAGGTCTCTGTTATGGTTAGGCACATCTTGTTCTTTAAAAGAAAGCAAAAACACTATAGCAGGCGAAAGTTGGACATTGCAAGAAGTAATATTGCTTATCACTTTCTGAACCGCTTCCCAAAACAATTTTACCTTAGGGCATTCCCACCATTGATGGATATATGTACCTTTTTCTCCACATTTATTCCAACACTATGGGGGGAAATTATTGTTAATTCTATTCAATCCAGTCGGGGTATAACACCTGAATAACACTTTAAGCGATAATTCTCTTTCCGATTGAGACCTGAATGACAAGAACATCCTGAGCAGTTCGAGCAGGCATGCCTGTCCCCATCTTGGGTAGCTGTCAAGATGTGTGGGATTGTGTGGGGCGGCTGTGGTTGCACAATTGTGTGAGACATTATCAGATCACCGTAGCAACAGCCTAGCATATATGGCTCTAGGTGCAGCAAGGCAGATACTCCTAGACAGGAGTGTTTGCATTTCATCCACACCCAGGTAGGTCTGGGTGAAATTTGGGATGGCCCCATGGGAACACCGGCCACCATCCCTGATCTTGACTTCCCTGGGACACTATCCCACAGAAGTTAAGTGTGAAAAACCTCATACACTAAATCTTTTTAACTTTTAAGCTTTTATGTTATGTTATTTCCCCAGAAAAGGGCAAAAGTGCCAGACTGATCTCAGATGGTTAATTAGCCATGCAGCTTTTAAAACAAATATTTGTTTGAAGGAGACTTGAAAGTGAGCCTGCTGAGTTTGTTTGTCTTGCTCTGGATTTGGATTGTCTGGAAGAAAGCTATCTTAGCTGTCTATCAACTAGTTATGGGGTTAATATTTGGAAGCACCCAAGTCTACAAAACTAAGAAAAGCTAGCTTGCAAGAAAATAATTAGAAAATGACAATAAGCCTGGGGTGCAAAAACACCTCTTTTGAAGTTAATGGGTATATTTTTACAACTTAGATTTTTTTTCTCCTGGAGGCCAAACGATTTATGGTAATGAAATGATTTTTTCTTTTCTTTTCTTTTTTCTTTTTCTTTTTTTTTTTTGCTTACTAGGGGTACCCCTGATAATGTATTTCAAAGACC
>MTQE01002208.1:11666393-11678053 GCA_014337955.1 Aspidoscelis marmoratus | reverse complement strand
AGGGGAGAGGGTGGGTGGGGAGAAAAAGATGCAGGTTCATGCTGCGGCTTTCATGGGGACAGGCATGTATGATTTGAATCCACGTTGCCCCAGACCACATGGGGATGCTTTATTGTGAGTTACAACACGGATATTTATGACATGCATCACAAACGAAACAACCGGCTTCCATGGGGACGCACCATCAGTGTAATGAGCTCCTGGCTCTCTGGGAATGGGTTTCTTCCCTTGAAGCCAAGGCAGCTGACCTGGAGAAAAGTGATGGAAACCATCATTAAGGATAAAATTAGAATACACAAACAGTAGAGTGAATTCACACATTGGGGGTTTTCCCACTGTCATGAGAAGCACTTCTAGTGACAGTGGATAAAACCCTCTTGTCTTCCCTGGGAAATTGTCCGAGGGAAGTGAAGATGGGGGATGGATTGGGCATCCACATTTGTGATACTCGATCCATCCCAAACTTACCCAGAAGCAATGGGCATGCGCAGCATTATTGCCCTGATGCAGAACACAACTGCCCCTGTGCTGCCCCGCCACACACACTGTTCACCTGAAAGAAGTGCAAACAGTGCACCACCAGCCTTTAGTAGTCAACAGTTAGTATAGCTGTGGAGTACATTTTTATGCTTCACCACCATCCTGGGCGGGGTAAGTTCTGGCATGCAAGGAGATGTCTCCATATAGGGTGAATGCTCCATTTCGGAGCATCTTTGGACCTCCTAGAGAAGCAAGCATTGCTGAAGGAAAATCAACATGGCTTCTGTAAAGGTAAGTCATGCCTTACTGACTTGTTAGAATTCTTTTATTAGTAAGTGCATGGATAAGGGCAATCCACTTGACATTGTCTAAGGCAGGAAGCAGAAAGTATTAATAACTTGACAATTCTCGGAGTAGAGGGAAGTAAAAAGTGGAGTCTCCCAAAATATGACACTAAATTATTCAGGATAGTAAAAACTGAAAGAGATTGTGAAGTGCTCCAGAGGTATCTCTTGGAATGCGTGAATGGCAAATGTGCTTAAAAGTGATACATATTGGGACAAAGAATGCGAGTTATGGAGGCAGAAAGGGATCTTGGGTTTCTGGTGAACAGCTCAATGAATATGTTGATCCACTGTGCAGCAGAAGTGAAAAAAGCAAATTCAATGTCAGTAAGCATCATTGTGCCTCTTTATAAATTTAGGGTAAGGTCACATTTGGAATACTGGGTATAATATCGGTCACCTCACCTCAGAAAGGATATTGTAGAAAAGATATTGTACAAAATCAGGCTGCAACATTTAGGCCTCTTCAGGCTTGAAACATGGGGTTTAAGAAATGAACTTACTGAAGTACATAGAATCATGCATGGTAGATAGAATTTTTTTTTCTGTTACACAGCAGTTGAAGCAGGGGATATTCTATGAAGCTGATGGGCAGGAGAGTTAGGACTGACAAGACAAAATATTTTTCACCCAGAAGATCGACAGTCTATGGAATTTACTGCTAAAAGAGGTGGTGGCAGCAAACAGTCTGTAGAGCTTTAAGAAAAGATTAAGATCTCATGGAGGCCAGGTGTACCAATGGATTCTAGTATTGACCCTAGGTACTACCTCCAGGCTGGAGAGACAGGAAGTATACCTCTCAAGCCCACTTGTAGAGAGTTAAAAACAGGTGAAGGTTTTGCCTTTGCCTTCTGCATGCAATTGATGAGCTGTTTGGCCTAAATGGGCTGCTGCCTGATCCTTATGTTTTTATGTCCTCTTTGGTTTCCGCCATATTAATTGGTTTCTACTGACCTGGTGGCCTTTGAACCACTTATATACCCATCCTATTTTTCTGGTGGGTTTTTTTTTTCTTCTGAAATGCTACTCCTTATATGCTCCGATTTGAATAGCATCATATGATTAGACTTAGTGATGTTGTTTAGGAAGATGGCAGGGATTGAATTTGTGAACCCTTGGTTTCGAGGCAGTTGCTCTACCACTCGGCTACAGCTGTGTAAGAACCTCAGAATTTAAGAAAAAGGGAGTGCTGCCGTTAACTCAAATCCACTGAGTTGCTTAGATCTCTCCTGCTGAAATCCTCTGTAGTCACTAAGACATAACAGGTAGCATCTCTGAAAAATTCTGGCCATAGATGTGGCTTCATATGGTTATTACTAAAGAATGCAGAAGGGATAAAACTCCCACCTGTTCTAGCAATGCTGGTCTAGCACATGGGCCTTAACCGTTGGATTCTGGAGTGAAATGCAAGCATACACCCATTTTTGTGCTTTGGTAGCTTCTCTACCCCTGAATGTGTGCCTCAGTCTAGGGATCAAGAGACCTCTTGTGCAGTCTCGTCATTTGGAAGATAATTGGATTTTAGCAAAAGGAAAAAGCATTGCAGACGCATCAGAGAGATGATGCCCCTGGCACTGAACCTGCTTGTGCTGCCCAGGCGGGCGGCAAATTATCTACTGCCCAGAGGACCCCACTCTATTCTATTCTTTTCTCTCTCTCTCTCTGAAGCAAGGAGTCCATTAAGTTGAGTCAGTTTCTGTCTCTTCAATTTCCAGGCAGGGAAGTTAGTGCAGCTTGATGAGGAAGAGATAATAGCATAGTAATTTAATCATCTCTCCAACCTCCCTCCTCCTCCCCCACCTATCCCAGCTTGCAGAAGGAGAAAATGGGGAACTTGCTGAAATTCAGGGAAGAAGACAACGTAGGTCTGGTTTGCATTTACTTTTAACAACAACGGTCACAGGAAAGAGTTCCTTGATGTTCATATGAAGCACTTCACCCAGGTCTCTTTATCTCTGAGCCTCTTCTCACTTGACTGACCTGTCTGCTCTGGACTGTCCGTAGCATTTGTATCCTGCCTTTCTTCTTCAGAGCCCAACGTGGTGTGGATTACCCTCAGGCCCAGACTTCAAACTGGCCCCCTTTCTGTGCTTATTTTAGATCCAGGTTAATGGGCTCCTTAAACTGGATCCCCTTAATCTGGATCACGGTCCTCCCATCTGAATGTCAATGCGGATCAAGGAGGATCCGCCCCCTGTTACTCCCTCTCTGTCTTGGCCTTGTTCCAGATTATGGGAGGTGTGCAGACAGCATGCCTCTATGGCCCCCAAACTCTGAGGAATTCACTCATAGCACTGTGGGATTGATCATTCCTCCTTTGTGCTGCTCCCTGCACATTCAACCACAGGATGCCTTAGAACCCTCCTTTTCCTTGTATTCCTGAAAATCCAAAGATTCTTGGAAGTTAAGAAGAGAAAAGACAACTTTCTTTTCTTATTCATGATTTCCCCACTATTTACATACGGGTGTCTGTATGCCCAGATTTTTATTTTCCATTCCCTATGAATGCACAGGTTGCAAATTAATCCTTTCTTTGCTTGATCTACAATCCAAACATACCCTCCTTGCATACTTACACATTCTGTGTAGGCACATATCCATTGTGATATGTACAAATGAAAAAGCTGTGCAAACAGATTTCTGTTTCAGCATGGATTTCCTAAAAATAAATAAATAAAAAGCTAGCAACTGAGCAGAAATCAAATTTCTTGTAGACCCATAATGGGAAGAAGAAAAAAAGCATTCTTAATATAAGGCCCAAGTGACAGTTTTTGGATGCTTTTGACCCAAATCCTGCCAGGAAATATCTCTTTCTAATATGCTTTGAAGGCATTCTGCATTCTGCATGAGTAATTTGTTTGTATCCTTATTTCAGCCCTGGTCTGTGATTTGGGTTGGCGAGGCTCTAGTCTGGATAAAACTGAAACCTGCCACCTACATCAGCCGGAATGGTAGATATGAGTAAAACAAGTCCAGTGGAGGTGGTAGCTGCAGATAAGGCACCAGCCGAGCAAATATAGGCTGCTTTTTCATTATCCAGCTTTCCTTATGCCAAGAGTTGGCAAAGATCAGGAAAAAGCAGCACCCAGGAAGCCAACCGGTGGCCTTAAAGAAACCTGATTTGTCAAGGGATTGGGGCAATTACTTTTGTCTGGACAGGAGCTGCTCTGCACAAGATAAACTTCTGAAATGTTGATGTAGAATCTGGTGGCTTTGGAAACTCTCATGCCAGGCCCTAGTGGGTTTTATTGAATCAAGGTACAAGAAGAGGAATGTGTCAGAAGATAATAGTGGGCTAGAAAATAGATCAACAAATTGTGTTGTTGTTTTTTTAATCACAGCTCAAGATACTTGGCAAAATGCCAGAAGAATGGCTGGAAACCACGAAAAATGTTGCATGCATTCCCAGTGCTAAGAATGCTGAAAGAGAGCCATTAGAAGAAACATTCATCACTGGATAACCTCCAAGTATTGTTGGACTGCAATTCCCATCAGCCTCAGCCAGCACACTACACACACAAGGATAAGAAGAGCTCAGATTGGATAGTATCTGGCTTCCCACTCTTGTTTTTGAAGACGCAAATAGAAAATCTACTGAAGCCACAAGCTGGTGGCTTTTTGCCATTCCATATGAATCATACCTCCTATGGAAGCTGATCTTGAGATTGTAAAGATGGATTCTTGGGAATATTGTCTTCTTTAAAAAAACAACCAAATTGCCTCTAAAACTTAAATGAAATATATAAAGATTATCCTCAAAACTTTCCTTTTCAGCTTGAGGGTGGTGGGTGGGTGGGTGTGGAACAAGACCTTCCTTTGATATTTCCAAAATGCATTTTAATGCAATCAGTTCAAAGAGATCAAAGTGAGACTTTCAATCACACCTCATTCCTTTTGCCTGGGCCCCAAATATAGTTAGTGCCTTTCATAAGCTCCTGGTTTATTATCTGTCCACTTCAGTTCTGTAGCTGTGTTTTAATCGTATGCCTGAGATTCCAGAGCATGTGCTTTGATGCTGTTGCAACAGCTATGTGACATGACATGGTGCTCCTAGGGCTTCCTCTGCATGCCTTTTTGGCTGTGATCACACCTATAGTTGAAAACATCCTGGAGCCGTCTTCTGGTCACACAGCTCACACTTTTGCCCCCTCGATTCATCTTACAAGTGGACTGTAAGAACTTGCATTTACACCAGCTACCTATGGTCAATGCTGAGCCTGAGGAAGCCAAGGCATCCCCTGGGCTGGTTCTTTGTGCAGCAATGGTTTGTGCAGTGAACATCATACATATGAGGGGAAGTTGTGATCAGGTTCCAGATCAGCAAGGGCACGATTTCTCAGTGCATTACTGAGTGCTCCTGCAAGCCTCCTCGCAGAGAAAAGAGTAAGTGGCTCAGGAGGCTTAAAGGTGGCAGCATGCATGACTTTGGATTGTGGATTACAGGATGGATGGGAATAATAGCATGTGGATGCTACTCCTTCCAAGCCACTTTTGACTCACCTTTTCTTACTGAGAGTGGATGCAGCTTTAGAAACATTTGTGGATTGTTCTGTTTTAGACTATAATGTGGTGCTGATGGTAATGGGGAGGGATCACACATTTGAATTCCTCCTCATTTTTAAAGGTCTCTTCAGATATAACCCTAGCACATTAAAGAAAATGAGTTTACCCTAATACCTCCCCTTCCATTTGACTTCCTACATACACTGAGATATCATGTGTTTCTGTGTTTATACGTTTTAACATCAGAAAGCATTCAAACACTATCCTTCCTGTTAAAGAATTGTGGCCAGGAAAGAATGTATCACACAACTATTCTCATGGCTGTTTGCTGAATCTGCCCCTCTATAGTTAGATAGAAGGGAGAGGCTATAGCTCAATGATAGACCAAACTGCCTGGAAAACAGAGGGTCACCAGTTTGATTCCCAGCCTTTCCACAGAAGTAAGCAATATCAAACCACTTCTATATCTCTGCCAAGTAAACTACATGGAGATGCCCGTGCAAATCAGCCAGGAGTCAGACATGGCTCAGTGTTACCTAATGACAAGTTAGATATCTAGCTAGGCATCAACTGCCTCCTAATCAAATGTAAGCATTGCTTTACCAGAAGAGGAGGACACATTTCTCCTTACATTTCAAATTACCAACATGTAACTAGTGTTAAATTACATCCATCACTTTTCCATTTTTTTTCCTGAAGATAATTTGCTCCTCCTGCATGGAAACTTGGCTTGCTTTATCCAGTGATGCATGTTGATAGAGATCTAGTTATGGGTTTGTGGACACTATGCACATACTGAAAACACATTTCTTGTTACACTGCATGTTCCAGACTACATACTGAAATACAGAAGAATTTGCAGCACTAGGCATCCCTCATGCCAATTAAACTCAGACCCTGCTGCTATTAGGGATGTGAAACGTTTGCATTCAAAAATTTGACTGAGCAATGCCCACACATGTTTGAACAAACCAAACATGTGGCTGTTTGAATATCCAGAAACTCATTTGAATCCAACCAGTCTACCACATGCAAACACAAACAGTTCAACAGTGACCAGAATACTTGGATTTCATTTGTGACCATTCTAAGCTAGCTAAGGCCTCCTCTTCTTTCAGGCCTTCAGCCACTACCTGTACCTGCAACCTTGTGATGCCTTTTGAGGCAGTTATAAATTTTCTTTCAGGGTTAATAGCTGAGCCCTGGAAGATGGCTTTATAGCAACTTACGGTGATAGATAGATAGATGAGCCATCCATCTGTTTCTAATGAAGCTGTCTGGCCTGCCTTCAGTCAGCCACCTGCTGCCTCCCACACCAGCCAATTCTCACTTCTCAGTGACTAGGTGACTCCATCCTACACTGCTGGCGTTCCCTTCAGCATTACATCAGTCTTTGGATTTAAATGCTGTGGGCCCCTATAGTTGTCACTTGTTAGATGAGGGATGCTGAAGGCCAGACAAAGGACAAAAGTAAAGCCCTGAAAAGGGGTGGGAGATATCGTCCTTGCATATGCAAGGGAAGCTGGGAATTGTAGTTCTGCCAGAGTGGTGAGAGTGGTTTTATGCTCCTAGACCGTTCAGAGGGAATTCTGGCAATTAAATCAAGGTAACAAATGTAGCCATATTGTGCCTTTAGTCCTTCAACAGACTGCAACCTCCACGTCATGTGAACATACATTCTGCTCTAGATCATGCATCAGGTCTTTACTGTGGCATGACAGCACCTCTGTGGCCTTTACCTGGTACTGTTCCCTTTGCACCATATCAAAGGGGGCTCTTCTGTCCACTCAAGCAATCTCCTATTGGCTCCGGGCCTATAACATTTTGGGATTTGTAGAGTAGGTGGAATAGTGAAATAATGATTAAAATCAAGATACCACAGACCTAACCCTTGGAACTTGAATAACATAGAGTATAAAATTAGAATGGTATCTCAGACTGACCAAAAGATTCTGAGTTCAACCTCTGACATCTATAGGCAGGGCAAAGGAAGATCCATTTATAATGCTGCAGAGCTGATTTCAGTTATTAGGGCTATAGTGAACTGGGTCAAACAATGATCTCAGTCGCTGTAAGGGCAGCTTCTGGTGTAACTTCTTATTTCAGTGTCTAAGAGCCACATGCTATGTATTTACAGGTAGCATTTACATCCAGTTTGGTCTAGTGGTTAGGGAGCAGGACTCTTATCTAGGAATTCCGGTTGTGATTCCACACTCTTCCACAAAGCCAGCTGGGTGACCTTGGGCTAGACACAGCTCTCTTCTGAGCTCTCACAGCCCCAACTACCTTACAGGGTGTTCTGTTGTGAGGAGAAGAACAGGTTTGTCAGCCGTTTTCAGTCCCTTTAAACGTGTGAGAAAAGGAGGGTAGAAAAGCCAACTCTTCTTCTTCTTCCTACCAAGAAACTCAAGGACATATTGTTTTTCCCGCCTTTTATTCTTTCAGCAATCTTATGAGGCAGATTAGGCTGAGAAGATATGATTGGCACAAGCCACAGAATGAACTTTCAAGATTAAGTTCTATTAAGTACAGACACTATTATTTTAAACATATTGTATACTGTTTTTTATATTTGTTGAACTTTTAATGTCTTTTAATGTATATTCTATTTTAATCTGTTGTAACCCGCCCAGAGACCTTCGGGTATGGGGCGGGATATAAATGTAAATAATAAATAAATAAATAAATAAATAAGTGGGACTTCAAACACAAGAACTCTGAGGTTCAAGCCAGACAACATTACACTGCTTCCACATGGAATTAAAAATAACACAAAAACATTTTAGAGGTGCTAGCTGCCATTCTCTAGCTGTTCCATCCCACCTGTAATCCACATTAAAGGCCAGAAAATGGACTTTAGTTCATTTTCTGGCTTTCAATGAGTTTTCAAGGTGCCCTGGTACCACTATGCTGTCACCTCTAAGCCACTTTTGAGCCACTTTTAAATGTGCGCAGAGGTAGCCAAAGCTTTCTTATTATTTATGGAAATGCAGATTTCTGATTGCTGTGATGTAACATTCTATTGTTCTGGGATTTTAGTTCAGTGTGTTTTTGTTTTTTAGTTTCACGCCACTTGCAATAAGTAGATCTATGAGGTGGAGGAAGGAAAGGAGGGAAGAGAAATGTGCTTCTTTTTATCAATAGAGGTGCCAAATTTGTGCTTCTCTTGCTTACAACTTTGAATGCCCTTAGAAAAAGGAAAAGGCCCTGTCATTTGAAACCTATTTTTTCAGGATACAAGGAGGGCCAATATTAGCCTATAATAATAGTGTAATCACTTGAATTCCAGTTCACAGTTAGTCATGAAGCTCACTGGAAACCTTGGACCAGTAACTCCCAATTAGCCTGAACTGTTTCCTCTCATTCATGAAATAAATGCTCACCATGTTTATGATCTTATAATCAGTACTTCTGGTTGGTAACAGACCCAGAAGTAAAATGAGACAAATGAACAAAATACATTTCAAGGGTTTATTCCATATATTAGGTTACTAAAAGAATTAGTGAGTCTTTTTATTGAAGAAGGGCATATAAACCAAACAATCTAAATAGAATGACAAGCCAAGGATCCAAGAGTCCCTGGATTTGAATCCCTGCTCAGCCATCAAAAGGCACTTTATGACTCCAGGCCTTTCCCTCCTCTCAGGCTAGCCTACCTTGTAAGTTTATTGTGAGGATGAGATGAAAGGGATGAGAATAGTGTGCACAGTCTGGGGTTCTTTGGAGGGTACATGGGATATAATGCCATAAATGAATAGTAATTAAATAATTCCAACATACTTCAGTGCACAGCAGGTCATAGGCTACTAGTTATCAATATTCTTTAAATGCCTAATTACTGTTAAGTGGTATGCAATTGTTAAAATCAATATGCTTAAGAAAATTTAACCCTTGGCTGAGCAACAGCCTTCTAATTCAGTATAAAGATCCAAGATTTGTTGATGTGGTTCTGTCTTTGAAATACAGCTGCTCAGAACTAGTGCACTTTCCTACAAGTATAATATTGGCATCATTTTCATATGGTAATTCCAAAGTCTTGTTCTTGAGGCTGCATCAGACCATCGACCCACCAATTTACGTTAATTCCGAGGGGAAGATGCGCTCATGGAGAAAGACATAAATTTTGGCCAGGAGCTAGTTAGTGTGTTTTCTTCCTATAAACTCAGCCACTATTCAGCACCATGGACAGAGCCAGCATCTGCAGCAGAACCTTGCTTCAGTAGCTAAGAGTTTAGATCTCTGTTGACATTGGTTAAGGAGTCATTTTGTAACAAATACATATTCTATTAAAATAATGTCCACATATATTTTTTCACTGAAGCCTTGAGTGGCCTCAAAGCAGCTTCAATGTTATCTGAATGAAAGCAATCTGAAGCCCAGGACTTATTCTTTTGTCTTATAAAGGGATTTGCAAAAACATAAATACGCCTAAAGCTCAAGGGTGAAGAGGGTAATAAACCTACCCTCGGGCCCCAGATATTAAAGCCACATGAAATACTAAAATATCACGATGTACAAGGCTAGGACTAAAGGGAGGAAATTAGGGCTTGCCAGGCCCAATCAACTCAGTACTCCATTTTGCTCTTGCTTCTTGCTTATTCAAATGTCTTCTCGAAAAGTTCTCTCCTCAAGTTATACCATCAGCCAGTGGCATAGATAATAACAAGCTCCCTAGGACACATGGTGCATCCTGCAAGTACCAAAAACAATGAGTAAAGCTGAAGAGTTTACTGTGAGGCAGGGCAGGATGCAAATGACAAAAACAAAATAATTACTCTGAGCTAATTAGTCCAATGTTGGTTTGCAAAGCATTTAAAGCAAGTGGCTGAGACAAATAACTGAGTGGAAGAATGAAGTCCTACTTCATGTCACATCAATAAACTCTTGAACTATTATCATGCAAGCCACTGTGTAAAGCTTTGGTGCAACATGGACTCACTTAGCAAGGACTGCTTTCCTTTATGGGAAGTAGTAGTTCAAGCTATACATCAGCAGCTGTATGCAGAAAATCTAAGGTTCAATCCCCAGCATGTCGCTGGAAGAAGTTATCTGTTCTCATTTGTTCAGTGATTTTGCTTTAATTTGCCATTTTAATCTGTCTTGAGATCTATAGATAAGCAAAAAAATGTTCTGGAATAAGTAGCTCACACACGTTCATTGAGTGTACTTGACAATGCCTGCCTAGGTTAATAGCTGGTGAGATAACATTGGGGGAATCTCACTTCTAGAAGCAATTCCCCCTCATAAAGAATGACAAGGGACATTGTTCTCTCTGCAACTTTGCATGCAGTGCAATGAAACAGAACTTTCTCTCACCACAAATCAAGAAAGCTCTGGTTTTATTCACATACTGAAGGACTGAAAAATAATTGCAGCCAGGGCTTGCATAGGCGGAAATGGCCCTATTTTGCTATTCCTCCATACCCAACTTCTTACAGCCAAGTTCTCTACACATATCCAGGATCTATATCTGTACTGATCCTGTAGTCTCAAATGGGATTTTAGTTACTGTGTTTTTGTAGGTCCAGGCTGGGTGGGTAGGTTGTAACCCTTCACATTACTGGGATCAAGTTAGGGTGATGTAGGTGCAACATCTGAAGGACCACGCTCCCTATCTTCACCCTGCTGTCCAGTTCAAAAGCAACTTGCTTTTTCCAAGTCTTCTCAGTGGCTGTTTGGAAGAAGCTCGGCTCTTCCATGAAGGATCTCTCATGCCCCATAATACTGTTGTGTGCTTGTTCAGTCATGTCTGACTCCTCATGAATCCATGATCCAGGCCCTTCTGTCCTCTACTGCCTCCCAAAGTTTGCCCAAGCATGCACACTGATGCATGCACATTAATGGTGGGCTGCACATGTACTGTACCTGTTGCCCCCAGGCATTTCTCTTTGGTTTCTCCTGTCAATAATCCCAGACAATGCTATTCAGCTGGAAACCCAACCAAATTGAGGAACAAGAAAGGAGTTTAGGCTAGGGATGTGCATGGATATTCATAACATTCTATATTTGTATGAATTTGGACATCATATATGAATGGAATGTTACGACATTCGTACATTGGCATTTGCACAAATGCTTTGGAACATTTGTGAACCTCAGGAGGTGGGAAAGCAGCTGTGCCAGTCACATCTGCAAGAGATCCAGAGTGCATTTGACATGGATTCAGGGGGGATTTGACGCTTTCAGAGCAGATATGTTATGAGATACCTATGCGTTCATATTGGATATTCGTACGAATACATTTGTATTGAATAGAATCCTACCACATTCGAAGGCAATCTATTCAAACAAATATTAATTTTCTTACATTCAACTCAATATGAATTGAATGCA
>MTQE01002208.1:11633003-11661786 GCA_014337955.1 Aspidoscelis marmoratus | reverse complement strand
TTTTTTTTTTTTTTTTTTTTGGATGAGTAAAAAGTTCAGAGCAACTTCTCTGGGTGGTGTCTCCTGGACAGAGAGAAACCAGTGGAATGGAGTGGAAGGGCATGGGTCTTCTGGCAGGATTTCCTTTCAAAGATGAGGTAAAAATGTTTTCAAATATCTGGATTAGTTGGCGCCAAGACTCATCCAGAAGAAACCAGGCAGGGGTTGTTTTTCATTTTCTTTTTTTAAAAAATTAAATAAATAAAATCCCACCACACTTCCAAGGAGATAAGTCATAACAAGGGAAGCTGGGAGGGAAGAGTCTCTCCTTTCCCCTCAGGCCTGAATGGAGAGAGAAAAAAATTCACATTGATGGGAGGGCAGGAAGATGCAACCAAGTTGAGGCACTCCCCACACATGACGAGGAAGAGGTGGGTAGGCGCTGAGAATATCACAGAACCAGTTACCTTCTGCTATGGACAGTCTACAGCATGTGGCCTACCCATAAGGGCTCATAAGGAGCCTGTGAGGAAGTGTCTTCCTTCCACAGGGGTTGTGGAGCCTCTCCCTTCTGGTAAAGGCCCCATAGGCTGTTATTATACAGTCGTCACCCTCATGACAACCTCACGGCTGGAACTGGAGCCCCCACGATGTTCATTAGGCCGCAGATGGCTGAGAATGTGCAGAATTGTATAACCACAGTGATGGTTCAAAATAGTCCTAACCCGCTGGCCCCGCTGGGAGGTCCTCTCATTCCCTGAGGAGGGGTTCGTCCGTGAATTCCGCCCTCCGGGCTTTGTGCTCCCGCCAGCTGGTTCCCCCAGGTCCTTGGCTTTATCATAGTTCAGCACCTTCCACTGTTGGTTCACTGCCTGCCAGCGCTTGAATATTCGATACACCGAGGAACCTTCGTGGATAATCAGACCTGTAAAAAGAGGGATGTAGAGTTGAAACTGTGGCACAAGTAAGGGAGAGAGAGAGTACTACTACCCAAACACAGTATGGTTTTGCATTGTAAGGGAATAGCAACAAATCAGTGGGCAAAATTATTACAAGTGGGGCTCATTAAGGTGTCTCCAGTTATTTCTTGCTCATAGTGTGGGTTTATTTTGACTCATCTCACCTTTTCCTCTCAATATTCATTCCATTACTTAGTTGTGCTGTTTCTCCCTTTACAATACCACAAAACTACTTGTGACTAGTCTTCTATGGTCTCCCCATAACACAATCCTTTTTGATATTATTCACTCCTTTCATTGCTCTGTCCATGAGATGGCCCTCCTGAAATCAATCAGCTTCCTGTCTGCCAACAGGTGGGATCTAGTGCCAAGCCCCTAGCTTTACTTCCTTCCTTCAGTCACTGTTCTTTCACCCCAAGGCGTGTCCTACCATGTCTTTGCTTATTTTGTTTCACACAGTCATCCAGCGGTCTCATGCATCTTCAAAACTGTTCAGTTTTCCTCAGTTCTTGCCCTCTGGGCTTGGTACTGTCTTCTATCTTGTCTGTGTGATGGCAGTTCACCCACATCTTTTCAGACCTTCCTCAAAGAGGATAAACCTCTTTGACCTGGCCTTTGGTTAAATGGGGATACAGGTTTCTCTTCCCACTTGCAGACACTGTCGTTTTAATTTATACTGTTATTGTTTTAATATGATGATTTTAAATATTGTTACCCGCCCTGAGACCTTTAGGTAGAGGGTGGGATAGAAATATAAACAAACAAACAAGCAAGCAAATAAATAAAAACCTATCATGACTCTGGTATAGCTCTCTGCTCACTTATTGCACCTGTAACTAAACCAGTACATAATGCTAAGCAAATATAACTAAATCAATTGTATTTTCTTTCCTTTAGCTGTAGCTTTTACTTCTTTTCTCATCTAAATTCCAATATAACAGGCTGATGTTCCAAGTTCATCTGGGGTACCCCCCAGTTTCCACCTCCAACTTAGCCTGAAATTATTACTGTTCCACAGAGCATCCAGACTGCCCACATTCTTTGGAGGCACAGAGTATCTACCAGAATACTGTGCTTGGATATGGTTGATCCTGGTTCAAAAATCTACTCAGTGACAAAGCTTTCTGAATAAAGTTGGGCAGGTCATTATCACTCAGGCTGAAGTCTAAAAGCAATTACGAATGCCATGTGTCCTTAAAACAAGTGAGAAGAAGGCAATAAAAATAAAATACTGACAGTAAAACTGGGTGTCACCAACTGCAGTGCCAAGGTAATCCTATTGATATTTAGTTCTCATGAACAAGAAAGAACTGACACATCTACAGGACATACTCTGCCTCTGATATCAGACCTTATATTCTCCCCTGGTTCCAAATATTCCTCATCCTAGAACAATCCAAAATTAAGCTCAAAATAATTCATGCCAATTGAAATGCAAGTTAAGCAAATTTGCATACATTATATGGATCTGTACAATGTACAGGGCTTTCTTAAGATATTAACTGAGCATGAAACACAGGGGTTTCTTAAGATATTAACTGAGTGTTTTTGGGTAGTATTTGGACTAAATTCACAGTCAGTTTGCTCCTCTCTCATGCTCACAAAAATACCACTAACTGTAGCTACCATCCAGATCAACCATTAGTTTATCTCTGGCAACTATAAAGACGTACTCATCTTATGCATATTTTACTATTGTTACACACTCTTTCTTGCTTCCTTTTTCTTCTGTTAAATCCATAGGGCAGGGGTTTGTATTTAGCTCTATCCACAACATGTGCATAAAATTATGGGCCACTGAAATGACAGCAACGTTATTATACAGTTCATAATATGCATAATGGATTATGGGAACAGAAGAGTGCAATCTCACAGTTCAAAGTTGAGACAGGTATTTATTTATAGCATTCATATTCTGCTTTTCTCCTGAGAATCAGAGGTGGGACACACTATTCTTCTCTATTTTATTTTATGCCCTAACAACCCTGTGAGGTAAAATAGGCTGAAAGATAGGCATGTTCCACATGGTGTATTGTTCAGAGATAAATCCCAGAATATGGGCCTGCTGTCCGCTTGCTAGCATGCATTATGGTAGCCCCCCCCCCAATCATGCTTTGTCCATATTGGATGACTGGGCTAGGATGCCCAAAATGATGCCCAATTATGAGGTCTACAACCGGTTCAGGGCCAGTATACCAGCCCACAGAGGTGTGTGGTAGGCATGCCCCCATGGTCCAGTATACCACAGGGGATCCTTTTTAGTGGTGCTCCAGGAAGCACTGCCAGAAGGTGGACAACTCCATAAATGACATAGTTTGAAACTCTTGGGAGCTCAAGAGTCTTGACACTGCCTCTGAGGGCTCTTTCAAGGCAGTGGCCAGGCATACATCAAATGCATGCTACCTGAACCCACTCCAGCAGCATCTTGTCCCAGCATGGGATGAATTGCTTCTTCCATGAAAAGACATCCTACTCTACCACGCAATTGAGGTGGGGAGTATGGAATGAGCCATGGTGACTGGTCCAAGATCACCCAGTAAACTTTCATGGCTAAGAGGAGGCTTGAACCCAGGAACTCTTAGGTTCTAACCAAATACTCTCGCCAATACCTTTTGCTACTTTTTCTGTTTAATCTCTCTACATATCATATAAACTTAGGAATGTTAATAAAGAAATAAGTGAGAAATGTTGGGTTTGTAAGTATGGTTCAGGAAACCGGAAAAATATTCGGTGCTAGTCAGATAAAATTTAAACCCTCTGGAATAATTGGAACTTTTTTTCTTTTTAGAGCTTTTTTATTTTTATTTCATCTCACACTTATGTGTCCATTACAGATAGTCCAGAATCCCATTTGTACTCATTATTAACATTTGCTTCTGAAACATGTTATTCAAGCGTCTAAGGAATTGACACCAGGTCTCTTGGAAAGTTTTCATTATATCTCTGGTTTCCAGCAACTGTTTTGACTTACAAAAGCATCCACACAAGGACCATTTGGGGTGACTGTTGGGATGGGAAGCATGGCTGCAAGCTCAGAGGCAGGAGCTGTTGAAGACACATGGAGTTGGCTTTGCCACAACCACTAAAACATCTGTGGCAGCAGTGATGTTTCTATGCCAATGACATTCTGATAGAACAAAAATGTCTGACTACCAGCCATTTTTCCAGTCTGTCAGGGTTGTGCTCAGGCAGAAATGGGACTTGGTGATTTGCTGGTTCAACGTGGGGTGGTTTCTACTGCCACAACCTACCACATATGCCTGGCTTACAGGTTACTGTCTTGGAGCCAACTATGGAGGCCCAGGGCAGATGAATCTGAACATCATTTATCATGCCCTGGTGCTCCCACAGGGGTACATCTTCAACCCACGTAGATGCAGTCATAGTCTGCCGAGACATGCTGTCATTCTAGATATACTTACTCAGGAGAAAACCGTATCAAATTCAAATGAAGCCACAGATCAAAAGACAGTTTGGAGAGATCAAAAAGAGGTTTCCAGTAGGAAATAGTCTTCCAAATGGATGCCACTCAGTGACAATCAATTGAGCTCCTGCTGTCCCCTAATGTAGGTCGTTACCATGCGACACATGTCCCCGTTGAATCAATGGGAAATGGAAAAGTCATTCATTCATTTCCCACTGGCAGTTTGCAGCTGCCTTCCTACAAGGGCTTGGCTGCCGTCATTCCATTTTGCCAGACCACATCTGTCAGCACCACAAATGCTGCTCAGCCTCTTTAGCGAATGTCATCAGCTTCCAATTTTAAAAAAGGCTTTCTTTGCAATTGAGGGTGTGTAATGCCAGAGGTAAAATAACTAGCCATCTGCCGAGAAACCCACGGGCAAAGACAGCTACAGGGTATACCAAGCCCTAATTATGCCATCCACCCCTTCAACCATGCATGAAACCATTGTTGCAGACATGTGACTCAAAAGCTGCCAGCAAGTCCTTAGCAGGGTACACTGCTAAGGAAAAGGATTATCTGCCCATTGAGCACATTAAGCATGCAGCTAAAGAATGATGATACTGCATAACTGTGTCCAGAGGCACCAATGCTTGAACCAGAAACCATAGTTCTAAGAAATTAAAGATTCTTAAGGAAAGTACTGTAGTTCACAGGCAGAGTTCATGCTTTTCACTTAGAGGTTCCTAATTTCAGTCCTCAGCATTTCCACACAGGACTACAAAGACACCAGTCTGAAACCCTAGAGAGTCACTAATAATGGGTGCCGCCAGACAGGGATGGAAGCAGCAAAGGGATTTCACTGCTTCCACTGCCCGCAGTATTCCACCACCACCCCCAAGCACATTAAAAAGATGCAGCAGCTTTTTTACAGTGTGCTCACCTTTCAATGTTCCACCACCACTGCTGGCGATGAAGCTTCCTGTCTAGTGAACAGGAAGCTGCTCTGCAGGGACACCAAAGCTTCCAATCCACCAATCTGGCTAACTGGAAGCCAATGCAGTGCCCCTGCAAAGCTTCCAATCTGGCAAGTCTGGTGAACCAGAAGCCACTGCATTGTCTCATCACAGCAAGGGAGTGTGGAGGCATCCAATGACCTGACTCACGTGCTTTCTACTAAACTCTTCCCTTTCCCAAGCAGTTACTGTTTATCTCAAGAGATACAGACCAATGAACTAACGGGTGGTTGCTCATTCCAGGAAAGTATAAGTATGTTCAGGGCAATTGTCACCCTCTGAAGAAGAAAAGGTCTTTCGAGTTTCTTCAAAATACCGAGCACGTATTTAAGTCTAGTGATATATTTACAAATTGCTGCCAGTATCCATTTCTCAGTATATATTGCTTTTACATTAATACAGCTGATGAAATAAGGTAATATTTTGTGATCCACCCTTCTCTTCCTCACTCTTACATTTCTATCTTCTTGTGCTGCTGGAACCTATCCTAATATTATTCCTCTGATATTTAAGGTATGAAAATATTGTTTTGTTCCACTGTTCCCACACATCTTCACGAGAAGTAATTATTATTCTTTACTCTATATTGGTCAGACCTCATCTAAAGTACTGTGTCTAGTTCTGGGACCCCAATTTGAAAAAGACATTGACAAACTAGAGCAAGTTCAAAGGAGGGCTACCAAAACCATGTCTCATGCGGAACAGTTGAAAGATCTAGGGATGTTTAGCCTGCAGAAGAGAAGACAGAGAGGAGACATGATAGTGGTCTTCAAGTATGTGAAGGGGCGTCACAGTGCAGAGGGATCGTCCCTATTCTCACTTATACAAGATGGGAGGACTATGAAACTTCAAGGGAGTCAATACAAAATTAGATAAAACTTCCTGACAGTAAGGTTGACCAGTCAATGGAACAGGTTGCTGTGGGAGGTGGTGAGCTCTCCTTTGCTAGAGGCCTTCAAGCAGAGGTTGGACAGACACTTGTCTGGGAACATTTAGGAAATCCTGCATTGAGCACAGGGCTGGATTCAATGACCCTAGAGCAGTGGTTCTCAACCTGTGGGTCGCAACCTACAATCTACTCTTTCACAGGGGTCGTTACGAAGTAGCAACAAAAATAATTTTATGATTGGGGGTTAGGGTTAGGGTTAGATTCGGTGTCACCACAACATGAGGAACTGTATTAAAGTGTCACGGCATTAGGAAGGTTGAGAACCACTGCCCTGGAGGTCTCTTCCAACTCTATGATTCTATGATTCTAAATGAACATTAATTCTTTTTGGGGAAACCCTGACTTCTAAACATTGTAATGGGTATCTGCAGCTTAGGGTTAGACTGCTATATCATGGCAGAAGCAATGAACCACTGTTCCCCAGTTCTATGGACACCCAGTTGTTTCACCACCAGAAACATATACCTAGAACTTACATTAAGGAACTAACAGACTCAAACACCTGATAGAAGACTGTGATCTCTCCATCAATTCGCTTCTACAATGTTTTGAATAAATAAAAACATACATGAAAACATGGTGTCCCCTGGTGTCACTGCTCTGTTCACAATCACTGATCCTAAACTAGCAAAAGAACTAATAGAGACACCTCTACATAGCACAGTCAACTTAACTGAACAACAAAAATCAAGTTTTCCAACCTTATGAAACCAAGGCTGCCTCCAGACTAGCAGAATAAACCCGCAGTTAAATCTGAAAGTGCAGTATACTCACTGTGCAGGGAAGACTGGTAGTCCATACTGGAAGGCAGCTCTGTGGTTTTCCCTATTGGAGCTGCAAGAGCTGAGGAGGCACGTGCCATCAGTTGATTGAGGCAGCCAATCAAGTTTTGAGCTGCACTTCCTGCCTAGCCAGCATCTCGTGTCCTTTTTTTGCTGTCCTGCCCACAATTGGTTGAAACTTTGGATTATCAAAATACTATACAGCGAGTGTCATGGATCCAGCATTAAGGTGAGTGCACAGTCCCAATCGTATAATGCGGCAACACAACAATCGTCGTGTGTGACGGCTCAATTGGGACTGCACATTCCAATGTGCAGTATAAACGTGTCTGGATGCAGCCCAAAAGCCTTATACCTCACCACATACTTTCAATTTGATGGCCAGATCTGCAAACAGATAAAAGGAATCCCAATTTCAGCATCCACAATAGAAGCAATAAGGCAATGACTAGGAGCAACAGCTCTCCCATTTATTGGTCTGAAAATATGCACCCACGATATTGATGATATATTTGTAATATTTTAGAAACTTAAACCAGAACACAGGCACACACGACTATCCACAACATATTCAATGGAATCAAATTCACAAAAGAATTAAAAACAACAGCATGCTCCTCCTCGATATCCTAAGGAGCAGTTTAATATGTGGAAAACTCCAAACCCTCGTCCACAGAAAAGCCTCTGTAACTATAACAGCAACAAAATCATGGTACAAAAAAGATGGTATGTAAAAACTCTATTCAGATGAGTTAAAAAATACTCCAGTACTCCAAAAAGTAGAAATGGGTTTACTTATAATAAAATATTTCCACAAAATTGATATTCTCAAAACTACATAAAAAAAGTATTTATTTGTCCAGCTTGTAGCAGCACATCTACTGCAATCAACAAAATAATTACTCTTCCTTAATCAAACACATCTCAGAAACTATAGCAATATCTTGGAACACCTTTGGCACACAAGCCAACCAAAGCCCTTCAAAACATATTAAGCAAAGCAAAAGATTCTGTAAAAAACCCCGAAACAAAACTGGACTGGTCTCCAAATAAAACACCAAGATTGAACACCATTATGTAGGGCAAACTAGCAGAAGCCAAGAAGAACATATCCATGAACACTACCTAGCTGCAAAAAAACCCGATGAAAAATCTTTAGTTGCCCTACATACAGATGAAAATAACTATCAATTCAGCTGGGGAACTGTAGAAATTGTGGAACAGGCCAAATAAAAAAAGCAAGAGAATTTCTAGAAGCCTGGCACCTCACTAAATTAGCTATCAACAGATACATAGACTGTGTTCAAACACAATAAAAAGGGCGCCTCAGAGGCGCCTCAGAGACACAGGGTGTGGCCCTCATGTACTCTAATCCACCTAATCTAGAACAGAATGATTAGAAGATGGGGAGGGGCAGACTGGGTGTGTGTGAACAATCCCCACCATGAAGCATTCTGTAGGCTGCCTCTGAGATGCTTTTTCTTCTGTGTCTCATCACAGCTGTAGATATAAGACCCTAACTATGAACCGCTCAAAAGGAAAAAAAAAATCTAAACTGCGCACAGAAACAACTTCAGAGTAAACAAGAAAAGACCAGCAATGAATCTAAGTAAGGCCATTTCTGCGCTTATCTTCATTATCTTGGACCAGGGAAGGATGTTCTTGCCCAGGATATACAACTTGTCCCACTCTGGAATAAGTTACCACTGACTGGAGACAGGGCTATCTGCATTTTGGACAACACATGCTGTTCCAGCCCTGGCCAACAACACTGAAGGCTGGGTTCACACCACATAGTTGGCACCTGGCCTTTAGAGTTCCTGGCAGGTTATTTTTGGATAGGATGCCACTTCTGGCAGCCCTTCCTAGAATGCTGCTGAAAAGAGTCCCCACAGACCCACGGTTATGGCAGCAGACCTCCTTGTCAAGGTCTGTCAACAGAGTGAGTCATTTTCATGCCCTATCCTGCTCTTTCACATTGTCCAGTGTGGGTAAGCCCTAGACCCCTTCCTAGGCCAGAATACTGGCACAAAAATGGCCTAAGAGAAGACTACCTAAGCCTTATTTGATCCACTAATGTCTACCAATACTCAAGCACACAGGCAGTCACTTAACCCTTCAATAACCAATAATGATAAATGCTTCAGCTCAACAAAGAAAAAGAAGACCACCGGAAAAAAATGGACACAGGAAGCTATGACCACACAAAAACTACTACCAGGACAAAAACACTACTGAAGTGAATATTCCTTCTGCATATTAGTATAGAATGTAGGAGGCCCCAACTACCTGCCCCAGTCTGGATCATGAAAGCATGAAGAAGCATATTTTCCAAACTATCAGAGGACCCATTCTGATGGTGCACTGAAGTTCCCTGGGTGACTCCAAGGCTAGGAACTTTCGTTCTTAGCCCTTCAGAGCCCTTGGATGCCAGCCCCAAAGCTTGCACAATGTTTTTGGGCTGGTGAGGGGCACAGTCTAGACCCACAGGTTCAGATCAGGCAAGGTAAGTGCAGAAAGGCACAAGAAAGAAAGGCCAGGTCCAGAAAGGAGATAAATAGCACTATTTTGTCTTGGCTATATTGGGATTGCCACACATATCTGTAGCAACCCCTACACAACCATGCAAATTTGGGGTGAAAACCTGCCATAACTGACTCAGAATGCAAGTTTTCTGAAACAGGATTATATCCTACCTATCTGAACACTGCCACTGGGAACTTCCATCTTCTGTGTGGTCATGATACATGTGTGGGGCCCAAATAAGATGGCCACACATGTGCAGTGGTGGCGACCATGCACTTCTGGATATTTTGTTCCATCAAACTGCCCTGATGTGCACACCACTATATCATGGAAGGATACGCCCAGTCCTGTGCTGTTTAGCCAACAAGCAATTATACCAGAGAGGCTTTACTTCAGGATGTCACTTGTTTGCCCAATTTTTGCCCATCTGGAAACAGAGAACCAGCAGCTATATATACCACCAGCAACCAAGAAACAAAACATTTGCATTGATGATGCTACCTAGCCTGGTGGTGAACCATCTACAGAAAGAAGGTTCAGCTCAGAGAACTCCTATAATGCAGCCAAAGTAGATCAAAACCAGGCTGGGGAAAAGCAAAACACTTCAAATGTTACATTAGTTGGCATGGCACCACCCTGCAGTCTGTGTTTTGCTGGCTGCCCCAGAACCCAGAGGAGTGAGGGACTTTGCTTACTGCATTTATTTTTTACCCTATAACAAATGTTTTGAGGGTGGGTTACATAATTTAAACACAGTATAAAAATACAACTAAAATCAAAACAGCAAAGCATTAGAATTCTGACATAATAAAACTCCAAGCCAGTACATGGGAGTGGAGTGCAACTGTACATGTACACAGTGGGAAAACCAATAACACAGAAACAGATTACTTGCACAGTAGCAACCACCAAATATTATACGGATGAGAGCATAATCAAAACTTCGCACCCCCAGAAGGCCAGTGTAGTATACTGTAGTCATGGAAACATACTGAGTAGCCTTGGGTCAGCCACTGCCTCTTAACCTAACTAGCTCATACATGTCGCGGCAAGGGTAAAATTCAGGGGAAAAGGTAGGATACAGCTGCCACAGAATAATACAGTGACTCTAGGCAAGTCTGTTGCTTTTGTTTTTCTTTAAGGCCCAGTTCCCATTACAAGCTTAAAACGGTTTTCCTAAACTGAAATACTTAGAACCGGATGCTAACACGAATTTGCCTTATCCCATTACTTTCAACTTAATCGTGTTCGATCCAGATTCTGAGGATTGTACGTGGCATACGTGACTCAAGGGGGGACTTAAGTGGCTACTTTCTAAAAGCCGCTTTTTGGGGCTGCCCTGCCCTCTTCCTCCTGGCGTGAACGCGCCACCCATAACGGACCCCTTCACGGAGTCTGACTGGGTGGCTGCCGCTTGCCTGGATGGATGAAAAATGGCACCAGGCAGCCAGCAATTCTTTCCCCTCCTCTCCCCATTGCCCAGGGCACACAGCAGCAGTGGCAACTCAAGCCCCCGTCGCCTGCTCACTCCACAGCCACAGCCTTAAACATCCACACATCTCCTAGAACCTGCAGCTGCTTTCCTTTCTTTCCCTTTCTAAAGGTCAGAACTTCCAGAATTGCGCAAAATTGCAACATTGTTATCAGGTGTGAAGTGGGTGGATTGCTACAGTGTAACCGCTGCTGTAAGGGGTGGATTTTTACAGTGACATCACTATCTTTGGAAGCAAGCTATTGGGAGAGAAAAATCCTAAACATGCCTTATCATCCCACTAAAATGGTACCATTCCCACAGTAAGAAATGTAAAACGTTTCAAATGCACGAACCAGAGCGAGACCTATTGAAATGAGTGTTAACATTTACAACGCTTTGGGGCGATGTAACATGCGGCAAGCATGTTAAGCCAACCTGACATGAGGACTGTGAGGATTGAAACAGTTTCAAAAATGTTTTAAGCTTGTAATAGGAATGTCGCCTAAGTGTTACACATTGTGGAAAAAAAAGTAGGTCTTCCTCCAAGTCACTGTAAAGCTGTTTGCTATATAAAACTCTGGGACGTGTCACTGTTACTGTTGGATTGCAATTTTAATTTCATTCAGACAGCACTTAACGTTATCTACATTATCTGAATAATTGGGAATAAAGCATGGATAAATCTGGAATAAAATGTGTCCGTATGCGCTTTACTCTAGATTATCCAAATAATGAAGATTAACTAAGGGCTGCCTGGATGAAGCTTCAAACCCACATTTCTGGGAGAGTGAATGCTTATGTAGGTGTTGCCTCTCAGTGGTTCCCAACCAGAGGGCCTTTCTACACTTAGCTCAATTCTGTATCAGATGGCAGTCATTTCCAGGACCTCTTTTATCCACTCAGTGGTGTGGACTAAAGTGGCCCCACTCCCTTTTAGTACACTATCTGCATCAGACGGAGAATATCGCAGATCAGGAAAGCCCAGATCTGGATCACTGCAGAGCTCAATATTGGTGTACTAATAACAGTTAATCTGGATTGTGGAAGTTTGCAGAAGGCACATGCCTCCATATTTTGGTGTACTGGGGGAATGTTTTCAGCAGTGCAATACTGTGTGCCACTGAAATTGATCCCCGAGGGACCCCAAAGCTAGGAACCACTGTTTCTGGCTTGCAGAGATCAGCTGGGCCAGTGTGGAAGCAGACAGCATTCTGTCCCATCTGTGGAACGGACTGTGTGATCCGGATGGCCTAATTGCACAATATGTACAGAAAGGTTTAGAAGCTTTTTTCTTTTCTTTTCAGTGTTCAAGCTCTTTTCTATTCCCCCACCCCTACCAGTCATAATGATGCTCATGTTCAAAGTACTGTAAATCAGGGAGGAATTTAAAGGATAGGGACCGGCTGACCGAAGCTGGCACAGAGTGAGGAAGCAGAAGTGAGGGGGAAGAGAGAGAACCAGAAGGTTGTGCAATGGATGATAGTGGGCAGAGAAGGCAGCCTGGATGGTTAGTAAACTATACTATGGTGTGCCAGCCGAGATGACAGCCGGCTCCTCCTCCTGCAGGGAGAGACCATGTGTTTAGCTCCAAGGGTCATATCAGAAATATATGATGAGTGAGAAGTCTGTGACTAATTTGCATATTGTGGCAGCCTGCAATTAGTATCATTTGCGCCATTGTTATTTTTAATGTGGTAAGCATCCAGCAACAATCTCTGGCTGTAGTGCTCAAAGAATCTTAACATTTTGTTTCCTTAAATGCAATATTCTTGTTGGCTCTTATATAAACCAACAAAGGGTAAATGAAATCCAAAATACGTAATGGGTATGGGGCTTCTGTTCTCCTTGCTGTATCAGAACCTACAGCACTTCTGCTGTTTCCAAGACTCAGCTATGGAGCTGCAAGGCCTAGAAAGTTACCAGAGGGCGAAGAGATCAGATAGTTGTCTCCACATATGTGAAGTACCATTCTGGTTGGCTCCATGTAGAATACGATGGGTAGTCCTTGCAGCTAGGCACATCAACCGACATGTGGAGCAAATCAGAATTCTATAAATGCTCACACAAAGCGCCCTGTCAATCAGTTATTCCGAGGGGGCATAAAATTCTTAGTTTTCTGAAAGTACAAAAACACAGATATGTTAGTGGCGGGAAACTTATTCTGCATGGAGCCATCCAGAATGGTACTTCACGTACGTGAAGACAACTATCGGTTCCCAGATAGCTCCAGAAGAATACAATGGGATGTACCCAAGCTGACAATATGGATGGGCCTGACTTTATACCCACAGGAGCTTCATTGTTATTATATAATATTATTACTATTATATAGTATATATGTATTATAATAGTTATTATATTATTATCATATATCCGCCAAGTGTACTGGCATCTTGGAGCTAGGGTAGTGTCAATCGCCTGTGATCCTAAGCCCATGGTGCTTTGCAGTGACAAGCCCAAGCTAATTTGCATATCTGAACGCCTGGGTGGCACTTCCTCTTACCAACTCGCAGCCAATTGGCTGAGTGGGAGGCAGAGCAGTAAAAGCTCAAATAAGAGAAATATTGGGGAGGAATTCAGCTGACAACACATGCACATGGCCAGGTGGCTTGACAGCTTACTTTCACTGCTTAGTGATTATTATGAGCATTGCAGTGTTGCAATGACATTATAAGCACTGCAGTTGATTCATAATGCTCAATAAGCGATAACTTCACTTCTTATTTGAGGCCAAGACCCTCCAGGCCAGCCGCTTTGTATATTCATGACACAGATGGGAAGCTCAGTCAAGCGCTCTTCCTGATAATCGCCATTTCTGGCAGCACAGAATCTGGCGAATCTCTTGCCCCCATGAAGAGGGGCTAATACGCTCAACCGGCACAACATTGCAATGAATAGGCAGCATGACGGTCCATATAATTAAGAGGGAGGCACTAGTAGATCAATATTGCAAAGTATTTAAAATGGACAGACTAATTTCTATATTTTTATTAGGCCATGATAGTATAGTAGCTGATCTAAAGGCATTCTGAGGCCTCCCTCTACATTCTGAGCATCATCACGTTGCCATGAAGGCAGCTGGGAAACTGAGTTCCCTAGGCTTCTTACTGCAGCGCGGTTTACCGTTCTAAATAAACATTCTAAGTAATGTCCGTTAAAAAAAATGGATCTCCAATACAAGAATACAGTAAGAAAACTTTTTAAATGCGTTTCTGTAATCTCAAGTATAAAAACGGAGATCCCTAATATAGGAAATAAGGGAAAATCCAAACTGGCAAGAAGCAGTTCTCTCTTAAAATCAGAAGCATAGGGTCACCATTTTAAATGATTCCCTGTGACATTCAATTCATCAGGGATATCAAACTTGATCTAGGGTTAAAGGAGTATGATAGTTTACCTCACCCTTTACCCTTAAAGGAGCTGATTTCCTCATGTTGTTTCTTTCCTCTCAGTGCCATGATGACTGGCTCCCTTTAAAGCAGTGGTTCTCAACCTGTGGGTCAGGACCCCTTTGGGGGTCGATCTACTCTTTCACAGGGGTCGCTATGAAGTAGCAACGAAAATAATTTTATGGTTGGGGGTTAGGGTTAGGTTGGGAGTCACCACAACATGAACTGTAATAAAGGGTTGCAGCATTAGGAAGGTTGAGAACCACTGCTTTAAAGCTAGTGGCTGGTACTGTGACCGAGGAATGACTGATTGACAGGGTGCTTTGTGTGAGTATTTATAAAATTCTGATTTGAGCCATCTGTCAGTCTTTGTGGCTAGCTGCAAGGAGGACTACCCATCGTATTCTGCTAGAGCCATCCAGGAACTGAACTGTTAAGGATTATAACTAGAGACAGAGATCACGGCCTACGGATTTGTACCTTTAAAGCTGTGCTAGGGGCTAATTCGAATGTGCTTGTTTTATCCATCCCAGGATACACAACCTCGTCCCAGCCTGGAGCAGAACAGGGCCATCAACACAGAAGGTTCATTCTCCTCCAGCCTTGGCTGTTGTTTCTGGAGAGACCTTGAAGTTAGTGCCAAGACTCTGAAGCTGGCAACAAAAGTTCCCAGCATTCAAAGTTTCCGGTCAAGGTGTTTTTTGAAGAGATCACCTTCCAGTGGTGCTTCCTGGTGTGCCACCAAAAAGGGTCCCCCATAGTATGCCAGATCACGTAAGCACACCATCTGCATATCTCTGTGCTATGTCATACAGACCTTGGGATGGTTGTAGAACTCAGTGTTGAGGTTTACAGCTATGTTGGGGTAGGGTGCCATTTTGAGCACTTTAGCTCAGTCCATTCTTTGTCCAGTACAGATTGAGCATGATGGGTGGTGGGGTCTCCGCTATCCCACACTAGCCTGTAGAAGGCAGAGGCCTAGACTGGACCAGGTCCAGTCTACTGCCCGATGGGCAAAGCGCCTTTCCACATTGTCTAATCCAAAGGTGGATCTTCTGGGTCAGATAATGCCAAAAGAAAACAGCCTGTCACTTTACTGATGTGTTTTCTCATTCTGAGAGGGGATGGAATTAGAAGTAGATGGACCATTAGACTAGCTCATACAAGGGTGTGCAGAGTTTACAAAACTTCCACAAAGAAATCACTGCTATCTGAGGTAGTTGGAGAAGGAGGCTTATGAGAAACACAGTGGTTTTCAACTGCAGCACTGCCGCCCACAAACAATGCTTACAAAGGAAAATAAGCAGCAGGCCTCTGTGACTCAGCCTCCTTCTAAGTAGGACCAATTGAAAGATTCAAAATTTAAGGAAAATCTCTCAACCAACATCTCACACATCTGAAATCTTTCTGTAATTCTGGCGTTTTGAGTATTTGCCTATGTCTGTCCAATGTCTTGCTTACCAAATTCCAAAACTCTTCCAAATGTCTTGAGATCATTGTTAAGCACGCTCATAATGGAAACATGAATGTGTGCTGCACTGCAGCCTTAGTAAGCATAGCCCAACCTAGGAAAATAAGTAATACCCTGAGGAGCAATGAAGAAGGAGAGGAGGAGTAATAGTTGGCTTTTATACTCTGCTTTTCTCGCCCATTTTAACGGGACTCAAAGTGGCAGACAAAGCTTTCTATTCTTCTCCCTATGAGGTAGGTGGGAGTGTGAGGGCTCAGAAAGAGGGCTGAGACTAGCCCAAGTTCATACAGCTGGCTTCATGGAGGAGCGCAGGATCAAACCCGGTAATTATGAGATGAGTCCAGCACTCTAACCACAAGACCAGTGAAACTGGAATATCTTGATTACGTATGTACAGATTCAGTCCCACTATAGGGCAGGATTGTTATTGTGTAATGAGGTCTCTATCATTCTAAAGGATTATTATTTAAAATACATATTAATAAAACTACAGGAGACTCCACTGGGTATTAAGGATGGCAATTTTACAATTGTAGATGAGAAATGGACAGTTTGTTGCCAGATGGGTTGATGGATGCATATTATCAATTACAGAAAGGCACAGACTACCAGCGACAAAAGATGAGAGATATGAACAAGTTCAAACTAGTTTCACTTAACCTGAATAAACTTGTTTTATTATGAATTTTATGTTATTCATAAGAGAATTTTTGAGGGGCAGAGAGAATAATTTCTTAGAGAACAGTATGAGAGTTAAAAGATTTACTTAAAAGCAGAGTTAAATTTAGTCTCTTCTTTTAAGGCACATGTCAAGCAGTCTCAAAATAACACAGAATAACAGCGGATATCATAGCAGGAACTAAGTGGCAAAATGCTAGATATTAGTACACAAAAATAATCTACTATGAAAAATGCAGGATCAAGGAGTAAAGCTGTAATAGAGAGTTGCAGGATAATTATTTGAACAAAAAAACACCAAGAAAAATGGCAAAATGGCTCTTTCCGTTAAGCACTATGAGACCTTCAGCTTTTTCCAATTGTACTCTTCTAATTCCTGTTCTTTTTCTGATGAGTGCAGTCAGTTACAGTTGACCCTATGACAATTTTGTTTTCACACTATCAGGATAAAATAACTGCTCTTGTTTGATGTAATCCCAGAAGTGTGTAATAATGTGATTTTAGCTCTGCAGCATCTACACTGCCACACTGGGCCTCCTTTTTCTACAGATAACAATTGCTTGCATAACACAGTTTTGTACTATGCAGTGCTTTGCGTGAGTGAAACCACAGTGTTATATGTGGGACGTTGTACTTTCATTTAGCGTTATGCTTTGTTCTTGAAATCTCTACAGTTATATTTCTTGCACTGAAATAATTTATTTCTCCATTTATATTTCAATATTCCAATGTTCTCTAAAACCATTTCTGCCTGCACTTATATTTCTACATCCCAGTTTTCTTTCAGAAAGCTGACAAGCAAATATCAGTCTTCTCCTCTTTATTTTGTCCTGTGAAGAAAGTTCCGCTGTGAGGCAGGGACTGGCCCAAGAACATCCAGTGATCTTTCAAATCAGAAATCAGAAATCATCACCCAGGGCCCAGAACTCAGATGATAACAGAAGATGAAGGATAGAGTGCAAGCTAGGGTATCATACTCTGGTTCTCAGTAACACTTTCCCACAGTGCCCCTCCCCATTCAAGACCTCTGACACAGATAAGGGTTCCCACAGCAAAGGAGTAGTGTGCTATCTGTTGCTGTGTCTACGGTGGCAGCCTAGGGAAAGCTGAAGCCATGAGAAAAACAAGCAGGCATGGTTTGGTTTTAGCAAGATCCCAAGATGGACCAGCAGTGGCCCTTACATGACTATGATTTGAATCTGTTGCCATCGACCTACTCCAGATCCTCAGCACTCTGGCAACTCTCCCTCCAGCACTCCTCACACAACACTAGGCTACTTCACGGTTGCTGCTGCTGTTGCTGCTCTCTGCTACTAGATATTATATCTCTAATCTTAAGCATGCAGGGCTTGTCACCAACATACTGCAGCAGAAGGGCATTTTGCACATACTCACAAAGCCCTCCTATCTTATTTTATTTACTTCTATTTTTATCCTACCCTATACCCAAAGGTCTCAAAGCTGGTTACAGCAGTAAAAACATTTTAGATAAACTCACTAAAAACAATGCCTGAAAGTAGGGAGGGGAAGCTGTTTCCCCAGCCAAAGGCCAGGGTAAATATTGAAGACACCTGGTGCACCTCAGTGGGGGAGGCTATTCCATCATCTGGCGGCTGTCACTGTGGAGGCCCTACCCCGGGCACCTATGCCCCTTTAGCTACTGAAGGCAGTGGTACAGCCCAGAGGGCCTCATCTGCAAATCTTAAGACACAGGAAGACTGACATGGGAGAAGATGTTCCTTTACATATTTGGGGCCCAAGCCATTTAGGGCCTTATAGGTTAAAGTTCACACTGGCAGTCAGTACAGCTCTTTTAAGAGTGGCATGTTATGTACCTGGTCAGCCATTCTGGTTTGCAATCTAGCTGCTACATTCTGCCCCAGCTGCAGCTTCTGGACCATCTTCAAGGGCAGCCCCATACAGAGTGCATTCCAATAATCAGACCTGGAAGTTATGGGAGCATGGACTACTGTGGCCAGATCCTCTCTGTCCAGAAAGGACTACAGCTGGCAAACCATCCAGAGTCATCTCTACTGCTAAGTACAAATCCCAGGGTCAAGCTGGGACTGCTCTCTACCAAGAATAATTACATTTCATACCTTATATGAATTATGTATACTAGAATGGCAGAAGTATTTATTCATTTTGCATTCCCCCCCCCCTCAGGGAGGAAAGGGGACCTATGCAAGGAATTGGAGCCCAATACTTAATCAACAGAAACATTATTCATCCTATTTCAGTTTCTGTTTGAATTATTAGCAGATGCTGGAAATTATTTCTCATCTTCACATCCAATGATAGAGAGAAGCATCAAGCTTACATTCTCCAGATGCAAACTCAGAATGCAATACATATTTTGGAGCTTGCCCAAAATCCAGGGGTAGAAAGAGTTTTCCAGTTTAAAGATTGTTTGCAGAACTATTTTAAAATGCCAGAGTGTGAAGCAGAGGCAGGAAAGTAGTAGTAGCAAGTAGCAGCAAGCTGTAATATTGCAAACAAAACTAAGGGCCTGTTCACACTTAACCGCTTGGAATGATATAACTATATAATTCCAGTGCAATTAAGTTCAGCAATGGGGGGCTGTCTTCCCACCTTGAGCACTGGTGTACCCCTCCAACTTTACTACCAGCAATTGCAGTGTGGATGGTCCAGGACCACTAAGGCAATGGCCACTGCAAGTTATTTATTTATTTATTATTTACATTTCTATTCCACCCCATACCCAAAGGACTCTGGGTGGGTAACAACAGATTAAGAACAAGAATATACATTAAAAATCCTTTAAAAATTCAATAAATCTAAAACAATACACAACATGTTTAAAATGACGGTATCTGGGCTGGACGAGGAGACATAATCATCTTAGCCAAAGGCCAGAGTAAAGAGGTGTGTTTGCAGCACCTTCCTAAATATATGTAAGGATGGGCATGATGCACTTCAAGGGGGAAACTATTCCATAGTCTAGGGGCCATCACTGAAAAGGCTCTCTCCTGGGTGCCCACCAGTCTCATGACTGAAGGTGGTGGGACGACCAGGAGGGTCTCACCGCTAGATCTTAAGGCACGGGCAGGTCAGTATGGGAGAAGGCGTTCCTTTAGATCAGCAGTTCTCAACCTTCCTAGTGCCGCGACCCCTTAATGGGGTTCCTCATGTTGTGGGGACCCCCAACCACAGTGGCGGAGCAGCTGGGAGGTGGGAGGGAAGGGCAGCGGGAGGCTCGTCACGACCCCTCTGAAAGGGTAATTCGACTCCCAAAGGGGTCCCGACCCCCAGGTTGAGAACCACTGCTTTAGATATTTGGGGCCCAAGTCATTTAGGGCCTTATAAGTCAAAGTCAGTATCTTGAATTGGGCTCGGTAGTAAATTGGCAGCCAGTGCAGCCCTTTTAAAATGGGTGTGATGTGCATCTGGCTAGTTGTTCCGGTCAGCACTCTAGCAGCTGCATTTTGCACTAGCTGCAACTTCTGGACCGTCTTCAAGGACAGCCCCATGTAGAGTGCATTACAGTAGTCCAATCTAGAGGTTACCAGAGCATGGATGACTTATGCTACACACTTGGATGTTGCCATGGTGATCACAGCGATACCACACCATGCATCTGTGCAGCCCCTAATCAGTACTATTTCAGAGCGGAGGATTGTTCTAACAATTGAAAAAAATATTCTGAAACCCACCACAAAATTTTCTTGCATCAAGTTGCAAAGGAGAACTCCACAGTTAGCAGTTAACATGTAGAACAAACACGGACCTACCAATCACCATGAAAGGAAACTCTCACCTATACAGACAATGTCCATAAAGCCGTACATCCCATAGCAAATCTGGAAGAGCAGGTCCTGCCGCTGCCATTTGGCTGAAGGGCTGAGGGATGACCAGATGAGCCATGAGATACTGGCAATGAGAAAGAGAGAACCCAGGATGATGGCTGCAATCTGCACCTTTTCGATCACCGTCAGGGAAATTGCTTGCCACTGTAGGAAGGAAAAGAGCACTGATGTGAGTGGGGCATTTCCCCAGAGAGTATTCTCTGAGAACAAGACATCTTGGGTTATTACCCAGAAGAACATTCATTGAACGATTTGCACCAGAGATTTGTGCTCAAGAATTTTACAACATTAAATACTAAGGATGTTCAAAATGCTGTCTCTAGTTCTCAGAGCCTAGAGGATGGGGCCACTCATGGTTGTGTTGAGACACAGGATGAAACACACAATTTGAGGTCTGCCAGGATTTATCCCCAGGCCCTGCCAGACCAAGAAAGTGTTTGAAGGTCCTGCAAAACTATAGAATATCTTGAGATGTTTTTTGGAGGGAAGGAGAATATTTTCATTGCACAACACAACACTGAGGTAGGATGCATCCACGCCGAAAGATTAAAGCATCAAAGCAAAGCAAAGGAACAGCCAAATAATTATAAAGCAGTCTTCTGTTGGAGTGTTCTCTGGCACAATTTTCATGCTGGGGACAACTCCCAACTCAAGGCCTGTATGGTTGCCCCCTTTCTAAATCCTGCAGCCAAATCAGATCACAATGGTAGAAACTTTCTAAAACATTTTAATCATGGTCTAGAAAGCCTTCAGTTTCATGAGAACTTACCATGGCTTGTTCTATAAGAACAGTAAGTGCAATCTGAAAAAACCTGTCACAAAATCAACATTGCTTGTTTCAAGAAATGTTCCTATGTACTATGTATCTGAAGCATTTTGAGTTATAGGACACTCCCTCAGTCTTCTGGACAAAAGCAATGATAAGGTGGGGGGGGGGAGGAGGCAAAAGCATTGTTCGCCAGGTGGAAAGTATCGCGTTAATCTACAGTTTCCACCATACCTGATCATTGCCCATGCCAGCTAAAGGGAGTAGAAATGCAACACCCGCCAAGAGAGCTATAGGTTTCCTATTTCTGCCATGGAAATCTGGTTTATAAAGCACTACTGTGTGTTGGGATTCCAAAGCAGATGAACTGTTGGATTAATGTACTTTGCTAATGACTAGAAGTGATTCTTGCTTCATATAGGTTTGTGCATCAGACATGTTTGTATGGAGTTGCTAAAACATTCCTTGAATCTGTGCCTCAACTCTTGAATTTACAGCACTGTCAGCCCCCAAAGATGAAGCTTGATACTGCAACCCTATATACCTTGAAAAGCTTTGGGAAAGGGATAAGGGACGCAGGGGATGGAACTCTATGGCTGCTTTCTTCTGAAGAGCTCCCTATTGATTGTGGTTTGAAGCCAAGTCATTTTTGGTACTGCAAAATTACTACAGATGAAACGTAAACCTGTTACGTGTTTATGTGGCAGCATTTTCTCCTCCATGTAACATCAGTGTGAACCTTTTGAGGCACAGCATTTGCCACATGTGGGAAAACAAGAAGGGAAGGCCACTAGTGGAAGCCAAACTAAAACAAAATGCCTGAGAAGTTCATTTGGCTACAAGGGTCAGTTGAGGAACAAGGACACACAGGTGTATCAAACTCTGAGCATATGTTTGTATAGTCTGGAAAATATGCTTGTGGATGTTTTCTTGCATATGCTGAGGTACACATTTTTAAGCTAAACGAGTGGGCGCCTATCTTCTTAAAGTCTAAGTTCACCTGCTTCTGCCTTCTGGATAAACACAGCAATCTATCTGTTTGTCAATGGGAACAAGATTCTCATAGACAGTGGCTCACAGGTTCAATTACTGAAAGTTGACATGTGACATCTCTACTTCTCAGCAAAGTCTCTAGTGAAATGTGAGAGCTTGCTGGATAAGGTGTTAATTACAAGTGGATTGGATGATCAAAGTCAAATTGATAATACACTTCCATTTCTCTCTGTAGTTGCTAGAGTGGGGCTGTTTTAACCAGGCACCAGGTGCTGCTTCCACATACCCAGTGAAACCATACTAGGTGGCTCAGACTTTGTATACTGAACCACTGTTCATGTGCCATTTGGTCTGATAACCAATCTGTGTGGACTGCTTGCAAGCAATCCATAGTTGGAGCAGACTACAGTGTCATTTTCCCAATGTGGCCTACTCCAACACCTAGTCCAATGAAGATGTAGTGATATAGCCTCCCAGTAGACTGGTTCGCAATGTGGATGAGATGTTCTAGGGGCTCCACTGAATCAGTCTACTGACAGAGCATGGAAAAGCCTACTCTAGCTACCCAGGTCATGGAAAACCCATGATCGGGATATCAACACAACAAAGCAACTTGCTTATGATATCCTATAAAAACTGATCTTCAGAGGCATACCACCTTCTATACTCTTGCCTTTTATAAGAACACACTTATTGTGGTACAAGTTTACAGCTAACATTTAATTATGCTGTCCCACACAGCCCAGCAGAATGATTATGTATTGACACTTTTGAGAAGTCCACTTCCACATTTTACATATTAGTATGGAATGTGGAACTGGCTTCCTGCCCCAAATCAAATCATTTGGGACAGGATAGCAGAAGCAGTAGGGATCGTGTTGGCAGCAGTCAGCATGATGGCTGCCAGCCCTGGCCTAACATTGGAGGCCAGGGAATAAATGTTTCCCAGCCTCCAGAGTTGCAAGTCAGGGGGACTTTTGCAGCAGGGGGACTTTTCCAGAGACCTAACAAAAAATGCCACGCTCTGTGCATCCCTTGGGCCAGTTCAGCCATCCACATGGTGGACAGCTCAACCAGCCCATGGCTGAGGAACACTTAGGAGATCACTTGAACGTGGACTTCTTTTGGATTGCTCTCTGGCATTTCTGTTCCAGGGATAGCTTCAAGCTTAAGGCACATGCAACTAGAGTGTCTCCTGGGAGGCATAGCCCCTTGGGGACTATTCTTCTGAGCAGATACCACATTTCCCAGCAGGAGTCAGCCCAGTCCAAAAAGACCATGCAGAAGTGATCAAAGCAAACTACTGAAAATAATCTGCAGAATATTAAACAAATGACCAATGTGAAAAACAGCTCAAGAATAACACATCCTTTGTCCTACAAGCCTAACAATACATACAAGACCAGCCAATAAAGTTAAAATAACAGTTCCAAAAATTTCATCTACTCTAGAAGCCATAGAGATCAACTTGGTAGTGGAAGAGGATGCAGAATGCAGGATAAGAGGACGGAGAACTTGCCTTCAGACAGCAGCCTGCTGATCAAGGTTTTAGCCCTTACCTGCAAAGGATTCTTTGTGCTAATGGCTAACACCTGGTACTTGAAGTAGCATAGTTCACAGCTCCATGACCCCCGCTCACTGATCCAGCGAATTAGGCAGGGCTGGTGGGTGCAGCGGACAGAACCATCACAGCGACATGGGCTCAGTAGCTCTCCCTGCAAAGAAAGGCAGTTACAATCAGAGATGTAATTAAAACAGGCTTTCATTTCTTGTCCATATAACTGATTTCTCCCATTTTCTAGATCCTGATGGCTAAGGAATCCCTCTTCACTAAGCTATGATCCATTGTAGGCATATCTACTGGCAATCAGGACAGACCACCACCATCCCAAGCACACCAAGAGCATTCTGGGAATTCTGGTCATTTCCAAGCCTGTCATCCATTCAGCCTATTAGTTTTGCCTACTTAATAGATTGGAAGGAAAGCAAAAGAAGCAATTAACATCAATATTTCAGACCGGCTTTCAGGAAATACTAATGATGTTATGGATATATGCCTGGCCAAGAAACTGCTGAGGAATCCTGTCAGTTGGAGGACCATTGCTATAGTCCTTACTAATTTCTTCTCACATTCCACACGCAACCAATGAGTCATAAAATCATTCTGCTCATATCATAGTAGCAGAGGGAGAGAGAGAGAGAAAAGGAAGTGCAAAGCATATCCATTGAATGGATTAGTCAATTTGTAAAGCAGATTAGGTTTACAACACATGTTCAAAAACACAGTCTTAAAGAGATTACTAGCTCCTTTACATAGAAGAAGAAAAAATAGCCAGACTAGATCTCATTGAGGTTCTGAGCTGGTTTCCTGCTAAAAGTTACCTCCTGCAGCTTCAGTTTATCTTCAAGCAAAGGGAAAGCCCTTGCTACAAAAAGGGCTCTAGGGGAAAAAATTGTATAAGGGCCAAATCAAGAATGTTAGAATTATCCATGTTCTAGTTCTTACATGAGGCATGAAATCAAGAGGGTAGATGTTCAAGGGCTGATAGTGTCATGCTCTGCCTTTGCTGCTGGCAGATATAGTATACCTGAGCAGGTAAATTCATTTATTTACCCCCTGGGGTGCTCTAAGCTCGCTACGGCTCTGTCCCACACAGCTGCTTTCCCCCCAAAATTACAGCATCCGCAATATGCACTTTTCACCAAAGGTTTTGTGCACCTGTACAGGTCTCAAGAACTACAGCTAATGTCCCTATCTGTATAGACGTGCTCCTCCTGAGCTGTAAGGAGGTGGGGCCAGATGTTAAAAGTACTGCTTGATCCGACTATCTGGTTAACCACTATTTGGTTATGTGGATTTTCAGAACGTGGGTTAATGTTATGAAAGCCCTAACGTTTGCATTGGGAGGCTAGTGAAAGGCTCACAGACTCAAAAACATACAGTACAGGATGATGCCAACAGATTATGTGGTGATATCTGGCAATAATCCTCAGGCCTGAGAAGACTGAAAGGCATAGGAAGGAGAAGGCATGTACTGGTTGTCTTATCTTGCTCATAGTCAGCCAGATAAGGCACATAAGCACAATAAACACCAGCTCCATTATGGAGTATGCATAGCTAATCTGAATATTTCAGAACAGCATTTTGCACATCTCTGGCCTTAGAAGTGTCCTGCTTCCCCCACCCCCCAGCCTGAAAGATGTATCCAGGCATTCATTCTAGTAGCCATTGATATATCTGTCGTCCATAAATTTGTCTAACCCTACCTTAAAGCCATCTAGACTGGTAGCTGTCACCACCTCTTTGGGCAGCACATTCCATAAATCGATGACCCTCTGAGTGAAGAAATACTTCCCCTTGTCGCATCTGACTCTCCTACCCATCAGCTTCATAGAGAGCCCCCTAGTTCTAGTGTTGTGTGATAGAAAAAAGAAATTTTCTCTATCCACCCTTTCTACACCGTGCATAATTTTATATACTTCAATCAGGTCCCCTCTCAAACACCGTCTCTCCAGACTGAGGAGGCCTAGACTTTGCAGCCAGGTTTCTTAAGGGAGGTGTTCCAGACCCTTAATCATTCTGGTTGCCCTTCTCTGCACCTTCTCTAGTTCCACAATATCCTTTTTGAGGTGCGGTGACCAGAATTGTACACAATATTTCAAATGTGGCCTCACTATAGATTTATAAAGAGGCAAAATGACACTTGCTGACTTATTTTCTATTCCCTTCTAATTATTCCCAGCATTGAATTAGCTTTTTTTGCTGCTGCTGCACACTGGGTTGACACCTTCATTGAACTGTCCACCAAAACCCCGAGATCCCTTTCCTGGTGTGTTGCAGAAAGCTCAGACCCCATCAGTTTATAGACATAATTTGGATTTTTGGCTCCAATGTGCATTACTTTGTACTTGTTAAGATTAAAGCACATTTGCCACTTGGTTGCCCACTCACCCAATGCTAAGAGATCCCTCTGGAGCTCTTGGCAATCTCTTTCAGATTTTACTACCCTAAATAATTTAGTATCATCAGCAAACTTTGCTATTTTACTATGTACTCCTTCTTCTAGATCATTGATGAATAAATTAAAAAGCATTGGTCTCAACACTACCTGATGTCATTAAAACTATAAGCTGTTACTGCAGATGATAATGTTTGTCATTTTTGTCATCATAGTCATCACCATCATCTTCATTATTTTAGAGAATTGCAAGTTTGTTAATGTAGAAAAAAATCATTTATCCCCAAAATGATTAAGACAATGCTGGGTTTTTGGTTGGGGGGGGGCATCAGGGTGTGGTGGTGGCAGCTTGCTTCCACCGCCGTTCCCTGTTACAGCTGCATGGGTGGTGTGGCGAGGCTTGAGCATCACCTCCTCCTCTGCCACTCTGGGTGATCGGGGAGGGAGAAGGAGGAACAAGTGCCACCTCCCCCTCCACCACTCTGGGGGGCCGAGGGATGATTGCCATGGGAGAGGCAGAGGAGGGAGGTGGTGGTCATCCCTCCACCACCACCTCCATGCACCTGTATTGGGGGTGGTGGTGGACAAAGAGGCAGTGGCAGAGGCAAGCCCCCACTCCCACCCCCATGTTGCTGTGTCAGTGGTGGAGTGGTGGGCATGGGGACACCTAGGGGCTGGCGATCGTGCCTCCCAGCCAAAGGGTTCCCACAATCCGCCAACACCACCGGCCACAGGCTTCATAGTTGCTCCATAAGCAGCTATAAAGCCATGTCTCTCCACCACCACCACCCCGTTGGGGGGAGGAGGGCAGAATTGACGTTGGCGCTGGCCAATACCACCATGCCACCAGTACCCCTTATGACTCCGGCTACACAGAATGTCAGAGTGAGTGTCACGGCTCCTCCATAATGCCTTGCCTAGCATCCATTGCAACTAGATGCTAGAGGGCTGTAGGCACACAAGGAGTCCTCCTGGAGATCCAGATCTTCAAGATCTGGATCTCCAGGAGGACCCCATCTCAAGGATCCAGATCTTCAACATCTGGATCTTTGAGTGCCCTGTTCAAAATCGGGGGTAGATTGCTCATGATATAACAAAATAAGAATGAACTGAAATTGAAATGAAGCAGAAAATTAATTCACTTGAATTAGAACATCTTTAAAAGATGCATCAGCCCTTTGGATAGTCTAAAAGTACTAAGAAGAAAAGCCCTTTTTAATGATTAAATTATGTTTCCTGCTGTTAACATTCAGGGTTTCTGTGGGATTTTAAAAACTCAACCCTTTTATTTTTAGTCAGGTAAGCAGGAAGATGAGGGCAGAGAGAGACGCAAAAGGGGGGGAAGACACAAGGAGTAGATGTGTGTGCAAGTGCAGAAAAAGAAGGAAGGAAGGAAGGAAGGAAGGAAGGAAGGAAGGAAGGAAGGAAGGAAGGAAGGAAGGAAGGAAGGAAGGAAGGAAGGAAGGAAGGAAGGAACTATCTATTAGTCACATTGGATACTATATTTGCATCCTTTGCACTTTCTTCTATTTCAATCTTATTTTGAATTTTATTAAAGATAATTATTTCTGCAAAAAAAAACAAAGAAGGGAGGGAGGGAGGGGTTCAAGCAGGGATGATATGTCAATCAGGTCTTGAAGCCTTGGAAAGATGAGAAAGTCAACATTTTGAATTCTTGCTTTTTCTTGCTCCGAACTTTGGACCACAGCCTCTGAAATTTAAGTCACAATACAGTAATCCTCCCATATCTGTACTCAGCTGGTTCCTGAAGACAGATCTTATAACTAAAAAGTTACACCATCAATTTAAATGGGAAAAATTCTAACTCATTGCAAGCTCGTTCCAAAATCACCCAAAATACCCAATGACACAAGGAAAAAGTTACATAACATGGGTAAGACAGAATGGGTAACAATAACAATACTGTATCTAAAATAAAATAAAAGTTAATGCCTGAATAAACAGATCTGTTTAGCGCATAACACATTAGGAGGCACCTATTTACCCTGGCCTTTGGCAGAGGTAACAGCTTCCCCCCTCTCACCACTTTCAGGCAACTGTTATTGTTTTTAGTGCACTTATTTTTTGATGTGCTTTTTACTGTTGTAACCCACCTTGAGAGTAGGGTGGGATAAAAATATAAATGAATAAATCCCATGCAGTGGAATGCTGTCCCTTCTTAGGGGCACCAGGGACCATCAGTCTCTGTTTCAACAGCTGGTGAAAATGCACCTCTTTACCCGAGTTGTCTACTTGATATGATTTTATGGGATTATTCCCTTTTTTCTAGATCTTAATTGTTGCAACTCATATAGTAGGCTATACATTTAAAATAAATAAATGCAGTTACTGGAAGGCCCTGATCATGGACAGGTAATTTACTTTCTGCAATGTGGAGGCACCATCCTCATCTCCTCAGGGCTGTGAGTCTGATCCTACAGTCATCATACAGATGAATGCTTGAATACAGAAGGGAGAGGAGGAGGAGGAGAAGGAGAAGAAGGAGGAGGAGTTGGCTTTTCTACCCCACTTATCTCACCCATTTAAGAGGACTCAAAGCATCTGACAAAGCTTTTCTATTATTTTCCCCACAACAGAACACCCTGTGAGGT
>MTQE01002208.1:11586847-11601363 GCA_014337955.1 Aspidoscelis marmoratus | reverse complement strand
AATAATAATAATAATAATAATAATAATAATAATAATAATAATAATCCTGAAGAAACTTTGTATTTTAATCCTGCTCTTACTATTTCAGTCATGTGTCTTTTTTCACTTCTAAATGTCCGTGGAAAGATTTATTTTACTCCATCAGTGCAGGAATGTATAAATTATTTTTAAGGCACAAAGATATCCAGCTCCCTGTATACTTAGCCAAATCCTTTAAAAGCCCTTTACCTCTTACAAGACATGAGAGCAGGAAAAAAATTCAATAGTTACTTCAAATTAGGTGTGGTCCATTTGTTGGTGTCTAGTGACTTAGGGTCAGGAAGACCTCCATTATCATAACTATCTAGATCACCACTTTTGGAATTAAGCAAAGCAAGAACAGAATGTTTCCACCATAGACAAAAATGGGAACTGGGCCATGGACATCTATGGAGCATGGCAAAAGGGAGGTTCACCACAACAGAATCCAAAACTTTCCAGACTTCCAGCTTAGTTTTTTTAAAATATAGAGAAATAATATTCACAGAGTTTCTAGAAACAAGGGAAGGGGGCAAAATGTGGAAATACCAAGTGTTCTGCTGCTGCCTTTCATGATATTTAGCTTTATAGTAAAGACTGACATTTTTTAAAAAAACATTTCTAGTCTACCAAACAATGAAAATGTTCAAATGAAATGAAATATCCACCATCCAGAATGGGGAGAAGTAGGATGAGGATGTTGAAGCCTTTTATGTTCTTCTTCAGCAGACGAATTGATTGCTATCCCATGGAGAACAAATCCAGGATTTTAGTATTTAAGGGGAAAGAAGAGAATCAACTTAAAAACAAAATGTGGCAACAAAGACAAAAGCCTACGGTCTCTGTAGTTCAAGTACTGTTTCAGTATTTTTAAACAAAATCTCTCTCTACCAAGTTCACAAATAATAACAGATAGCTATTAATATTAAAATCAACGGTTTTCATACCATGATGAGGTTCATAGGACTGTGGATGATGGAGCTTTATCCCAGGTCTATTTTGCAACTCAGAGCTAAAACAGTCATCTCCTCTTGTAGGCTCTAGTTGGTTTCCTACAAAATGCTGTGTATAAGGAGCAATTGACTTTAATCTAAAACAGGTGTTTGGGGGCATCACCTCTCAAAACTCCATTTATTAACATTGTTCATTGACTTTCACTGAGTAGACCTGGATACACTCTTGTCTTCTCACATTTGGCCTTATTCTGGAATGTATCCTGGAATATGAGCTTGCTGTCCCCATGGTAGTGTAGACTATGGAAGGCACCAGGAGAGACTTGCCAAAGTCTTTATTAGCTGGCAGACAACAGACCCCTATCCTGAGACATATTCCAAAACACAGCCAAGTGTGAACAGGCCCCAGGTCTAGTAAAGCCATATTGCAGTCAGAAGGTTGAATGGGAGACAAGGCTTGTCCAAGGCCAAGTGCAGAAGGGGCCCAAATCTGGGTACAAAAGAACCATTTCTGAGGTGGATGGACTGTACTATATACCTAGTCCGGGGAGGAGAAACTTTAGAATAGTACATTAAGTCTGAAGCCCAAGCCAAGGCTTGATTTTGATGTGTTGGAATTTTATTTGTTTTCTTAGAGAAAAGTGTACAGGTGGGAGGGAGGGTTATGCCCACAGCAGCTGTGCCATTAATAAAGGACTGGGTAGGTATGACAGCAACTAGGAAAAGAAAGGAAGGTTATAGCACTGAATAGAAAAACTGTGCACCAGGTTTTCTTGTAGATAAGCAGCAGGTCTACCCATTCAGAACCACTGAAAAGACCATAGTCACCATTGTTTGGTACTACTGAGTCACGGCCAACTCCTGGTAACAACATAGATACATCCATGCAGTTTTCTTCCTATGATCTTTTTTTTTCACATCAGAATGGTAACCCTCTGAAATCTAGCCAGCATCTCCCCAGAAAACAGTACAAATCCTTAAACACAGTTCAGTTCCTGGATCTATCAGTCATGGGAAGCCTGTAATCTAATGATAGTCCACTTATTTGGAATATTAACTTTGGCCTTTTCTGCACTTACTGTGGCAGTAATCCGGAAGGATCAGTGGCTCCCACTGATCCAGATTATGTGGAGGCCCACTGATCTGACTTAGTTGGAGATGTGGGCCAGACCAGTGCTGTCTGCACTGACAGCGCTGATCTGGCTCATGCCTCCCTGCAGCTGCTTCTCCACATCTCCAAAGGCTAGGAACAACAGATTTTTGCCCTGAATGTCTCCCAGACCTTAGAAAAAGGTCCTTGATCTGGATGCAGACCTGATTAAATAGGTCTACAATAGATCCAGAAAAAAGAGCCTTCATCTAGTGCAGATGGGAAAAGACCAGTGGAGGCAGGGCCTCCTTGATCTACATTAACATGTGAATCAGGAGGCCCATGGTCCTAATTAAGTGGTTCTTTAATCTGGATCATCATGAAGGCAGAAAGGGTCTTCAGTCTTCTTCCAGCTCAGAAAAATTATTGTAGCCTTCCAGAATGGCCTCCTGTTAATCTGGGCAAACATGGCATGCTGAGGAAAGGAGGCTATTTTAGGGAATGGAAGTGTGGCCTGGAGGTGTTTTCTCCAACTGGCAGTGAGTAACTGGAAATGTCACGGATCAATCGCTCTCTTCAACTATATCAAATGCTAAGATGCACTGCATGCTTAGTTGTTCCTAGTTCAATGCTAATAGGAGCAGCAACAGCTATTCTAATACTCAGCTGCTATACAAAACTAATTAGTATTTGTTACACTCCAACCCAGATGGCATCTCTGGGTTGTGTCTTTTGAGCTCTGCCGCAAAGAAAGTAGACATCTCCCCCAATGCATTGATTTCCACACAATTTTTAATACTCCTGCACCTTCTATCCAAAGCATATATTTCTCTTCCGGCTCTTGCCAATTTCAAGCAATGATTCTGAATTCATTGTAGCCACTTTATGATGCACACCAGGCCTTTCAGATTTATAGCTCTCTTTCTGTTAAGCAGAGCACTGTTCCATGTATTATGCACAGCCCAACCCAGATCTACCCCCATTGCCTGGTGGGGACTCAACTGAAAACCCTACTGCCAATCATAGTTCTCCTGATCACTATTATGCTTATGCAGCACACATGTTTGGTGCAATAAACAAGCAATGTACCTGCTTGTTGCAGTCATGGATTATATAAAGATGGGAAAACCTAAATAACACCATAGGTGAAGCTAACCCAGATACACAGCATGGGGACATGGTAAGGCAGCTACAGTTCCATTAGAGACGAAGGTAACCATGCTATTGCTCCCATGGTTATCCCTGGTATGCCAGATGTTCTTAAAATAAATGACAGGTGAGTCAGAATGCAAGACAAACAGCAATCATAGCATTAGTGTGGGGAAACAGGACTTTCCATTTTTCCTAGGGTCAGCAGAGTAAAACCTTGATGGCTCAGAAACGTCACAACTAGATTGGCCCTCGAGATGTACTGCTAATGGTATCTCATGGAGTATAAACCCAACCTGATATTCTGGGATTTGCTTCAGAGTATAAATACACAGGACTGAACTTAAGGGTAGCAGAGACCCTACCAATGCAGAGGGTAGGTACCAAAAGGTACATTCTTCCAAGGAGACAATTGTTGACTCATAAGGTCACTTTCCACTGCATTCCATCCCATGTTATCTTGTATGTATATAGTGGGGAACATCTGGCAGCAAAATCTCACACCAATACTGTGTCATTATTTCATAACATTCTAGGACAAAACTTGGCATTGCTAACAGGCCCCTACAGCTAAGCATTAGGGAGTATTCTTATACAAATTAACCACAAAGGCCTCATTCAGGCTAACGAACAGCAAGAGAAAATGAAGCCAGATTTAGTACACTATATGTATTATCAGAATGCATTATCAAATTTTCTTTAAAGAAGAAGAAAAATGTAGCATTTTGACTCTCTCCTATTACCTTCCAATTGGCCTGTTTGGCAGTGGATTCTTTTGGTTCAGGTACAGCCAATGTCAGGGCATACTGTGCCATGAAAAAGGATTTACCCTTTTCCCGATTTCTTCTATTTTTGCATATTTATTAAATATAATTGTTTCAGGACTTCAAACAAAATTCAGTATGAAATAAGGACAATCTGAGTAAAAACAAAAGACAGCTTTCATATAACTATGTCATTTAGTGAAGGAAGAAATTTATCCAACACCTATATCACTGATTGAGAAAGTAATTGCCCTCTTAGTGACTCAACGAATGAAGCAAGTTTTAATTGACAATTGGGTCCAACCAGACCAGATACACCCAAGCTTAATTACTGCCAATCCTGTTAGATCCAATCCAATAGAAGACTAACAGCAACATGCAGTAGTTTAAAAGGTCTCAACAAGCAATACACTATGGAGGAATCAAAAGAAATTGCAGAAGTCAGGCGAAAGAAAGTTAGCCATTTCTAAGGCTCTGTGATTCTGCCAAAACACAATGAGAACCATTTGGAGACAACATAGAACAGAAGTGTCAAGCCTACCAAAACATCTCCAAGAACACATCAGTGACTCAGCCAGGAAGTCACAAAACAACTCAAAAGAATATCTAAGAAACTGAAGGCCTTGCTTGCCTCACATAAGTTCACCATTAGAAAGACACTGGGCAAAATTGGTATCCAAGGCAGAACTTCAAGACAGAAACTACTGTTAACGAAGAGGAACATAAAGTCTTATCTCACATTTGTCAAAAAGCACCTTGATGACTCCCAAACCCTTTGGGATAATGTTTAGTGGATAGATGACTCAATGGTAGAACATTTTGGAAGTCATGGATCTCATTGCATCTGGTGCAAAGATAATACTGCATTCCACAATAAGAACATCATACCAACAATGGTGTAGGGATGGTTTGCTTCTTCAAGGCAATTCTCCTCTCTGTCAGAAAATCCTGAAGGAGAAGGTTGGGTCATCAGTCAATGATCTGAAGCTCAAGCACAATTGGTTTACACAGCAAGATAACAATCCAAAGCCCAAAAGCAAGTCCAGGGCTGAATGACTCAAAAGTAACAAAATTAAGGTTGCAGAGTGACCTAAAGTCCTGACTTGAACTCGATTGAAATGCTGTAGTATTACCTTAACCGGGCAGTTCATGCTTGAAGGCCCTCCAATTAAAGCAATTCTGCAGAAAAGAGTGGGGCAAAATTCCTCCACAGCAGTGTGAAAGACTGATCTCCAGTTATCCGAAGTGTATGGCTGCAGTTGTTGCTATTAAAGGTAGCATATCCAGGTATTAAGTTTAAGGGGGCAATTATTTTTCACATAGGTGATATAGGTATAGGATAACTTTTCCCCTTTAGTATATAAAAGGATTATTTGAAAGCTGTATTTTGTGTTTACCCAGGTTGTCTTTGTCTGCTATTAAATTTTATAACTATATAAAAACAGGCAGGTGGCAAACACTTTTTCACAGCACTATACATGGGGTCGGGGATGAAGTAGCACATATTCAGGTGGAAATTTGAAGAGAACTGCCTACGCGCATATTTATGGGGCTCACATATAAGCCACCCTGAAAGATCTTATAGTACAGCATATAGTCAAGCAACAAAAACCTGTAAAGTATGAGCAGTGGATAAACACAAGCACAACCACATGTGTAAAAACAAAACAAATATGCAAATAGTCAAAACACTTTCCATACCTAACAGATACACGCTGGCAGTCAGAGGAAAATGTAAGCCTGTTGGAAAAGACGCGGATAGGCAGTTTATCTTTGATGGTGTGAAGCCACAACCATATTCTAACCTGCCCAAGACTTCTGGGTATACTGAATGGAACAAAACAATAAAATAATCTGTTCAGTAACAGATAAAAGTGAGGTTTAGCAAGGTGTTGTGCCAACCACTGTCTTGGTCTCCCCGTTAACAGAGTACCTGAATGTAACCTTATAAACATTCTTTCTAACCTGACACATCCATGTGCATTTCAAAGTGTAAGCAAGTATCCAAGTGCTCTACATATAGACAACACACCCAATCAAATTGTATACACACCTGTTTGAAGGTCTGGTAATTTCCCACAGGTCAAACATCTGTAGTCCCCACTATAAGGACAAGTACACCTAGGTATACATTAACAGTTACCTCAGTTCCTACTGTTCCCATTTTTGGTAGACCCATAGATGAAAATGAGTGTGTGTCCTTTAACAGACTCCCTTCGGCAAAGAAGAGGCTAGAGCAGCTACCCACTCAAGGTGGCAAAGGTCAGCATCCCAATTTCTCCCTCACTCACTCCTCTCAACTGTAAAATGTCAATACCTACCTGCATTAGCAAAACTCTTTCCCCTTTCTCTAGCACACAGCAACCAAATCTCTTTTAACTGGCTGAATTTATACTTTCTCTCTCTCTCTCATACATGTAGCACTTAACCCAGATTAGTACCTCCTTGACACACTTCTCCCATTTGACTAGGAACAGGGATAGTTCAGTGATAAAATGCAAGCATTAATGTGTTCACGGTCCCAACTTCTTCAAAATTCCTGGGATGAAAGAATTCAGCAGAAGATCACTTACAGCTCTGCATCTATACTTAAATAATTTTGTTATCCAAACCTAATTTTCAGTTCCAAGGTCTGTGGTCCAGAGAAATGCATCCCCTTTCCTTATTCCTGGGTGATATACCATCCACAGTACTATAACTGAAAATTTTGGTTTGGGAAATGAAATGGTTTGGTAGGGTAATTTGGTGGGAGGCACTTGGTTCAGGCTATATAAGTGCAAAACATTAATCTGTTTTTTAATTTAATCATTAATCTTTAATTTTAGATACTTCTAAAATTGATATTCATTATATTTTACTGTGTTCCCACAACTTTTCCTTATATTAGGCTTTTAGCTTGATTTTTGAAGGAATCTGGAATGGCTTGGAACAAATCAATTTTCCCCCCACTGAAATTAATGGAATAACTGTTTTCATTATAAGATCCACTTCCTGGAACTAGATAAGTTCAGCTATACTGGAATTAGTATAATAGGAGAGATTCACTTTCAGAAACTATGGAGAGCCACTGCTAGTTAGAGCTGGAAATACTAGAATACATGAACAAACAATTGGCTTCTAGACTAAAGCAATGTCCAATAACTGTAGACACTTAGAAATCTGCTTTTTCAAAGCTTAGTTATCATGGACCATGAAGTTAATGTACAGAATTATTAAACTGGAACAAAGTTGATGTTCATTCCAATTAACAGTACACAAAAAAGGAAAAAAGGAAACATTGTTTTTTCATAGTTATGAAGATTTAATAGTTTGTTCTGCTACGATTGGATTTTGATTTTTTTTTCTGATTCAAATGTAAACACATGAATGCCTATTAATGCAAATCCATATATTTGAATTGTTTGCAAACTAGCGGAAACAATGTTGTTCATTAGTTGGGTATACCTGCTTAAAAATAAAAGGTTTGAACATCCACACAAATGGAGATCAGGCAAAACAAAAAAGCCTTCACTGAACCCTAAAATGTACTCTAAAAGTGAGCAGGTATCCAATTTTTCCAATTGTCGCACCATTTATAAATTTTGTACAATACTATATTATGTTCCCTATCTGGAATATAACTACTGAAGTTGCCACCGTGCATAGTGTTTTATACGTAATTACTTTAGTTGGCTTTTGCATAGAGTTTTAATCTGACAACATATAATCACAGAGGTTTCCATACTTCCTCTGGATTCTCTGAGTTCAAATGTAGCCACTGTCATCTTCCCCTGCACTCCATCACAAACACAACATTTTCCCCTTGCATCGTTATCATCTCCTTATTGGGGGTGTGGGGAGGGCTACATTAAAAACAAAACCCTATCCACCGAATTGTGCTTTCTTTGTGTGTTCCTTTCCCTCCCCTCTCTGCCCACCTCCCCATGGATCTTCTCCTCTACCTCTGGCATGAACTTTCAACACGAAATTCCCCCAACCAAAGCCCCAAAACCTCCTGCCACCTCTGGAATTCAGCTCCCTTGTCCTAGACAACCTGCATGGGGAATTGCCAAAATTAAATACTGTGACTGTCTGCTCTCTGAGAACATCATTAATTATGGATTCCAACACAGAGAGGCTCTAATCCCCACTTCGGTGTTTGTCCCTATTTAAATGAGTCCCTGTGAGGAAAGGACGCAGCCGTCTACATTAACAATAGGGTTCTGCATCTCCCATCCTCAAGCCTCCCCCCCCCTCCTAAGGATTTAAAAGATAAGCAATGGCCACCTTTCTTTTATTCGGCAAAAACCCTGCTAAGGGAACTGTGTCAGCTTCACATTTCCTCTATCTAGGACACAGAGACCCTTAGGAGGGCACTCCCATTGTCTACACTCCATTATCGCAGGCAAGGGGTGGGGTGGGAGGAACAGACGCACATGCAAGCTGGCCCTGTTTACAAACTGGGCATTTTGCCTGGGCACTTCAAAAGCTTCCGCTCAAGCCCCACTGATGTGACCACCAGCAAAAGGTCTGAAACAGCCTGGCTATGTTGCAGGGAGATGCCGCTTTGTTGCCAGAGATGGCACAGAGATCAGTAGGTGGCATGCCTCAGAGCCAACCAGATCGCTGCAGGAGGTGTGGCCCTCTTCTCATTGATACACAACTCAAGACAGGGGGGAGGGGTTCACCTGTTAAACACTTCACTGCTCTCTCTCTCCCAGAATCCCAAAATTCTCCATCATACTCTCTTTGAGCTCCAAAAGCTAATTACAGTCTTGTCTTTTCAGAACAGCTCCCTACACCCCACCGTCTTTGCACTGCTCAAAGGATAAGTCTCCCTCTTTGTCTTGCAGCATAAATACCCATCACTTAAGCCAGCTGTTTGGGGGAGGAGAAATTCCAAGAGACATTTTACGAACATAAACATTCAGTACACAATGAACAGTTCATGCTCCCCCAAAAGGAAACCGGCTTTCCCCTGTAATCCTATGAATTGTCTACTGAAAGGTAAGTCTCAGTAGGCTTACTTCCAGCTACATGACAGTAGGATTGTCACCTGAGAACATACAGCCAGAGATGTCCTCTGGTCAAGCATCTCTCACTCATGCGAACAGAAGCCTTATCACTGAATCTGTCATTGCCAATATGCCAACATAGTGCATCCCTACAGGTGGAACACCTCCACTGATACAGAAGGTGAACCTCCAAGTTTCCCTACTGTTTACATAGGCCAGTGCCCTAGAAACACCATCACATGAAGTAAAGGACCTGAGTCTTTCCAGATGCTGATGGTCTCTGACTTCCATCAACCCTCCAGTTGGCTGTTCTGATTTGGGATGATGGCAGTTAGAACCTGAGGCCCACAGGTAAGGTCCCTGCTATGTGAAGTGTTTCTCAGGAGAATGCATTCACATTGGATAAAGTCTCTTGCTGAGGTTCCTATATATAAAATACTGTGCACTCATCCCAAGGCACAATTAACCTCCTTGTATCCAGAAAGGAATGGCATGGTCCATACCCAAGTCATAGAGAGATGCAATAAGATACTGGCGTGATAAGTTATGGACAAGCACAGTCCCTGATGGGATGTAGTATCATCTGTTCCCCAGGCATTGGCTCTCACTCCGGATTAGAGTCTTCCACCTCTTTGATGAGAAGATAACAGGAAGATACAGGAGCAGATCCTGTTCTTCTTCAGCAACTCATGGTGAAAGGTTCCAACAGCCAGACCAATATCCAACATCATCATATTCTTCCCTTGGCTCAAACAATCCTATACCCAGGTCATCTGCGGGGCTTGGCAGATAGGAAGGGAGTGGCCACCCCACTCCTTTACCCTTGCAATTTCCCTGCTACTCCACTGGAATGACTCCCATCTCCCTTTCCCAAACAGGTTGCACTTCCTGCCCCCTTCTACCACGCACAGATCACCTGAAGTCACACTTTATGAGCGGTTTCCACACATGTGGTGGACCTGTGGCCTCCAAATTTTCCTGAGCCTCCAGGCTGGAAGGGCGTGATAACCCGGCAAAATCTTGCAGGTCTCCGGGTTCACAATCCCAGGTCTGTTCCTTGCCACCACGCTCAGCCCAACGACCAGATCCGGTTCCGCGGGATCCAGATTTCCTGGCACCCCACGACCAAGCGTACACCTCAACGTTGTTGGGACGCTTAACCCGGCGCGAGTGCAGGCGATCCGTTCCCGATGCCCACACAGCCCGGCCACACCCCGTCGGCTGGCTCCCTCCAGACTCCCTCCCCGAGACCCCTCCAGGCGCTTTTGCCCGCTGACCTGCTCGGGTCCCTGGAAGCAAATCCGGCACTGCGGGGTCCTCATGCCACTGTCCAAGCTGCTGCTGAGCGACACCGAGTCCAGAGCTCCTCCCGTCCCGGCCGCTCCGGGATGCTGTCCCGGCTGCTGCCCGGGCGGCTGCGGTCGGGGATCCTTCTCTTCCAGGGCCAGGCTCCGAGGCCGGGTCTCCGCGCCTCCCCCGCCATAATATTCCGCCTCGTCGTCTTGCCGGGCCGAGCAGTCGGCGAAGGGCGGCCATCCGCAGCCGCCGCCTCCCAGCGCTCCCCGGCCCCCGCCAGCTCCAGGCTCGGGATCCGGGCGGCCCCTCCGCATCAACACCAGCAGCTTCAGCTCGTTGAAGAACATGCGGATCCGGTACTTGAACATCATTTACCTCTCCCGACGGCGGCGGCGGCGGCGACAACAGCGGCGGCGGCGGCAGCGACGCTTAGCTTTCAGGGTCGGGTCGGGTTGGGCCGAGGGAGCGAGGGGCGAGGGCGCTTGGCTACGGCCTGGCCCCACATCGGGGCGCGGGGCGAACGGGGGCGACCGTCAGAGGGAGGCCGGGAGGCCACGAAGGGCAGAGCGGGGGGGCGAGACCCGGCGGCCCCATCTCGGGAGCGCCGTCGGCGGGCAGAAGGGGAGGCTGCGCGTGTTTACAGGTGTGTCCGCCGGAGTGAAGAAGCGGGCGCGAGAGGCGTCGGGGCTCGGGAGAGGGAGAGGGGATCCGGCCCGTTTGGAAGAGAAGGAAGGCCCAGCGGCGGGGGGGGGGGGGGGGGGGGGGGAGCCTGGGAAGCCGAAAGCAGGAGGACGGTCAACCGAGCGCGGGGGAAACGGGCAGAGACCCCGGCCGGGCAGGGGGCTGCGGAGCAAGGGCTCGGTCCGGCCACCTGGTCAGCAGCTCCGGAGAGGCGGCGGCGAGAAAGCGACGTTCCGGTCCCGAGCTGCTCGGGGATCCCGCTCGCCCCTACGCGCCTCCCGCGGGCCCCTCGCGGACCTCCGGCAGACTCCTGTCGCGCAGATTCCCCGGGGCCATCGCGGGGCGACGAGAGCCGGGCGAGCCAGCTGGGGCCTGCGCCCGACTGCGCGGAGGAAGCTGGAGGGAGGAAGGAGGGAGGGAGGGAGGGGGCGGCAGAGCCGGCAAAGGCGCCGCAAAAGCCGGGCTGCGCCTTCTTCGCCTTCGCCCCGACTTCTTCCTCTGCCGGCTGCGACGCGGCGGGGGAGGCGGCTCTTCCTCTCCGGCTCTCCCCAGGACCCGCAGCACTGGCGGCGGCGGCGGCGGCGGCGGCAGGGCCTCTCTCCGCCTCCTCCCCTCGGGGGGCTGGCTGGGCAGCTGCAATCGCGGGCGGGCGGGCGGCTCTTTTGTCTGCAGAGCTACGGGCAGGTCCGCTCCCTCCTGCAGCCGCAGCCACGCCGCCGGGCCTGGAGAAGCCGCATCCTCGCTCGCTTCCCGCACGCAGACGGACGGGCGATCGCTTCTCCGGCCGCCCTTCGCTGGACGATCGCGACGGCGAGTCCCGAGCGAGACCCTCGTCGTCGGCGCCTGCTCGTTCGCTCGCTCGCTCTTTATGCAGTCGCCCCCCCGGCACGCAACAGGGCTTTGTCCCGGGGCGCCCCCCGCCGCCGGGGGTGGTTGTCAGCGGCGCCCCCTCCTCTCCGCCGCCCCCTCCTCCTACACGCTCCTCCGGGGAGCGGAGGGGCCCGTGGTAGGCTCGGCTGGCGGCGGCGGCGACTCAGGGCGAGAGCGAGGGAATATGGCTTCTCCTTCCGGTACAGCATGTTAAATAAAACATTTCGGGAGGAGAGCGAGCGAGCGAGCGCAGCCGATGGGTGGAAGTGCGGGCGGGGAGAGACCGGGCTCAGAGGCGGGCCGGCGGCGGTGGAAAACCGAGGGGCTGGTGCGTAACCGCTGCGCCACTCGGCTGTCGATAGAGCTCGACCACGTGGAGGGGGGAGCAGAGTCCCCGGGAAATGTGAAAAGTGCCCTGGCGGGCGGACGGGCGAGCATCCCGTTCCCTCTCCTCCCCTTTCTCCCGTCGAGACACATCGGGAAGCAGATTCCTCGATAGAGGCGGGAGGCTTCGGGAGGGGGAGAGAGGGCGAGAGGGAGAAGCCATATTTTTTGTTTAAAGCCGTCTTGGTGGATCGGAGATCGCGGATCCTTCCTCTCCTGGCCGCCCGCAGCCCTTGCAAGCGACGAGGATCTCCGGAATTTGGGCAAGCTAATCATTAGGATGCTAGTGAAGCCCCTATAAAAGCTCCCCCGCACACACACATCAGTGCATTTTTATGGCTTCCAAATCCGGATGCGAAGAAGCCTCGGAATATTTGTGTCCAGGGGACTGAACCAGACAGGGAGTGTTTTTTGGTCAAAGTGCAGAAAGCTTTTGCGGAATAATTCCACCTGCTTTTTAGCCTCCGCCTGTGAAAGGGACTTGAACATCACTGTCTGTGCCTGGAGAGAGCCGGGCGGGAGGAAGAGTGTCTTCCGAACAAAGGAACTTAAAGAGAAATATGTCTTCCGTTCCTGACACACATTTTAGGATGAGGGGTTGGGGATGGCAGAAGAGAGAGATGTTTTAAATCAAATATATGTGGTGGCTCTCTCTTCCCACTGCATCATGGATATGTTCATACATAGCAAAAAAGAGAAATCAGAAGTGCTTCAGAGACAGTTGCTTGTGGCCCTCCTGTTCTTATTCCATCTCTAATCCACCTTTTCTGTCCTAGAATGTTCATTGGAGGGGGGAAGGACCAGACTGGTGTGTGAACGATCCCACCTGTGAATCAGCTCTAAGCTGCCTCAAAGGCTCTTTCTTTTTCTTTCTTTCTTTCTTTCTTTCTTTCTTTCTTTCTTTCTTTCTTTCTTTCTTTCTTTCTTTCTTTCTTTCTTTCTTTCTTTCTTTCTGAGGACACAGCCTTTTGTTTCTATTTGCTGCTTGCCTTAGAACTGAAGTAGCTTTTCATGAGATTTCACCTTTTTTTCTATCTTTCAGATTCTAAATTTGACGGTGATTCTGCTCTCTGCAGTTTCAGTGCCAGATCAACTGGCAAGTGACAGGACAAACGGAAGGTCTTCTCTCCTTCTGTAAGGTGGAGATCAAATGTTCAGGCCCTAATCCAGGGACCGCTGTGTTGAAGTCTGGGTTTGAACATCAGCTTAAAAGGATACTCCTTTCCCCTGCAGATGGTTTGTCTGAGGCAACCTACATAGCACAGTCATCCCTAACATAACACTCTGGTTTCATTCCCACAACCTGTTGTGCAGTGGGATATTGTGGGACATCTATGGAAAACTGGGCTTAGAGGTGCTGCAGGAGACCATTCAACCTATGTAAGTCAGATTAGATGAGTGTGTTGATTGCCAGTGTAAGCCAATCACACTGTGGAGGGGAGACCTAATCTATCAGTGTAAATCAGTGATAGTGCAGAAAGGAGACTCAGGATGTGATCACACACACACACTCACACACAAAGCAGCTCTGTGGCAGTTCAAGGATGGTTTAAAGAATGGTCTGAGGTGGGGTCGTTCACACACCAGCCTGCCTCTCCCCCATCTCATGAACATTCTGTGCTAGAAAAGATGGGTTGGAGTTGGGATGAAAACATAAGTGCCACACACTATGGAAATGCACTGAATTTTACTGATTAGTCATTTGATCAAATCAAGTTTACCAGTTTACAAAAGATTAAATCATATAAAACATACAAGAATAAAATTAAGAAACAAAGTAAAAAAAAATAGCATTCTTTGTCCCCATCACACAATGAATGGTTTCCTAAGTTGGGCAGCCTTAACAAAAGACAAAGCTACCCCACACACTACTGTCTCTGAGGTGCCTCTGAGGTGCCCTTTTTGTTATATCTGAACTCAGCTCTCAGTCTACCATCATAAACCAGTAATGCTGTAGAGGCCAAATCACTTTACTGCAACTTTTCCAGAACATAAACAAAGACATTTTGATTTTGCACAATAAATAAATGTTATTATTAAACAAAGGAAGTTGTCATTTTACCAAGTGAAACAATGCTATACAAAAACGTGTTATACAAAGGAAGGTGGAACATTGTGACGCCCACCAGTTGCAAGACCCCAGCCGGGCGTCCAACTCTATCCAGTCTGGCCACTCTAGCCACGGACTTCAAGTTCTCTTTTTAAGTAGGCCTTTTTTACTACTTCAGCACCCAGCTTCTAACTCTAATAACACAGTTACCCTTACATCTCTATGACAACACTTCCCCCCTCCCTTGAGTGTCTGAGCCAGTATCAG
>MTQE01002208.1:11563278-11586627 GCA_014337955.1 Aspidoscelis marmoratus | reverse complement strand
TCTTATGTTAGTTCAACTGCAACACAAGCAGTTCACATTAACTTATTTTCATAACTCAGGACCCTGACTAATCCCTATCTAGATTCTCCTCAGGACTCAGATCTGTACTGTCTAACTTCTTCCTAACTCTAGCCCCAGTTACAGAACAACGGTTCTGACAGGAGGGCCCTTTTTATAGTCTCTGCCAGGGTTCCATCCCTTCTGATTGGCTAGTTTCTCTCTGGGCTGTCCCCCCTTTCTTCAATATGCTAATTGAGCTGGCCTTAGCCCCTCCTTCTCTGTTTACCAACTCTCCTGGTCAGTGCCATTTACCCTCGTTATATAATATTTACACATATGCAATTAAAGCTACTACAGGTGCATTAATCAAGCTTGGGCTCCACAAACATCAAACTGGAACTCCTTATGGGCCACTGTTTTATATTAAGTACTAAGAGGTGCCCTAATAACTGAGTAACAAAATGAGGTATTGTTAAACCTATTCAATATTTGCCTCATCAACAACATTCATATATACATAAAGTTTTCTTTAACCCTTATCAATAAACTTGTGGTAATGTTCTACTCCAGCCAAGGACAGTCCTCCAATTGACTTCTTCCAGGGAAAAAATCCCTGCAGAAACCAGGGCAGTACCTAACATGGTTTGCCTGTAGGGGTTAAAGACAAGTAGTAAGGAAAACAACTCTACTATCCATGAATTGCTAAGATTTCACACCTCCCAATGAGGGTTAGTGCTTTATAACAGCTGAATAAACATAAGTCTACAAAAAACACCCTTAAACATGAGTTTTCATGATTTACATTAATGCTAATGATAAGCTGATCACAAATTTTTAGGCCATCTACAAATTCTAATAATAGGGTGGTGGGGAACCCATTATAATTTTGATTATTGGGGACATGTCAACAGGTCTTGGTTTGCTTACAGTTTACAGCATTTTCTTAGATGCCTGTTTTCTATTAACCTAACACAAAGGAGAGAGTAAATATTGAGATTGTAAGATGTTAATAATTAAGTAGTCTGGCCTACTCCTTAAAAGAACCTGGTTAGCTAGATCTGCTCAGCACAATCCCAGTTCTATTCCTGCATTAAAATACATTTGAAAACAAGTACATTGTATTTTGCATTGATATTTTTCCTCCCTTCTGAAGAGATACAAAACTTGCTTCTTTTCCCCTCCTTGCTATTTGATCCACACAACAACCCTACAAAGTAGTGAGCAGCAGTGGGTGGCCACTAAGCTAATGGTGAGATTTCTTGTAGGAAAGATCTGGGGCCTGTTCACACTTGGCTATATTGTGGAATATATCTCAAGATGGGTCTCCTGTCCACATGTCAATGTAGATTTTGGCCGGACTCACCTGGAGCGTTCAGGAGCCTGTACTAGCATGTGGGCTCCAGAATATGTTCCAGAGTAAAGCTAAATGCAAATAGGTCTCTGGTCTCTCAGGTCCTGTTCTCACACTTTAGCCACCATATAGTTAAGACCACAGTTTGAAGCATATCAGGCAAGCCTCATGCAGTTCAATAAGGCTTTGTGATAAGTATGCCTAGGATTGCGCTGTGTGCCCAATTTAAAAATGATTTAATTGCAACAAGCTGCATGGAAAACACATTGGAATTCGCAAAAATTTGCTGGTTGTGGCACACTCCCCTTCAGGCCCCATCCAGACAGGAGAAAGAGAGCCCCATTAAGGTGCTGCTAGGGTGGCATTGCACACCATAGTCCTGCTATCCCCCCAAAAAACACACACCTGCTTTAAAATTATTGCTGGAAAACCCAGGGCTGGTTGTGGGGTTTCCAGCAATAGGGCTTTTTCTTATCTTGGGTATGGAGCAGCCATTGTAGCTTCATCCACCATGCATGTACGGAGGCTGGAACAGATGGCTGTACATAGGGAGTGGTGGGGACTTGTGCCTCCAGGTATTTGGTACCAGTGCTTTCAAGCTAGCAAGTGATATTGCTGGGACACAATGCCCCGCAACATTGCTTCCTGGTGGAATATCCAGCTGTTGTTTGGAGGTGACCTCAGGCCCCATTCCAACACAGGATTTAGTCAGGCTTGAAGTCGGTTTGAGTTCTCCCCATCCCGACAATTTGCAAGAGATCTCCTGTTTCTGCAGATTAAAAATCCAAAAACATGGAGAATCCCTATTCAGGTTAAAAGAGGTCTTGCTGCTGGATTCGGAATAATCCTCACTATTTAGCAATGGGAAGGCAAGCGTTTTTTTGCGGGGGGGAACCATGCTTTATAGGTATTCTCTTCAGTTTCCCCTGATCCAACAATAAGCCATGATTTTCTGTGCCCTAGCTCCCTCTTCACTGGTTCTCTGCCATTGGGCTGCCTGAACGGGAGGGAATAGGTGAAGAATCAACAGAACCTGCAGACTGTAACATTGTAACAAGATATCAGTGTAACAAATTGGCAGCTTCTATCTTGCCTGGGGTTGCAAAAGTGTGTTGGCTCTTGTGTAAAATTCTGCCTGATCTCTCCCTTCCAGCATTGCCTCTTCAATCACCCCCCTTTGCCTCACCCCCTGCCATTTCACGCTGTTCTGGTCTAGCAGTCTCGCACAAAACAAAGATAAAGTTTTATTTAATCTTCTACCACCTTTTTAACATGAAGAAGCTGTGCTACAGTGGGGGGCGAAGCAGCAAACAAAAACTCCATGATCTCTGGGAGCAGGTTTATCTAGAGGCTGGAGTTTGCATTGTCCACCCCAATGAAATCAACGTATGATGGTGTCCAATTGCTGACTCCATGGGGAGCGGGCTCTGCTGCAGGGAGGAGAGAAGGGAGGATGTTTCTCCCCTGTAAGTCCACATTATAAACTAACAGTGGCAATGCCAAAAAAAAAAAAAAAGACCTTGCAGCTGATGTTTTAAAAAATGGATTAAATTGCCCAGTGGGAATATGACCTCAGTGTCTGAGCTCAGCAGTAGGCCCTATTTTCTATAGGTCTTTCGTATCCAAGTAAGTATGAAAAAGTAATAATGCATTTTTTATTAAAGCTTAAATTACATTATGCAGATATGAGTGCTGCTAACACCCCTTCAGACTAGAGTCCAGTGGGAAACTGAGATTGTTCCTGATGTTTACTTATTCTTCATTGCATTTGTTCCATGCCTTTCTTCCCAATTGCTGGCCATAATCAGATAGGGCCAGCAAAAGCTGCTGCAGTGTCCTGCTGCTAAAGCAAAAAGTCTCTCCCAGGGCCCACCACAGCTGCATTATCTGAGTGTACCACGCAGCATTTTCCACCCATGTAGCATGATTTACAGTTGCAAATACAGCCAGTGTCCCCAACACTGTGCTGGGGCTGGACATCAGACAGGCACCCAATTTGGCACAGGAAGGTGACAGGGCTGTTGAAACCATTGTAAAGCAAGGAATCCCACACTCTCCCCTCCAGTGTTTTTTTCACATTTTTGGAAAAGATGTGAATGCGACGCACATGGGCTTATTTGACCCATGTATCATGAGTGTCACTGTAACAAGACCATCTGATAATGACTGCTCAGGTATATATGGATTGCCCAGGATTGTATCCTCATGTTAACCCTGTGAGGTAGACTAGGCTGAAATCAAGAGAAAGAAACTTTCCCAAGGTCAGCTGGTGGGGAAAACATCACTGTATGGGGATTTGAACATTGAATGCCAAGCACCTCATCCAGTGCTCAGGTACCTTGTACCCAACCTGTGGTACTCCAGTTCTCACAGCTCCAGCCTGTGTGGACATTGATCAAGAAAGATGACACTTCTGTGCCAGAAACTTTGGGGAGAGCTTTACAGGTTTCTTGGTTGCCATTATAGAATGGGGATGGATAAAACTGCACCAATAGGAAATGTATATTTTTCTGCAAGAATACAGATATCCCTGCCTGAGAATCTTGTTCCATTTCAGTAGGTGGACGATAAGGAATTAACAAAGAAATGGAATGGTGAAGTCAGGAGACAATTGAGAGGTGCTGCAGAAGGCTAGGAGCATCACACCTAGATGGTGCTAGGGAAATTTAAAGAGGGAGGATGACTTCAAGAACAAAGGAGTGGGAGTCTGTTCTAGAGACAGTCACCAGTCTGGCAGAAGGCACAGAGGTGGATGTAGGAGAAGAAGAGGGAGTGACATCAAATGAAATTTGTTCAGGAGCATAGCTGGGTGGAAGGGTGAGGGATTCAAGAGCAAAGGCAAGACAAAACTGGGGATGGGTCTGTTATCATGGCTCTAGGAAATTGCTTTATCACCAGAATTGCATCTTTTGGTTTACAGAAGAACATCAGAGGAGTGCTTCTGAACCAGGCCACAACCCATCTAGTCCAGCATTCTGTCTCACCCAGTGGCTCACGATTGCTTCTAGTCATCTCAAGCAGAAAACAAAGGCAAAGCCTTTGACTGCTCTTGAGTTCCTTCAAATGGCTTTTAGAGGTCTCCAACCTGGAGGCAGTGCCTAGGCATCTGTTCTAGTAGCCATTGATACACCTGTCCTCCGTGACTTTCTCAAATCCTTTCTTAAAGCTATCCAGGCTACTTTTAATGACCACCTCTTCAGGTAGTAAATTCTATAGACCAATGACCGTCTGGGTGAAAAAGTACTTCTTGTCAGTCCTAACACTCCTACCCATCAGCTTCATAGAGTGCTCTCTAAATCTCTGTGCCTCTTCCTCTTCTGGAGTGCCACATGACTAGATGAGCTGTGGCCTGATCCAGCATAGCGCCTGTCTCACACAGTGGCCCACTAATTGCTTCTGATCATATATATCTCTGTGAGTCTCTCTGTGTGTACACAGAAACACATATTTTAACCTCTTCATAATTTATAGAAGATAAAATTTCAGATATAGTTTGCAATACATGCTTCTATAAATGCACAGGAGCCCTCACTTCTTTTGTATATGGCAACTGTTGCCCATGTCTGGTTACTGATTCTAGATTATGTACACTTTCCCCAATTCAGTGGCCTTCTACTAAGTTGAGTAAATTCTTGCATATCTGTTTCAGCGTTCACACATCAGCAGCTAGTGTCCTGTGCATTTTGCAAGATTCTTACTCTTGTGCATATTCAAAGACACATATGCACATGTTTTGAAATTTTGCCCAGGTCTGGTCATCTTTTGATTATACATTCTACATGCATTTTCTCTTGTTGAGCACCCACAGCACTGGGTTTCACATTGCTGTCACTCATTGTTGCATTCTGTGATGTCATTATCTACTATGTTGTTACCAAGCTGTTGGTCATTGCCTCAGGCACAATATAGTATTATGAAGCTCTTTCACCTTGGAAGTCCTGTTTTGATGAAAGCACACGGCAGACCTAGGAATACAAACATTCTTATTTGTTCCACATTGAATCTCATTGGGTTTTTTTGTTTGTTTTCCTTGCCTGCATCTGAAATTTGCATTCCACCCTATAGCAGGAAGATCACGCAGGGCAGGATTTGCATGGAAATCCAATAGACTGATCTGCCAAAGAAAACACCATTGGGTTTTTTGATGCAAGGGTTGTGTCTGGAATTTTACATGGAACTGAAACAGAAGCAACAGCAACAATGGCTCAAAAAAACCCATGGCGAAATTTGCTCTAAGTAAGTAACACTGTTCTGGTCCTCTTTGGGCTGTGATCTAATGCTGGATCCATGGCAGTTCTGGTGATAATTGACCTGCATACTGCCAGGACGCCTGGAGAAGCCTTTAAGCCTTCCTTGTCCACAAATGCCATTGGTATGAATAATACCAGAATACTCAGATGAGCCATCTGCCTGGCATCCACTTAGTTATTGGTACGTCTAGCTCAGCTGTTCTCAACCTTCCTAATGCCGCGACCCCTTAATGGAGTTCCTCATGTTGTGGAGACCCCCAACCATGGGGGCAGAGCATCTGGGAGGTGGGAGGGAAGGGTGGCAGGAGACTCGTCGTGACCCCTCTGAAAGGGTAGTTTGACCCCCAAAGGGTCCCGACCCCCAGGTTGAGAACCACTGATCTAGCTGATTGTCCAGCTAGCAGTCAGGCATGGTTACTGACATAGGAATGCTGAGGATGGAGGCAGTTTGGTCCTCCACGAAGCCAGCTGAGCTAGTCACAGCTCTGTTTCTGAGCTATCTCACAGCCACACCTACCTTACAGGGTGTCTGTTGTGGGAGAAGAACAGAAGGTTTGTCAGCTGCTTTGAGTCTCCTTAAGGGTGAGAAAAGTTGGGTAGAAAAGGCAACTCTTCTTCTTATGTCAGAGATAGATGCTTTTGGACAAAGGCTATGAGAATCAATGTGAGCACCAATGCCTGTATCACTGTCAGTGTCCCATATGTATTTGCAGCCTTTTTAATTCTATTTTGTGATGCGATGCTGCACAAGGTATTGTGCCAGAAGTGGGTCTCAAAGGTGGCTTTTTAGCAGTGCTGGCGGAAGGGAGGAAGATCCAGTTTGAAAGTTACTTTTAACTTTAATGAGCAGCATTTTGATTCGCTGCAGATCAAAGTAACATTTGGTAGAATCAAAATGAGGCTTCCAACTGGTACCTCCCCCTCCCTCCAATTCCGATCTACACACCCACGCTGGGCTATGCAGTGCTATTGACACAAAGTTAATGCAATTATTTAATTCTATCTACCTACCTTTTGGAGAGCAAGATTCTTTGCAAGGATATTCACATTAAATGCACAATGCTGTACATTCAAATGGGTAGCATGGGCATACAAAATGTTGCAGTAAAAAATATAAGATCCATCCACAACAAACTGCCAATCAGGCCATAAAGGTACCCAGGCATTATTAGTCATGGCAAATCATTGTGAACAGGGAAGCTTTTAAGGCATCCTTGAAACCATTCAGGGTGTGCAGGACCACATCCTACAGCTTGGTTTTTTTGTTTTTTTTTTTTAGAAAATCCCTTTAAAAATTAGAAAATTTAGAATTCAGAGGCATTCCAAAGTTGTTTCCTATCTAAAATCCTGACTAGGTCCCATTTTCTTTCATCTCTCTCCCCCGCAACTTTTATTTACAGTTTACAGTTTTAAATTGGTTCTACCCATCCACACAGCTTCCTGACACCTAGGTAAAGAGTGGTTTAAAATGAATTAAATAAATAAACCATGTATCAACTGAACTGAATCCTAAAATGCAATGCTATGGTTGATTTGTATACATTCCATGATGTCCCACGTTGTGCTTTTTTTCTTATTTTTTTAAAAAATAACTTCAACATAGAATGGATGTGTATGTCACCATCATATCCAGGTTCCTGGGGATTTATCTGTAAGGATGGTATAGCAAATATTCAGAGATTGATAGATACAGTTCAAGAATGTTGATAGATCAGGACAATGTTTTGCAAATACAGTACCTGAAAACTCAAGGGATACACTGATAAGTGTTGACATATGCTAAATGTGATTTTTATTATTTCCAACAAGAGAGAAGATGCACAATTTTTCCTGGAATTATTTTTTTAAAAATAGGCAAGAGTTTAGGTGTGTTTTAGACCATGAGGTTCCTTCACTGGAGACTTCCTTACCTCTAATATCCTCAGAGAGATTTAAAGGGTGTTTTTCCACTGTCAGAAAGTACCCATTTTTGCACCCATTAAGGACCCATTTGGGTGTGAGCTGGATGATCCCATTTCCATCACAGCACCCATTTGGGACCCGATTGTTTTGACTGCCGCTGGAGAAATCCAGATCAAATGGGTACTTTCTGGCCTTTAATCCAGATTTTCTGTAGACCCCATTAATGGGGTCTACAATGGGGTTTTCAGGCAGACTAAAGGGAGCTTGTTTCCACACTTGTGTGGCAATGGGGTCTAGAGGAGGCTAGGGGGAGAGGGCACCCATGGGGGGGGGAGCCCTAAAACCTAAGCTTCAAAGTCATTTTGAAGTCACTTCAAAGTCTGTGCAAAATAGCTCTGGAGCGTCTTTGAAGTCTGTGCTGATCTTCAGAGTGAACTTCAAAGTGACTCCGAAGTGACTCCGAAGTGACTCCGAAGTCACTTTGAAGTCACTTCGAAGTTCACTCCGAAGATCAGCACAGACTTCAATGGAGCTGTTTTGCACAGACTTCGAAGTGACTTGGAAATGACTTCGAAGCCACTTCGGAGATTGTACCCCCTATCCCCCCAAACACCTGGGGTGACAAGCAGACCCCTCATGGGTAGATCCGGATTTCCAAATGGGTGTTCTGGTGTTTCCACTGCATGGAGGCTAGCACCCATTGCTATTGGGTGCTAGACCACCCATGGAAACACATTGGGTACTTCCCTTAATCCAGATCTACTAGATCCGGATTAAGGAATGTACCTATTCCTTAGATCCAGATCTTTTTAGATCCAGATTAAAGGAGCACGGTGGAAAAACACCCCTAAACTAAACCTCGGAATGAACTGGATTGTGGCCAAAATATCCAGTAAAAACAGGTCATTGACTTCACATTTCCTAGATTTATGGCGATGCAATATCTATACCACTTATTAGTACTTCAGCATTAAGCCTAGCTAACAGAAGATTTCACTGTTTTTATAACAGAAACAGGCATTTCTGAATATTTTTGCAGGTGATTCAAATATTGAACAGAGAACATATTGTTATGGGAACTGCTCTAGACACATGTCTTTAGCAGTGTTCCCACATACATGCAGGATTTTTGAGGACTGCGGTTTTGTTTAACTGATGACAGATTCAAGCCATTCCTAAGGAAGGGGGAGAACACTTGGCTGATCTTTATACAAAGTTGTTTTATTGAGATTTAAAAGGCAATTAGGAAATAACTTTATTACAGGTCAAGTGCCAAAAATAAATGACAAGTATCAATAAAAGAGCAAACAGCAACAATAAAACACTCACTTTTGTATGATTTAGTCAAATGGCGATATCTATCTAGGAGCAGGAAAACACTTTATTTATTAGGAGGAAGACATTTTAAAACACTCATAAGATGCTTTCCTTCCTGGAGAAAAATGGGGACAATTGAGCATAAGTTTTAAATAAGAAGTGCATGTGCCTTTCCATGTGGATCTCTAGATTGGTATCTTGACTGGGTATTGGTAGAAGGAGTAATTTCACAGGACTAGAAAGGACCCGAAATACCAGCAAGTAACAGCAAAAGAGACCAGCCTGAGGGCATTTTTGCACTTTGCCTCTTGTCCCAGGAAGGTGAAGTTCTGGAATGCTTTGGGCATCCACTATTAGGGACACCCAAACATTCCAAACTTGGCTGGCGCTGTACTAGATGCTGATTAGGGGCAAATTGCTGCCATTATGTCAGTGATCACTTTACCATGGCAAACAAACCAATGCACCTGTGTGGCACCATTGCCATGGCAACCAGGCAACACAGCTAGTAATTGCACCTGCACTGCTGGTCACATGCTCCCTCTGCACTTCTTCCACCCAGAAGAGGTGCAAATGGGAACCTGCCAGACTATCCCAGTCCAGTGGCTAATATAGATATGGAATAGTTTTAACGGCTTCACACCTATATACAGTGGGGGGCTCTTCCATGTGCGGAGCCATTTCTAGTAAAAAGAGCAGCTCTGCAACATGTGGATGCGACATCTGGGAGTTCTCCCCATCTTAACCACAAAGGTAAATACAAAAAGGGCCCAAGTATCTGGTGGTTCTTTTGGAGAAGGAAGTAATTCATGATGGTTTTTGGCTAGCCTTTGACTTCATGGTCTTGATTCCACTGTACAATTTACTCTGGGTTTTAATCAAGTCTGCATAATAAGCTGCCAGGGGGATCACTAAAATACAGAGTGATCTCTGTATTTTAGTGATCCCACTGGCAGCTTATTATACAGACTTGCAAGGGGAAAACCCTTCTCCCCTCTCTTTTATGTCAAACCTTGGGTGAGGATCCAAGCCCCACCCCCTATATAAGCCTGATTCAGATTGCCATGGGGAAACATAGAGGGAGGCAAAGGCATGAGTGGAAGAAAGGAGGGTGGAGCAGGATCACGATGGCCGGCAGAAGAATCCCTCTTTGCCAGTCGGAGGGACAAAGTAGGCACCAGCTTTGTGTAGCATCTGTACAGCGTGAATGGCAGGCATTTTAAAGTCTTTCCAATCCCCGCCTAAGCAATCTTGTTACATTGTATTGACTGATCTCTTGATACATTGCAAGCTGCTCACTCTTTCAGCCAAGCCTGAACCATAGCACGTAATGGGGAGAGGGAGAAAAGAATCTGATAAGCTGAACATATGCAGCCTTTTAAGGGCTGACACACTTTCACAACCCCTAGGAGGGAAGCTGCCAATTTGAGCTTTAGGTGGGAGCCAAAAGGCAATAGGATTCTTCTCACCCTCCTTTGTTTTCTTTTCTATAGTTGACAGAGGAGACAAAGCACTGAATGGCACAATGCAGCTGGAACTCATTAGCAAACAGGTGGGCTGGAAGGGGAGGAAATCACAGCTTATGACTGGATCAGGGGGAACTGAGGAAAATGCCCCTAAAGCCTGCTTCCACACCTTGGAATTTAATCCTTGGAAACTGTGGATTTTTCTGATCCTTTGGGGACATTCAGTTCTGAAAATGAATTCAAAGCTCTTTAAAAGTTGAATGGGGATGGGGCCTATGATTTTACAAAATGAGAGTCCAGTTTGCCAAGATATAATTCATATCTCTGCTCATTACAGATGCTTCAAAATCTTCCTGGGTGGATAAATGTTTACTCAAGGAAAGTGCTTTTTAAAAACATGTGCTCTGAATTGTTATTTTACTGCATCATGTGCTGTTTGGTATCAGCTATCCCACATTCTCCATTCTGCTTCCAGTATTCAATAGCCAGCAATAAGTATCTCAAGATATTATAAAGCAAGCCACCACCACCAAAAAATACACCCTCCTCCAGTAGTATCTCCGACAAAGGAACCATGGTCACCAGATGCCTTTTATTTATTTATTTTATTATTTATATTTCTATCCCGCTCCATACTCGAAGGTCTTTGGGCGGGTAACAACCATTAAAAGAACAGATTAAAAACAGAATATACATTAAAAGCACTTTTTAAAAAATCAACAAATCTAAATCAATACCCAACATGTTTTAAATGGTGGTATCTGTGCTGGGATGGAAAATATAATCATCTTAGCCAAAGTCCAGGGTAAAGAGGTGTGTCTTCACCGCCTTCCTAAATATATGTAAGGAAGGGGCATGATGCACCTTGAGGGGGAGACTTCCATAGTTTGGGGGCCATCACCAGAAAGGCTGTCTCTTGGGTGCCCACCAACCTCACTACTGAAGGTGGGATGACCAGGAAGGCCTCACCACTTTGATCTTAAGGCACGGGCAGGTTGGAATGGGAGAAGACGTTCCTTTAGATATTTGGGACCCAAGTCATTTAGGGCCTTATAAGTCAGAGTCAGTACCTTGAACTGGGCTTGGTAGTAAACTGGCACCCAATGCAACCCTTTTAAAACTGGTGTGATGCGTGTCCGGTTTAACGTGGCAGGAAGACAAAAGGAAGAAAGTGAAGGGGGAGAAATGCATGCAGAATCTTTTGTGTCAAGTGCAACAATTTCTCCTTATAAATGTCAATGTCAACCCAATTGTTCTTTGCTAGGATGAGACATACTAGAAAAATGCAGAGCTCTGTTCATGGTGCTGAAATCTCACTATAAGGGCAAACCCCAAAAACGCTACACATAACGCACCAATACAGTGGGAGGGACACGGCTTACTATAAAAGCCAAGCCATTCCAAATACAGAAAAGGCTGTCAAACCGAGAGAGAAGAGAGGGTTTTTCTTTTTCTTTGTTAAAAGCACTTAACAGCAGATTATGTACCCCTAACATTTTCAGGGTAGTTTCAACAGGGTGTGTGGGTGGATTTCCCTCCACTTTTCTTGAAGAGTATTTTAAAAGGAGCGATGATTCTATTCCTATTTGGTGATCATGCTTTTCTCTCAAACCCTTGACTGAAACAAAACAAGTCACAGAAGCCTTTTAAAATCAGCCTGGAAATCAGCCTGTAAAAATAGCTTGACAAGCAAAATGAAATGCTCACCACTTCAGGCCTAAAAAATAGAAGGGAAAACCCAAGCTTCATCTTTTGTTCAACTAGATATACTTTGGAAGATTCAGGCAGCATGCAGGGCCTCCTCACAGGACAATCATGGCACCCAATTGCCTCACACGGCCCACCTGGAGCCAGACATATTGGATAACTAAAAACCCAGTGGAAACTACTTCTGTTCTGAAAAAGGTGGTTGAGATTGGAGAGACTGGATTGTAACAGATGTACCAAGGGAAAGCAAATTGCCCAAACCCATTTCAGCTTGGTTCAAAACAGACATAACATCAAAACAGTTACCCTGATTGACAGATATTCCTGAGAGAGATACAGAGGAAAATGTTCCTCTATAAATTCTCATAAATCTATCATTGGCTATATTCCCTTGGAGCAGCTTTTTAGGTTGGGAGTTGAGGTCCCAACTTGCAATCGTTTTGCTCTTAGCTGGTCCATGGCTGACCTCCAAGGCAGAGTTGTTCAAGGTCTTATCCAATGTCTAGAGATATGCACAAATATTTGTAACATTCATTATTAATATGAATTTGTCTGAATTTGGACATTTGTACATGAATCAAATGTTAGGACATTCATACATTAACATTCATACAAATAGGAATGTTCCAGACATGTGAATAGTTCGGACGTTCGTTAAACTGGGGACATGGAAAAGCAGCTGCACCAGTCACATCTGCAACAGATCCAGATTGCATCCAACATGGATAGAAAGTGAATTAAAAGTGGATTCAGGTCGGATTTAACACTTTCAGAGTGGATATGTTATGGGATACACATATTGGATACGTATCGGAAATGTATGTGTTTGTGAGGATACATATTCATTCATATAGGATATGTATTGGATATTTGTACAAATACATTCATATTGAATAGAATCCTACTACATTTGAAGGGGATCTTTTCGAGCAAATATGGATTTCCTAACATTCAATTCATTACTAATCAAATGTCAAAAAACCCATTGTGCACATCCTTACCAGTGTCCTATTGTTGAGTCTACAACAACCAGTAGGAGGCACACAACCCATTAGAAAAAAGGGGGATATTCCCAATGCAGAAAAGACTGTCCAGTCAATAACAACAGTTCATCTGAATTCCTCAGAACAACAGGGTCCAGCTAAATTTAGTCAGAATTGGAAAAGCTGCACAGGTGCTGAACAGATGCCTGGAAGTAATGATGGGTTGGACAGAGGCCAAAACACTATAGTTGAGTGTCAGTAAGATGAAGGTGCTGTGGGTAATTTCCCCCCCCCCTTGATTTTGGAAACTAATTTGATAGCCTATTTTAGGTAGGGCAACACTCGTTATAGAAACAGAAATGTAGCTTAAGGCTTCTGTCCGAGTTAGCCTACAGGTGGCCTCTGCCCACCTATGTCCACCTAAGGAATTAGAGTCATTCTGAATCAGGGTTGTCTGACCTCATTGTTCCACACTTACATGGCCTCACTGTGATTTATATGTCTGGAAGATGAAGATGTGTTGGGAGCTGTGTCCTCAGATATATTGGTTTGGGGGATTAGTTTTGCCGAGACACTAAGACTTAAGAGGGATCCCGCAGCCAAATAGGTTTTTAAAATGAAGAATTAACCAGATTGGCAAAAGAATAAACAGAAAGGCATAAAAACACTGCAGGGATAAGAATTCTTCAAAGATAATGAGAAACTTCACTGAAAATACAGGAAAGAGGCTCAAAATGGCTAAATGTTAAAATTATTAAGTTCAGCACCAAACAACTGGTTACCAATGTCAAAGATACAGGATAAGACAGAGGGAAATGCAGTAGAACCATTGCAGACAACCAATGGCTCTGCCAAGTTCCTGTGGGGCTGTTTAACTCTCCAAAAGACAAATAGAAGCCCCAGATGGTCTCTTTGTGGGTAGAGGGGGAAAGGATGTGGAAAGCTACTCTTATGGCTAATGGGATCCTAATCTTATGGGGAATCACATGGAAATCTCAACCTCTGCTGCGACAAGTTGTTGGGAGCAAAGAGTCACTGTGGCAGCCTCCATTTGGTAGAAGAACCAAATATTGCAAGAGGAGAATTGTGCAAAAGGGGGGAAGTGTAGTTCTGCAACTCAGCAGCAAAAGAATGATAGTTCTTAGGCAAGCTATCACAGCCAAGACAGGAAGCAGGACACAAAGTATCCAAAGCAAAATCCAGTCTGAAGCAGCAGTCCAAGCCAGCAAACGGCAATGGGAAAGTGGTAGTTTAAAAATCCTGTCATGGTCTTCTGTTGCAGCTGGAAATCAGCAGCACAGAGAGTATATCCAGATAATGGAGGAAGTATAGAGAAGCAATCCAGGAAACCTTGTGTGACCCATGTATTTAGGGTGTTTTATCCTGTTCTAAGGCAAAGAGGCTGATCCCAAACTCCCAGGGTCAGTCCAGAGGTGGCATCATGTGTGACTTAATTCTAGACTATGGGGCTTTTTGAGGCAGGAAAAACATGATTTGGGGGCTGAGTGCAGAGACAGAGTTCTGCACTCTTCATCTTTCTTGGCAGAGCACAGCTAGCTGTTGATGGGACAGGGAGCTGTCACACCATTGGCTATGCAGATAGGGTTTGGACAATGGGTAGCTCTCAGAGGACAATAAGCCAATCAATGGGTAAGCATCACCATCCTTGCAGAAATCCAAAATTCCTGTTTGGAACATTGCAAAGTCTCACATATAGATTATTTTGTACAATACAGCTGACCTGATGACATAAAAAGTACCCTGATTTCATGGTTAACATGTTTTTTGGGGGCAAACAGGGTATGCCAGAGAACAGGTTAAGTTGTTTTTCACCTCCAGTTTGAGCCATTAGCATTCTAATTGTACCAGTATGGTGGCTCACTGTTCTGCCCTGCCTTTTTATAATTTTTTTTAATAAAAGTTTTATGTATGGTGTATGTATTAGAGCCCCTTGTGGCATGTAAGTACTGTTCATTTTATGTGCACTTTGGGAAACAGGAGATGGTTAAATGTATGTGTATACGTACGTTGCTTTATTATTTGAGAGCATGGTCTTATGTACACACTGCTTAATTTTAATTTGTATAATCATATAGATATGAAAGAGTTATCGTCATTCAGGATGAATGTATGAGCCACTGAAGAAGACTATCAGTCGAAACGCGTCTGGCTTAAGATCTCCCTTTGTGTTATATGAAAATATTTTGGACGCAACTCTTTGCCTTTTCTGAGGAGTCTCAGATTGGTGCTCTTGCATTGATGGACATTTGCTATCTCCTTTCTTGTCTTTATACACCATCCCCCCTCATTTTTTCTTTTGCATATTGTTATTTCTTTTGTATATGGTTGTAAGCTTTTATAAGACATTATTTTTATTAGTAAATTTACAACTATTCTTTATAATAAGGCTGTATATTCCTTCTTTGGAATCAGGGCATTCATTGGTTATTTCATATTAGAAGGACCTTGGTTTCTCTTCTTGATAGATCTTTTGTGTTGCCTGCTTATTCCTTTTTGAAACAGAATGGAGTTGGCTGCCCAGAGCCCCAGGATTCCTCTAGTCATCTCTGGCCTCATCATACTAATGTCAGTGATGCTATGTCATGTTGTCAAGCAATACCTCCTTGCAAGGCTGTTCCTGTCCTTGCATACAGAGAGAGCAGGTATAATTTTTAGATAAAACAAAAGTATCTAACAGATGGAACAAAATTCAGTGAACTGAACTTTGTATTGATTAGCCACATAATATCAATCCATGCATCGTTATAATTTTGCCACTTTCCTGGCCCATATTCCAAGAACAGGGGAAGTGGTCAAAGCAGGCTCCAAAGCAGACACTTCATCATGATAGTACTTCAGCTGTGAACCCATCTTCTAAGATCAGCTCAGTTGTGATCCCTCTCAGACATCTGGAAACAGTGATAGGCTGGGCAAGGGACAAAAACAATAAAAACAGAAGTCAAACTACAGCATCTAGGGGTTACGGCTAATACTCTCAGGTTAAAAACTCACATTTACTTATTTTGTACATAAAAAAATTAAACAAAGATACAGAGGTCAGTAATATTCACCAAAGGGAAGCAAAACTGTAATTTGACACCTAAAAAAGAAGTTTCACTGAACTTTGTCTCAATTACTTCTGAATTGACATTTAAATGGGTTTTCTTTTTCCTTTTTGTGATTTCATGTCATTGCTTAATTTCATGAGAGGGCAAAAGTAAAAAGTAGATGGCCCACTACTGGTGATTCATTTGGTCATTTTCTGGTAGACTGCCTAGCACTTGCTACTTTTTGGGATTAAAAAGAAAAATATAGATCTAAAAGAGTTGTGATTTAAGTCAGCTCTACTCAGAACCACTTAATACTCAACAATACCTAATTTCTTTCTAGAAATAAAGACAGATTAACTATTGACATAGCCTTAACATATTTAGTGTGTCTAAATATATATTCTTGCTTTGTACATAAAACATATTTGCAGAACACAGAAGCTATATTTTAAAAAGAAAGGGGGGAAAAGAGAAAACACACAAAATGAAGTTAGGTCATCCCTGGAAGTACTAAAATATAAGGAGTATAAGAGTAAGGATCCTTGATTCACCACTCTTACGATCCTGCTAGATTGTGATCTCTGGGGAGTGGCCTTCAATTGAAATAATGGGGGTTCTTCAGCCTAGACAAAAAGGAAAGTTGTAGGACAATGTTACACATTGTACCTGCTAAATCACGGATGGCATGACAGAGATAGAGGAAGGCTGAAGGCTGAACAGCCATTCGGGTCTCAGAGCAAATGGTGTTGTGTACGTAGTTGGGACTGAAATATTGGGACATTGATCAATTCAGTCAATTCAGTGGGTATCCACTGCCTCTTGAATCCTATGGCCTAGTTTTAAAAGCTGGACTTTTCAGCTGCAATACCAGTCTGATAATATACTTAGCCCCACACAGAATATGCTTTCTAACAGTTCAGGTTCCGTTCATACCTACTGAGAAACAAGCTTCAATTATTCTAATCAGGTTTATTCCTAGCAATGTAGGCATAGCTAGGGTCTAATGAGACCTGGTAAAGAAAGCATGATGAACAATGCAATCTAAGATCATATTCATGGACAGAATGCAATAATAAATATTGTATTTATTATAAATATGCAGCCTCAACATATGAGCCAGTTTGGTCTAGTGGTCAGGGAGCCGGACTCTTATCTGGGAATAACAGGTTTGATTCCACTCTCCCCCATGAAGCCAGCTGGGTGACCTTGGGCTAGTCACAGCTCTCTTCTGAGCTATCACAGCCCCACCTACCTCAGAGGGTGCCTGTTGCGGGGAGAAGAATAGAAAACTTTGTCAGCCACTTTAAGTCCCCTTAAAAGGGTGAGAAAAGCAGGGTAGAAAAGCCAACTCCTCCTCCTCCTCCTCCTCTTCTTCTTCTTCAACCCCAAGCCCCTAGCAAATGCTAGCCTTCTTCAATAATAGTTACAACTCCAGGTCCTTTTTGACATCAAAATGTAACTTTTGGGGAAGACCTTTATTGTAGGCTGATGTCTGCTTTGTATTCTTTTCTGCTTGAGTGTTGGAGATGATTTTCCCTTTTTCGTTCTGAAGCTATTCCTCTCAATTTTAGACAATTCTGAATGTGATGTTTCATGCTGCTGGTCTCTTTACCTTTTATGATTTGCAGTTAGATTTTGATTGTTATAAAGTGATTTCGGTCTGCTTTCCCCTGAAGAAGAATTGGATATCATCTACTCAAATAAATAAATAGGCAGAAGTACCAGAAAGTGCACATTCCCTGATTTGAGATTGTAAAGAAGCTCAAAAGAGACGAGAGAACACAGAACTCATTCATATGACCCGTCACGTGTCACAGTTTGTGTGTAGGTTTGCCCTAAATGTAAAGTAGATAGGCTGCATCTCCACATGTTCAAAATGACTTAGAGGAGCAACCAGAGGCCTTTTTGCATTACAGCCGGAACTTCATCTAAGACAGTTTGGGACGGTTTCCCCATTCACACATAGGTGGGCAGGAACACGTGGGTTCCATCTACCAGAGTCTGCGTGCCTGAGCAGACCACAGCAGATGGCAACCCTGGAGCCAGCAAGGTAAGTGATTTCCAGGCCCCCACCACCTGTTTGGCCGATTTTCAGCCAATCGTGGTGGTGGGGGCATGCCCGCGGCTGTCAGGGAGAGAACCCGAGGCCTTTTTGCACGAGCCTGTCTCGAATACACGGAGAACAAGCGGAGACGGAATGTTCCGACTCCGTGTGTTCTCCGCACGTTCGAGACGGCCTTGTGCAAAAAGGCCTCGGGTCTGCCTGTCTCCACAGCACCCCCTGGCAATTTTTGCATTCAAATTCAAGTCTAATCGAATGTCAAAACATTCTATTCAATTTGAATGTTTAAAATCTGAATGCAACAATCTGATACATTTGAATCTATTCATTCGAATGCTTGATTTGAATTTGAAGATACAAATGTCAACAACATTCGTATGTGATATACATATATGTACGCATTTCGTATGCATCCCGTTTTATCCCGTTTGCACCCTGTTTTCGTTCCATATTATAAGCACAAATGCGTACAGATACGTATGTAATCAATACGTATCTGTACATTTGGAACATTCAAAATTGATTCAAATGTTTAAATTTGAATGTGAAGACATTCTATTCAAATTCGAATGTCCACATTCAATCGAATTTGATCGAATTTTGAATGTTTAAAACATTCATGCACATCCCTAGTATGAAGGCATGTGGAGGAATTTCAATACTCCTTCAAGGCAATGTGGGAGAAGCATTTCTTGTGCACTGAGCTCTGGAGAAAGTCACCACATTTGTGTGAGGACTGATTTGAAAACTCTAGCCTAGGCATTGGCAATGGAGACACCGAGACTGCAAGGGTAGCTACTTCCAACAGAGGCACCTCCTTGAGGTGTCTCTCATTGGTGGCATGGATGCTGGGGGCAGTTTGCTCAGTCTTTATGCTGTTTGACATGCAGCATCACTGTAACATAGGTGCCCACAGTTTCCGCAATGTTAGCCCAGTATTTCCACAAAGAACAACACCACTTGGATGAAACCAGGCTGTGCCTTTATTTTAAAAATAATAATAATAATTGTTAATCTGCATCTGGCAAAGATTGAGCAAGCCCCAAAATAAGTCCCATACCCCAACTAGTCCCCTACCCCAATAAGTCCCCTACTAGGGTTCACAAAGAGAAGTTTGGAAGAAGAAGGTCTTTCCTTGTATATCCCAGGTGCCCGGATCAATTATATTGGATCACATGCTACAGTACGGATAAGTCTTCCAGAAGTAGCCTGTCCAGTCCTATCCACAATGTCTCAGTGACATGAGTGCCTAGAGAAAAAGCACTGAGCTAGAACGGAGCTCTTTGTGCTATAAAGTCAAAGATGCAGCTAAAAGGGAAGATTTTCAGAAAGACAGCTGGAGCCTTATTGCCTGTCTTTCAAGGAGAGCCTGATCCAATTACGTTTTTGCCAAGGCCTTGCTACTGCTTGATGGTCCATCTAACACATTCAGAAAAACAAACCTGACGGATGGACAAGAAAAGAGAGTTTTAGCTGTAATCTAAGTTTTTCCCCCTGGAGAGGGAGAGGATCCTTGATCCTTTAACCCTGACTCAGGGATTCAGGGAAGCCCTCTGCATGCATTGCAACAAAATTAGTTCCAGTAAGAGTTCTATCATGTCCTGAAGCTTTAGGCTGTGTTCAAATATAACAAAAGAGGCACCTCAGAGAGACAGTGTGTGGCCCTTGTGTTCCCAAGCCTACTCTGATCCACCTTTTATAGTATGGAACGTTCAAGAGAGGGAGAGGGGCAGAATGGTGGGTGAACAATCCCATCTCAAAGTCTTCTCTAAGCTGCCTCAAAGATGGTTTTTGTTTTTGTTTTCCTATGTCTGATCACAGCCTTAGAATGCATTTCTCCCTCACTCACACATACCTTTCTTCCTTCCAGAATGGTACCGGATGGGTAACAAAGTAGGAGATTAAATGGCTTGCCACACACTACAAAGGGCAATTGAACTATTTAGCAGTTGTTGCACATAAGTGTTATGAAATAGTTTTGTGTCACTGCTGTTTGTTATGTGTGTAACTGCGGTAATTTGGCATGTCAGATTCTTTATTACAGTGTTTTGAACTCCCTTGACCAAAGCACAGTCATTCTTAAGATAGCAAGGATGCTGTAGCCACAAGTTGTTATTGTTAGTTAACACCAAGTTGTGTCCAGCTCCTGGGTGGCTGCATAAGCATTGACACCTTGATCCAGTTTTCTCAGGAGAGGCACAGAACCTATAACAGAACATAAAACCATGTTATGCATATAAATATTACATATACGAAACTGAGGGACTGGAGATCCTCAGAGCTTCAGTCTACCAGTCAGTAGTGCTGGGGAGGGGAGACTCAACTTGCTAATGTAGGCCAGTGGTATCACAGCAGCCCAAATGCATTATTGCAAGCTTCCAGACATCACTTACTAATTCCACTATATTTGGATATTCTGGAATAAAGCACATCCAAGTGCACTTTATTCCCAAATATCTAAATATAATGGAATTATAAGGCCATGGTCACACCTTCACTTTAAACCTTCTTCAGTCCATCTTCAGAGCTGACTGCTCATGTCTTTTCTATCTCTTTTATTTGTGGACTTTCCAACCTCCATTTGGACTTTCCTAACTGGAAAGTCCACAAATAAAATGGATAGGAATAAAAAGTCAAGCCTGGAGGTGGACTGATGAAGGCTTAAAGTGAAGGTGTGACCACAGAAATGACTTCTGAAAGAAGTACAAGTGAAAGAGACACGTTTTACTGACTATAGAACAGCAAAACCATGCCATACAAAGCTGTGTTTTTTCAGGGATGACTGTATTTCTCCTCCCCCATTTTTTACCTGGGCATTTCCCTTACATATGAGTAGGGATAGTACACCTCCTTTCCAATGGGTTTTTGAGTTGAAACTGAAAGCTTCAAGTTCTGAGAATATGCTGAAAATATCCTGATGAAAATTTTAAAAAGAGACAGAGTAGCATATTGATTAGAGAAGACCTTCACACAAACCCCCTTTTTTACCATGCAGCCCTGAGAGATCCAGATTATTTTATTTATTTAAAATATATAAAATATTTATACACCTCTTCCCATTAAAATATAATCTTGATGCAGTTTATGTAACATAGAGGATAAAGACAGCTAAAATCATAATAATTATACTTAAAGAGGATTAAAATCAAGGATGAGGAAAGTAAACAAACGTTTACTCCGAAAAAGCCTGGGTAAAAAGTTAGGTCTTGAATTGGTACCTAAAAACCAGAAGTCCCCACCCCTTTTAGACTATTCCTGTCTGACCTATTTTGCAGGGTCTTTGCAACAATAAAATAAGACAGATAACTTTGTACCCCATCCTGAAGGAAGGTCAGATTAAATGTGAATAAATATAAATAACACAGTATACAAACTGTTATGACCATCCTCAGTACAAGGTGTTAGAGCAGAATGTCCCTGTAACCTGAAATGCCAGTTTAGCCAGGGAAGTTCATTAGGAGGCCCTGGCCTAGTCACTACTTCTTTCCTATCCTGCCTCAAAAAATTGTTCTGAGAATAAAATGGAGGGCATGAGTGTAATGTTTCACAGGAAGGCAAAATACCCAGGCAAACAAGAAGACAAAAAAGACACACCTTCACTTTAAACCTTCTTCAGTCCATCTTCAGGTCTGACTGCTCACACTTTTTCATTTCTGTTTTATTTGTGCATTTTCCATCACCCTGAATAAAATGGATAGAAATGAAAAGGTGTGAATGTTGCAATGAGAAGATGGACTGAAGATGGCATCCCAAAGTGATCGGGTCCCCTAGAGATCGGACCTGCTGTTCTGCACAGGCACGGGTAACTGGCCAATCAGAGTCGGTGGTGTGCGCAGATGTGCAATGCCGCCAGCCGGACCTGCCACTTCGAACCCATCAACAAAGAGGTAAGTGGCATGTGCAGGCGTGCGTATGTCCTGAGGTAGACCCGTCCCTGGGGGGGGGGAATCCTATGGGCTCTAGGGGACCCGATGGTGTCACCCAGAGGCTGCAGGAACCGGGGAAGGGATGAGACAGGCCTGTCTGTCCCTGGGTCGAACCTGACCCAATGGCGGCAGGCCAGGGAGGGGTGTCCTGCCCCCACACTGGCCTTTTCAGGCTAGGCCACATGGGAATGGGTTCCATATTCGCACCTAGGGAGGTAGGAATGCATCCCCACACATTCCTTACCTACCTAGGTTTGGCCTAGCCTTTGTGCAATACAGCCGTTCAGCTATAGTGCTAAAAGGCCTCAGAACTTCACTTTCCTGGGGCGTTTTCCCAGGGAAGCCAAAGTGCAGAAAGGCTCTTGGTTGTATTTCAGTATGCTCTATATCCCTGTGGAGCAAAAAGATAATTAACAGGTGATAGGGAAAGGGAGGAGAAAGAATGGGGCCACCCTTCACTTTGTTCTCCAATAAGTACAGGTTTTTAATTGTTTGCCAAGGTCAGAGGTCATAAAAGATTGCTGAAAAGGAAGGATCTTTTAGCATCCTCACTCCCACATAGAAAGGATGTGTCTATTGAATAAGCTGGCAAACATCTTAAAAGGAAAGACGCACCTCTGGTTATGGAGGCCTGGAGGTACGTTTGGCTTTGTAATCAGAAGTGTCCTGTAGCCTGCCGCCTACCAAGTTCAAACCATGCCAGAGGGACTAGGCCATCAAATGCAGCAGTCTTGCAGGAAGTGACAGCAGCTGACAAAAGTTCCATATCAGATTGCTTGAGGAAGCCATGGATCCAGATGTACATCGGTGTCTCTCTTTGAGGCATTTGTGTTGTTTAGCCTGTCGTATTAACCGTCTTAGGCCCACTTTTCATCAAAAAGGAAAAAAATATTTTGTTGGATCAAATGTTTCAGGCTTCGGTGGTATATCAGTAGCAGATGGGATCCAAAAATACTAGGTGTTTGTTTCAGAACTTCCCACCATGATGGTTACTATCTTAAGAGAAGATCATATCATTTTGTGGGGGACACTGGTGCAGCAAATGATGGCAATAATATCTTGGTTGCAGCTTTCATCAACCCAGGATCCTTAAGATGTATTAGACTACACTTCCCATCTTCCCCATGGCTGGAAGTACCGTAATCGGAATTGTTGTCATATGCCCTCAGAAGGCATCCAGTTGGGACGTTTTGATGGAAATGGAGCGTATTTTGAAGTGCTAGTTGCTTAGGGAGAAGCTGGGAAGAACATTGACTGGCTTGTGTGGGCTTCATAGAAGTATCTGTGTGTCCGATCTGATTAGATCTGTAGATAAGATCTGTGAGCAGAGTGTTT